>OX596240.1:22137245-23337245 GCA_951394345.1 Salicornia ramosissima | reverse complement strand
TTTTATGTATAGATCAATTATGTCATACAATTGTTCTAAATAAACATATAACAATATTATAGATTCAATTTTAGAAATTTATTTTCTCGTTTAATTTCTCTGAAAATTATAGCCATACATACAAAAAAAAAAAATTAATGCATTGAAAATTGAAATATAGAAAATAACTATATTAAGTTGAAACTAATTTTTATCACAACTGTTAGGGGAAAATAAAACTAAAATTTACATTGTTTGTTGAATTTCTAATTATTGGAATCCTAAAAAAATTGATAAGTTAATATTTCTAAAAGTATTATTTATATGGGTTAAATCAAATAGTATTTCTAAAGATATGTTATGTTATATATAATGTTTATTAAGATAGAAAATATATTAAGATAGAATAAAAATGTAATATATTGTTTACTAAGCTAGAAAATATATTAAGATAGAATCAAAATGTTGCTTTTCTTAGGTTAAGGGAAAAGGGCGGGAAACATTTTAATGAGAGTGCGACAAGTGGCAAGATGTAGTTCTAATTGCTTCTATTATAGTATATATATTGATGATTGATTGATTGATTGATTAATTTTATAGGTTAAGGGAAAAGGGCGCGACACGTGGCAAGGTAGAGATCTAAAAACATTTTATGCAGATTTCATGGCTTAAAAATCTAAAACATGAAATTTTAGACTATAATAAATTTTCTTTTAATTGCTTCTCTTTTAGTACATTTTTATGTATAGATCAATTATGTCATACAATTGTTCTAAATAAACATATAACAATAATATAGATTCAATTTTAGAAATTTATTTTCTCGTTTAATTTCTCTGAAAATTATAGCCATACATACAAAAAAAAATTAATACATTGAAAATTGAAATATACAAAATAACTATATTAAGTTGAAACTAATTTTTATCACAACTGTTAGGGGAAAATAAAACTAAAATTTACATTGTTTTTTGAATTTCTAATTATTGGAATCCTAAAAAAATTGATAAGTTAATATTACTAAAAATATTATTTATATGGGTTAAATCAAATAGTATTTCTAAAGATATGTTATGTAATATATAATGTTTATTAAGATAGAAAATATATTAAGATAGAATAAAAATGTAATATGATGTTTGCTAAGGTAGAAAATATATTAAGATAGAATCAAAATGTTGCTTTTCTTAGGTTAAGGGAAAAGGGCGGGAAACATTTTAATGAGAGCGCGACAAGTGGCAAGATGTAGTTCTAGTTGCTTCTATTATAATATATATATTGATGATTGATTGATTGATTGATTAATTTTATAGGTTAAGGGAAAAGGGCGCGGCACGTGGCAAGGTAGAGATCTAAAAACATTTTATGCAGATTTCACGGCTTAAAAATCTAAAACATGAAATTTTAGACTATAATAAATTTTCTTTTAATTGCTTCTCTTTTAGTATATTTTTATGTATAGATCAATTATGTCATACAATTTTTCTAAATAAACATATAACAATAACATCGATTCAATTTTAGAAATTTATTTTCTCGTTTATTTTCTCTAAAAATTATAGTCATACATACAAATAAAAAAAATTACACTACACTCAAAATTGAAATATACAAAATAAATATATTAAGTTAAAACTTCTTTTTATCACAACTGTTAGGGCAAAATAAAACTAAAATTTACATTGTTTGTTGATTTTGTAATTATTAGAATCTTAAAAAAAATTGATAATTTAATATTACTAAATATATTATTTATATGAATTAAATCAAATAATATTTCTAAAGATATGTTATATTATATATAATGTTTATTATGGTAGAAAATATATTAAAATAGAATGAAAAAGTTGTTTTTTTTAGGTTATGGGAAAAGGACGCTACATGTGGCAAGCTAGGGATCTAGAAACATCTGATGCAAATTTTACGGCTTAAAAATCTAAAACACGAAGTTTTAGACTATAATAAATTTTCTTCTAATTGCTTCTCTTTTAGTATATTTTTATGTATAGATCAATTATGTCATACAATTGTTTAAAATAAACATATAACAATATTATAGATTCAATTTTAGAAATTTATTTTCTCGTTTAATTTCTCTGAAAATTATAGCCATACATACAAAAAAAAAAATTAATGCATTGAAAATTGAAATATAGAAAATAACTATATTAAGTTGAAACTAATTTTTATCACAACTGTTAGGGGAAAATAAAACTAAAATTTACATTGTTTGTTGAATTTCTAATTATTGGAATCCTAAAAAAATTGATAAGTTAATATTACTAAAAGTATTATTTATATGGGTTAAATCAAATAGTATTTCTAAAGATATGTTATGTTATATATAATGTTTATTAAGATAGAAAATATATTAAGATAGAATAAAAATGTAATATGATGTTTGCTAAGGTAGAAAATATATTAAGATAGAATCAAAATGTTGCTTTTCTTAGGTTAAGGGAAAAGGGCGGGAAACATTTTAATGAGAGCGCGACAAGTGGCAAGATGTAGTTCTAGTTGCTTCTATTATAATATATATATTGATGATTGATTGATTGATTGATTAATTTTATAGGTTAAGGGAAAAGGGCGCGACACGTGGCAAGGTAGAGATCTAAAAACATTTTATGCAGATTTCACGGCTTAAAAATCTAAAACATGAAATTTTAGACTATAATAAATTTTCTTTTAATTGCTTCTCTTTTAGTATATTTTTATGTATAGATCAATTATGTCATACAATTGTTCTAAATAAACATATAACAATAACATCGATTCAATTTTAGAAATTTATTTTCTCGTTTATTTTCTCTAAAAATTATAGTCATACATACAAATAAAAAAAATTACACTACACTCAAAATTGAAATATACAAAATAAATATATTAAGTTAAAACTTCTTTTTATCACAACTGTTAGGGCAAAATAAAACTAAAATTTACATTGTTTGTTGATTTTCTAATTATTAGAATCTTAAAAAAAATTGATAATTTAATATTACTAAATATATTATTTATATGAATTAAATCAAATAATATTTCTAAAGATATGTTATATTATATATAATGTTTATTATGGTAGAAAATATATTAAAATAGAATGAAAAAGTTGTTTTTTTTAGGTTATGGGAAAAGGGCGCTACATGTGGCAAGGTAGGGATCTAGAAACATCTGATGCAAATTTTACGGCTTAAAAATCTAAAACAGTACATTAAGTTTAAGACTATAATAAATTTTCTTCTGATTGCTTCTCTTTTAGTATATTTTTATATATAGATCAATTATGTCATACAATGGTTCTAAATAAACATATAACAATAATATACATTCAATTTTAGAAATTTATTTTCTTGTTTAATTTCTCTGAAAATTATAGTCATACATACAAAAAAAAAAAATTAATGCACTGAAAATTGAAATATACAAAATAACTATATTAAGTTGAAATTTATTTTTATCATAACTTCTAGGGGAAAATAAAACTAAAATTTACATTGTTTGTTGATTTTCTAATTATTGGAATCCTAAAAAAATTGATAAGTTAATATAACTAAAAATATTATTTATATGGGTTAAATCAAATAGTATTTCTAAACATATGTTATGTTATATATAATGTTTATTAAGGTAGAAAATATATTAAAATAGAATAAAAATGTAATATAATGTTTACTAAGGTAGAAAATATATTATGATAGAATCAAAATGTTGCTTTTTTTAGGTTAACACAACAAAAAAATAAGCCTTGGCCGACCGCCTATTACCGACCGTTAACGGTCAGTATTTCAATTTACCGACCTTTTCCGGTCGATAAAAGGAGGTCGGAATATAATTAGTCGGTAAAATTTTTTTACCGACCGACGCTCCGTCGGAAACAATTTACCGACTGTTTACCGACCATGTACCGACTAAAAAAAAAGTAAAAAAAAAAAACTTGGGGAGCTATTTTCCGACCGCCTGGCGGTCGGTGTTACCGACCGACGCCACATCGGTCGGTAATATCGACCGCTTGGCGGTCGGAAAATAGCTCTTACCAGCTATTTTTTTTTTTGCGCTTAATAATTTACCAACTGTGTGTCGGTCGGTAAATTAATTTTCGCAGTGTTTTAATTTTAATACTTGCCAATTTCGCGGTTTTTCTTTTTGGATACCGACCGTTTATCGGTCGTTAAATTTTTATGTCTTTTTTTTTCATTTCATTAACTAACAAAAAAGCTTTGCAAAAGAAATTAGATTATTTATTAATGAAAAACAGATTAAATATACGAAATAATATTTTATAATAATATTTTATATTATTTATATAAATAATTCTTAATACACAATAGTATGTAATACATATTACAGTTTCCAAAAACGTAAACTATAATAAACCGAAATATAACAAACAACTACATTACGAAGGCTCCAGAACCGTCTGTGGATCGTCGGGGGATCGTCGGTGAATGGAAGACTGATCGCCGAATTACCTCATGAAAGCGTCCATCTACGCCTTCATCTGCTCGAGGTATTCCGCTTGCTTCTTCTGATCCTCCTCCAGACGGCGCTGATGCTCCCCCTGTTGGCGGTCTCGCTCCTCCAGATGGCGCTCTCGCTCCTCTAACTCCGTCCTCGCACGCTCGGACTTCTCCAAACGCTCGGTCATCTTTGCCAGTTGAACGGAAACTGATGGAGAGTAGGCAGATCCAACGTTCCGCCGCGAGGTTCTCTCATAATAGAGAGAAGCTCTGTCTTTGCCGAACCTTAGAACCTCGCCCTTCCGGAAGCCACCAACCGTATCAAAGAAGACTTGGTTGGGATCCGTCTCCAAGCCACTAGCATGAGACTCCGAAAGGTTCTAGTTATATTGTTCCTACAAATTATGGGCGGAGTTAGTTCAAACAATTCAAAATAAAAGAACAATAAAGTTGACATTATAAATAAAAGAACACTTATCATTTTAGGCCATTTTAGGTGGTTTTTTTGGCATTTTCGCTCCTAACTTGTCACTTGTCTATCGATTTCTACATTTCAAACCTTACACATGTCCTATAACACAATATTATGCTTACTAGGGGGTTGATTGTGTTGGTTATAACGACTTTACACCGTTTTAGGGAAACACTTGTCATTTTAGGCCATTTTAAGTGGTTTACATGGCACCGATTAACCTAGATCATGTTTTTAAGGTTAAATCACAACTCATAACATTGATATAAACATTCTATAACTTATTTGCATGTTTTTGGGAAAGTTTAGAGGGTTTTGGAACAAAAAACAAACCAAATAGGCCATTTTTGGCTCGTTTTGGTAGTTTTCGTTCCCATCTTCTCACCAATCAACCTAATTTGTATTTTTAAGTGTCATTCATGTCCTATAATATTCATGCAAACTTTATATAACTTATTTACATGTTTTTGGTAAAAGTTGGAGGGTTTTGGAACAAAAAACAAACTAAATAGGTAATTTTTGGCTCGTTTTTGGTGTTTTCATTCCCAACTTGGCACCGATCAACCTAGATTATGTTTTTAAGGTTAATTCACAACTCATAACATTGATATAAACATTCTATAACTTATTTGCATGTTTTTGGGAAAGTTTAGAGGGTTTTGGAACAAAAAAACAAACCAAATAGGCCATTTTTGGCTCGTTTTGGTAATTTTGTTCCCATCTTCTCACCAATCAGCCTAATTTGTATATTTAAGTGTCATTCATGTCCTATAATATTCATGCAAACTTTATATAACTTATTTATATGTTTTTGGTAAAAGTTGAAGGGTTTTGGAACAAAAAAACAAACTAAATAGGTAATTTTTGGCTTGTTTTTGGTGTTTTCATTCCCAACTTGGCACCGATCAACCTCGATCATGTTTTTAAGGTTAATTCACAACTCATAACATTGATATAAACATTCTATAATTTATTTGCATGTTTTTGGGAAAGTTTAGAGGGTTTTGGAACAAAAAAAAAACCAAATAGGCCATTTTTGGCTCGTTTTCGTAGTTTTGGTTCCCATCTTCTCACCAATCAACCTAATTTGTATTTGAAGTCGGAATTCCGACTTTACATCAATTGCAAATAATAAAAAATCAATCCTATTCGTACTCTTCGGCTTTGAAGCCGGAATTCCGCTCTAAACATCAATTGCAAATAATAAAAAATCAATCGTATTCGTACTCTTCGGCTTTGAAGCCGGAATTCCGCTCCAAACATCAATTGCAAATAATAAAAAATCAATCCTATTCGTACTCTTCGGCTTTGAAGCAAGAATTCCGCTCTCAAAATCAAATGCATAGTAAAGAAGAAAGCATTACCATCACTTCTTTGGCCTTCTGGCTAATCAGAACCGGATCCTTCCCTTGTTGCTTCTTGAAGTGAGTATCAAGGAAGAGATCCGCAACATCAGGTAGCTTCCATACTTTCGCCTTAGTCAACACAAACAAATGTGCGTAAGGGTAGGTGATATAAAAAAATGTAAACGAACGAGCATTTACAATGATTTAATGAAATAGTAAACTAACCAATTGCTTAGCTCGCTGAGTGGTGGAGACAGATCTCGCGCAATGAGAGGCCTGGGCCTTGCCACTAGCGTCCCCGCCTCTCCTGTTTGCCTTCGCTCGAGCCGACCTTTCCTTGAATAGCTTGTCATTGAGCCTTTCCTTCATTGCTCGGTACATCTCATCACTAAGCCAATTTGGTCGGTCTTTCCGCTTGTAAACCGTGTCGTTGAATATGTCCTTCAGCCGTAATCCAGCCTTGGTCTCATACGCATCCCTAACAGTGCTCTCGAGCTTAGGCCTCCAAGTGTACTGTTTCTGCATTAGACCAAAGACAATCAAATATGTTAATGTAAGAGATTATATTTAAAAATAAATATTTTTATCAAATTACATAATTCGTCTTACTGACCTTCCACATGTCCCACCAATATGCCTTGGTCGCCTGATCTACCTCAGTGTAGTTCTTCCAAGGTTGATGGAAGTAGGACTTAATGACGTGTGTTATTGATCGAATAACAACGCCCTTGTCAAACCTTGCACATGAAACATTGTAAGATTAAACAACATATGAATACAACTTAATTTCAATAGTCAAACACATTAAAAAATTAAACAAAAACTCACCATAGGCCATCCGGGTCCAATTCTCGAACCCCAGCTGTGGACGTAGAAGCTTCGCCCTGATCCTTTTCGCCACCCTCAACCTGACCAGTTTGTCCCTCGGGTTCTCGCGTCGGAGTAGTCTCACACGCAGGAGTAGAGTGAGATAAAGGAGTGAGCTGAGGCAGCGATGGAGTAGGCTTAGACGCCGGAGTAGTCTCAGGCGTAGGAGTAGGCTGAGACATAGCAGCCTGAGACACATATGGCTGAAGACGCAGAGGACGATCCCGAGGCCGAAGCTGTGGTACTGGAGGTAACGTAAAATGTGGTGGTGGAGGTAACATAAACGTAGGCTGAGAAGGAATGGAAGGTGAAATCACCGACCGTCTCCTAGACGACTCAACACGACGATGAAGGTCACCAGGACGCAATATCGGCCTAGACCCAGTAGGACAAACCGAAGACTGAGAGGGAGAATGCTGGCGGGTCTGGGAGTTCTGACTTTGAGCCTCCGAATCTGACATGTTCATGCATAAATTAATGAGTAAATTATGTGCACGATTAATAGTTATTGACAGAAATCATAATCACAAGTTAAATGATGGTATGAAAACGTATCCCAATTAACTAATAATGAATATTTCCCTGAGCATGCACAAGCATTAAAAAACGCGAATAATAAAATTCATACATACAAAACTAAACAATCAGCGTTAATATATTTAAGAACATCGAGGGGAAACTCAATAAACTTAAACACAATAATAAAATTCATACATACAAAACTAAAATTGGCCATTTCCGCCCTTAATAAGTTTTACTTGCCCAAACAATCATATCTCGTTATTTCAAACCACATTGAAGTTTATTTTCATCATTCAAAGGTATGGGGAACAAGTTTGTTGAGTTTTAAAAGAATGTAGCATTGAAATAAATACGACTCAAAATAATTCAAAAGAAACTAACATAATACACATACATAATAGATAGACATACATACAAATACAGAATACATTAACATACATTGTAATGACCCAGATTTTTATTGGTATTTTTGCCGATAATTATATAATTATGTGTATTTATGTGTATTTCTGTGCTAGTTCAAATTTATTTTTGAACTATTTATTTTATTTTATGTGAATAATTTCGATTTAATTCGAATTATTTTATTTGTCGTTTTTATTATTTATGTTATTTATTATTTAATTAATTAGAATTTTATTATTTAATTTTCTAATTAATTATTTAATATTTTGGGCTAAGTCGATTATTGCATGATTAGTTATGCGGTTTTTGCAAATTAGCCCAATTGATCACGAGAGCCCATTTTAGGCCCATTTCCCCCTTGTTGGCCGGTTTTCCTAGTGGCATGGCAAGGCTTGCCACTTGCCTTGTGTTCACACCTTAACTAACTCTATATATAGGTGAGTTAGTAAGGCTTAAACCTCATTTTTCTCATTTGCCATCTAATGCACTTGCCATCAAAGTTCAATCACCAAAACTCCCTCCCATTTGCTCTAACTACACGCCATTTTTGGCACTTTGGTCCCATCAAAGTGTTCATCAAATTCTTAACCCAAAACTTAAAGATTCATACCCTATTGATCTTTAAGTATCCTAAACACAATCTTAAACCCAATTATTTCAATCAAGATCATTAGTTCGGGTTGAGTTTGGGTACGTGTTCGAGTGGGGGATCGTGTGCACGTGTGGGGTTCGTGTGGTGGCAGCTGTGTGGTGAAGCCGTGCAGGCCGTGTGTGCAGCGTGGTGGTGCCGTGTAGGTGCAGCCGTGCAGTGGGGCAGCAGTGGTGGCCGTGCTGACTGGGCAGAGGTGTTCGTGGTCTAGCCGTGGGATAGTGCAAGTGCGTGGGTTAGCCGTGTTGGTTGGCCGTGTGTGTCTTGTTCCGGGCAGCAACTTTTTGTGTTGATTTTGTGTGTTTTCTTCAACAAGGTAACATGCTTTCTCAACCTTTTTGGTATACTATGTCTATAGTATAGATTAAATGCATAATTTGGGTTGTTTATTGTTGATTATTCATGATTTTATGTATGATTTATAAATCTGATTTTTATATGTTTATATGGTGTTTTGATAAAGGTTTTTCATGATTTTATGATTGATTATATGTTGTAATATGATCATGATTAATGTGTTAAAGTTTGGTTAATTTTGGATAATTGAAAGGATGATTTTTCGAATGAATTTTAATGGTGATATGCGTGTGATAGGTATGAGTTTGTATGAGTTCTTGATTGAGTTCTTGAATCTTGATTGAGTTCTTGATTGAAGATCTTGAATCTTGAATGGTTTCTTTATGAGTTCTTTAAGGTTTTTTGATGAGTCTTGTTGAGTTCTTGGTCGAATCTTGGAAATTAAAGAAAATGGGTTTAAATGATAAAGAAAGTTAAAGAAAGTGTCTAAGTTGATTAAAGAATGAGTAAAGATTGTTGGATTATGATTGGTTAGACTCAAGATTAAGGCTAGAGGCAGTTCTTGGGAATAACTTCGGTATTTTAACTAGTTATTTTCAAGAATCAAGACATTGAGGCAATTCTTGAATATAATTTAGTTAGGTTGAGATAATTTAATGAATAACATGATTAAATGATTAATTAATTAAGATTAGCTTGATTTCATTTTTAGACGCCTGATACTTTGAGTAAGATTCATTGTATTCGGGTTAAGACGTTGCCCCTATTCCATCCGCGGTATTGGGATAGTTGGAGTCATACTATGTGATCTTTGTGAATTTCCAGTAAGATTGGTTTCACGGGACATGGATTTCCAGTAAGATTGGTTTCATGGGGTTTAGGAGTAAGATTCTCAAATCCGAGCATAGTAGAAAGTTCGAATGCATAAGATGCGTTCGTACGAGCACAGTCCGGTCTAAAATATGAATGACTGCTGATGTGTTCAGTTTGTATCAATCAATTAGCTCATTTTGATGTATAGTTTGTAATAATTTAGAACGTGTTTTGTGATATTAATTAACTTTAAGCTTAAACGAAAGTTTATGTCTCGAAACTTAATTTAATATTGCATTTCATAATTTAATTGCTTTTTAGGACTTAGTTTATTTTTGTTGTTTCAGGCTCGTGTTTCTTTCCATATTTTGTCTGTATTTGGGAAGACCGAGACTTATTCGGGACTTGGAAAAAAGTGTGATAAAGTCTTGAAGAATGTAGGGCGCCCCCAGCGCCCTGAAGGCGCTGCCAGCGCCTGTATGATCAAGGAAAAATAGAGCAAGTGGCCAAAGAAGAAGGCGCTCCCCGCGCCTACGGGGCGCTGCCCGCGCCCATATCACAGTAGCTTGCCAAAGGGAGGCGCTCCCCGCGCCTTTGAGGGCGCTGCCTGCGCCCATTCCACAGAACCAATACTTCCAAGGAGGGGCGCGCCCCGCGCCTATGGGGCGCTGCCAGCGCCCATGTTGCAGTAGTTCTTCCAAGGTGGGGCGCGCCCCGCGCCTTTGAGGGCGCTGCCAACGCTATCTGCTCTGTTCTGCACGCGGCTTCATCCACTTGATTTCTAGGTTATAATTTAGTTTAGTATAAATAGACAAGTGGTTTTTCATTGTAAAAAATCTAGTTTTTCATGTTCAAATAGTTCCTTAGCTTAAATTCTCTCTAGTTTCTCCTTAGATTACATAAAAACTATTAAATCTTTAGTTTGTAATTTTGATATTTAATCATGGAATCAATGAAGAATCTTTGTTCATCAATGCAAATGGTAGCTTAAACTTGTTCTTGGGATTGGTTTCAATGATTCCAAAAGGCTCCTTGTGAGGATTCTCTAACTCTAAACTATTTCTTTACTTCAATTATTTACTTGCTCTTATATGAATTGTTATTGGTTTTGTTGAATCTTTTAGCTTGATCTTTGTCTTGTTATTATATTTTACAAAATCATTACTAGGGTTTGAACACAATCGATTATTGTGTTCAACCTCGAGTAGCAACTATCTTGTTCATGCTTAAGCGTATTCTTATTGTGAACAATTTAGTAGAGCTTGTTTAAACGTTAATTGTTTATTGCGTATTCTCTAAACAATTGCGTTCTTATTGTGTCTCCGTTCTTAAAGCTTTTGTTCACTGCGTGTTCTTTGAACATTAAGGGTTTTAGGCAATTTACGATTTATCTTGTCTAGCTAATTAAAGGGGACTACATGAGTTTACTCTTGTCAATAATTAATTGAGTATTGAAATGGTTTGGTAATTGAGAGTCTAATTCAATTAGCCGAGTCAGAGTCGTTGTAACCGAATCCTAAGATTCTTTAAAACTAGAATTTTACCGCAATCAATTAGTTGTTAGTTTATTTTATCACTAAAATCTCCAATTTCCCCCCCTTGTTACCAATATCACTAAGGAATTAGTGATTCTCCCCTTTAATAATCCAAATACATATTAACACAATTAAATCAACATAAATCCGTTCTCTGTGGATACGAACCTTACTTGCCCTTTACACTAGTTGTAATTGGAGAGTAGGAGAAATTTACTTTTGATAAGTCTTTTATTTTTAACGACATAAAAGGCCTACCAAATTTTGGCGTCGTTGCCGGGGAACGGTGTTGTTTTGATTTGTGTTAAGTTTTACATTAACTCTACCTAAGGACTTTTATTGTTTTGATTGGTTGTTTATGGTAGCAACTCGCTCCACGAACAACGAACCCCTACAATACGATCCCGAGTTAGATCTAACCCTACTTAGATCCAGAAGGGAGATACGTGACCAGTTCCGTGTTCTACCTTTCGATCTTGATTTAGAAGTAGGCATTATGCCACCGGTTCCTGAAAAAACCTTGAAGGAGCTAACCACTCCAAACATGGACCAACAACCACTATGCATCGATTTGCCCGAATTGCCTCCAGGAGCAAACTTTGAGTTGAAATCCGGTCTAATCCATGCATTGCCAAGTTTTCACGGTTTAGGGGGTGAAGACCCTAACCGACATCTTTCGGAATTTCACGTGGTGTGCGCAAGCATGAAACCAAGTGGAGTTACGGAAGAACAAATAAAATTGCGTGCATTCCATTTCTCTTTGAAGGATGCCGCAAGTGATTGGTTGTATTATTTGCCTCCAGGTTGTATTACATCCTGGAATGAATTAAAAAGGCGGTTCTTGGAAAAATATTTTCCGGCCTCAAAGTCTAGTACTATGAGGAAGGAAATTTCCACCGTTGAACAGGGCCTAGATGAGAACCTTTACGAGTATTGGGAGAGGTTCAAGCAACTTTGCGCCCGATGTCCCTACCATGGATATTCGGAGCAAGACTTAATAATCTACATATATAATGGTATGCAAGACGACGATAAGCGCATGATCAATGCGGCTAGTGGAGGGTCTATGTTTAATAAAACCCCCTCGGCCGCAAGAGCGCTTATCGAAGAATCTGCAGAGGGTACTCGTCAGTTCAGTAGAAGGGCTAGTGCTCGAATGTCCAATTTTGAAAATTCAAGTGCTGGATCTTCTAGAACTGATGGGAAACTTGAGGCTCTCACCTCTATGATGAGGGACTTCATGGTGAAAAATAATAGATCACATGAAGTAAACTCTTGTGGGATTTGTGCCAATAACCACCCTACCGAGTTTTGCCCTCAGCCTAATGAGGAGCAAGGTGAGGAGGCTAAGGCCATGGGTTTTCCAAATCAAGCTAATGCTAGAAGGTATGATCCATAATCTTCTACGTATAACTCGGGTTGGAAAGATCACCCCAACTTTAAATATGGCAACCCACAAGCACCTCAACAACAATCCTATCAAAATCCAAATAACCAACCCTACCAACATCCAAATAGCCAAAATAACCAATATAATAGACCACCCCAACAACAGTACCAAAGGCCCCAAAACCAATGGTCACAAGGTCAAAATTCTAATTCGAACAACTCCTCTACAGAGGAGATGTTAAATATGTTGACCAAAAATGTGTCGGGGATGCAAAGTAACATGGTCCAATTCCAAGATGAAACTAGATCGAGTATTAAGAACTTGGAAAGACAAATGGGCCAAGTGTCGGGTGTTGTGTCTAGGTTAGAGGGTAAGTTAGATTCGGGGAAGCTTCCATCCCAAACAGAGCTTAATCCCAAGTCTAATGCTAGTGCTATCACTCTAAGGAGTGGGAAGGAGCTCCAAGTGAGCGCGAGAGAGCTTGAGGGTGAAGTGGTAGTAAACGAAGAACAAAGCAATTTGCCTTCTCTTACACCACCATCACCTCAAGTGGAGACACCTTGTCCGTCTT
This sequence comes from Salicornia ramosissima, assembly GCA_951394345.1. Classification (NCBI taxonomy): domain Eukaryota; kingdom Viridiplantae; phylum Streptophyta; class Magnoliopsida; order Caryophyllales; family Amaranthaceae; genus Salicornia; species Salicornia ramosissima. Next base: position 23,323,942 of record OX596240.1, on the reverse strand, counting down.
CATCTCCGTACTTACCGGAACCCCCATTCCCAAAAGCAATGATAGACACTCGCACCAAGGAGTGTGATAAGGATATTTATGAGACTTTTCGTAAATGTGAAGTAAATATCCCCCTTTTCGATGCAATCACCCAGGCTGTCGAAGGCTCTTTACCAGGTTTCCGGTTCAAGGCGGATATTATTATTATTATTATTTTCGGCCGGCTTTTCCGACATCGATTTTAAGGTCGAGTTTTTCGGCGACGATTTTTCGGGACGACTTTTCCGACGACGATTTTCGGACTACTTTTCCGACGGTGATTATTCGACCAAATTTTCCGGCGACGATTTTCAGGCCGAGTTTTTTGGTGACGATTTTTCGGGACGACTTTTCCGACGACGGTTTTCGGATTGAATTTTTCGGTGGTGATTTTCAGGCCGATTTTTTCCGCGACGATTTTCGTAGTGACTTTTCCGGCGACGATTAACGGAGTGACTTTTCCGGCGACGATTTTCAGGCTGAGTTTTTCAGCGACGATTTTCGGGATGACTTTTCCGGCGACAGTTTTCGGAGTGACTTTTCCGGCGGTGATTATTCGGCCGAGTTTTTTTACGATGATTTTCCGGCGGTGAAAATGAAGGTTTTAGGGTTTACTTTGAAACATAAATAAAATAAAAAAAGAATTAAAAAATCAAAATAAAAATAAAAAATAAAAATCAAAATCAAAATAAAAATCAAAATCAAAATATAAGTAAAAATAAAAAATAAAAAATAAAAAATAAAAATAAAAATAAAAATAAAAAATCAAAATAAATAAAAAAATAAAAAAATAAAAAAAAAATAAAAAATAAAAATATAATATAATTTAATTAAATTAAAATTTTTTTAATTTAATTTAATTTAATTTAATTTAATTTAATTTAATTTAATTTCAGTTAATTTAATTTAAGTTCAATTAATTTAATTTAGGTTCAGTTAATTTAATTTAAGTTCATGTTTTCTCAGTCCTATAGAACAGGGCCTAATTGTAATTTAGTTTTGATCATATATTTATTTAATACATATAATTTTCTGAGAAAATAAACGAGAAAAGTTCATATGCTAAATTTATAAAATCGAATCTATATTATTACTATTTAGAACAATTGTATTAAAAAAGTAATCTATATATAAAAAAGATACTAAAAGAGAAGCATTTAGAAGAAAAACTACAACCTAAAACTTAATGTTTATTTTTTACTTTTTTTAAGCTGTGAATTTTTCATGTTTAATATTAGAACTATTTCATTAAAAAAAAAACAGTCATAATGTATATAAAAGTAATTTTATTATTGTATACTTTACTTAAGACTAACTATCAAAATCTTGGAACCTCGTTAATCAATCTTTATTACTTTTTTTAACTTTCTTTACTTCCTTTATCGTTCTTTAACTATCTTTATAATTTCTTTAACATTCTCTAATTACGACTACATAGTCTATACTTAAAGACTACATATTCATAATAAAGAAAACCAAGATTTCATCATAACATAATCAAGAAAACCTCAAGAATTCAAGAATCATTATTAAGATTACATTCTTTAACTTAATTCATCAATACAAGGTTCAAGAATCATATAATAGTCATCAAGACCATCAAGAATCATCATTATCAATACATACCAAAGTACACGCATGTCATAGGCAAACTTCATCCACATATTCATCAATTCTATTCATCCAAACTTCATGGAAATTGTATATAAACATGGTTAAACATGAAACTATCATAACTAATCATCGAATATATGAAAACTACACAAAAACTCACGAAATCAACACTAAATTACAACCCAAATACACGCATGACAAAGGGTGAATTTCATCAACTTTCGGTATAATTTGGTCATGAAATCTACCCTATGAAACATAGTATACAAATTATGATATAAAAGTATGTTACCTTATTGAAGTATAAACACAAAAACAAACGAAAACTCGCTGCCGGGAAACGAAGTCACACGGCCCAATACACACGACCAACCACGACTTTAACACGGCACCACCCACGAACTTGCATGGCTTCAATGCGCGAACCACACCGCACGTCTTCAACCACGAACCACGCTACAGCCCATACGACCACCACCACGCACGACCCACTCGATGCCCAACTCGAACCAACCCAAAAACCGAACCCAATACCCAAGTCTTGATCAAGGCAATGAAGGCTACTTGTGTTTTAATCACTTAAAGTTCAAATGGAGGTTGAATCTTTACGTTTGGGCTTGAAAAGATGATGAACAATGTTTGGGGATTAATAGGCCAAATAGGCGTGTGGAACAATAGGCAAAGAAGTAGAGAGTGTTTGAAGTTTACTTGTGGGCAAAAGATGATTAAATGGAAAATGGTCATTAAGCCTTACTACCACTTCTATTTACAGAAGTTGGTTAAGGTGTGAACACAAGGCAAGTGGCAAACCAAGCCACCAAAAAGAGAAGGGGCCGGTTGGGCTAGGCTAGAAATAGGCCTAAAGATCACTTGGGCCATTTGCACTTAAGCATGACTAATCATGATTAATTTTGCACTTGGCCTAAAACATAATTAATTAATTAGAAAATTAGAATAAAATTCTAATTAATTAAAGTAAAATAAAATAAATAATTAAACAATTAATCATAAAATAAAATAATCATATTCAAGCCATAAAACAAAAATAAATAGTCCAAATAAATTTGGGCCATACATAAAATAAACATAAATTCAAGCAAATAAACATAGCAGAAAATACCGAAAAACTGGGGCGTTACACCAACTCTAAGAACGATAATCGAGATCGGGGAGAAGACCCCAGGTACAATACCAATAGACGGGAGATATTCTTGGAAATCAAAGACCAAGAAATCCTCCCAAAGCCAGCCCCTGTGCGCACATTAGTCAACAAGAGGAACCCAAAGCTATGGTGCGAGTATCATCATGAATGTGGCCACACCACCAAAGATTGCAGCGAATTGAAGAAGGCACTTGACAAGTTGGTAGATCAGGGTAAGCTTAACTCTTACTTGTCAAAAGAAAATGGGGCTAAGAAATAGAAGCGCACCGATAGCAATGAGACTGATGGGTTGATCAATGTCATTGCTGGAGGGTATTCAATAGAAGCACCATCCAACAAAGCTTTGAAGAGAGATCTCAGAAACTCCACCTTTCAGATAGCGGAAGGGGCTATCGAGCAGCCCCTGCCTTGTCCAACAATGGTGTTCAACGCATCCTCTCTTCAACCTACCTGCTTTCCTCACAACGACCCCCTCGTGGTCGAGGTAAAAGTAGCAAACTCCAGGGTCAAGAGAGTGCTTGTGGATAGTGGAAGTTCAGCTGATGTGATGACTTTGGCATGCCTACGACAGCTGAAATATGGCGAGGCAGATCTAACCCCGCTTCAAAGGAGATTTTGAAGTAACAGAAGATAGCATGAAGATGTATCTCCAAAAGCTCAGAACCCTTGCCGGGAAATTAAAGTCTTTTGACATTCAACATGTCCCTCGATCTGGGAATCAGCAAGCTGACGCTGTATCGAGGTTGGCATGCTCTGCAGAAGGAGAGGAGCCACGAGTCATTAAGTGGCAAGTCTTGAAAGAACCAAGTATCAACAAGTCTGAGATTCACACTTTGGTTCAAGGTGAAACATGGAAGGATGCTATCATCCAATATCTGAAACATAGGGCTTTACGTATGGATGAGAAAGAAGCTGAAGAAATTAAGAGAAAGTCTAAGTGGTTTACCCTGCATGATGGCGAGTTGTACAAGCTATCTTACACATATTCGCTCTTAAAATGTGTGACCCCTGAGGAGGGGGATTATATTCTAAAGGATATTCATGAAGGAAGTTGCAACAATCATCAAGGGGCACGGACGATCGTAGGTAAAGCTCTTCGAGCTAGATACTACTGGCCTACCATCAAGGAAGATGCTATCGAGCTTGTGAAGAAGTGCTTGCAATGCCATACTCATGCTGCCTTCCCTAGGCAACCATCGAGTCCACTAACAACAGTTCAGGCAGTTTTACCCTTTGATAGATGGGGAGTGGACCTTCTTGGTCCTTTTCCCTCAGCAGCGGGGCAGAAAAAGTTTCTTATTGTTAGGATTGACTATTTCACCAAGTGGGTCGAGGCTGAACCCCTATCGAGGATTACTGACAAGCAGATTTAAGAGTTCATCTAGAAAAACATCATCACCAGGTTTGGAATTCCAAGAATGTTGGTATCAGACAATGGAAGACAATTCGAGAGTGGCCCAACAAAGGCATATTGTGCTCAATTTGATATCCGAACAAGGCTCACATCTGTGGCTAGGCCTCAATCTAATGGGCAAGCTGAAGCAGCCAACAAAGTCATACTTTAAGGTATCAAAAAGAAGATAGAAGCAGTCAAGGGGTCTTGGATAGATGAGCTTCAAGGAATTTTGTGGTCAACTAGAACAACGGTCAAGGAAGCCACGGGTCATACTCCATTCTCACTTGTATATGGAAGTGAAGCTGTGCTGCCTGTCGAGGTGGGGATACCCTCACTAAGAATCACTTTCTATGACTACAATTAGAATGAGGAAGAAAAGGCCATCAGCCTGGACTTGCTGCCAGAAACAAGGGGAAATGCTTTACTCAAGTCAATTGCCTACAAGCAGAAAATGACAAGGTATTTCAATCGTAAAGTGTCACCTCGAACAATTTCAGTTGGTGATTGGGTATTAAGGAAGGTCGAGGCCACTGGAAATACTACTCTTCGAGGAAAGTTAGGTCCCAACTGGTAAGGACCCTATCAAGTCAAGGGGATGGTGAGGCCAGGAACGTTCAGACTTGTCAACCAAGAAGGAAGGCCCTTACCTCGACCATGGCACACTGATCATCTGAAGAAGTTTTATGCCTAAGTTTTGCCCTTACCGGGTTTGTCTTAGAATAAGAATCCCTTGCAGGGAGTGATGTTTTCTTTATGTTTTAGGATGTTAGCCCTTGCCGGGTCAAGTATTGATTTTTGGATATTTTGTTTCAATAAATCCCTAACAGGGTCGAGTTTGTTTATTAACTTTTAAAGCCCTAGCAGGGTCGAGTTCAATGTTAATTATTATTCTTTGCATAATAAAATAAAGCCCTTACCGGGTCGAGTTTTCCACTATTTTATTCTTTGCTTATAGATATGAGCATATATGATCGAACAATAAAGTAATGAAAGCGATAAATAAAGCATAAAAGAGAGAACACTTGGTCAAAAGTTGTTTTTTCATTAATATTCAAATAGTTGTTACAACGTATGCTAAGTACACAAAAAAAGAGGAAAAAAAAACTAGGAACTAGTTTATACAGATGTTCAGTTCATTCAAGAACTGATCAGTAGAAGGGTCTTCCTACTGCTGCTCGCCGCTGTGCCCACCCCTTTTGCCGACGGCACCCAAGTCGCCTCCACTCGAGCTGGAGGAGTGGGAAGTTGAGACAAGGTTCGTGAATTCTTCACCCCCTGCAATAGCAACCCCTTGCTGGGGCTTCACTTCTTCCTCCTCGGGAACGATCTCTCTAACTCCTGGGATTTGTACCTGGACTCAAAGGAAGTCCACGACCCTGGGTACATCTCCTCGAGAACCCTCCTTGCCCTACCAAGGGTGTCAGAAAGGAGGATGCCAGCACCCTCAGCAGCTCCATTAAGGCGGAGGCCAAACTTGTAATTCTCCCCAGCCTTAGAATCTAGCCATTTGTTGACAATGGCCTCCTCATTGTTCTTCATAGCCTTAACAGCCTTGTCACAGGCCTTTTGAGCTCTTTTCAAACTCTTCTTATCCTTCTCTAAATCTTCCTGGGCTTTGTTCTTTTCCCGATTGACTAAGTCGCGCTGGGAGATGGCGTTGGCGAGCTTCTTATCGAGGTCGGTGATGGAGGCGTTGGCGGTGGCAAGTTCAGTCTGGGCCGTCTACAGCTCGTTCCCCAAAGAATCTAACTTTTTGTTGGCAATCTTCAAGGAGTCTTTGGTGGTGGCATGCTCACTTTGCTCCTTGGCCAACTCAAACTTAGCCTTCTCAACATCAACAGAAGATTGGCCCTTGTTTTGGGCCTCAAGCATTAACCTAAATGCGGCATGCATCCGAATTGACATTTGCAAAAATGGAAAGTGAGTAATAGCGAAAAGAAAATAGGCTCAGCAAGGCAAAGAATGGGACCAACTTTTACCTCCAACCAGGAACTGTGGAGATCGTCGAAGGCTTCTTCTTTCTTGGCATCCCTTATGAATTCTTCATCAGACAAAGAGTAGAGTGATTTGAATGCCTTGTTCAGGTGACGGTTACGTTCCTTCTGGGTCAACGCCCCCAAAGGACGGTCGCCCCCAGCAGGATCCTCCTTTTAGGAAGGTCTGATGACCTTTTCAGCAGCAACCAATGCAGCCTCAATGTCTGCAACCTTGGTGAAAAGCCCCTCATCAGACTGGGATGGCTGGGGCTCTTCTACCACTTTTTGCTTCTTCTTTAGATCCTTTTGCTCTTCAGCAAAAGGATTAGTTTCCCTCGCCCTCTTTGGTCGAGGTCCCCCACTTGTTGAAGGTTTCTTTTTGTGCTTAGGGTCCTGTTGAGGTAAAATGCCAGTTAGAAAGAGGGGGCATCATCGAGTAAAAGGAATGGGGGCAATATAAATAATAAAGAAACTACCTGTGGGGGCTCAGGAATAGCTTATTTCTTTTCCTCGACCATGCCCTTTACAAAAAGGGCCTTAATTGCAACTGTGGTCATCCTTGAGGCCATTTTTGGGTCAATTTTTGATCGAGCAATGACTGTAAGAAGAAAGAGTTAGTACATTAAACACATTCAAAAATAAAAAGTTAGTACTTTATGGTTAAGTGCCCCCTACCCTCAGGATATGATGGGTTCAACCCCATAGCAGACAAGAAAAAGTCTTTCTTCAAGTCTTCCATAGAAGGGAGCCAGTTAAAGGGGACCATCACTGTTTTCCCTTTTTCCTCCTTCTCTTCGAGTTCACAGTAGATGGCCACTACAGCTTCCTCGGTAGACATTTTTGGCACTTGACGATTTAAGTGGAAGTTGGGTTCATCCTCAACTACTTTGGGAATCGCCCAACCCCCACTACTAAAAACAAAGAAGAATTCGTGCCTGAATCCTTCTTAGTTGGTGGGCATGAAATCTATGAATCTATAGCCCCTCCGGACTTGAAAGTTATACCAACCCTTCCCATGATCAATACTACGGCTTTCTACCACTACCAAAATACCCTACCTTTCTCTACGCTTTTTCCTTAGTTTTTCGACACTTTAAAGTGTCGGAAGCGTCACTACCGGGGGATTTCACGTTTCGAGAATTCCCGACACTTTTTTGTGCCCACAATTCCGACATATTAAAGCATCAAAAATAAATTTTCCCGATACTTTTTATTGTCGAAATATTCAGAGAAAAATGTGCTGTAGAATTTTCCCTCCTCCTCATCTCGACACTTCAAAGTGTCGGTATACTTTTCCCTCCTTATTATCTCAACAGTTTAAAGTGTTGGGCATGGTTTTGCCACCAAAAAATTGGGGTATACTTTAGACAATTTAAAGTGTCGGGAACGCTTTGACGTGGTCTACAATAATTAATTTCTAACATTTAAATGTGTCGAGATAAATGTGATTAGCAAAGAAACTTTAGACGATTCAAAGTGTCGAAATCATGTTAATCTATTCGCAATCCAAATGAATTATTATATTATTATAAATGCTATACTGAAGTATTTTTAAGAAGAATAAAAAAAATCTTATGTAATAAAAATTATAAAACCCATACAAATGAAATAGGAAAACAGGCTATCATATAAATGTAAAAATCGTAATAAGTGACCAAAAGTCATACAATACTTAACAAACATACTTAATTAACTATGCATAGCAAAATGAAGTTTTCAAACGTACTTCATAACACGACATCTAGAAAGTTAATAACAACCTAAAAAAGATTAATGAATCAATATCCATCATATATACCTCATTGTTTACTAGTTATCCTAAAAGATTATTCATCGTCTGATTCATCTTCATCTTCCAATCTTTCATTTGATACCTTTGGATTACTCTGGAAAAAAAAAAAGAAAGAAAAAACCATCAACATTACGTGCATTTTCACTAAAATTTACAGATTTTGAAGATCACATCATGCACTCGTAGAAGGTTTTCAAGAATAACACAGATTGGTGCAAGAATACCCATCAAAATTAGATATGTGAGTGACCGTGAATAATGACAAAATACAAACGTTTCAATAATTATGGAGCGGATGAATTGTAAAAAGATTTAACTTTTTAATATTAGCAAAAAGTTATCCGATCCGCGAGACCGTCTGACGAGTCTTGCTAATAATGTGAGTAGGACCGTACTACCTCCAACTGTATATTTACACAGTTTATTTAATTTTTATCAGTAAATGTGCTTACTTTACACAACCCATTACACCAAGACACAGCATGTTCAGGGGTGACAAAAGACAAATTTGGAATTTCATTTGCTGCACAAAGTGTGGCTGCTGCCTGCTGCAGCTATGCTTGATGGCCAATAATCTAGGAAGCTGGCCTGTGCTACACCAATTATTCTTGATTAATCAATAAATATCTCTTTTTTTTAATCATAATATATAAATTATTTAGGTAGGCTAATTAAATTGATAGAAAAATATTATATAACAGTTAATTTCCAGGTAAGCAGTAGTGACAGGAGCAAACAAAGGAATAGGGTTAGAGATATGCAGACAACTTGCTTCTCAAGGGTTTACAGTAGTCCCCACTTCCAGAGATGCCAGCAGAGGCTTACAAGCTCTTGAATCTCTTGTTCAATCTAGAATTAGCACTCACTCTCTTCTTTTTTAGCAGCTTGATGTTACTGACCCCACCAGTACTGCCCCTCTTACTGGTTTCATCAATTCCAAATTTGGCAAACTTGATATTCTGGTATATTTTTTTACACTTACTTCATTAGGATCTGGAAATATTTTCTGCCAAAATTCTTGTGTGTTAACATGTATTGTATGGATACTAATCGCCTTAATTAGTTGAAATTTCAAGACATTTTACTTAGACATGAGATTTGATCAACATATATATATATATATATATGTGCGCAAAGTTCAAATCTTCCCAATGAAGAGATTATAGTAAAGCTGAATAAGAATGAACTGGTTTTTGTTTATCAGGAAATTAGATTTGAAAGTACTCTGGTTTAGTTTATTATTGGTTTATTTCAAGTATATAATGCTTGTATAGTTCATATATGTTATGCCATTAAAAGAGAAAGTATGTGTTACTATGAGTAAGTAGAGTGATAATGGGTTTTTTTATTAAGCCATACGATTATCGAATTTTATGCTCTAAATTGCTTATCTGGTCGAATTTCAAGGTTAGAGACATCTTAATTTTTCCTTTTCTTTTTTCGTTTGTAATTGATGGTTGTTGATCGAATTTTGGGAAAAAATGGTTCGAATTCTGGAGTTCTATGTTAGGTTCGGTTCAAAAGTTGTTTGAATTCTATGTTAGGTTCGGTTCAATTTCAACTAGTTGGGGGGGGGGGGGCTGGGCTGGGGCAAGGGAGGGACAGAGGCTAGGGGCGGGGGTGGCTGTGGGGAATGCAAGGGCAGGGGGCAGTGGGGTGGCGGGGGGGGGGGGGGAGCTATGATGTTGCTCATGTTGATGTTAAAACTGATATTATGCTAGCATAGAGCTGATGTTGCTCAAGCATAAAGGGGAAGCTATGATGTTGCTGATGCTGATGATGCAAAGAATAAGATGTTGCAGCAATCAGGTTATGAAGTCATTTGCCAAAAAAAAAGTAACCAAGCCCAAATCCCAGACCAAGAGCAACGAGAACAAAAGCTTTTAACCCGCAACAGCTCGAAGATAATAAAACAAACAAAAACAGGAGCAACACAATCAGACACACAATCCAACATAGACAACCAGAAATAGTAGTGTTAGAACACTGAAAACCACCCAAAACCAGAAATAGCAGTGTTATAACAGAGCAGAATCCTAATCAATACTGCGTTGTGTTGTTTGTGTGTCCACAACCCCATCTACACAACTCAAGTTAACCCAAAACCATAGCACAAAACAGCAACCAGCCACTGAAAACCACCAGCAACACACACTAGAAAGCACCAAAATTTCTAAGTATTAAGAAAACAAAAGCGTACTGACCTGATTAGTTATGGATCATAAAGCGGAGTTTGCTGCAGCTAACATTTCTGGTGAAACACGACCACTTTCCATAGCACTCAACAAGTCACTCATTTGTGTTGCCATTCTCCTTACAAGATTTGTCGTTTTTTTTGTGCCTTGCAAACTCAGCCTGTAGGTCCTGGTTTTTATTATTATGATTGGAACTAATGCCTCTTTTCTGCAGCAAAGCATGCACTCCCATCGCATCACCTCGCTTCACCCCAAAACCATAACCAATTGGTTTTTGATTAACTTTATCCTTGTCATACATGAGCTCATCAAAAACTTCATTCTCTACTCTGCTTTCCAATTCAAATTCACCCATAGAGACTTTGAACTCAACCCTCTAATTAATTAATTAGTTAATACAACTGCAAATAAAATCATCTCTTTCAACTCTTCAGATATCATAACAATCAAATGATTTCATCTTAGCTAATTGGAGGAGAGCCAAATAGTTATCAAGTTCGATAATTCTAATGCCTTACAGCATTACTCTAGCTCACAACATCAACATCAAGTAATGCACAAACAGACAAACTGCATCTACATTATATAAAAAATAAAATCAATAATTTTACATAATATATGATAAAATCTGCAAAACAAAGTAGCAAACTATCTCAAGAAGTAGCATGCTACAATCAACCTTAAAATGCAATCGTACAGTCATGATTATAACATTGATTATAACATTGAAGAAAACTTATTCTCCAAAAAAAAAAAAGGCAAGAGCAGACAAACAGTGAAATTTCCCTTGAAGTAAAAAATAGGTCAAAATCAGTCTCGAACACGGCAGTGTAACCGCTTGCAGGCAATCCAAAGGGTTTGCAGTTTAATATCTCGGTTCCGGTAAACTCAAAATCCTTTACATTGCAGTTGCAATATAGTGACGCAGCCAAGATTGATAACCTTAGCTTGCAGCTGGTATTACATTAAATACTAATTATCTATTCATGCTACACTGAGGAACCTATTTGATAATAGAGCCAACATTCCTGGACCCTTTGTTAATTAACATTTTTTTTTTATAATCATACAATACTTGAACTAAAATTATTGCAAACTTAAGAAAATTAATCCTGCTAAAATCTAAATTATAATAAGCAATACTCATCCCACCAAAAGAAGTTGGGCTACCTCAAGGGTTTGAGAACCTAGAGCAAGGATTAGGGCCTGGATTTTTGTCCCAAACTTTAGTCAAATATTTATTCAATTTTTTAATATCAAATCCCTAATTCTAGCATAAGTGCAGTAAGCCAGAACATCGATCAGAGTTCAATATGATCAAGTAATAATCTGCAACTTTCATTATTGAGATTCAAATTAATTTTTTCTTTTTTCATCGTCTTTAATTTTTATTATTTTTTACAGATTTTAAATCTTTGAGCAAGTAATTCATCGCAATTCTAAACATAAGAACAACACATTTAAGGGCATCTCAATTCTAATCAATCAATACAATTCAAATAAAAATTCGAATGAGAAGCTAGTGTAAATTAAATTAAAACAGGGGGTAAATAAATAAAAAGGGGATTAGTCAAATGAATGATGTAAATTCTCAAAAAGAGATCTCATGCCAGCATTTCAATTTAACAGCACCCAGAAATTAAATCAAACCAAAACAAGATGGATGAAGTCAATATACTCACCCAGTAACAGTAGAAACCCATAAAACAATGCTAAAACGCACCTTTTTCTTCAACTAAACAAGCAATCAAGTGCTATGAGGCTGAAATGAACTCTCTTTTTTTTTTCCCCAAAAAAGAAGGAGAAAGAAGAGAAATATATAAAAAAAACACTCTAGCTTGTACTGTAAAATAAACAAGAAAAAAATATCAAGAATTTATGAACAGTGTGAAGACAAGTGGAGTATTGGGTACAGAAAAATAGCAGAGAAGTGGCATCAATCAGAAAGGTAACAACTTACCTTGAATTGCTATGCAGATTCGAGAAGCAATTTTTGATCGAGAAGTTAGGTTTTGATCGAGAAGCAGTTTTCTTGGAAGTGACGAGTGAAGTAATTAGAGAGTGGGAGAGATTTTGGGAGTGACGAGAGATTTTGGGAGTGACGAGTGATTTTGAGAATCAGTTTCTTGCCTTTGATTTTGGGAGTGACGAGTGAAACTTCTTGCCTTTGATTTTGGGAGTGACGAGTGAATCAATTTAATTTCTTGCCTTTGATTTTGAGATTTTGGGAGTGATGAATAATTTTGTGTTTTTTTTCCCCAAATTTTTTCCGCCAAAGTAGTTTTGAGAGCCCGGTTAAATCAAATGAATTTTTTTACTAACCTACAGTTTAATGTGTCGCGTAAAGTGTTGGGATTGTAACGAAAAAAAGAGACTCATGTCGACTGTTTTGAAAGCGTCGAAAGGAATGTGTCGCGAATAGGTGCAAATTTTAGTAGTGTACTAACTTTACAAGGTTTCACCAAAGGCGAAGGGTTGGGGTTATTCTAAGCATATTGCAGATGCCAATGAATGAGTTAATATATTGATGCCCAAGAATTGGGCACCAATGAGGTTAGTGAGAGTTTATATGCATAAAGGAGTTGTTCTACAAAACTATGTAAAAGAAACCTAAGCCCCCTGACCATGGCCAACCTATACACGGCTACACATCCGTCAGGGAGGGAACGAACTGTTTGAAGATTTATGGGCCTAACTACCACAAAAGGCTCCTGGATTTGGTATTGGGCAGCAAAGGAGCGCAAGTCTTGTTTTAGGCGGTGGTTAAAGGTGGGGGCAATGAAGAACCACTTAGGACCCTTCTCCGGGGGAGCTTTTGGGTATACAAGGTTTTCTATTTCCTCCTGATCGGAGGTGGGTGGACCCTCGAGGTTCATATTTAAAATACCTACACGTTTTTCATATACAGAGTGATAAATATTAGGGTGTGCTACAGATGGCTCCCAGGGATAGGGGGTTTCTACCTCTTCTCCCCCAGACACTGACCCGTCCGAGTCAGAAGGTAGAGGGATGGCCTCAGGGATGTTTTGGGATTCAATCCCTTCATCACCCTCGACCTGAAGGACCCCCGTGCACTCAAGGGGAAGAAGGGGTGGAGTACTTGACATGTCCAATACCTAAGCTATTGAAAATAAACTAAGGAAAGAAAAAGGCCAGGTACTCGACAGGACAAGGACTTACTTATTCAAATAAATGCAAAGAGGGGGAAGACGGTTACCTTGACAGAGAGACTACTCCGAGGTTGCCTAGACACAAGCTGAGAGAAGACTTTTGAGGAGAATAGAGAGCTCTAGAGAGAGAAAATTTGAGGAATGAGAAAGTGATTTTAAGATAATGATTAAGGGGTTGTATATGTAGGAGGTAAAGAATGTGAAACGGTTTTTACCTCATTATGGTAAAAACCATCTAAAACGACATCAGTTAATGAGTTTAGAAGATGAACAATGTTCAAGTATGCGTTGACTTTTGGTCAAGTCTTCCACCTCACTAGGTGACAAAAGCCCTATTCAACATAGGCATCCATCAAGGGAGATGGAGTGGCTGAACATGCATTCAAGGTCCCTGGGGCTCATTAGCCCCTTGGCTTTGTAGAAGCTCCTTAGGCCAATCAATAAGCCCTACTCAAGGTAGGCACCCTTCAAAGGAGATGGGAGGTTGGACATGTATCAACAACGTCTTGAGGCTTATTAGACCCCAAGGGTCAGTTGATCACCATAGGCCAAAGCCCCACTCAATGTGGGCACCCATCAAGGCAGATGGGCAATCAAGACATCTTTCCCATGCACATCCGTCACACTCGAGGTACAGAGAGATCTTCGAGGTTATCAGGGCAACGCTGTCCTCGTACCTCTATCACAGTCGAGGTAATAGACACCCTCGAGGTTATTAGGGAGAGTGGCCTGACACACTCAAAGCCCCTGGGGCTCATTAGCCCCTTGGCTTTGAGGAAAGCTCTTGAGGCTAACAATAAGCCCTACTCAAAGTAGGCATCCATCAAAGAAGATGGGGTCTGGACAAGTATCAACCACGTCTTGGGACTCATTAGCCCCCAAGGGTTAGTTGATCATTTTAGGCCAAAGCCCCACTCAATGTGGGCACCCATCAAAGGAGATGGGAAATCAAAACACTTTTATCCAATATCTTCCATCACACTAGAGGTAAAAGGAAGACCCTCGAGGTTATCAGGGCAATCCCTTCCATGTACCTCTATTATGGTCGAGGTAAGGAAGACCCTCGAGGTCATTGGGAAGGCTTTTTCCCATAAGGTGTATCATACTATCCTTTGAGGTTGGAAAGACCCTCGAGGTAGAAGTATCAATCCATGGGGCTAAGGAGTAAAATCAAAGCAGTTGCATCCCAAGGCACATCTCCATAGTCGAGGTAAGGGAAGACCCTCGAGGTAAAAGGAAGCCTTGAAAAGATCGACACTTAGAAAAGTTTCAACAATTTCACAATAAAGCTCAAATGAAGGAGGTCCTTCACGGTCGCGGAGAATGCTATCACGGTCGCGGAATAGCATCACCTCAATTACCTCGTTGGTCATTCTAAAGAATTCTTGGATTATATCTATCACAGTCGAGGTGGAGGGTACCCTCGAGTTTTTGAGAAGGGATCACCAAACTTTACCCTTACCGCGACCGAGGTAATTATGGTCACGTAGAATAAAAAGGAAGCCAACACTTGATAAATTTTTTGAAAATTCATGTAAAGAAGTTTCTAACGGTCGCGGAAAGTATGATCACACTCGAGGTAAGAAGACCCTCGATTTCAAAAGGTGGTTCCAACTTTTTCACCATGACCGAGGTAACCACGGTCGCGGAATGCTAGCAATGCAACAAAACTTAGAAATTTCTCATTAAAAAATCATAATGCTCTTCACGGTCAAGGAGAAAGCCTCCCTGGTCGAGGTATACAGTTTCAAGTTGAAGGCAAGGATGGCCCATGTTAGGGCAAGGATGCCACACGATCGAGGTGAGCCTCATGGTCGAGGAAGAAGACCCCATGGTCATGGTTACCACTCACCAAGTGAGACCAAGATTGCTCAAAGACGTACCCACAACGCACAAAGGCATCACACGGTCGAGGTAGACACCTCACCATCGAGGCACTCACCCTCGAGGTATGGTCCAAGCTTCACGAAAATGCCTCAATGCTCATCATATGGTCAAGATTGGTTCATAGATCACGAGGCCTCACTCGATCGAGGTTAGGGACACCTATTCGAGGTATACCTCACGATCGAGGAGCCCCCCCTCGAGTTGGGGACTGGTTTGCTCAAAAGAGTCTATGGCCGAGGTGGTCTCCGAGCATTAAGGGAGGCACAAGGGTCTAGATTTTATCCCACGATCAAAGGCCCCTATCACGGCCGAGGAGGACCTCAGATGGTCGACGCAACCATAGCAACATCCATAGGGCACCGTCGAGGACGCATGGGAAGCAGTAAAGTCCAAAGACACCCTCAAGGTCGAGGGAGTCGATCACGGTCGAGGGGGAAACTGACTCCCTCGAGGTGACATCAGGGCCTCCATGGGAGCCTATACGGTCGAGCTAGTGGAAAGAAGCTTTGCAGGCAACACGGTCGAGGTCACCATCACGATCAAGGGCCCCCTCTTCACGGTCGAGGTTCCCCTCGATCGAGGTGGCCTCCTTCGAATCATCCCCTCGAGATCGTATGGGGTGTTGCGATTCGTTTTTCTCGGAGAATTTCGCTAGGCATCCAACGTCCAAGGTTTCCCATTCCACGCCGAGCGTGCGGCTAATTGTTCCGGGCCCACCCAAGTGGTCAAATCCGTATGAACGGGCCCAAACCCTAGGCCCAATTCTAATAGGGCTAGGGATACATCAGATATTCTACAACGAATGAGATGATGCCACGTGTCATGGGCCAGGCCCACACGTCATCCCAGCTAACTCAGTAAAACCCTAAATGGTGAACCTAATGCCTATATAAGGATCAATCCAATCACTCTACAGGTACGTAATTCATAATTCACAAACTCACAATAGACTGACTCCTTACTCCCGATATCTTACTTAAGCATCGGAGGGGCGTTCCTGGGTTAGCAACCTTTGACTGTTTTGCAGGTCAAAACCCTAGCGAGGAGCGTACGGAGTCCACATCAAACACCCTAAAGATCGTTGACTATTCAGAAGAGGTTCCAGAACAGGAACACTAGTAAAACCCCTAGCAGCCGTGCATGATGTACAACAGGTACACCCACCCAATCAAACCTCTTCTTATCTAATTTGAAGGAAAGGAAATAAATGATTTCCATCTCTCTCTACCTCATCTCCAACACATACCACCAATATAATGAAGAGCTTGGTAATTAAGTCTCCTCTTATTCCCTTTTCCTACATGCAATGCTTGAACCTGATTTCCCACTTCTTGATTCACTTATAGAAGTTTCAATTGGGGAAAAACAAGACCAAGACCTCAGATCAAACCTCAAGCATCCCAAAGATAGCTCCATTAGAGTTCTCATTCAAAGTTTTACAAGCTAATTAAAGGTACACAATCCTTCACCCTTGAAATATCTTCCTAATAATATGTTATTTGGTGAATACATCTTTGAATGGATGATGCGGAACACGGGATGGTCAAACAAGCGTCTTCAACGGTCATCGACGACTATTTCCATATCTAATTAACTTGGCTAGTTTTAGCTTTACTTTTATGCTTTTCGGGTTGTAATAATTAGCTTAAACTCTTGTTTTAATGCTTTAGTAATTAACTAGGCTTGTAATAGAAAGAGAGTAAAGTATTAGAATGGCTTGAAGGGGCTAAAGAGGGTGGTCTACACGGCTGTGCAAGAGCAGTGCACGACCGTGCAAGCAAAGTCGTGCACAAAGGGGGTGAAATTTCAAGTGCAAGACCGTGCAAGCTAGGCTGCATGACGGTGCAACTAGGTTGTACAACCGTGCCGGCTAACTCTGCACGACCGTGCACAAGTCAGTAGCAATTTTCGGGAGTGCACGACCATGCACGGGTGCTGTACGTGAGATTGTTAATTTTTGCTTTCTCTCTTGCTTTGTTTAGTGTCTTTCTAATGTTGACCCTTGATTATTATGGGATTAATGGCGTAGATTAATAGTCATATTAGAGTAAATTTAGCCTATAAATAGTCTTCTTTGCATCATGTAAAAATCAAATTTTGTTGATGTGAAAATTGAGTTTTCTCTTGAAGAAGTCCTTTATGAGCTTGTCCATCGTTGGTGTGGTTGGTGAAACCTTGCAACCTTTGTGATTATAAGTCATTTTCTATTATTTACCTTTGTGATTTAGATTAGATTATGTTTAGTTCATGATTATAAGTCCTTAGTGAGCTTATTCTCATGTTCATATCCCATTTTTATGTTAGTTTTCATGTTCATATTTGGGGCTTGAGTTAGACCTACGAATTTCATGTTCTCTTCAATGATTTTGGTAGTTTTTGCTTGCTTTCGACACCCCATGTAACACCCCGTTCATTTACACAGAAGGGTTAACAGTGGAAGTAGCATTAGAACGGGAATGTACGTACTCTGGACAATTTACTATAAATGGAAAGGTTTCCATAATTAACCCTGCTTCTAGAACATTTCTATTTGAGGACCTGCTAGTACTAGACCTAAACTGAAATTATAAGTCCAAAAATGTAATGACCCGTCTTATTGCAACATCGATTTTTAGGGAAATCGACATTTAGATCATCACCTTTCTTAATTATATAAACATTTATTGAATTATAAGAGTTAAAATGCATCAAAATAGTTTTATCACTTAGTAAATAACTAATGAAAAGTCCATAATCCAATCATTATTCAATTCTAATAAAGGAAAACATTATTCAATTCTAAACCCAACAAGCTGGGTTAAATCATAATAATAGTATAACAAAAAGTAAATTGTAGGATCTAGAACTACTCTAGAGGGGCTAAATTGAGTTGTATGTTAATGGCAGTGTCAGATTTTTACTTAAACTAACTAGACCAGTTGGAACTATTCTAGTTGCGGAAACCGTTAAGAAAATAAAGTAAATTGAACATACAGAATTAACGAGGTTCATCCTCCTACCATAGTTATATTATTAATCAGCTCTGAAAAAATAGAATAACCTTACACACTCAACTCTTCTATCAACTAAGACAGAACAACTCACACTCAACCCAAGTGTACCCAGATGTTTTTGAACCCACAAGAACAAGTACAAATGAACTCACAAATGTACCCTTCACCAACCCCTGTGTTGGTAACAAAACAAAAGTATTTTTCTCACAAAAATTTGCTCTCAATGCTTGAAAGTGAGTATAATGAAATTCTTATGGTGAAATACTCAATGACTAATTTTTGCAAGTTGCCTTTAAGTGCTCAATTAATTTTCTCTTTTTGTCTCTCACACTGATTCTTTATTAGCTGTTGGCTTTCATAATGAAGCAGCAGATCCTTATCGAGTTAGGAATGTAATCCTGGTTATTTTGAGAATCAAGAAACTTTCCTAAATTGATTTGGTTGAATAATATATTCTGATTTGCTCAAAATGTATTATTCCTTGCCACGAATTATAGCATTCAACAACTGTAGGAATCACAAGAAATATGGCAGCAATATTTTTCAAAATATTTTCAATCATTTTCAAAAACTTGCCATAAATCATATTCAGGTTAGAACTGTTCTGGTGAACTGTTCTACCTCGACCACAATGTTTTAGTTATAAACTTCTTTCAGAACTATATAACTTTAACACATGCACTATAGTAAGCAACCACATATTCAGTAAGAACATTTCACATAAAAGAGACTATGTACAAGATATTCTATGTAAACTAAGCTCTTTCAAATAGTCTCTTCATGATCTTCTAGAGTGCTTCCTTTTTCTTTATTTTGACTTGAATCAACAAAGCTTCTCTTGAATTCATCATCAACCTGTTGCTAAATATACATTCATGCAGACCAATATAACAGATTATGCTAAACAGTCTAGCAAGACTGTAAACTGTTCTGGCGAACATCAAAATTGTTCCTGAGACATAACTGTTCCCTAAACTGTTATGGTTTTTCATCATTCAAAACCAGGGAAGTATCAACAAATTCACCCTTTTTGATGATGACAAACACTGAATGTTCCTGCAAGTCTGCACAAGTAATATTAACAGTTTTGGCGCTGTGCAGACAAGTAAAATTAAATTTTGCCAGAACATTTGCCAGAACATTGCAGCACATATCTTTATTGTTACCATATTAGGCATTTGACTAATGAGGGGCAACACCTGCATTAAAATCTGTTAGGCACGGTAATGAGTAAGACATGGACAATGTTCTTCTATGCTTCCCCCTTTTGGCTTCACTCAAAAAGTAAGGTAGTTAGTGTAAATAGTAAGCATATGAATTCAGTTCAAGTTAGATTGCAGATAAGAGAAGTTAAGTCTAATGAACTGCAATTGTGACGAACCGACTCGTATAAATCGGCGCGGAAGGGACCGACGAGTCGAATTGTCGAACTAACAAACAAACATACTTAAAACCTAAAATCAATACCTCGATTATATTAATAAGAATCCCCAACGTAAAAATACCACAAGTTTGTACAAACTAAAACCTCAAAAGAACTAATACTATAGAGTTAACTCCAAAATCGTAGTTAGAGTTAAAGTATACAATCCACTAGTTGTCCAAAATCTAAGGATAGAAAATAAACTAAACGAAGGAAAGTAAATCGACGCTCGGCCATTCCCAAGCTAAGCATCAATATCACCATCAGAGTTACCTGAAATACAACAAATCCACCATCAGTGGCGAGTAACATAACAGTTCCACCCTAAAGTGGATACTTATGAACATACAACAGATCAGATAAACAAGCCAAACAATCATATGCGAAATCGACCAAAGCTTATCCAATCTTAAACTTAACATTATCTTTGTCGCTATCATTCGCATATTAGACTAGACTATGCTCGTACGGACACATTGCAAGTTAAATGTATACTCAAGAAGGGGGGGTTGAATTAAGTATGTGTGTTTTTCAATCGTTTTCAAGGTTTGTTTATCTTTTTGTGAGAACAGCGATAGAACAGTAAATAAAGAGTAGGGACACAAGGATTTAACGAGGTTCGGATTCTAAACAAGCCTATGTCCTCCACTCTCTCACCAATATTATTAATCAACTCAGAATAATAACAAGGTTACACACTCAATTAAATGCTACAACTTTATAACACTTAATTCCTCAATTGTTAACTCTAACAGTTCACTCAGTGTTCACAGAACACTCCCCAACCACTTCCCACTAAGTGGTTCAAATATTACAAACTTAAATCTCCGTAATTTTTTTCTTTTAAAGATGGATATGGAGATAATTTTGCTCTAAGGATAGACTCTAAGAAAATATAGCTTGGTTTTCTTTGCAGAGCAAAAGTCTTGCTAGGGTTTTTGCAAAGATTGCTTTTATATGCCAAGAAAAACCGTGCTCTAGAAGTGTGCTTGGAGACTTGCCTAAATTGTTTAAACAAGCTCAGCTGACACAAGTACAAAGGCACCTATTTTAGAACTTTGTCTCCTTCTAGTGGAAAGTACACAAGAGTCTAAACAAGTACATTGCAAAGCTGATTTAGTGAATCAATTTGACAGATTTCCAAAACATAAGTGATCAATATTTTTCAAATAAATTTTCAAAAATAATTTTGAACACAAAATTTGAACAGATCACTTAAGTGCACGTGCGTAATACCGAGGTCTGTTCCCACAGTGGTCTCAGTACTACTAAGTCTACATTTGGCAAAGAGAACCGTTCCAAGCTTGTTCTTTGCTTGTTCTTAGCTTGTTCTTGGCATATTATCTTACACAAATATGCATAGACATCAAGTATAGAGAACTGGTTTGTCATGATTCAAATCAAACATGGTTCAACAATTTCCCCCTATTTGATGATGACAAACCATGAAGTTAGCCCTGAGAACAGTAACTAATTGTTTCAAAATAAAACAATTGTTCAGAGGAACTGGTCTTGCACTGTTCCTGTAGTCAGATTAATAATCTCGGAGAATTAAAAAAAAACACACATCAGACTAAAGCACAATTAGACTGATTACAAGGGTCGGTCACTCATCACATTACTCAATTAATTATTGAGTTTCAGCATTAAACCTGTAACCTGCAAGACTTATCAATTATCAAATGTAGCAAGAGAAATTTTCAAATTCACTTGGAAGAGTTTCTTCCAGTTGGGATAGATAGGAGCACTTGATCTGAATTCAAGGTACTCCTAGGCATAAAGCTGGGCCATCTCTAACAAGGTTTGAACCTTGTTCAAGTTGCTACACCTGACACTAAGAACTTCACCTGTCCTATTCCCCCTTTTTTGCATCATCAAATGACAAAATAATCATAGCACAACATAGAATTAGGAGAAGGCAATGATGGGAACTGGTCTCTTAGTGGTCTTGGGCTTGAAGCTGGAAGAGGAGGCAAGCTTTTCTTCATGGGAGTCCAATTGTGCTGATATGTTCTTTATTGATCCATCAAGAGAAGTGCACAGGGCATTCACACTAGCCATCATCTGTTGCAGTAGTTCTCCATAAGTTTGCAACTGTTTGGACAGTGACCCAGTAACTTCCTCAGACCTTGCACTGCTTGTTCTTCTGACCCTTGTGGTCCTCTCTTCATCCCTCATTTTCAGCATACCACCTTCAAAGGTCATTCCCTTCTGACCTAGGATCTGGTTGGTGAGGACAGACATTTTCTTGACCTCACCACTCAGATGGACCTTCCTACTTTGGAAAACCAGAGTAAGCCAGGCACCATAGGGTAGAGAGTGGTTTGACCTTTCCAGAATGCTAATCATGTGGGCTAGCATGAGATCAGGGAGACTTAACTTAATTTTCTCATAGAGACAGTAGATAATCACAACATCCATCTTTCTCACATCCATTCTGCCTTGAGCCCTAGGGAGTACTATTTTAGAGGCTATTGTATGGAAAATCCTCATCACTGGTTCCCTTAGTTGGCCAACACTCTTCATTCTTTTCTTCTTTTCATTCTTCTTTCCCTCTGGAACCTTCTCAGCAGACTCCTTTTTTATTTCTTCCTTACAGACCCTTGTCCTCAAAGGCCTTGTCCTCTTTCCAGTCTCTTTTTCCCCCTGTACTACTCCAGTTATTTCGAAATCCATGTCCTGTGCATGTGTGTCATCATCCTTCTTCTCTGTCTCTTCCTTCTCAACTTCTTCTCCTCACTGTTTGGCACTGGTTTCTCTGTGGTCTGAGGGGTTGGTGAAGGTGTCTTTTGTGGTTGTGGAAAAGGTGATGGGGTTGTTTCCTTTTGTGGTGAAGAGGGTGGTGGAGTTTTGGACTTTGGTGGTGAGGTTTCCTTTTGTGGTGAAGAGGGTGGAGGAGGAGTGTTGGCTTTTGAGGGTGATGGTGATTTTTGTGGAGGTGAAGGGATAGTAGGCTGTGGAGAGGGCTGTTTAGGTGATGGAGAGGGTGATGGCTTAGATGGTGAAGGAGTTCTCTGAGGTTGAGGTGGTGGAGATTTTGGTGAAGATGGTGGTGGTGATTTAGAGCTTGGTGGTGGAGTGGATTTCTCTTTAGGTGTACATGCATCCATCGATTCAACAACTGTTTCTGTTGTGGCTTGGTCCTTGACCTCTTCTTGCTTCTCTTCTGCTTGGTGGTGTTCAGTAACCACTGCAGTACTCCATTCCTTCTCTATCCAAGAAGGTATGAAACTAGGTGATTGACTTAGTCCTATGCTTTTCTTCCTTGAATTAGCTTTGTTCGTCTTTCTTCCCATTTTTGATTGAATCAGTAAGTTTGATGAGAGAGAGAGAGAGAGAAATTGATTTCGAATTCTTGAAAAGAGATTCTGATGATGGTGCTTAGGGTTTGAGAGAGACGGTTGAAGAGAGATTTCAATGTGAAAGAATGAATTTAAATGAAGAAAAATGGCAGTTATTAGAACAGATAAGATGGAAGTTACTTTACACTGTAACGACCCGACTCGCTTAAATCGGCGCGGAAGAAACCGACGAGTCGAATAGTTATAACTACAACTCGAAAACTTAAGAATTAAAACTAAATCCTCAAAATATTATTATTAAACTTCAAAAGTACAAATACCCACAAGTTTGTACATAACTAAACCGAAATGTTATTATTAATACTACTAGCAATATGAACTCCAAACACGGTCAGAGTTAGAAATTACAAACTGTAAACCAAGTCCAAAACTATAAACGAAATACAAACTAAACAAATTAAAAGAACATCGACACTCGCCCAACCCCAAGCTAAGCAATACCGACATCATCAGAATTACCTGAAAAGTAAACAACAGTCCACCGTCAGTGGCGAGTAACATAACTGTCCCACCCTAACGGGGATACACAAGATCATAGAATAAATCAAATAAAACAACAGTTAAACAAACATGCCAACGTACGTCAAACATACGAACCATCATAGCAAGCTACCGACAATAACTCAATCACTTAATCATGCTTACACGACTAACTTGACCATTAATCATCTTCCTTATCTTTGGTGCAATCATTCGCATATTAGACCGGACTACGCTCGTACGAACGCATCTTACGCGATCGAACTTTCTACTATGCTAGGATTGAGAATCTTACTCCCAACCCCATGAAACCAATCTTACTGGAAATCCATGTCCCGTGAAACCAATCTTACTGGAAATTCAAAGGATAACATAGTAAGACTCCAACTATCCCAATACCGCGGATGGAATAGGGGCAACGTCTTCACCCAAAACATAGAATCTTACTCTATGAAATAGGCGTCTAATAGTGAAATCAAGCTAATCTTTAATCTTTAAATCTTAATCAATTTAATCAACTCAATCATAACATAATTAAATTCAAGAATTGCCTTTGCGCCTTAATTCTCGAAAATAATCAGTTAAACACGAAGTTATTCTCAAGATTGCCTTTGCGCCTTGATCTTGAGTCTAACCAACATTAATCCTTTACTTTTAATCCATTCTTTAACCAATATCAACTCAATCTTTAACTTTCTTTAACTATTAAACCACTTTCTTTAACTTCCAAGATTCAACCAAGAACCCATCAAGACTTAACAAGAATTCAAAGAACTCATCAAGAACTCATTCAAGATTCAAGAACTTCAATCAAGAACTCAATCAAGATTCAAGAACTCATCCAACAATCTAGCATCACACGCATAACATCAAAAATAACCATTCGAAAATTCCAACTTAATCTTATCCAAAATTCATCAAACTTTAACACATTTATCATGGTCATAAAATAACATATTCAATCATAAAATCATCATATCCATCATCAAAATATCACCAAAACAACATAAAAAAAATCAGATTGAACACCACATACAAAATCATGATCAAACTTCACCAATTAACCCATACATGCATTTAATTTATACTATAATCATAGTATGCCAACAAGGTTGAGAAAGTATGTTACCTTAATAAGATTAAACACTAAATCATACAAGAACTTGCTGCCCGGAACATCTTCTCACAGCCTCGAACACACGGCCAACCACGGCTCAATCACGGCACCAACCACGAACCACCACGGCCTCACCACGGAACCACCGTGCAGCAGCCCGAACCGTCGTGCACCACTTGACACCACGCAGCACCATCCACGAGGCACCACCCTCGAACCCACGAACAACCCACTCGAAAATCCCATACGAACCAAGCCCGAAAACTAACCCGAACTAGTGATCTTGAATGGAAATATTGGGGTTTAAAGTGTGTTTTGATACTTAAAGATCAATAGAGGTTGAATCTTTAAATTTTGGGGTTTGGATGGATGATGAACAAATGAAGGAGTTGAAGAGCCAAAAATGGCGTGTGGATGATGGCAAAATGGAGGGAGTTTTGTGTTTAAACTTTAGATGGCAAATGAGCAAAAATGATCCCATGCCTTACTAACTACTTCTATTTATAGAAGTTAGTCAAGTGTGAACATGAGGCAAATGGCAACAACTTTGCCACATAGCATGAGGGCCGGTTGGGCTTAGAAGAAAAAGGCCAAAATGATCACTTGGGCCATTTGCACTAGTTCATGACTAATCATGATTAATTTTGCAATTGGCCCAAAACGAATTAATTAATTAGAAAATTAAATAATAAAATTCTAATTAATTAAAATAAAATAAAATTAAGAAATAATAAACCATTAAATAAAAATGGTTACACTCAAGCATTAAAAATAGTCTAAAATAAATTTAGACCATGCACCGCAACAAGAATACTTACAAGCTAGCAATACGAAAATAGCCCAAAATCTGGGGCGTTACATACACTGTTCACAACGGTCACATGTGAGAAAAATTAAATCCTCAATTTCAAAATTGAGGGTTCAGCAATGAACTGATATAACCGTTGTAAGGGACTAGCCTGACGATGGTTTGACGCTGATCTGTATTTATTAAAAACTTAAGGCATCTTTTAGTTAGGCAACTTAGAGATACCACAGATTGGAACAGCATCGACATAAGAACTTTGAGACCACTTGCATATATGACATTTAAAAGTTAACCAACCCTGCTTATGTACACTAAGGATCAAAAAGTCAAACATAGCCAAAAAGGGAAAGATAAGTCCTAAGAAACTAGGATCTAATCCTTACCATACCAAGTAATGTGCGGAGTTTGACAAACACTTCCCTGTTTAGGGGTTTAGTGAAAATATCAGCCAATTGTTCTTCAGATCTGCAAAATTCAAGATTCACATTTCCTTTTTCAACATTGTCTCTGAGAAAATGATGTCTGATTTCAATATGTTTGGTTTTAGAGTGCTGGACAGGATTTTTAGAAATGTTTATAGCACTGTTGTTATCACACAATATGGGAACACTTCCGGAACAGACCCCAAAATCCTTAAGTTGTGTCTTTATCCAAAGCAATTGAGCACAACACAAAGCAGCAGCTATGTATTCTGACTCAGCTATGGATAAGGCCACTGAATTTTGTTTCTTAGATCCCCATGATATGAGACAAGAACCTAAGAAGTGAGCCATTCCTGAAGTGCTCTTCCTGTCAACACTAAAACCAGCATAGTTAGCATCAGTGTAACCTAAAAGATCAAAATTACTTCCCTTTCGATACCATAAGCACATGTCCTTTGTACCACTCAGGTACCTAAAAATTCTCTTAACAACTTTTAGATGAGACTCTTTTGGGTTGCTTTGAAATCTAGCACACAACCCAACTGAGAACACTATGTCTGGTCTACTAGCTGTTAAGTAGATAAGTGAGCCAATCATACCTCTGTATAGCTTATCCTCAACATCCTTTCCTTTTTCATCTAGGCTAAGTTTAGAAGAGGTAGGAATAGGTGTGTCATAGGACTTGCAATCTTGCAGACCATATCTCTTGAGCAGCTCCTTGAGATACTTTTGTTGGTGGATCATGATTCCATCATCCACTTGCTTGATTTGGAGCCCTAGGAAGAAGCCAAGTTCTCCCATCATACTCATCTCAAATTCACTCTTTATTAGGTATACAAATTCATCACACAAAACAGAATTAGTAGCCCCAAACAAAATATCATCAACATATACCTGGACCACCAACAGATCTGTTCCCCTTTTCTTTAGGAATAGAGTTTTGTCCACTGAACCTCTCTCATAATTATTTTCAATAAGAAAACTAGAGAGTCTCTCATACCAAGCACGAGGGGCTTGTTTGAGACCATAAAGAGCTTTGTCTAACTTATAGACATGATCTAGACAAACTCTATCCTCAAAGCCAGGGGGCTGTTCCACATACACATCTTCTTTGAATTAACCATTTAGAAAAGAAGTTTTAACATCCATTTGAAATAATTTAAAGTTCATGTGGGCAGCAAAGGCAATTAAGATTCTTATTGCCTCAAGCCTGGCTACTGGAGCAAAGGTTTCATCATAATCTATTCCCTCTTGTTGGTTAAACCCTTGAACCACTAGCCTGACCTTGTTTCTGACTATAGTACCAGAGTCATCCATTTTGTTTCTGAAGACCCATTTGGTTCCAATAACTGACATCTCATTGGTTCTTGGTTCAAGATGCAAAACCTGATTTCTTTCAAACTGGTTCAACTCATCTTGCATGGCCAAGATCCAATCAGGATCAGTTAGTGCAATCTTATAGTCAGTTGGTTCTATGTGAGATAAGAAGGAGAAGTAAGCATAGAAGTTTTTCCAAACAGAATTTCTAGTTTGGACACCTTTTGATAAATCACTAATGATTTGATCAGAAGGATGAGAGCTTCTTTGCTTGAACATACTCCTTCTTACAGTATTTGAGTCACCTAAGTTAGAACCAATGTCTGTACTAGTTCCCCCTATTTCATTTTCATTTTGAGAGGGTGGACCAATTTCTTCAGTGTTGTCTCCCACTTCATCTTCAGTTGGATGGTCAGGAGAGTCACTGAGTTCAACAACCTGTTTAGCATTTGCCTCTGCTACACCAGACCCATTGTTGTTTTCAGGAGGCGTTGGAGGGTCTGGTTCAGCAGTGTTTTCTGGTTCAGCTCCAGTGAAATTTGTCATCCCAATATCAAAGCCTTCATCATCATCTACCTGCACAGGCTTGTTGAACATGTTAGTTTCATCAAATAACACATGGATACTCTCTTCAACACACAAGGTTCTTTTGTTGAAAACTTTATATGCCTTGCTATGAGGAGAATACCCAATGAAAACAGTTTCATCACTCCTGGGGTCGAACTTGTCCAAACTGGTCTTACCATTGTTGTGTACAAAACACTTACAACCAAATATCCTTAAATGTTCAATGTTTGGTTTTTGACCCCTTAGAAGTTCATAAGGTGTTTTTCTCAGTATTGATCTTAGCATAACCCTATTGAGTATGTAGCATGATGTACTCATAGCATCAGCCCAAAATTTCTTAGACAGACCACTCTCTAGAAGCATTGTTCTAACCATTTCTTCTAGAGTGCGATTCTTTCATTCAACTACTCAGTTTTGTTGTGGAGTTCTGGGGGCTGAAAAGTTGTGAGAGACACCATGCTCCATACAATAAGTTATAAAGCTAGCATTATCAAATTCTGATCCATGATCAGATCTAATAGATGCTAACTGATGATTGATCTTGTTCTGGACCTGTTTCACTAAAATTTCAAATTCATCAAAAGTTTCCTCTTTGTATTTCAAGAATATGGTCCAAGTGAAACGAGAGTAATCATCAACTAAGATAAATACATAACTAAAGCCATTTCTACTTTGTACACGCATAGGTCCACATAAATCCATGTGTACAAGTTCAAATGGTCTAGAGGAACTAACCACTTTCTTTGGTTTAAAAGATGATCTCACATGTTTGCACTTTGCACACTCTTGACAGAGCTGGTCTGCCGCATATTTGATGTTAGGTAAACCTATCACCAAATCATGTGTTCTCAACTTGTTGAGCAAAGTGAAGCTAACATGTCCTAATCTTTTATGCCAAAGCCATTGGTCATCCTCTACAACACTAAGGCAGAGGGCACTGTTCTGTGGAATTTGACTTAAGTATGTAATATACACATTGTTATGCCTTGTTCCTTCACAGACCAGTTCCCCTGTCTTAGGGTTCACTATGTGACAAGTGTTTGATTCAAAATTCACTTTATTTCCCTTGTCGCATAGTTGAGATATGCTCAAAAGGTTATGTTTCAAACCTTCTACATAGTAAACATTGTCAATTGCTTGGGAGAGTGACTTACCAACCTTACCTAATCCTTTGATAAGTCCTTTGCTATTGTCACCAAATGTCACGTTCCCTCCCTCGAATCAATGAGTGAAAGGAATTGTTCTTTATTCCCGGACATGTGTCTTGAGCAGCCACTGTCCAAATACCAATATGGCTTTCCTTTCACTCGTACCTGCACAAGCAAACTAGAGATTAGTTTTAGGAACCCAGACCAGCTTGGGTTCCTTGTTCTTTGAAACATTCTCAATCATGACCTTCCTAACCCACACTTTTTGGGTGTAGGTTTTGTTGTTCTTGTCATGCTTCTTTTTGGTGAAACATTTGTTTGTAACATAACCACTCTTACCACAATAGGTACAAACATGCATATCCTTGGCAAATATATACTTGCCTTTCTTGAATTCATCCAACCAAGTGTTGTCTCTGCCTAGAACAGTTGTAGAACTAGATCAAGAATAACCTAAACAAAACCTTTGAGAATTTCCAGACTGGGATGTGAGGATGTTTAGGGTTTTCTGAGCTTCTAACATTTTGTTCAATTGGTTCATACAATCTGTTAGCTCATTCTCCTTGTTCTCAAGCCTCTTAAGTTGAACTTCATTTTGTTTCTCAAAAGATTTTAAATCAAGTCTAGTCTTTTGAAGTTCATCCTGTAGTCTTGAGACCAGGGAAGGATCTAGTTCACCATTGGTCTTCTTGATGTTTTCTTGTTTTAGCAGGATGAGTTCAGCCTCAAGATCACATATCTTAGCTATGCACTCATCATGCAAAACATCCAAAACCTCATCAAAGGCAGTGGGAGAAACAGTTTCTTCAGAAACCTTAAGATCACCATGTTCCTTGTGTAAATCTTCAAGTTTTTCAATTAAGTGGTCATATGCAAGTATGACATCAGATTTACTCTAGGTACATGTGTCTTTTAGCAGTTTAATATTTGAATTATGTGTAATGAACTTCTTGAGCTCATTAAACCCCTTTTCAATTTTTTCAAAAAGTTCATCCTCTTTAGGGACTGGTTTGGAGTTTGATGTCTCAAGCTCCATTCTTTGCTGATCTGCTGTTATTTCAAGTTCAGAAATTTGTTCTTTAAGTTCATCACAAATAAGCTCAAGTTCAGCAGATCTAGCACCACATATTTCATAATCTTGAACTGTTTCTTTTAGTTTCTTTTTGTTGTTCTGGTAGGCAGACCCAACACTAATGCATTGATCAATGGTGAACTCAAGATAATCAAGTAATTCATCTCTATCTGGTTTATGCATATTTTCCTTAATATCATTAAAACATACCTGGTTGTCATCTGAAGTGCTTCCACCAGCCATGAGACAGAGAACCTCTTTTTCTTCCGAACACACCTCAGACTGGTCTGTGCATGTGAAACCGGTAAGACAGAGATTTGCTTCTTCTTCATCTTCCTCATTCTCTGATTCTGAATCTCCCCAAACTGCAGCCAGCATAGCTCTTTTGAAAACCTTCTTCTCTGTCTGGACTCCAGGGTTTCCCTTGGGATTTTTCCATGTTGGACACTCCTTGATTCTGTGTCCCACTTCACCACATTTAAAGCAACCAGCATTGGAACTGGTTTTCCTGAACTTTCCAGAACTGTTCCTTCCTTTTGCAAACTTACCCTTGGATTTTTTTCCTAAGGTATTTTTCAAACCTTCTGGCCATAAGACTTATATCAGTTCATCTTCCTCAGATTCCTCTGCTTTGAGGACCATTTCCTTGTTTTTTGAGTTAGATTCTGCCTTTGAATCTACCAACATCTCATGAGTCATCAAAGAACCAATAAGTTGTTCTAGAGATAGTGTGGTCAGATCCTTTGCTTCTTGTATGGCTGTAACCTTGGGCTTCCACTTCCCTGAAAGGCTTCTCAACATTTTCCTCACCAACTCTTCACTTGAGAAGGTCTTCCCTAATGACTTAAGTTCATTTACAATGATCATGAACCTTGTAAACATGTCCTTTATGTTTTGTTCCCTAGTCATCTCAAAGACCTCATACTTTGACATAAGCATGTCAATTTTGACCTTCTCACTTCACAGTTGCCTTCATATGCAGGCTCTAGTGTATCCCATATTTCCTTTGCAGAAGAACAAGCTAGAATTCGATTTACCTCACATTCTGCAATTCCTTGTTGAACAAGTGACATTGCCTTTGCATTTTTCTCTAGCTTCTTGTAATCTTCACTTGTGTACTCTTCTTCTGACTTTGGAACTATGAGCCCTTATTGATTCTTCTTGTGGATGAACATGGGTCCATTTTTTACAATCATCCAGCATTCATAATCTATCCCAATGATAAGATTTTTCATGCAATTTTTCCACCAAGAGTAGTTAGTGCCATTGAACTTGGGGAGTCTGGAACTGTTTGATTCTTGAGTAGACATCTTCTTGCTCCGCTAGGTAGTTAACCTTTTGAGAAGTTAGGCTCTGATACCAATTGCAAGTTCAATGTATACTCAAGAAGGAGGGTTGAGTTGAGTATGTGTGTTTTTTCAATCGTTTTCAAAGTTTGTTTATCTTTTTCTAAGAACAACGATAGAACAGTAAATAAAGAATAGGGACAGAAGGATTTAACGAGGTTCGGATTCTAAACAAGCCTACGTCCTCCACTCTCTCACCAATATTATTAATCAACTCAGAATAATAACAAGGTTACACACTCAATTAAATGCTACAACTTTGTAACACTTAATTCCTCAACTGTTAACTCTAACAGTTCACTCAGTGTTCACAGAACACTCCCCAACCACTTCCCACTAAGTGGTTCAAATATTACAAACTTAAATCTCCGTAAGTTTTTCTCTTAAAGATGGATATGGAGATAATTTTGCTCTAAGGATAGACTCTCAGAAAATATAGCTTGGTTTTCTTTGGAGAGCAAAAGTCTTGCTAGGGTTTTTGCAAAGATTGCTTTTATATGCCAAGAAAAACCGTGCCCTAGAAGTGTACTTGGAGACTTGCCTAAATTGTGCAAACAAGCTCAGCTGACACAAGTACAAAGGCACCTATTTCAGACCTTTGTCTCCTTCCACTACATGTAGTGGAAAGTACACAAGAGTCCAAACAAGTACATTGCAAAGCTGATTTAGTGAATCAATTTCGCAGATTTCCAAAACATAAGTGATCAATATTTTTCAAATAAATTTTCAAAAATAATTTTGAACACAAAATTTGTACGGATCAATTAAGTGCACATGCGTAATACCGAGGTCTGTTCCCACAATGGTCTCAGTACTACTAAGTCTACACCTGGCAAAGAGAACTGTTCCAAGCTTGTTCTTTGCTTGTTCTTAGCTTGTTCTTGGCCTGTTCTCTTTACTAGATATAAACTTGAAATCTTTTTGCTCTTTACTTAAAAACACTAAGAATATTTTCCTAAGCCTATTTTACAAGAAGATCCTAGAAATATAAAAAATAAATAACTCCAAACTCTTCGCTTCTGATCTTCAAGTATCTCAAGGCCTTCAAGGTTGCCTTGATGAGTTCTCACTTGATTCAACCTGTTCATACACAAATATGCATAGACATCAAGTATAGAGAACTGGTTTTTCATCATTCAAATCAAACATGGTTCAACACACATCTTACATGAACGAACTTTCTTATTATGCCAGGAATGAGAATCTTACTCGCTCCCATACCCATGAACCCAACTTACGGACTCATATCAAAAGACGACATAACAAGTATGAACTACCCCAATACCGCAGTTTAGTGGCTACGTCTTAACCCAAGTCTTAGAATCTTACTCTAAGGTTAGGCGTCTTACATGTGAATTCAAACTAATCTTTAATTATCCATTACATCTTGGTTATTCTCAAGTTTACATCTTACGTCTTTACTTGAGATTAACTATGCACTT
This sequence comes from Salicornia ramosissima, assembly GCA_951394345.1. Classification (NCBI taxonomy): domain Eukaryota; kingdom Viridiplantae; phylum Streptophyta; class Magnoliopsida; order Caryophyllales; family Amaranthaceae; genus Salicornia; species Salicornia ramosissima. The sequence goes on along the minus strand of OX596240.1, from coordinate 23,291,235 downwards.
TACTTTACTTGAACTTCTTTAATCATTCTTTAACCGTTCTTTATTTTTCTTTAACTTTCTTTAACTTTGACTACATAATCTATACTTAAAGACTACATGATCATAATAAAGAAATTCAAGAATCATTATAAAATTGTCCAGAACTTCAAGAAACTTCAAGAATTATCAAAAGATCATCAAGAATACATTCTTTAGCTTAATTCATCAATTAACAACTCATGATTCACACAATACCCACCAAGATTATCAAGAATCTTCATCATAATCAATACTATAATATACACATAATACACGAAATTTCCAGCAACATATTCATCAATTTTATGCTTCAAAACTCCATATAAACTTCATGAAAATTCTACACAAACATAATTAAACATGAATCTATCATAATTAATCATAATATGCATGAAAACTAAGCAAAAACATCACATAATCACCACCCAATTACAGCCCAAATTCACGCATGATATGCGTGTAATATCACCCAACTCTATCAAACTTTTGGCTCTAATTTGATCACCTAATCTATCCTATGATCATGGTATTCAATATAGGATGAAAAAGTATGTTACCTTAATCAAACGTGATTGCAAATGACAAAGGAAACTTGTTGCCCAGAAATTTGTACCACACGGCACAACCACACGGACTCGTGCACAACAACACGGCTTCACACACGAACACGGCCACCACTACACGGACCACACCGCACGGCCAGACACGAACCACCACTCGAACACGGCCTTCAATGCACACGAACACGAGCTCCCTTCGAACCACTCGAACCAAACCCAAAAGCAAAACCCGAACAATCGATCTTGAACAATGGCAATGAAGTTTTACTAGTGTTTAATTACTTAAAGATCAAGAGGAGATGAATCTTTAAGTTTTTGGGTTGAAGGAATTGGATGAACAAAAGTTGATGGTGATGAGCCAAAAATGGCGTGTGGAAAATGGAGGGAAAGAGGGAGTGTGTTTAGTTTTTTTATTGTGGCAAAGGATGGTTAAATGAGCAAATGATCCTTAAGCCTTACTAACACAACCTGTTGAACCCTAGGTTTTGATTATGACAATATAATCAAATAGAATAGATTTAAGGAGAATCAATTAAAAGTAATTTTGGTTGAAATTAAATTTACTTTATCTTTTATTTATTTTATATTTCGTATATTTTATGTTATATATTTTTGGAGAATGAATTGGGTAAATTCATATTAAATATATTTCATTTAATATATGCTTTGATACTTTATAGAATATATTTATTGAGAATAAAATTAGAGGAGTATCTAATTTTTAGGGTAAATATATTTTATATTCTAACTCTTATATTATATTTGAGATGCTAATCTTTGTAGGTGGTACAGGAAATTTCGGTGGGGCTATTCGACTATTTATATAAGTTATATACTTAAACTAATATTTATTTAGTTTATGTATATATGGTTAAGGTTAGTAGTGGTAATTAGTTTGTTTTTGCCGAGTCTTCTTAGGCTTGGTACTTAGTAAAACTTTGTTTAAATTGTCAGTAGAAGGTTTTAGTTTTAAAGTTAAAGAATTAGTCTTCTCCAAAAAATTAGTAGTGTACTTAGTGGGTGGTTATTAAGTCTTTGGTCATGCTTAATTTTAGGAGTATTGTTAGTTAGTTGTTTACTAGGTTGTTAGGAGGAATTTAAATTTAAAAAAATAAATAAAAAATTACTTTTTCTTCTTTACGTGTTTTTAGAAGTCAGTAGGAGTTAGTTTTAATTATTTTTTATTTTCTTTTTAAGTTTGTAATTAGTGGGGTTGACTAGGAGTAATGTGTCTAGTCTTATTTTAGGGTTAGTTCTTTTGTTTGTTTTGTAATTTGTCTAGGTCAAGCATTTTTGTAGGACATGGTTGACGTGGCACCACTACCCCATGATATGTGATTTCTTGCTCTCCAAGGTTAATCATTTCGAAGATCTATAAATAGAAGATGGCTGCCAGAATTCGAGTACCACAATCAACAACAAAAATTCAGAGATCAAGATTTTCAAGAGAAAAATATTTCTAAATGTTCTTTGAATTTTCATTTCCTTAGTGTTTCAATTGTAATTCATTAGTGATAAGGGTTGGGTGAGAGAAGAAAAATCAAAAGAGAATATTTGATTGTAATCAGAAAAGGAAGAAGAAAGAATTCAGATTTCATTCGAAATCTGAGGTGAGAAAAAGTCGAACTTTAGTAAGTTCGTAGCATCAGTTCAGGGGGAACTGGTGTCAGGGGGAACAAGTTCCTAGTGGAACGATTGAGAAAAGAGAAAGGTCCTTTATAGGTTGTAACAGAGTCGTTGGCCTATATTAATAAGAGAAGTCCAAGAGTCAAAATCCCTCGTGGTCAAGGTTTTTCTTCCTAACTGGGCCTAGGAAGTTTTCCTTGTAGGTCAAATCTCTTTTTCTTTATTTCTGTTTATTGTTTAATTCGAGTTTAAGTTTAAAATTCCGCTAAAATCTCAAAAACTCCCTCAACTACAATTCACCCCCCTCTTGTAGTTGTTATTCATTTTACAACAATTGGTATCAGAGCAGGTTCTTCCAGGAACAGGTAACACTGCGGAGCAAATTCCTGAAAAATGAATACTACGGGAGAAATACTCGAGGAAGGTTACTCAACCCAGAGACCACCTATGTTCAATGGAAAATACTATCCATACTGGAAAAACAGAATGGAAATTTTCATTCAAGGAGAAAATTATCAAGTATGGAGAGTGATTGAAATAGGTGATTTCGAAGTCACTACAACAAATGAGAAAGGAGAGGTGGTTCCTAAACCTCTGGAAAGGTTTGACAAGGAGGACTTCGAGAAGAAGGAAATGAATAGTCTGGCAAAGAAACTTATCCTTTGTGGTCTTGGACCTCATGAACACAATCGTGTCATGGGATGCAAAACTGCTAAGCAAATGTGGGAACTATTACAGGTGACACATGAAGGAACAAGCGAGGTCAAAAAAGCCAAAATCGACATGCTCATGCACAAGTACGAACTGTTCCAAATGAAGCCAAAGGAGTCTATTCATGATATGTTAACTCGGTTTTCTAACATAATCAATGAATTAGATTCACTGGGCAAGAAGATCACTCCCGAAGAACAGGTACGAAAAGTTCTGAGAAGTCTGCCTCAAGATGATAAATGGATGGCTAAAGTCACGGCACTGCAAGAAACAAAGGACTTCACCACTTTCAACATAGAACAACTTGCAGGTTCCCTGATGACTCACGAAATTCATCTCGGATCTAAAGAAGTCGAACCTGTGAAAAACAAAGCAATAGCCCTGAAGGTCGAAAGTGAAGGAGAATCAGATTCAGAAGATGAAGAAACAACAATGATGGTAAGGAAGTTCAAAAAGTTCTATACCAAAAAGTACAAACAGGCGAAGAAACCAACAAAGTTTAAATGTCACAAATGCGGTGAATCTGATCACTTCATAAAAGACTGCCCAACATGGGAGAATGAGAAAGGTAAAGGGAAAACTAGAGAAAAGGGAAAAGAAATTCAGAAACCTTTTTCAAAGAAGGAAACGAGAAGGGCTATGATTGCTGCGTGGGGTGAGTCTGATTCAGATGAGGAACAAGAACAAGATACAGAAGAATCAGCCCACTTATGTCTGATGGCGAGGACTGATGAACTTGAGGAACCATCCGATTCTAAGGTAAGTCTTCTTTCAATTAATACAGAATTAAGTAAAATGTCAAAGAATAAAATTTCAGAATTGCTGATTGAAACACTAGAGGACTATAAAGAAGTATGCTTAAACAGAGATCAACTTGAAAAAGCCTTGGAAGTATCCAAGGAACATACAACATGGTTAAGCACACTTCGGTCAGAAATAGAAACTAGATTTTTCAATCTATTTGACAAAAATAGAGAAATTCAAGAAAACTTTGAAAAAGTAAGAAACGAGAATTATCTCTTAAATATGAAACTGGCAGAACTACAACTTCTTGTTCCCGAAGGAACAGGTTCCTCTTCAGAGACGAGCTACGAATTTGAAAAACTGAAAAACGATTATGGAAAACTTTTACATGAAAATGAGTCTCTAAAAAGGAATCTGGATCCTCTCAAAAAGAAACTTCCTGACGTTGTAAGCTGGATTGAAAAATACCAGAACAAAGAAAAGGAAGGTCTGGGCTACAAGAAAAACAAAAAGAAAAAGAAGTATGTAGATTTGCCTAGTCAAAAGATATGTTCCTTCTGCGGTAAAACTGGTCACTTTGTGGACAGTTGCATCTCTAAGAAAGAACAAGATGAGAAAAACTCTACTTTTGTCAAAAAGATCTGAAAGAAAAATTGATTTCTGATTTATCAAAGGAACCCAAGCTGGACTGGGTTCCTCATTCTAACGTTTGATTGTGGATGCAGGCTGAAGTGAGGGGGAACAACCAGTGGTACCTCGACAGCGGTTGTTCGAAGCACATGACAAGAGACAAATTTAAGTTCCTTTCACTTGCAGCCTACCATGGAGGATCTGTGACGTTTGGAGACAACCAGAAAGGAGAAATAGTTGCTGTACGCAAAATTGGAAAGTCACAGATAAACTCCATTGATAATGTCTTTTTAGTCGAGGGTCTTAAACATAATTTACTTAGTATTTCTCAGTTTTGTGATAAAGGAAACAATGTTAGTTTTACGAACAATAATTGTGTAGTTAGTGATAGTCGAACAGGGAACAAGGTACTTGAAGGAATCAGAAAAGGGAACACGTATGTCGTGGACCTGGATCTAGTTCCTCGTAACAGCTTAAAATGCTTGAGTGTGATTGAGGAGGACCCTTTACTCTGGCATAGAAGATGCGGACATGCAAGCTTTACAGTCCTAAACAAATTAAATTCAAAGAACTTAGTTGTGGGATTGCCTACAATGAAATATTCTATGAATGAAATTTGTGATGCATGTGCAAAGGGAAAACAGGTTAGAACCTCCTTCAAATTAAAGAAGATGGTGAGCACGCAAAATCCCTTGGAATTAATTCATATGGATTTGTGTGGTCCAATAAGAACTCAAAGCAGATCAGGTAAGAAATATGTTTTTGTTATGCTTGATGATTTTTCTAGATTTACATGGGTTATCTTTCTCAATAGCAAAGATGAAACATTTGATGAATTTGTCGCATTTGCTACAAAAGTTCAAAGGGTCAGTGGTTTTAAAATTAAACACTTAAGATCTGACCATGGTAAGGAATTTGAAAACTCACAGTTTGATGAGTTTTGCAGGGAACAAGGTCTAGATCATAATTTCTCAGCACCAAGAACTCCACAACAAAATGGAGTGGTAGAAAGAAAAAATCGTACTTTGGAAGACATGGCTAGAACAATGTTAATCGCTAGCGGTCTACCAAAGAACTTTTGGGCAGAAGCCGTGAACACGGCTTGTTACATTATAAATCGTGCTATGATCAGACCTATCTCAAACAAAACTCCATATGTACTATTTAAGGGAAGAAAACCTAATATTTCTTATTTTCGTATTTTTGGCTGTAAGTGCTTTGTTCATAATAATGGAAAAGACATTCTTGGTAAGTTTGATCAAAGAAGTGATGAAGCAGTCTTTTTAGGATATGCCTTGAATAGCAAAGCATATCGTGTTTATAATAAAAGGACAATGTGTGTCGAGGAAAGTGTCCATATTATTTTTGATGAGACTAACAGTTTGCAGGAAGAAATTGATGAAGAAGATTTTGAGATTGGCCTGGCACGACCAGATGAGTCTTAAAAGGACGACGAGGACCAAATTGCAAATAAACAGAAAGATCCAGTTCCTGAGGAACAGGTTCTTGAGGAACACGTTCCCGAGGAACCAGTTCCTCAAGATGATGAACCAGGAGAAGTTGAAGAAAAAGAACAGGTTCCTGAATCAAACAACGAGATGCAAAGAGGAAGAACCAGTCAAGTCTTTGAACCAAAACCATGGAAACACCAAAGTTCTCATCCTTTGGAACTAATAATAAGCGACATGGAGAAAGGAATACAAACTCGATCTCAGATGAGAAACTTTTGCGAGTATCATGCTTTCCTGTCCATGTTAGAGCCCAAAAATCATGAAGAAGCTCTAGGAGACTCAGATTGGGTGACGGCCATGCAAGAAGAACTAAATGAGTTCGAGAGAAACAAGGTATGGCACCTAGAACCTAAACCTAAGTCCCAAAAGGTAATTGGTTTAAAATGGGTCTTTAGAAATAAATTAGATGAACATGGTACAGTGGTAAGAAACAAGGCTAGGTTAGTTGTCAAAGGCTATAACCAGCAGGAAGGTATAGACTTTGATGAAACCTCTGCACCTGTAGCAAGATTAGAGGCAATAAGAATTTTAATAGCTTTCGCATCTTATATGGGTTTTAAGCTGTATCAGATGGACGTCAAATGTGCATTTTTAAATGGATATTTGAATGAAGACGTCTATGTGGAACAGCCACCCGGTTTCGAAAATCCAAAATTTCAAAACTATGTTTACAAACTAGATAAAGCGCTCTATGGTCTTAAACAAGCCCCTAGATCGTGGTATGAAAGACTGTCAAAATTCTTATTGTCAAATAACTTTGTTAGAGGAAGAGTTGATAGAACCTTGTTCCTCAAGTCAAAAGGAACTGACATATTGGTAGTTCAGATTTATGTTGATGACATTATTTTTGGAGCTACTAACGATTCTTTGTGTAAAGAGTTTGCAAGTCTCATGAGCAATGAATTTGAAATGAGTATGATGGGTGAATTAAATTTCTTTCTCGGTTTGCAAATTAAGCAAACTGAAAAGGGAACTATGATTCATCAACAAAAATATGTAAAAGAGCTCTTGAAAAAATATGGACTAGAAGATTCCAAGAAAAATCATACACCAATGGGAACAGGTACAAGGTTGGATGAAGATATAAATGGTAAGTCGGTAAATGAGAAACAATACCGAGGTATGATTGGATCTTTACTTTATCTAACCGCAAGTAGACCTGATGTAGCTTTTAGTGTAGGTGTATGTGCTCGTTTCCAATCAAATCCAAAGGAATCTCACTTAACTGCGGTTAAGAGAATTCTTAGGTATTTGAAGGGAACCGATGATTTATGTCTTTTTTATCCTCGAAGCGACATTTTTTATCTAGCGAGCTGTGCAGATGCTGACTATGCAGGGGATCTCGTGAATAGAAAAAGCACATCAGGTATTGCACAATATTTAGGTAATAGCTTGGTATCCTGGAGTTCGAAAAAACAAAATACTGTGGCGTTGTCCACAGCTGAGGCAGAATATAGCTGCATGTTGTTCTCAGGTGTTGTGGATCAAACAACAGGTACGCGATTTTGGCATTAAATACGAATGTGTTCCTATTTACTGTGATAATACTAGTGCTATTTGCATTTCAAAAGATCCAGTGCATCATTCTAGAGTGAAGCATATTCACATTATGCATCATTTCTTAAAAGACTATGTTGAAAAAGGTCTAGCAAAAGTATTATTTTGCGAAACTGAAAAACAAATAGCAGATATTTTTACTAAACCTTTACCAAGAGAAAGATTCGAGAGCATTCGACTAGAGCTAGGTATGCTTAAGATTCATTAACTATTTATTTTCATAAAATATTTCTCCATGAGTTGTCAAATATATTGGCTATGATAAGCTTGTAAAGTCAGTGTGAATTTTACAATTCATAACAGTTTATGGATTATTTAAATCTCGCTGAGATCTTTATAATATTACCCTTATGGTCCAAATATTTGATAATGCTTGTATAATTAATTTGATGAGCAAATTTCTATGATAATTTCTTTGTTTTACTTAGTGACAAAAATCATTCTTTTGTCATAATATTAAATAATCAAAAAAAAAAAGGAGAAATTACAAAAATCGTGTTCAGCAAGAATTGGGGAAGTTACACCATATAATTTAAATTTTGGTCAATGGGAGCATGAAAATAGGAAAGGAATCAATTAACAACATATACTCCTATATTTATGCCACAATTACCACCTAAAATAAAAATCAAAATAATTAACTTCCACAAATCCATCCCACTTTCCATAACTTTACCCACTCATACACTCCATCACCCCTCTTCTCTCACGTCAATTCCCCTTCTCACTCCACCTATCACTATCATTCACTCTTTCCTATACTTACACATCCATCCTCACACTCAAACCATCACTCACTCTACCCAATACTCACACATTCATCATCACACCACTACCAAAACCGTCCTCCCTCCTCTCTCTAAAATCCTTTTTAACTTTTCTCTTCATCTTCAACCTACATCTCCTCAACTTCAAACATCTCACCATGGCACCAAAAAGAAAAGCCACTCTACCAAAATCAAAGTAACCATCACCAAAAAGATCCTCAAGAAGAAAGATCATCATCAACGAAAGTGATGATGAAAAAACCCACGATGTTCAGCCTTCTCCCTCCTTTCAAGAATCAATTTCGAAACCACAAACGGAGGACGTTTCTCATGCCGAAAGTGACATGCAAGAGGACGATGATGCCACAATCTCCACAAAACGGGGTAAGCAAAAACGTTCTCTTAAATTTTTGGTTGGATGTCGAGTAGATATGGAGTGGGTGACACCAAATTGGCCTGAATTTTCACGCATTATTGCCAAACAAAAATGGGCCAAATTGGTTGACACTCACGCTAATGAAGGTCTTTATGAAAAGGAGATGGAAGATGTATCTCGAGTATTTGAATATAAAAATGAAATGGCCATACTCTTAATTCATGGACAAATTCACACATTTTCAGTCCACGACTTAGGCAAATGGTTAGATGTTCCCACTGTTGGTTTTGATGACTTGGTAGGAGGCAAAGATAGAGTAAATTTAAAAGGAAAAAGAAATGGAGATATTGTTAAGTTCTTTGGAGGAAATCCGAAACTCAACTCGGTTTCCCATGATTTGTTAAACCCGTTTAATAAGATGATTTTCCAATTTGTTAAACGATTTTTACATCCCCGTCCACAGAAAAGGTGTAGTGCTAATCTTCTTGATCTTTGTCTTATGTACTGTCTCATTCATCATATTCCCATCAATTTTCCCTCTCTCTTTTTAAAACAAGTGGCTTATACCGTAAACCTACATTTCCACTTAAAAAGGAGGATATACTGGATATGGGCATGTTTGAGAGACATGGACTTTTCGTGGATAATGGAGAAGTAATTACAAAGGACGAAAAACTTCATCGTGAATTAGTTCAGACTGTAGGTAGTGGGTCCGGTGGTCCTACGGTGAACAAAGGAAAGGCTCCTATGGAGGGAACACCATCTGTAGTCCCTGATATGGATTGGGTTTTAACTACCTGCGGTGGAACTATCGGCCGAGCACTGAAACAACTCCAGGATTTCGTTCGAAGTGTACTAGTGAAGATTGAGGACATGGATGCCCGCGTGAGCAAATTGGATGAAAAGCTCACCTCGGTAAAGGCTGATTTAATCAATAACATTCGGTTGAATCGTCTACAGCTCGAGGAGAAAGTTGAGAAGACGGCGTCCCATTTTGTCCGTTCCATTTAGAATTTGATATTATGTGTTGTACCTAACTTTTATTTTCTGCTAAACATTTTCAAACACTACTCTATAGTATTTGGTCCTCACGACAGTATACTTTATCACTTTGTGTTCGTACTATGAGTTCCTCTGACTCACAACACTTTTCTTATGCTTACTCTACTATTTTGCTCATTACTTGATTTGCATGCATATTTAATTCGTTTGGATGGCTAATATTATTAGACTATATGCTTGAGAATTTCATGATCTTAGAAAAATTGTTTGCTTAACATTGTTAGGTGCTGCAGGTTTATCCTTAGTCATTTGATGATGACAAAAGGGGGAAGAAATATGACATGAATTGGTTAAGTCTATTGAGTATGCGCTATGCTATTAGCATGCTTGCTTTCTTTATTTTCTTATTAAAAAAATAAAAAAAATAAAAAAAAAAAATTGGAAATCCTAAAAATATGTCATTATATTTGCCATCATCAAAAAGGGGGAATATTGTTGAACCCTAGGTTTTGATGATGAAAATATAATCAAATAGAATAGATTTAAGGAGAATCAACAAAAAGTAATTTTGGTTGAAATTAAATTTATTTTATCTTTTATTTATTTTATATTTTGTATATTTTATGTTATATATTTTTGGAGAATTAATTGGGTAAATTCATATTAAATATATTTCATTTAATATATGCTTTGATACTTTATAGAATATATTTATTGAGAATAAAATTAGAGGAGTATCTAATTTTTAGGGTAAATATATTTTATATTCTAACTCTTATATTATATTTGAGATGCTAATCTTTGTAGGTGGTACAGGAAATTTTGGTGGGGCTATTCGACTATTTATATAAGTTATATACTTAAACTAATATTTATTTAGTTTATGTATATATGGTTAAGGTTAGTAGTGGTAATTAGTTTGTTTTTGCCGAGTCTTCTTAGGCTTGGTACTTAGTAAAACTTTGTTTAAATTGTCAGTAGAAGGTTTTAGTTTTAAAGTTAAAGAATTAGTCTTCTCCACAAAATTAGTAGTGTACTTAGTGGGTGGTTATTAAGTCTTTGGTCATGCTTAATTTTAGGAGTATTGTTAGTTAGTTGTTTACTAGGTTGTTAGGAGGAATTTAAATTTAAAAAAATAAATAAAAAATTACTTTTTCTTCTTTACGTGTTTTTAGAAGTCAGTAGGAGTTAGTTTTAATTATTTTTTATTTTCTTTTTAAGTTTGTAATTAGTGGGGTTGACTAGGACTAATGTGTCTAGTCTTATTTTAGGGTTAGTTCTTTTGTTTGTTTTGTAATTTGTCTAGGTCAAGCATTTTTGTAGGACATGGTTGACGTGGCACCACTACCCCATGATATGTGATTTCTTGCTCTCCAAGGTTAATCATTTCGAAGATCTATAAATAGAAGATGGCTGCCAGAATTCGAGTACCACAATCAACAACAAAAATTCAGAGATCAAGATTTTCAAGAGAAAAATATTTCTAAATGTTCTTTGAATTTTCATTTCCTTAGTGTTTCAATTGTAATTCATTAGTGATAAGGGTTGGGTGAGAGAAGAAAAATCAAAAGAGAATATTTGATTGTAATCAGAAAAGGAAGAAGAGAGAATTCAGATTTCATTCGAAATCTGAGGTGAGAAAAAGTCGAACTTTAGTAAGTTCGTAGCATCAGTTCAGGGGGAACTGGTGTCAGGGGGAACAAGTTCCTAGTGGAACGATTGAGAAAAGAGAAAGGTCCTTTATAGGTTGTAACAGAGTCGTTGGCCTATATTAATAAGAGAAGTCCAAGAGTCAAAATCCCTCGTGGTCAAGGTTTTTCTTCCTAACTGGGCCTAGGAAGTTTTCCTTGTAGGTTAAATCTCTTTTTCTTTATTTCTGTTTATTGTTTAATTCGAGTTTAAGTTTAAAATTCCGCTAAAATCTCAAAAACTCCCTCAACTACAATTCACCCCCCCCCTTCTTGTAGTTGTTATTCATTTTACAACACAACCTATTTATAAAGGTTGGGAAGGTGTGAACACAAATCAAGTGGCAAATAAGCCACACCAAGGGGAGGCCGGTTATGGCAAGACAAAATGGCCATCAAATTCTTATGGGCTAATTGCACTCAAGCATGATTAATCATGATTAATTTCACACTTGGCCCAAAATCAGTTAATTAGAAAATTAAAATAAAATTCTAATTAATAATAAAATAAAAATAAAATAGATAAATAATAAAACAAATAGCATAGAATATAATAATCACACTCAAGCAAGAAAATAGTCCAAAAAAATTTAGGCCATGCACAAAATAAATATAAATACATGCAATTCGATCAAAGCAAATAACTCATAAATCTGGGGCGTTACAGCAACTCACAATCCTGTTCTAACAACCATCTACCTAGTAAGTTTAGCCATACACACACAAGTCCAAAAGATCACCAAATACAGAAAAAGTTTTGTAAGTGGCATAAAGCATAAGAGATAAAAGTGAAATATCTAGAATAAATATATGTTAGGGAAAAGGAGGGGGGGGGGCTTTTGGAAGGTGTAGTAGCAAAACATTAATCATCTTCCTCTTCCTCATCATCATCCTCCTCCTGTTTGTCAGATGCAGAGTTGTCATCATTCTTATCCTCCTCTTCTTCTTCCTCATTCTGCTCCTCTTGATCCTCAGACTTCTCATGGTGACTGGAAGAGGCATCTCCTTCTGTGGCCTGTTTAGAGCTTTCCCTAGTGTCTGCCTGTACCCCTGGAAGATTCAGCACCATCCTTTTAGTCCTAGTTATATGCTCATGGAGTTTGGGGAGCCCAGCAACTAACTTCATCATCTTGTCAAGGTTGTTCTGTTAGGCTTCCATCTTTTGTAGAATGAAGTGTAGGTCAGGACTTTGGGGGAAACCTTTCTTTTCTTTGCTGATGGAGAGCTAACGGGTTCATGAGCACTTCTTTTAAACCTCAGCTGGTTGCCCTTGTAGTCAAGACCCTTTTGAGAAATGATCTTCTTTGAGAAAACCTAAGCAGCAACCTTTTCACCATCCAGAGAGAAATCCAACTTCTTGAAGATTTGGCAAATGAATGAACCATAGGGAAGAGAATTGTTAGAGGTATTCTTGCAACTGAGCATGTGATCAATTATGAGAGAAGGAAGATTGCTTTTGACTTTCCTTATCATCAGATACATGAGGACCATATGCATAATCCTCACAGTACCCCTGCCCTGTCCCTTTGGCAACAACAGTTTGTTACAAATGGAATACAACACTAACAGTTGCGGCTCTTTCAGATTTTTAATTTTATATTCCTCCTTCTTGTTGACCTTAGTCAGCAACTGTTTCTCAATCTCTTTGTGTGTAACCCTACCAATCACAGGCCAACCCTCATGGCTATAATTGTTGAACCCATCCCTTTCAATCATCAAGAATTTAGAAAGAGAACTAACAGACACATTCACCGACTTCCTAGACACAGAAGACTCTATAAAACCATCTAGCAATTGTTTCAGATTTGCATATAAACTTCTAACATAATCCACATAAGCATTCTCATCAAATTCAAACAAGTTTAACCAATTGAAAATCTAGTAACTCCTTAATCTCAGATAGGGCAGCAAAATCCCAATAACCAACCTCATAAGTACAACCAGATAGAACAATTCTATAGCCTAGGTTTTTAGAAATACCTTTTCCAGATCCAACTGTTTTAGAGAGACCCCTTTTCTTGGCACTTGTACCCTGTGTAACTTTAATATCCATCTCCACATCTTTTTCTTTGTTTCTGGCACTCCTTATGACAGCTCCAAGACCTTCTAACATGCCCTATTACAACCTCAGCAATAATAGTGACATCATCTTCACCCTCGTGATCACCCAGTTTTTCTTCAGCATTCATATCCTTCAAAATCTCAGCAATTTACTCCTTTACTTCTTTTTCACCCTCAGCTGGAGATTTCTCTTTTGATTTTTGGGTTTTGGAGGTTTCAGATGCAGTGGGGGTTTTTTCTTTGGGTTGGACTGAAGATTGGGATTGTGGTACTGCAACAGGTTTTGGAGAAGGGGTGGGAGATACTTGTGAAGTTGTGGGTGTTTTCGTTGGAGTGGTGTTTGGAGGGTCTACAACTGTGACGACCCGACTCGCTTAAACCGACGCGGAAGAAACCAACGAGTCGAATTGTCGATCTAACAAACAAACTTACTAAAAACTAAAACAAAACCTCAAAATTATTATTACTAAACCCAAAAACGTACAATACCCACAAGCTGTACAATACTAAATCCAAATGAATCAATACTAATGAATAACTCTAAACACTGTCAGAGTCAAAATACACTAAAGGTAAAACTATACGTCCAAACTAATGACATAACGTAAACTAGTACAAAAGAAATACTATAACGACACTCGCCCAACCAATAGCTAAGCAGCACAGTCATCATCAGAATTACCTGAAAAATAACAAAAATCCACTGTCAGTGGTGAGCAACATAACAGTCCCACCATAACATGGATACACATAATCATAGAACAAATCAAACAAACACATCAGACTACCAACCAACATATGATAAACGTCGAAATACCAATAATCGTAAAACTGACCAACTTTAAATAATTCCAACTAAAAAATCATAAAACACCTTTGTCGCAACCATTTACATTTTAGACCGGACTATGCACGTACAAACGCTTCTTACGCGAATGAACTTTCTTACTATGCCAGGAATGAGAATCTTACTCCCAAACCCATGAAACCCATCTTACGGAAATTCATATCAAACAGACAGCATAGCAAGTATACACTATCCCAATACCGGAGTCAGGATAGGGGCAACGTCTTAACCCAAAACTCAGAATCTTACTCCAAGATTAGGCGTCTAAAAGTAAATTTAAGCTAATCTTACTTGCAAACATCGAATTTATACTCAAGATCACTTCTTTCGCCTTTTCTTGAGTTTAACCATAATCAATCCTACTTCATAATCAATCTTTATCGAATCTTTAACAAATCTGTAAACCTTTCTTCAAAATCTTTAAACCTTTCTTTCAAAATCTTCATAAAACTTTACTAATCTTTAAACAATACTTTGAAAACAACAATAATCTTGCACTTTAAAAGAACATAAAACTAACTTCAAGATTTCCAAGACTTAACCAAGAATTCATAAAGAACTCAAAGAACCCGTCAAGAACCCATCAAGAACTCATCAAGAACTCATCAAGAACTCAATCAAGAACTCAATCAAGAACTCGAATTCAAAAAAATGCCACACGAAAACCTTAACAAAAGCATACATGAAAACTTAAGTAAATCATCATAAAATCAATACTTAAATCCCACTTGAAAATCACGCATGAAATGACAATCAATCATCAAAAATTCATCTAGCATTCTTACTTAATCTATCCTATAATCATATTACACATATTAACGTAAGAAAGTATGTTACTTTATTGAAGATCAAGGAAATTATTCACACAAACTTGCTGCCCGGAAAACCCAAATACACAGCCCTATCAAACGCCCAACACGGCACGGCTCACACTAACACGTCACGGCTCACACGAACACGGTCCTTGCACGGCACCACCACAGCTTCAACATGGCACCACCACGGCTTGCACAGCTGCCACCGCACGGCCACCACGAACCAACAAGGCCCTTCACACGAACCACACGGACCACCCCACAAACTTGAACCCAATCGAACAACCCCAAAACCAAACCCAAACTAGAAATCTTGTTTGCAAAATATGGAGATTGTTGTGTTTAAAGTTACCTAAAGATCAATAGTAATTAAATCTTGAAGTTTTAGAAATGATTGGATGATGAACAATGGTTGGGTGTCAATAGCCAAAAATGGCGTGTGGAAACTTAAGGCAAGGGAGAGTGTTTGGCTTTTGTTTGTGGCAAAGGATGATGAAAGTGTTTAAGATGGAAAAATTAGCTTCCAAGCCTTACTAACCCTTCTATTTATAGAAGTGGTTTAAGGTGTGAACATGAGGCAAGTGGCAATTAGGCCGCTAATTACCAAGGGGCCGGTTAAGATTAGGCTAAAATGGGCTTTTTGGTGATCAATTGGGCTAATTGCACTCATGTATGATTAATCATGCTTAAATCGCATTTGGCCCAAAAAAAATTAATTAACTAATTAGAAAAATTAAATAATAAAATTCTAATTAATTAAATAATAATAAAATAAATAATAAACGATTAAAAATAGAAATATCGAATTTAATCGAAACTATTCACATAAAATAAAAATAAATAGTCCAAATAAATTTTGGACCATACACAAAATAACATAAATAGCAAATAAATCAACGGTAAAAATAACGAAAAATCTGGGGCATTACAACCTCCCCTCCTTAAAGAATTTTCCTCCTGAAATTTAAGGCAAAGGAGATTGCTCACCCTCAAACATCTTCGGGTACTTCTGCCTCATGGACGCCTCTGTCTCCCAAGTCGCCTCCTCATGGTGCTGATTTCTCCACAACACCTTGACTAGCTGGACTTTCTTACGCCGGAGGGTCCTCACTTCGCGATCCAAGATATGAACTGGTCGCTCCTCGAACGTCAGATTCGGCTTAAACGTGGCCGATTCCACTGGGTTGATGTGGGTAGGATCATGTACATATTTCCTTAGCTGGGAAACATGGAACACATCGTGAACATTAGACAAACTAGGTGGTAATGCCAACCGATATGCTACCTCCTCAACTCGTTCTAGTATCTCGTAAGGTCCCACGAATTTCGGTCGAAGTTTCCCCTTTTGACTAAAGCATGCCACTCCTTTGAATGGTGAAACCTTAAGCAAGACTCTATCACCTACCTCGAAAGTCAGTGGTCTACGTCGATTATCGGCGTAGGATTTCTGACAACTCTGCGCGGCCTGCATCTTAGACCGAATGACTCTGACCTTCTCTATGGTATCTTGTACCATCTCAGGTCCCAAAGCCACAGAATCACTGATATCATTCCAATAAATCGGACTCCGACATTTCCTGCCATACAGGGCCTCGTACGGAGCCATATCGATGCTGGAGTGATAGCTGTTATTATAGGAAAACTCTACCAAGCAGAGCATACATACCCAAGTCTGATGATATTCTAGAGTACATGCTCGTAACATATCCTCCAGAGTCTGGATGTTCCTCTCAGTCTGACCATCTGTCGCCGCGTGGAATGCGGTGCTCAGCTTCAACTTTGTCCCGAAGGCTTCCTGAACTGACTTCCAGAAACGAGATAAGAATCTCGGATCACGATCAGAAACTATTTCCCTCGGAACTCCGTGAAGTTGGACAATGTCCTGGGTATAAGCCTCTGCCAGGCGCTCCATCGACTAGGTCATCTTCATCGGTATGAAACTAGCAACCTTGGTCAACCTATCCACTATTACCCAAATGGCGTTCATACCATTACAGGTAGGTAGGCTAACCACGAAATCCATAGATACCGACTCAAATTTCCATGTCGGAATCGGTAGTGGCTGCAAAAGACCTCCAGGTCTCTGATGCTCGATCTTAACCTTCTGACAGACTAAACATCGAGCTACAAACTCTGCTACATCCCTCTTCATCTTAGGCCACCAGAATTGGCCCTTAAGGTCCTGGTACAGCTTGTTACCTCCAGGATGAAAAGAGTAGGGCGAATTATGTGCCTCAGACATGATTCTGTTCCTAAGTTCAAAACTGTCCGGTATACACCATCTCGCTTGAAATTGCAGACTATCATCGGAAGATATCTCGAAACCAACGAATTTTCCTTGCCATAAAGCCTCTCGAATTCTATCCAACTGCAGATCATTCTGCTGACCCTCGCGCAACTCCTGAAATAATTCAGGTTCAGCACTCATAGATGTCAGACGAAATCTGACGGAACTACGGCTTCTACTGAAGCTCAATCGATTCTTGCGACTCAGTGCGTCAGCGACTAAGTTCGCCTTGCCCTTGCAATAAATAAGCGTCAGGTCGTAGTCCTTAATATGTTCAAGCCATCGTCTCTGCCTCATATTGAGGTCTTTCTGAGTAAAGATGTACTTGAGATTCTTATGGTCCGTGAATACCTTACACGAACCACCATAGAGATAGTGCCTCCAGATCTTAAGCGCGAATACTACAACTGCTAGCTCCAAGTCATGCGTGGGGTAGTTACACTCGTGCACATTCAGCTGCCTTGATGCGTAAGCGATGACCTTCCCACCTCGCATTAGCACACAACCTAGGCCACTCTTAGACACATCACTATAGACCTCGAAATCCTTGTCATCGTTCGGAAGGGTAAGAATAGGAGCAGAGACTAATCTCTGTTTCAACTGCTGAAACGCTTGCTCGCAAGCCTCCCTCCAAACGAATCGGATCTCCTTCTACAGGAGACTAGTCATCAGCCTAGCAATCTTGGAGAAGTCCTGGACAAATCGTCGATAGTATCCGGCCAATCCCAGAAAACTACGAACCTCTGCCACATTTCTCGGGCTACTCTATTCAACTTACAGCCTTAACTTTTGTCGGGTCTACGTTGATGCCTTCTTTACTAATTATGTGACCCAGAAATGCTACTTCGCGAAGCCAGAACTCACACTTGGAGAGTTTCGCGAACCACTTATTCCTCCGTAATATCTCTAGTAACATCCGGAGATGCTCTACATGCTCAGACTCATCTCTCGAATAGACTAAGATATCATCTATAAATACTACGACGCACTTATCGAGTAAGTGATGGAAAGTCCGGTTCATCTGATCCATGAACACGACTGGTGCGTTAGTGAGGCCAAAAGGCATCACCTCAAACTCGTAGTGGCCGCATCTCGTACGAAAAGCGGTCTTTGGGATGTCTTCTTTCTTGACTGGAATCTGATGATATCCAGATCGAAGATCTATCTTCGAAAACACTCCCGCTCCTCGTAACTGATTGAAGAGGTCCTCAATCCTAGGCAACGGGTACTTATTCTTGATAGTTACCCGATTCAACTCTCGGTAGTCTATGCACAGGCGCATACTACCGTCTTTCTTCTTCACAAAGAGTACAGGTGCTCCCCATAGAGAAATGCTTGGCCTAATGAAGCCCTTATCGATCAAATCCTGGAGTTGAGTTTTTAACTCCTGCAACTCAGATGGTGCCATCCGGTAAGGTGCCTTCGATATCGGCGCTGTCCCGGTACTAAGTCGATATTAAACTCGACATCGCACTCGGGTGGAACTCCCGGTAGCTCATCAGGAAATACGTCTCTGACATCCCTCGCTACAGGTATATCGTCCAACAGACTATCCTCGGTCAAGTCCCTTACCTGACATAGGAACACCATATCGCCCTTCTGGCGATGTTTTCTCATTTTCAAGGCTGAGATTACCTTTATACCCTTCTTCAGAACGATCCCAGAATAGGTGATCCGATTACCTTGCGATCCTCGGAATGTCACTGACTGGTCTCGGCAACGAATAGTCGCTCGATACCTCGATAGCCAGTCCATGCCAAGAATGACATCGAACTCCATCAGCGGTAACTCCTTCAGATCAGCCGTCGCCTGCTCTCCGGCTATAACGATGGGTAGTCCTCGGAACTCACGCTAACAAACAAAATCCTCTCCAGAATGGAGAGTTATGATCGTACTAACACGGGAACTGTCTCGAAAATTAGATGTAACGACCCGACTCGCTTAAATCGGCGCGGAAGAAACCGACGAGTCGAATAGTTATAAACTACAACTTAAAATACTTAAGAATTAAAACTAATTCCTCGAAATATTATTATTAAACCATAAAAGTACAAATACCCACAAGTTTGTACATAACTAGTCCAAAAGTCAAACTAAAACTACCGAAATACAAATAACTCCAACCACACGTCAGAGTCCAAAAATAACGTATAAAGCCTTTATAACAGTCCGATACTAGCTATAAGCAACAAAAATAGAAAATACATCCAAAACAGAAATAATAAGCGTCGCTCGCCCAACCCAAAGCTAAGCAAGTACATCGTCATCAGAATTACCTGTAAAACAAACAACTGTCCACTATCAGTGGCGAGTAACATAACTGACTCACCCTAATGGGAATACACATGTACATAGCATAAACCAAATAATCAACATCAATAATCAAAGTACGAGAACAATCCAAAAACGCGAACTCGACTCAAACCAACTTAACCAACTATCTTTGGGGCAATCATTCATATTCTAGACCGGACTATGCTCGTACGAACGCATCTTATGCGATCGAACTTTCTACTATGTTAGGACCGGGAATCTTACTCCCAAAAATCCCATGAAACCAATCTTACTAGAAATCCATGTCCCGTGAAACCAATCTTACTGGAAATTCAAAGGATAACATAGTAAGA
This sequence comes from Salicornia ramosissima, assembly GCA_951394345.1. Taxonomy (NCBI): domain Eukaryota; kingdom Viridiplantae; phylum Streptophyta; class Magnoliopsida; order Caryophyllales; family Amaranthaceae; genus Salicornia; species Salicornia ramosissima. The sequence continues at coordinate 23,271,408 of OX596240.1, read as the reverse complement.
CTCCAACTATCCAATACCGCGGACGGAATAGGGGCAACGTCTTAACCCAAAAACAAAGAATCTTACTCTAGGTTTTAGGCGTCTAGAAATGAAATCAAGCTAACTATTATTAATCATTTTATCAACTTAAATCAACTCATCATAACGTAATCGAATTCAAGAATTGCCTTTGCGCCTTGATTCTCGAAAATAACTAGTTAAACAACAAAGTTATCCTCAAGATTGCCTTTGCGCCTTGATCTTGAGTCTAACCAACCATAATCCATCATTTAACATCCATTCTTTAATCAATTTAGACTCAATCTCTAACTTTCTTTAACTTTCAAGATTCAATCAAGGACTCATCAAGACTCATCAAGAACCCATAAAGAACTTAAAGAACTCATAAAGAACTCATTCAAGATTCAAGATTTTCAATCAAGAACTCATCCAACACCAATCAATCCATACGCATAACCTCATGAATCACACGAAAATTACCATCCAACTTATCCAAAATTCATCAAGCTTTAACATAATAATCATGATCATAAAACAACATATAATCAATCATAAAATCATAAAAACCATCATCAAAATATCATGAAAACCATATAAAAATCAGAATAGAAACAACACATAAAATCATGATTAAACATCACCAAACAACCCATACATGCATTTAATCTATACTATAAACATAGTATACCAACAAGGTTGAGAAAGCATGTTACCTTATTGAAGATAACACACAAAATCAATACAAAAAGTTTCTGCCCGGAACAAGGCACACACGGCCAAGCAACACGGCAACCACCACGTGAGACACAACGAACACAACCACCACCGCACGGTCTTCACCTAGTCACGGGACCACTGCACGGCTGCACCACTGCCCGGCCACGGCTTCATACACGGCACACGAGCACCACCCTTGCACGGCTATCAACACGAACCCACTCGAACACGATCAACCCAAACCCGAACTAGTGATCTTGAATGAATTGATTGTGTTTGATATTGTGTTTGAACACTTAAAGATCAATAGAGTTTGAATCTTTAAGTTTGGGATTTAAAAGATGGATGAACAATTGGATGGGTTTACTAGCCAAAAATGGCGTGAAAGTGGTGAACAAGGTGGAGGTGTTTTTTGTGTTTGATCTTTTGATGGCAAGTGTTTAAATTGGCAAAGATGGCAAAATGAGGTTTAAGCCTTACTAACTCATCTATTTATAGAGTTAGTCAAGGTGTGAACACAAAGCAAGTGGCAAATCCTTGCCATGCACATAAGGGGGCCGGTTTTGGCTTGCAATATGGGCCAAACTTGGGCTCTCGTGATCAATTGGGCTAACTTGCAAAAACCGCATAATTAATCATGCATAAATCGATTAAGCCCAAAATATTAAATAATTAATTAGAAAATTAAATAATAAAAATTCTAATTAATTAAATAATAAATAACATAAACTGAAAATAAATAATTCGAATTAAATCGAAATTATTCACATAAAATAAAATAAATAGTTCAAAAATAAATTTGAACTAACACATAAATACACATAAATATACACAAATATCGGCAAAAATATCAATAAAATCAGGGTCATTACAACCTCCCCTCCTTAAAGAAATTTCGTCCCGAAATTTCAAGGTGCAGGAGATCGCTCCCCTTCGAACAGCTCCGGGTACTACTGCCGCATGGACGCTTCCGTCTCCCAAGTCGCTTCTTCATGGTGTTGGTTTCTCCACAACACCTTGACAAGCGGTACCTGCTTACGCCACAGGGTCCTCTCTTCCCGATCCAAGATCTGGACGGGTCGCTCCTCGTAAGTCAGATTCGGCTCAATCACGACTGGATCCGCTGTAATCACGTGAGTAGGATCATGTACATATTTCCTTAGCTGGGAAACATGGAATACATCATGTACATTAGCCAAACTAGGTGGTAATGCCAATCGATATGCCACTTCCCCAACTCGTTCTAGTATCTCGTAAGGTCCCAAATATTTCGGTCGGAGTTTCCCCTTCTGACCAAAGCGTGCCACTCCTTTGAATGGTGAAACCTTAAGCAAGACTTTGTCACCTACTTCGAAAGCCAGCGGTCTACGTCGATTATCGGCGTAGGATTTCTGACGACTCTGAGCGGCCTGCATCTTAGATCGAATGACTCGAACCTTCTCGATAGTATCACGTACCATCTCAGGTCCTAAAGCCACAGTATCACTGATATCATTCCAACATATAGGACTTCGACATTTCCTGCCATACAGGGCCTCGTACGGAGCCATCTCAATGCTGGAGTGATAGCTATTATTATAGGAGAACTCTATCAAGCAGAGCATATGTACCCAAGACTGGTGATACTCCAGAGTACATGCTCGAAGCATATCCTCCAAAGTCTGGATGGTCCTCTCAGTCTAACCATCAGTCGCCGCATGAAAAGCGGTGCTCAACTTCAGCTTCGTCCCAAAGGCTTCCTGAACTGACTTCCAGAAACGAGACAGAAATCTCGGATCCCGATCAGAAACAATCTCCCTCGGAACTCCATGAAGTCGGATTATGTCCTGAGTGTACGCCTCAGCTAGACGCTCCATCGACCAGGTCATCTTCATCGGAATGAATCTAGCGACCTTAGTCAACCTATCCACTATGACCCAAATAGCATTCAAGCCATTGCAAGTGAGTAAGCTCACTACGAAGTCCATAGATACCGACTCAAATTTCCAGGTCGGAATAGGTAGTGGCTGCAACAGACCTCCTGGTCTCTGATGCTCAATCTTGACCTTCTGACAGGTCAAACACCGAGCAACAAACTCCGCTACATCCCTCTTCATCTTAGGCCACCAGAATTGGCCTTTAAGATCCTGGTAAAGCTTATTACCACCGGGATGAACAGAATACGGCGAGTTATGTGCCTCGGACATGATCCTGTTCCTAAGATCAGAACAGTCCGGTACACACCATCTCCCTCGAAAGCGCATACCACCATCAGAAGGGATCTCGAAACCTACGGCTTTACCTTGCCGAACAGCCTCTCGAATCCTAGCAAGCTGTGGGTCGTTGTGCTGACCCTCGAGCAGTTCCTGAATTAAATCAGGTTCGGCACTCATCGATGTCCGACGAAGTCTGACGGAACCACGGCTTCTACAGAAGCTCAAGCGATGTTTGCGACTCAGTGCATCTGCAACCAAGTTCGCCTTACCCTCGCAATAGTTGAGCGTCAGGTCGTAGTCCTTGATCAACTCAAGCCACCGACTTTGCCTCATATTGAGGTCTTTCTGAGTGAAGATGTACTTGAGGCTCTTGTGATCCGTGAATACTCTACACGAACCGCCATAGAGATAGTGCCTCCAAATCTTGAGCGCGAACACTACAGCCGCTAACTCCAAGTCATGCGTAGGATAGTTACGCTCATGCACCTTCATTTGTCTCGATGCGTAAGCGATGACCTTCCCACCCTGCATGAGCACACAGCCTAGGCCACTCTTCGAAGAATCACTATAGACCTCAAAGCCCTCCTCATCGTTCGGAAGAGTAAGGATCGGAGCAGAGTCTAATCTCTGTTTCAACTGCTGAAATGCTTGCTCGCAAGCCTCCGTCCAAACGAATCGGACCTCCTTCTGCAGGAGACTAGATATCGGCCTAGCAATCTTGGAGAAGTCCTGGACGAATCGTCGGTAGTATCCGGCCAAACCCAGAAAACTACGAACCTCCGCCACATTTCTCGGGCTACTCCAATCTGCCACAGCCTTAATCTTAGCTGGGTCTACCTTAATACCTTCTTTGCTGATCAAGTGACCTAGAAAGGCTACTTCGCGAAGCCAGAACTTACACTTGGAGAGTTTCGCGAACCACTTATGACTCCTCAATATCTCGAGTACCATCCGGAGATGTTCCGTATGCTCAGACTCATCTCTCGAATAGACTAAGATGTCATCTATAAATACTACGACACATTTGTCGAGTAAGTGGTGAAACGTCCGGTTCATCTGGTCCATGAACACGGCTGGCGCATTAGTGAGGCCAAAGGGCATCACCTCAAACTCGTAGTGGCTGTATCGCGTACGAAAAGCAGTCTTCGAAATGTCTTCTTTCTTGACTGGAATCTGATGATATCCAGATCGAAGATCTATCTTCGAAAACACTCCTGCTCCTCGTAACTGGTCGAACAAGTCCTCAATCCTAGGCAACGGACTTATTCTTGATAGTTACCCGATTCAACTCTCGGTAGTCTATGCACAGGCGCATACTACCATCTTTCTTCTTCACGAAGAGCACAGGTGCTCCCCACGGAGAAACACTTGGCCTAATGAAGCCCTTATCGATCAAATCCTGGAGTTGTGTCTTTAACTCCAATAACTCAGATGGTGCCATCCGGTACGGTGCCTTCGAGATCGGCGCTGTCCCGGGTACTAAGTCGATATGGAACTCGACATCACGCTCAGGTGGAACGCCTGGTAGCTCATCAGGAAATACGTCTCTGAAATCCCTCGCTACAGGTATATCGTCCAACAGATACTCCTCAGTCAAGTCTCGTACCTGACAAAGATACACCATATCGCCCTTCTGGCGATGCTTCCTCATCTTCAAGGCAGAGATTATCTTTACTCCTTTCTTAAGGACGAACCCAGAGTAGGTAACTCGGTTGCCCTGAGATCCTCGGAATGTCATTGACGGATCTCGGCAACGAATGATCGCTCGATACCTCGATAGCCAGTCCATACCAAGTATAACATCAAATTCCATCAGCGGGAACTCCTTCAGATCAGCCGTCGCTTGCTCCCCAGCTATCACAATAGGCACTCCTCGGAACTCGCGCTGACAAGTAAAATCCTCTCCTGAAGGGAGAGTAATAAGTGAACTAATAGGTAGGTTGCCACGAAGATTAGACCTCGAGGCAAAACTACTAGCCACAAAAGACACAGTAGCACCAGAATCCAACAATACAAATGCTAACATACCAGAGACAAGAAATCTACCTGATACGACGTCAGGCTGAACCTCGGCCTCCGCCTCGGTCATATAGTAGACTCGGTTCTTCACCAGATTCTTCGTCGGTGTTGGAAGCTGCTTAACCTCTGAATCTGGCTTCCTCTTGGGGCATGTCGACGCCTTATGGCCTACCTTACCGCAAATAAAATAAGTGATCGGAGAACCGTCGCAGCGCTTCCCTGGATGGAAGTCTCGGCCGCAACCTCTACACTTCGAGCCATCACCACCCTTATGCGAACTCGTGGTCGGAGGGGTATTGCTAGGTGCGCTGAAACGGGGCTTCTTAAACGAAGTTGTAGTTGCCGAAACCGGAGCTCTCTTCTTGCTCGAATCCTCCTCAATAGTCGATGCCTGTATCTCGAGTGCTACCTCGTAGGCCTGCTGGAACGTCGTCGCTCCACTGCTGATCACCTGAACTCGAATCCTCGGATCTAGCTTCTTGATGTAGCGCTTGACCCGATCCTTTTCCGACGGAACCACAGACGTAGAGAACCTCGACAACTCCGTGAATCGATCGGTGTACGCCTGGACAGACATCTTACCCTGTGAAAGAGTAAGGAACTCCTCCTGTTTCTGCCACCGCAACTCGTCGGGGTAGAAACGCTCCTGGACCTTATCGATAAAGTCGGTCCAAGTCATCGCATACAACGGCTGGTACGCATCCTTAACTAACGCCCACCAGTTATCGGCCTCTCCACGTAAGTAGTAAGCGGCGATCTGCACCTTCTCGTGCTCGTCGCGTCGAAGAGCTTCCCCATCTCGCGGATCCAGCTCTCCAAAGTAGTAGGGTCGGCAACCCCATCGTAAGTAGGAGGTCGATGACGTGCGATACGATCGAACGTCGACTGCGTACTCGGCGTACGACGACTATGGTGCGCCAACGTAAGGGTCGCCTCCTCGAGTGCCCGCAACCTCTGTCGTCCATTACTCAACCGGCGAGGTGTAGACATGCTGCATCGCATCACAACAAAAGACATAACAAGAATATAATGTTAGTCATATACCCCACCAAAGTCAAGTAAACAACATAAGGAAAGAAAGAAAATAGAAAAAATCATATCCCGGTCTTTCTACCCAACTCTTCTCCCTTCACATAATCCTAGAATTTGGTTTATTCACTCGGGAAAAGTAAAGCTCTCAACTCCCGGGTTTAACTCAAATCCTAAAAACTTCACTTAAAACCTATTCGGCTCTGATACCAACTGTAACGACCCGACTCGCTTAAATCGGCGCGGAAGAAACCGACGAGTCGAATAGTTATAAACTACAACTTAAAATACTTAAGAATTAAAACTAATTCCTCGAAATATTATTATTAAACCATAAAAGTACAAATACCCACAAGTTTGTACATAACTAGTCCAAAAGTCAAACTAAAACTACCGAAATACAAATAACTCCAACCACACGTCAGAGTCCAAAAATAACGTATAAAGACTTTACAACAACAGTCCGATACTAGCTATAACCAACAAAAATATAAAATACATCCAAAACAAAAACAATAAACGTTGCTCGCCCAACCCAAAGCTAAGCAAGTACATCGTCATCAGAATTACCTGTAAAACAAACAACTGTCCACCATCAGTGGCGAGTAACATAACTGACTCACCCTAATGGGAATACACATGTACATAGCATAAACCAAATAATCAACATCAATAATCAAAGTACGAGAACAATCCAAAAACGCGAACTCGACTCAAACCAACTTAACCAACTATCTTTGGGGCAATCATTCATATTCTAGACCGGACTATGCTCGTACGAACGCATCTTACGCGATGGAACTTTCTACTATGTTAGGACCGGGAATCTTACTCCCAAAAATCCCATGAAACCAATCTTACTAGAAATCCATGTCCCGTGAAACCAATCTTACTGGAAATTCAAAGGATAACATAGTAAGACTCCAACTATCCAATACCGCGGATGGAATAGGGGCAACGTCTTAACCCAAAAACAAAGAATCTTACTCTAGGTTTTAGGCGTCTAGAAATGAAATCAAGCTAACTATTATTAATCATTTTATCAACTTAAATCAACTCATCATAACGTAATCAAATTCAAGAATTGCCTTTGCGCCTTGATTCTCGAAAATAAATAGTTAAACAACAAAGTTATCCTCAAGATTGCCTTTGCGCCTTGATCTTGAGTCTAACCAACCATAATCCATCATTTAACATCCATTCTTTAATCAATTTAGACTCAATCTCTAACTTTCTTTAACTTTCAAGATTCAATCAAGGACTCATCAAGACTCATCAAGAACCCATAAAGAACTTAAAGAACTCATAAAGAACTCATTCAAGATTCAAGCTTTTCAATCAAGAACTCATCCAACACCAATCAATCCATACGCATAACCTCATGAATCACACGAAAATTACCATCCAACTTATCCAAAATTCATCAAGCTTTAACATAATAATCATGATCATAAAACAACATATAATCAATCATAAAATCATAAAAACCATCATCAAAATATCATGAAAACCATATAAAAATCAGAATAGAAACAACACATAAAATCATGATTAAACATCACCAAACAACCCATACATGCATTTAATCTATACTATAAACATAGTATACCAACAAGGTTGAGAAAGCATGTTACCTTATTGAAGATAACACACAAAATCAATACAAAAAGTTTCTGCCCGGAACAAGGCACACACGGCCAAGCAACACGGCAACCACCACGTGAGACACAACGAACACAACCACCACCGCACGGTCTTCACCTAGTCACGGGACCACTGCACGGCTGTACCACTGCCCGGCCACGGCTTCACACACGGCACACGAGCACCACCCTTGCACGGCTATCAACACGAACCCACTCGAACACGATCAACCCAAACCCGAACTAGTGATCTTGAATGAATTGATTGTGTTTGATATTGTGTTTGAACACTTAAAGATCAATAGAGTTTGAATCTTTAAGTTTGGGATTTAAAAGATGGATGAACAATTGGATGGGTTTACTAGCCAAAAATGGCGTGAAAGTGGTGAACAAGGTGGAGGTGTTTTTTGTGTTTGATCTTTTGATGGCAAGTGTTTAAATTGGCAAAGATGGCAAAATGAGGTTTAAGCCTTACTAACTCATCTATTTATAGAGTTAGTCAAGGTGTGAACACAAAGCAAGTGGCAAATCCTTGCCATGCACATAAGGGGGCAGGTTTTGGCTTGCAATATGGGCCAAACTTGGGCTCTCGTGATCAATTGGGCTAACTTGCAAAAACCGCATGATTAATCATGCATAAATCGATTAAGCCCAAAATATTAAATAATTAATTAGAAAATTAAATAATAAAAATTTTAATTAATTAAATAATAAATAACATAAACTGAAAATAAATAATTCGAATTAAATCGAAATTATTCACATAAAATAAAATAAATAGTTCAAAAATAAATTTGAACTAACACATAAATACACATAAATATACACAAATATCGGCAAAAATACCAATAAAATCAGGGTCATTACATTAGACCTGGAGACAAAACTACTAGCCACGAAAGAAACTGCGCCACCAGAATCAAATAATACAAAAGCTAAAATACCAGAGACAAGAAATCTACCTGAGACTACGTCTGTCTGGAACTCTGCCTCTGCCTCAGTCATATAGTAGACTCGATTCTTCACTGGAGTCTTAGTCAGTGCGGGAAGTTTCTTGGTCTCGGTGCCTGGCTTCTTCTCGGGGCAAACTGACGCCTTGTGGCCTTCTTTGCCATAGATGAAACATGTAATGGGCGTCCCGTTGCATCGCTTCCCTGGATGGAAGTCCTTGCCACATCCTCTGCATCTCGAACTCCCTGATCCCTGAGATGAACTAGTAGTCGGACGGGTACTGCTAGGAGCACTGAACCGGGGCTTCTTAAATGATGATGACGTCACGGGGGTCGGAGTCCTCTTCTTGCTCGTATCCTCCCCGATGATAGACGTCTGGATCTCAAATGCTATCTCGTAAGCTCGCTGTAACGTCTTCGCTCCACTACTGATCATATGGCCACGAATCCTCGGATCTAGCTTTTTGATTTAGTGCTTGACCCGCTCCTCCTCAGATGGTACTACCGATGTAGCAAACCTCGATAACTCGGCGAACTTATCGGTGTAGGCCTGAACCATCATCTTACCCTGAGCAATAGTAAGAAACTCCTCCTGTTTCTGCCACTGTAACTCGTCGGGATAGAACCTCTCCTGGACCTTATCTACGAACTCGGCCCAAGACATCAGATGTAGGGGCATACAGGCGTTCTTCGCTTCGCTCCACCAGTTATTGGCCTCTCCATGCAAGTAGTAAGCGGCGATCTGGACCTTCTCGTGCTCGGGGCAAAATGTCACGTCGAAGAGCTTCCCCATCTCGCGGATCCAACTCTCCAACGTCGTAGGGTCAGCAACCCCATCGTAAGTAGGTGGTCGATGACGAGCGATATGATCGAACGTCGACTGCGATCCCGATGGCTGACGACTATGATGCGCAAGCGTAAGAATCGCCTCCTCGAGCGCTTGTAACCTCTGTCGACCCGAACTTGTCCAGCGAGGTGTGGACATGTTGAAATCATCGCAGCAACAGACAAACGAAAAGAGACAATGTCAGTCAAAAATCCACACTCCAGTTAAGTATACACACAAAAGAAAATAGGAAAAAGAGTCTTATCCCGGATTCTTCTACCCGACACTCTTCTCCTTAACTTATTCTAATTTGGTTTATCACACAGGAATGGTAAAGCTCTCAACTCCCGGGTTTTACTCAAATCCTAAAAACTTCACTTAAAACCTATTCGGCTCTGATACCAACTGTAACGACCCAAATCGCTTAAACCGGCGCGGAAGAAACCGACGAGTCGAATTGTCGATCCAACAAACAAACTTACTAAAAATTAAAACAAAACCTCAAAATTATTATTACTAAACCCAAAAACGTACAATACCCACAAGTTATACAATACTAAATCCAAATGTATCAATACTAATGAATAACTCCAAACACTGTCAGAGTCAAAATACACTAAAGGTAAAACTATGCGTCCAAACTAATGACATAACGTAAACTAGTACAAAAGAAATACTATAACGGCACTCGCCCAACCAATAGCTAAGCAGCACAGTCATCATCAGAATTACCTGAAAAATAACAAAAATCCACTGTCAGTGGCGAGCAACATAACAGTCCCACCATAACATGGATACACATAATCATAGAACAAATCAAACAAACACATATATCAGACTACCAACCAACATATGATAAACGTCGAAATACCAATAATCGTAAAACTGACCAACTTTAAATAATTCCAACTAAAAAATCATAAAACACCTTTGTCGCTAATATTTACATTTTAGACCGGATTATGCACGTACAAACGCTTCTTACGCGAATGAACTTTCTTACTATGCCAGGAATGAGAATCTTACTCCCAAACCCATGAACCCTATCTTACGGAAATTCATATCAAACAGACAACATAGCAAGTATACACTATCCCAATACCGCAGCAGGATAGGGGCAACGTCTTAACCCAAAACTCAGAATCTTACTCCAAGATTAGGCGTCTAAAAGTAAACTTAAGTTAATCTTACTTACAAACATCGAAGTTATACTTAAGATCGCTTCTTTCTCCTTTTCTTGAGTTTAACCATAATCAATCCTACTTCATAATCAATCTTTATCGAATCTTTAACAAATCTTTAAACCTTTCTTCAAAATCTTTAAACTTTCTTTCAAAATCTTCATAAAACTTTACTAATCTTTAAACAATACTTTGAAAACAACAATAATCTTTCACTTTAAAAGAACATAAAACTAACTTCAATATTTTCAAGACTCAACCAAGAATTCATGAAGAACTCAAAGAACCTATCAAGAACCCATCAAGAACTCATCAAGAACTCAACAAGAACTCAATCAAGAACTCGACTTCAAAAACATGCCACACGAAAACCTTAACAAAAGCATACATGAAAACTTAAGTAAATCATCATAAAATCAATACTTAAATCCCACTTGAAAATCACGCGTGAAATGACAATCAATCATCAAAAATTCATCTAACATGTTACCATATTGAAGATCAAGCAAATTATTCACACAAACTTGCTGCCCGGAAAACCCAAATACACGGCCCTATCAAACGCCCAACACGGCACGGCACACACGAACACGTCACGGCTCACACGAACACGGTCCTTGCAAGGCACCACCACGGCTTCAACACGGCACCACCACGGCTTGCACGGCTGCCACCGCACGGCCACCATGAACCAACACGTCCCTTCACACGAACCACACGGACCACCCCACGAACTTGAACCCAATCGAACAACCCCAAAACCAAACCCGAACTAGAAATCTTGTTTGCAAAATATGGAGATTGTTGTGTTTAAAGTTACCTAAAGATCAGTAGTAATTAAATCTTTAAGTTTTAGAAGTGATTAGATGATGAACAATGGTTGGGTGTCAATAGCCAAAAATGGCATGTGGAAACTTAAGGCAAGGGAGAGTGTTTAGCTTTTGTTTGTGGCAAAGGATGATCAAAGTGTTTAAGATGGCAAAATGAGCTTCCAAGCCTTACTAACCCTTCTATTTATAGAAGTGGTTTAAGGTGTGAACATGACGCAAGTGGCAATTAGGCCACTAATTACCAAGGGGCCGGTTAAGATTAGACTAAAATGGGCTTTTTGGTGATCAATTGGGCAAATTGCACTCATGCATGATTAATCATGCTTAAATCTCATTTGGCCCAAAAAAAATATTAATTAACTAATTAGAAAATTAAATAATAAAATTCTAATTAATTAAATAATAATAAAATAAATAATAAACGATTAAAAATAGAAATATCGAATTTAATCGAAACTATTCACATAAAATAAAATAAAAATATTCCAAATAAATTTGGGACCATACAAAAAATAACATAAATAGCAAATAAATCAACGGCAAAAATACCAAAAAATCTGGGCCATTACAACAATACTAGTTTTGTCAATGGCAATGGGAGAAGGAGGGTTTTCTTTTGAGGACGATTTTGATGCATCCTTGGCAGTTGATGCAGGTTTCTTAGTACTCACACTCTTCTTCCTCATGATGATTTCGAATTTTTGAAGACCTTTGAATTTCTCAAAGAGGATGAACATGCAGTTGAGACGAGAGAGAAAGAGAAGTGATGTTAATGCGATTTTCTTTTACACCTGTGAGAAGTTATTATGTATAGCCAAGGAGATAGAAGAAAGAAAAAAAACAGGGAATTTAGGAAAGTGGCAGAATTATTTTAAAAAAAACGGAAAGAAATAACTGTCAAGAAACAATTACCAAAAGATCACAAAAAAATTGGAATTAAATATGGATAATCACAGAGATTTATTCATGCTTAAAATAAGCAAAAATAAAAATTTGCATGATATTTCAAAAAGATACGAATCTTTTTCAAATCAGCCAGTATCTCTTAGTAGATATTGTGTATGTTGTTCTACTTGACTAGAACAGTTGGAAGTCAAACCAGGCAACTTAGCAATAATCCATGAAGACGTTAACTCACTCATTATATACAAAACAAGAACCAAAAATATATACAAAAAGTTCACATATAACACCAAGTCTAAGAATCAACTAGGAGAAACACTTGAGGTACCACCTTGTACAGATACTCTTACCAATCCTAACAGTAATTTTAGTTTGCAAAAAGGCTCTCTTCCTAAAATCTTAGTAAAGATATCTGCCACCTGTTCTTCACTTTTGCAAAAGTCAATAGACACAAAGCCTTTTTCAACATTGTCTCTTAAAATGTGATGTCTGACTTCAATGCGTTTAGTTCTTGAATGCTGCACATGATTCTTAGAGATGTTAATAGAACTTGTGTTGTCATAGAGAATAGGAACACTATCAAATATGATACCAAAATCCTTATGCTGATTTTTTATCCACAACAGTTGTGCACAACATGCAGCAGCAGCTATGTATTCTACTTCTGTTGTAGAAAGAGCAACTGAGTTTTGCTTCTTTGACCCCCATGAGATCAAGCAAGAGCCTAGGAAGTGTGCCATACCTGATGTGCTTTTCCTATCAATAAGAATCCTGCATAATCAGCATCTGTGTACCCAACCAGTTCAAGTGTACTGTCTTTGGGATACCACAAACACAGATGTGTAGTTCCAATGAGGTATATATATCTTAAAATTCTCTTAACAGCTTTCAGGTGTGATTCTTTTGGATTACACTGAAATCTAGCACAAAGTCCTACAACAAAAACTATATCAGGCCTGTGATCAGTGCATTTGTGCACCATCTTATAGGTCATTTTTCATCCTTTTTTATTCTTTGTTTTGCCCATATTTGTGCATTTTTAATTGGTTTTTCCTTCGCTCGTTTCATGTTACCAAGTTTTGGGTCTCGTTTCATTTTTTTGGGCATTTTCTATGCATTTTTGAGAGAAAATGGGAATACAAGTGCTTTGATATTTTGCATGAGATGTTTCAGGTCCACGCCAAAGCATTCGGAGCCTTGTGTGCGAAGCCCGAGCCCGGGAGTGACAGTTCAAAGCTTGAACTGGAATGAAATGGCAACACCAACGCTGAGCGTCCGCTCCACCCCCTCAGAGCGTCCGCTCGGCCTAGATCACAAAGTCCAGTGGCTGCTAGCAAAGGCCAGAGCGTCCGCTCCAACCCATGGAGCGTCCGCTCGCCATGCATGGAGCGTCCGCTCCAACCCATGGAGCGTCCGCTCGCCATGAATGGATCGTCCGCTCCCCTTCCTCAGAGCGTCCGCTCCCACCTACAACGGCTCATTTATTCTGAATATTCCCCTTTCTCCCTCATGTAATATATAAATACCCCAACTCTTCTAGGTTAAGGGAACGAAATTTTCATTACACTTAGCATATGTTTCAAATATTTTAGAGAGAGAAACACTAGAGTTTTGATACTTTTAGTTTGTAATCTTCAACAATCTCTTCTCCATTTGCAATCAATCTATTTATTCAATCTTCTAGTTTGGTAACATCTCTCAATCTTTCTTTCTTTGTATATTTGTTCATCATTTGTATGTCATTATTTGTTGAGTTATTATTTACCATTAGCTATAGTTTCTTATTCATTGTTTTTAAGATTTTAAGTTTAAATCTTTGAATTAGTATTTGCAAGTCTAGTTGTTATCTTCCATGTCTATTAGTTTCTCTACTTCTTCTATTTTGTTTTCTTTATTTATGGCTTTTGTTAGTATGAACATCCCTCTCCTAGGCTAGATTTCTAGCTAGGGGAGGGGGAAAATGATGGTATTTTGATTTTTGAACATGGAGTAATTGTTAGTTTGGTGTGAAATTATTTGTTGATGCTTGTTTTCTAACATGGATTAAAATGCTAGATTAGGAGTTTGGCCAACTTCTAAGATAGAATATTGGACTAACCAAGTGTGGTTGAGAAATCTAAGCATGAGGTTAGAGACAATATGTTAGGAAAGGTCTAGGGTATTTCGAACCGGATTGTGAGCGAGGTAGAGAATGAGAGATCTAGTCTACCGAGCGATTCGATCCATGGTGTTTGGTTTGGTTTAGATTGAGATGTTATGTAAGTGGGTCGGCTGAGAAATCTAAGCCCACTTGCATTAACTAATCTCCTTGCTTGAAACAATTGATTTTATGCTTGTTATGTGGTTGCTTCATGCTTAATTTTTGGAATATCGTGTTTTCCCCCTTTTCCCTAGTGCTCTTTAATCGTTGATTTTACTTCATTTTAATTTAATTTGTTTAATTAAATTTAATTATTTAAAGTAGTTTAATCACCTCTCCTCTTTATTAAAAAACGCCTTTTCACTCAATAACTTAACTAAGTAATCCGCTAGTTTTTTGTGGTTCGACCCCTTACTTTCCTATACTACTTGTTAGGTTAGCCTAGGGTAATTATTTTTTACCGGATTAGGAACTAACGACCCCTAAGCCCCGATCAAATTTTGGCGCCGTTGCCGGGGAACTACGGTGTTATTTAGTTCGTTATTCTTTGATTTGTTTTTATTTTATTTTTACGTTTTATTTTTAATTTTGCCTATTTTCTTTATCATTAAATTAGTGGTGTTATTTGTGGTTGGTGTCGTCAATTGCTAATGCCTTGCTTAGTTGTGTTTGATGCTAGTGTTGAATGCAAAGGCGGTCCCAAGGGCCTCCCGAATACTCTCTTAACCTTGATATCAACCGTACTTTGCGTGGGTTTCGTAATTTGTATCGAGACTTAGGTGAGTTTGGGGAAAACCATCCTGACACATCAAGCACATCAACAGAAAGCATGGGTGATGAAAATTCCGGCCCGTTGTTCCGAGACTTTGGGGCTCCGGACAACTATGAGCTTACAAGCGGACTACTCCTTCCCACAACCAACACTAATTTCACCATACATCCCCACTACACCAACATGGTCCTGCAAAATCAATTCACGGGGATGGCACATGAAGACCCTATTGAGCATCTCAACCGATTCTTGGAGCTTTGTGCCATGGTTCAAACCAACCAAGTGACTCAAGACTACATCCGGATGCACCTTTTCCGTCACTCTCTCTCCGGGCGTGCCTATAGATGGCTTAAGAATCTTAAGCCACGATCATTGACTACTTGGAGTGAAGTGGCCTCGGCGTTTCTCAAAAAGTTTATCTCCGAAGAAAAAACCGCCGAAAAGAGGAGAAAGATTGCTACGTTCCAACAAGAGGATGGGGAGTCACTAAGTGAGGTATGGGAAAGGTTCAATGAGTATGTTCGAGCTTGCCCCAATCATGAATATTCTAAGAACCAACTCATCCGGACTTTCTATGATGGGTTAGATCCTATCCCCAAGTCACATCTTAATGCCGCTTGTGGAGGCCAAATCTCTAAAGTTCCCCAAGCTGAATTGGAAGAAAAATTGAAGAAGTAGTGCGAGATTGTGCATGGGGAGGTCAATCAAGAGCAACAACCAAGAAGCCGGGGAAGTATGAGCTTGACCCCGAACAATTGAAGGCTTAGATGGAGCAAATCGTTGACAAAAAGATGGGTAAATCTCAAGTGGCATCAACTTCTACACCATCCACCAAGGCTCCGATCTTCTCTTGTGAACATTGCGGCGGTACAAACCATGATGCTAGTTATTGTGGTGGTAGGGATTTCCACCCGGAACAAGTGGCGGCTATGGGTTATCAATACAATCAAAGAGATTTCCGAGACAATGTGAGAGGTAACCAAAGGCCTTATGAACAAGGTGGGAAATCCAACTACACCAACAACAACCCCAATCAAGGAGGGTACTACAACCACCCAAATCATCCAAACCGGCAACCTTTCAGCAAGCCACCTTTCAACCAAAACTTCAACCCTCCACAAAATCATCCCAATCCCCCATTCCCTAACCCTTCTATGCCTCACCATACCCCAACTCAAGACACCCAACTCATCTTAGACCAATTCAAAAACCTCCAAAGAGAGATGAGTGGATTCCAAAAGGAGTTAGGTCAACAAAGCACCCAAATCAAAGAAATCACTTCCCACCAAAAAATGACCGACACCCAAATTGCCTAACTGGCCGACAAAGTGGCCCAACTTTCTAATGACAAGCTACCGGGACAACCTTCGGCCAACCCCGCTTCTCACTCCGTGAATGCCATCCATTAAAGATCGGGAACGGTTTATGATGGGCCTACCGAGGAGCAACAAATTAATGAGGAGGCCCCCCAAAGTGAAGAAGACAAGTTGGTAGAAGAGGAGGTCATGGTGGAGAATTCAAATGCTAAGGGTGGCGATGATGGGCAAGATTTGGGGGGTGACAAAAGAAAGAAAAAGGATAGGGGGAGAAAAGCAAGTTTGGAAGATGCTACTTCAACCACACCACCGGAATTCGCCAAGTATGCTCCAAAGCCTCCATATCCGGAGAGGCTTGTGGAGAGGAGACTCAATGCAAAGTATCACAAGTTCATGGAATGCATGAAGGGACTCACTCTTAATGTCCCCTTTCTTGAAGCAATCAAAGAGATGCCAACATATGCTAAGTTCCTCAAAGAACTTCTTTCTAACAAGAGGAAGCAAATTGATGAGATGGTCACTCTACCATCTCAAGTGAGTGCGATCTTGCAACGGAAGATGCCGCCCAAGCTAAGGGATCCGGGAAGCTACACTCTACCGGTCATGATAGGTGATTTGGGTACCAAGGGAGCCTTAGCCGACCTAGGGGCAAGTGTTAGCTTGATGCCCCTCTCCATTGCTAAACTCTTGGATTATGAGATGATTCCTTCAAGAAAAGTGATTCAAATGGCTGATCGATCTACCAAGGTTCCTTGTGGAGAGCTCGAGGATGTGCCGATAAGGGTTGGAAATCTCATTGCCCCATGCGACTTTGTTGTCATGGATATCGAAGAGGGCCCGACCACACCTCTCATCCTAGGTCGGGAAGCTCTTCACACTCTTGGTGCGGTAGTGAATTGCCGAGATAATACCATAACTTGTGAAGTGGCCGATGAAAGAGTAGTGCTTGAGTTCTCTAAGTTGATGAAGAAACCGATGGTGGAAAAGCTTTGCCGGGTTCATCTTGTGAGTAGTGAGCTTGATAAGTGTGAACGGGTTCATTGAAGAAGGGAAGATCCTCTTGAGGAAGTTATGCAATTAGAAGATGGGGTTGAGAAATCCAAGGAGGATACGGAACTTGAAGCCTCTCTTGACCAAGCTTGTCCGGTGGAAGATGAACCATTAGACGAGCTCCCATTGATCCAAACCGAGGATAAGGAGGAGAGGACCACGCCTCCTCCCAAGGTAGAATTGAAACCCCTTCCCCCTTCACTCAAATATGCTTTCATTGATAACGCTTGTTGTTACCCTTTTATTGTCAATGCTAGCCTTGATGACCTTTCTTTGGAAAAATTGAAACAACTTTTGCGTAAATATCAAGGAGTCATCGGGTATAGCATTGACGATTTTAAAGGGATTAGTCCGAGTTTGTGCATGCATAGGATCCATCTTAATGATGGCCATACCTCCTCTGTAGAACCCCAAAGAAGGTTGAATCCCACCATGAAAGAGGTGGTGAAGAAAGAGGTCTTGAAACTCCGTGAGGCGGGGATTATCTACGCTATCTCCGATAGCAAGTGGGTAAGTCCCGTCCATGTGGTTCCCAAAAAAGGGGGTATGACCATTATCAAGGATGACAAGGGGAATGATGTCTCCACCCGGACGGTGACCGGGTGGAGGATGTGCATTGACTATCGTAGGCTCAACAAAGCCACGAAGAAAGATCATTACCCCTTGCCTTTCATGGACCAAATGTTGGAGAGGTTAGTAGGACATTCTTACTTTTTCTTCCTTGATGGGTATTCGGGATTTTTCCAAATCCCGATCCACCCCGAGGATCAAGAGAAGACTACTTTCACATGCCCATTTGGGACATTCGCATACCGGAGAATGCCCTTCGGTCTATGCAATGCCCCATCTACTTTTCAAAGATGCATGTCCGCTATCTTCTCCGACATGCTAGAGGATGCTATTGAAGTATTTATGGATGATTTTAGTGTTTGTGGTTCATCTCTTGACAATTGTTTAGCTAATCTCGAGCGAGTATTGAAGCGTTGTCAAGAGACGAATCTTGTTTTGAATTGGGAAAAATGCCACTTTATGGTTGAGGAAGGCATAGTCCTTGGCCATAAAGTCTCGAAAAAGGGTATTGAGGTAGATCCGGCCAAGGTGGCCGCAATAGAGAAGCTTCCCCTACCTACTACGGTGACCGGAGTCCGGGCCTTCCTCGGGCATGCCGGGTTCTACCGTAGGTTCATTAAAGATTTCTCTTCTATTGCGCGCCCCTTGACCGACTTACTTCATAAGGATAGGGAGTTCGAATTCGGAGATGCTTGCATTAAGGCTTTTGAAACTTTAAAAAGTGCCTTGATTAGTGCGCCTATAGTGCAAGCCCCGGATTGGGACTCACCTTTTGAGCTAATGTGTGATGCGAGTGACTTTTCAGTGGGAGCAGTGATAGGGCAAAGAAAAGATAAGAAGCTTCATGTGATTGCTTATGCTAGTAGAACTTTAGATGGAGCTCAAAAGAACTACACCACCACAGAGAAGGAGATGCTCGCCGTTGTCTTTGCTTTTGATAAGTTTCAATCATATCTGATGTGCAACAAGGTGGTAGTGTACACCGATCACACGGCAATCAAGTATCTATGGGCCAAGAAGGATTCTAAGCCCCGCCTCATCCGATGGGTACTTCTCCTCCAAGAATTTGATGTTGAGATTCGGGATAAGAAGGGTTGTGAAAACTATGTGGCCGATCATCTTTCCCGGTTGCCCCTTGATCACCCCATATATGAAGAGGAAGAGCTACCTATTGATGATGAGCTTCGTGATGAAGCTTTGATAGTAATCGTTTCCAAGACTATCCCATGGTTTGCCGACATGCCGAATTTCCTTGTGTGTGGAGACTTCCCTCAAGACTTCGATTCCCACCGAAAGAAAAGAATGATCAAGGAGTCTCGCCGATACTTTTGGGAAGACCCCTACCTTTACAAGAAGTGTAATGATGGGTTGTTCCGGCGGTGTGTTCCGGAATACGAGGTGGAAGGGGTCTTGAAGCATTGTCACTCTTTACCAAGCGGAGGCCATGGTGGTGTTGATAAGACGGCGGCCAAGGTTCTTGAATGCAAGTTGTGGTGGCCTTCATTGCACAAAGATACTCACTCATTCATCCAAAGATGTGACCGATGCCAAAGGACCGGAGGAATTACAAAACGTCATGAGATGCCCCAAAACTTTACTTTGCATGTTGAGCCTTTCGACGTGTGGGGAATCGACTTCATGGGTCCTTTTGTATCATCGTGTGGCAACCTCTACATTCTGGTGGCGGTAGACTACGTGACTAAGTGGATTGAAGCAATTGCCTCCCCAACCAATGACCACAAGGTAGTGGTTCGTCTCCTCAAGAAGGTTATATTCCCGAGATTCAGAGTACCTCGATGCATCATAAGCGATGGAGGCTCTCACTTCGCGAAAAATCACTTTTGTGCGCTCTTGAAGAAGTATGGAGTCACCCAAAGAGTGGGCTTGCCCTACCACCCTCAAACTCAAGGGCAAGTCGAGGTATCCAATAGAGAAATCAAGAACATTTTAGAGAAGATGGTGAATCAAACACGAAAGGATTGGTCATTAAGATTGGATGATACACTTTGGGCTCTTCGGACGGCCTACAAAACTCGGATTGGGACAACTCCTTACCGGCTAGTTTATGGAAAAGGGTGTCATTTACCGGTGGAACTAGAATACAAAGCTTGGTGGGCTTTGAAGCACTTGAACATGGATATGGATGCCGCCGGAAAAGCACGATTCCTCAAGCTAAGTGAGTTGGAAGAGCTAAGACATGATACCTATGAGAGTTCCAAAGTGTACAAGGAGCAATCAAAGAAGTGGCATGATCGGAAGATCAAGGATCGTAATTTTCAAGTGGGTGACAAAGTGCTCCTTTTCAATTCTAGGCTGAAGTTGAGAGCCGGGAAGCTCAAATCTAAGTGGTCCGGTCCCTATACGATCACCATGGTGTTTCCATATGGGTCATTTGAGCTCCAACAAGGCGACAATTTGTTCAAGGTCAACGGCCAAAGGATAAAGAAGTACTACTCCAACGAAGAGATCCCCGACCCTTCTTGCTTGCGGTTGGATGTTGTGAGGAATGATCCCTCTTTTGATTGAGAACTTATCATGGATGGTCCAATGCTTAGGGACTTTAAAACTAAGCACTCTTCGTGCTCTCCGCCTTTGTGGTGGGGGGCCCGCTTTAAGCTAGTGACGTTAAAGAAGCGCTTCCGGGAGGCAACCCGTGTATCCTTTTTATGAATAGTCATTTGAACAATTTTAGTTTTTAGCTTTTGTACTTGTGGTATTGCCTTTTCTTGCTTGGTAGTGATGGAAATTCCGGAGGAATTTCGTTTTGTGAGGGGGGTAGAGCTCATTGTAGGTCTCCCTTTTAAATTTCTTTTCGAAATTCTGTGGAATTCCGGGCTTTTTGAGGCATAGGATGGCCAATTTAATGGCCATGACTAACCTTTTTGCCCCACAATTGGCTAATCTTTTGGTGAGTAACAAAATAGTAGTGGAGTTATTTAGATTTGATGGAGCGTCCGCTCTAGGGTGAGGAGCGTCCGCTCTCAATGAATAAATTTAGGCAGAGAGTTCCTTGAAGCGATGGAGCGTCCGCTCTGGCTGGAGCGAGTTTCCGCTCCGTCTACCAGCGAGCGTCTGCTCCTGGTCCAGAGCGTCCGCTCGTGGCTACCAGCTTGCTCACTGCCTCTCGCCCCTCTTTAGCGAGCGTCTGCTCTGGCTGGAGCGAGCGTCCGCTCCGTTTACCAGCGAGCGTCCACTCCTGGTCTAGAGCGTCCGCTCGTGGGTACCAGCTTGCTCACTGCCTCTCGCCCCTCTTTAGCGAGCGTCCGTTCTGCCTACCAGCGAGCGTCTGCTCCGCGTCTTCAAAAAAAAAAAAAAAACAATTCGAATTAAAACTGAATGGGGGGGGACGAAATAATCATTGTTCACTTCATCTTCTCAACACAACCATTCTCTTACTCTCCCCTCTCATAACCCCATCAATCTCACCAAATTTCTCACCAAAAACTCAAGCCACTCTCTCTCCTCACTATTTTTCGCACGGGTAGGATGTTTTAGGGGTCGCTGCTCGCATTTCTCTCACCTAGGGTTTCAATCTTTTTGCCCAAATCCATTTGGTAATGCTTCCAAACTCCTTATTTATGCTTAATTCAAGGTTATGTATGCTTTCCATGTTCAATTTTGCAATTTTTGTTAAATTTGTTCATGATTTATGTTGTTGAGTGCCTTGAATGAAGCATGTAGGCTTGTGTTTGAATATGTTCTTGCCTTATGATTTTGATGATTATAGGTTGCTAGATTCAAGTTCTTTGATGTTTTTGAGCATTTATTTGTAGAAATCTTGCTTTGGGTGCTTGAATCTAGCAATTGAATTTTTGAGTTTGGACCCTATTTTTGGCCATGAAACCCCCAAATTTTTGCCCCATGCCATTGTCTTGGCTCATGTTTAATTTCTCTTGGTAAATTGTGGTTGACCATGAAATTTGTTCTTAGCCTAAGTATAGTGTTTGAGCATTTTTCTTGTGTATGACTTATCATTTTGGGAATTAAGCATGTTAATTTAAATTTGTGAGCAAGGGAGTTGTTTGTTGAATTTTGTGAGTAGGAGCCATTGTATTATATCCTCCAAGTATAGTATCGGCATTAGTTTAGCTAGTTGTTTTAGTCTATTTTGTTTTGGTGGATTGTGAGTTTAACTCACGTGGGTTGTTTATTTATTTTTGTTTTCGTTGGCATTTGTTTTTGTTTATTTATTTTATTTTATTTTATTTTATTTTATTTTACTTTATTTTATTCTATTTTATTTTATTTTTATTTGGAGGCATAAATTGGGGAATGTTTGTTTTTCGGATTAATTTTTGAGTTCCCAACCATCAATCCAAAATTGCTAATTTTCTCTCTCCTGTTCATAGGTACAATGTTTAACTCAAGGAAGCGCTCAAGGCGATCTCCAAGCCAAAGTAGGCCTAACCAAGAGGGGCAATCCTCTAGCCAAGGGGTGCACCCCAGGGCCTACACTCCTCGATTTGGGGAGAGCAAACACCAACGGGCCTATGAGAAACTTTTGACTCGGGACATGAAGCCCACCATGTTCTACGACCAAGCGACTTGCCAGGATATGGGTATCGACGAAGATATACGTAAGTTTGCGAGGTTCTTAGGAATAGAGGGCATCATGGAAGAGGAGATCCCTAACGAGTGGGTATATGCGGATAGAGATACACAAGAGAAAAACCCCACTCAACCTCCTCTCTCCTACAAAACCTTGACCGCGGAATTTGTCGCGTCATTCTCCCTGAACCCCATTGGAGGGGAAGACGGTCGCTTCCGTGTTAATTTCCGACTATGCAACAAGCACAGAGCTTCGACTACACAGGGGAGGATTTACCCGACTTAGAAGTGGATGAGGATGGGGACCCAGGCCAAATTTTTTATATCAATGATTGGTGGCTCGACATCACAGAGGGGGACGAAGACTACCAATCAAACCGAGCCAAGTCAACCGACATTCTGCACCCGGCTCTCCGTTACTTCCAGAGGCTTCTGGTCTACTTCTTCTTCTCTAGGGGGGAGCTTGGCAAGGTCTCCACATCCGAGCTTTACATGCTTTGGTGGGCGGCCGAGGGCCCCAAGCACTTCACCACCGACGAGAAAGAGAGGAAGCCTAACCTTGGCTACCTCTTAGCACGGAAGGTAGAGGCGGTTCGGAACTCAGGGACCATCACCTTCGGAGGCTTGGTGACTTGGCTAGCCTATAAGTTGAGGTTTCAAGCGGAACTACTTGGGATGGAGCCTTTGGAGAAGAAGGCTCGTCTAGATGCGGATCGCTTGACTGTCGCTCGTCACCTCTCTAAGGCCGGCAAGAGAGGGAAGAACTTCGTATGGAAGGTGAAGGAGGTGGCGTGGTGCTACCTACCATGCACCTTCGTCACCCGCCCTCTAGTTGATGTCGAGAATAGGTGGGCGGTCCCCTTACGCCCCTTGCAGCCAAGTGATATGGGCGGCCGAGAGAAACAAGCGAGAGAGAGAGCAGAGAAAAAACAAGAACAAGTAAGAAAGGCGGCCGAGGAGGCCAGGGCAACGGGAGAGAGGCGACGCAAAGGGAAGGAAGCCGCCGGGCCTTCGGGGGCCCAAGAAGTCATGCACGAGGACGAGGTGACCCCTTCTCATCACAGGGGCCCTGAGGTAAATGCGTTTAATTTTAATGAATTCGGTAAGATCCTCGGAGACATCTCCGAGCGCATGAGTACTTTTGAGAGGATGATACCGCCTCATACACCTGTGGACGACATCCCACCCCCCACCCCTTCGTCGCACAGATGTATGACCACCAGGTCAACATGGGATACTTTATGCCCCCGGTGAACTACCCTCACCACCCTCCCCAAGAGGGACCCGTCCCTAATTGGGATAGGAGTGGGTATACTTACCCATATTGGCGTGGTCCGGGATCATCCACTCGCCCCCTCCCCGACGACTTCCCTCTACACCCCGGGTTTGATTACACCGTCCCAGGCGGTTGTGACCCCCGTGGAGACCCTGCCTTCCCCTCCCCCCCAGGTTATACTTTCCCACCCTACTACCATGGCGGGTGGGAGCCCCATGGCCCTCCCTCTGGTCATCCCCTTGCTTACCACTGGTCTCACCCCCATCCGGTTGAGAGAGTGGTATTCAGGGATGACACTCCCGAGTCCGACCCCGGTCTCGAAGACTAGCTTCCCTTTTCTTTGCCCCGCCTTCCCTCTTTGCACCGAGACGGTGCTCCTATCTAGTTGGGGGGGGGGGGGCTGCACTATAATTTTTCCAATCATATGGGGCAAAGAACGAGGAAGTTTGAGGGGGCATATGGTGGTAATCCCCTTAGTACTTGCAATATTTTCTCTCTCTCTTGATGATGTATCGGTAACTCCTTTTTTATTTTTTTATTTTTATTTTTTATTTTTTATTTTATTTTTAATTCTTCTATTTTCTATAATGATAAATTTTTGGATAATATCCTATTCTTTTCTAATCATTGTTTTGGAGAATGGTTTGGATGTAGTTTTACAGGTTCTTTGTGCCGGTTTGAGCTATAATTTTGGAGATGCACGATGGCCATTCCGTGTAGTTCCGGCACCACTTTGGTGAGACCTTTCCCTTACCCCTCCTTTTTAGCATTTGATTAGAAGAATAGGTAGATGCAAAGCATGTTTGGTATTAGGATTAGCTGCCGGGGTTGAGATATTCCCCCTTTTGTGCGGTTTGATTGTGATATTGGCATGCTTTAGACTATTTTCCATGATGCATCATTATGTGGAGTTCATGTATATAGTTGGATTTTTGGTTTATTTTCTTAATTTTCTATTATTTTTGATTTGTCCTTTTTTTTATTTTATTTTAAGCTTGGTAAAAAAAAAAAAAAAAAGAAGAAAAAAAAATATATAAAAAAATATATATATATATATATATAAAAAGAAAGAAAAGGAAAGAAAAAAAATACAAAAAGATTTTCGTTTATTTTGTAATTATTGGTTTCCTTGCTTTTGGAATGACCTCCTGTGATGAGATATATGTGGATTCCTTTGATCCAATTCCCTTGAGTTATGAGTAGGGGGGCATTTCCAAATTTGGTGTAAACACAAGTTCGGGTTATATTCCACGCCTTGTTCTTAGCGAAAAATGAGTAGCTTATGTCCCAATGAAAAATATGTGAGGAAAAAGAATCAATCTCTAAAGTTCACAAAGATTCTCCTAGCAAGTTCGTGTAATAGCTAACATGCATGCTTATCGAGTCAATAAGTGGTTTCGCCACATGTCTATCAAGTCAATAAGTGCTAAGCACATTTTATCGAGTCCAATAAGTGGCAATGTCCACAAGGCTAGTAGCCTATTCAATCAAAAAAAAAAAAAAAAAAAAAAAAAAAAACAAACCTCAATAAGTGGCCAAGCCACAAGTCCTTTGCATACTCACTACTACGCAACTTAATCTAAGAATGTCGATGTGAACTTTAGGGAGAGAACGTTTTGCCAAACATGTAGATCGTTAGGGGATAAGTGAAAAGACTACCAAAGAGAGCAATGGTTGTGTGCGAGATGAGGTTTGCTTTGTTTATCGAGGACACTCCTTAAACACTTCTTGCTAGCCCCTTCTAGCCCATTCATTTACGAGCACACCTCTTGTGGAATTTCTCACCTTGGAAGTCATTTGAGAGATTTTGGGGATATGTGAACCATATTGATGAGGAGTGACCTTGGGCATGGAAGTCATAATTTTATTTTCTTCTCTTTCTTTCTTTGGCTCCCTTTTCAGTTGTGGGTTAATCTTTGCTCGAAAACCCTCGCGAGAACTCACTCGCCCTCCTAAGGGACTTGGAGGTTTAAAGGGCTTGTCATTTACGCTAAAAATGACCGTGATTCCTACGACAGTGAGTTAGTGTAAATATGGTGTGTTTGATTAGGTAGTTATTTTCCATTACTTGGTGTTGTTATCCTGTGGTTCGGGAATCAATTTGACTTCGCTCGAGGGCGAGCAAAAGCTTAGTTGGGGGGATTTTGATCAGTGCATTTGTGCACCATCTTATAGGTCATTTTTCATCCTTTTTTATTCTTTGTTTTGCCCATATTTGTGCATTTTTAATTGGTTTTTCCTCCGCTCGTTTCATGTTACCAAGTTTTGGGTCTCGTTTCATTTTTTTGGGCATTTTCTATGCATTTTTTAGAGAAAATGGGAATACAAGTGCTTTGATATTTTGCATGAGATGTTTCAGGTCCACGCCAAAGCATTCGGAGCCTTGTGTGCGAAGCCCGAGCCCGGGAGTGACAGTTCAAATCCTGAAGTGGAATGAAATGGCAACACCAACGCCGAGCGTCCGCTCCACCCCCTCAGAGCGTCCGCTCGGCCTAGATCACAAAGTCCAGTGGCTGCTAGCAAAGGCCAGAGCGTCCGCTCCAACCCATGGAGCGTTCGCTCTCCATGCATGGAGCGTCCGCTCCAACCCATGGAGCGTCCGCTCGCCATGCATGGAGCGTCCGCTCCAACCCATGGAGCGTCCGCTCCCCATGCATGGAGCGTCCGCTCCAACCCATGGAGCGTCCGCTCGCCATGAATGGAGCGTCCGCTCCCCTTCCTCAGAGCGTCCGCTCCCACCTGCAACGGCTCATTTATTCTGAATATTCCCCTTTCTCCCTCATGTAATATATAAATACCCCAACTCTTCTAGGTTAAGGGCACGAAATTTTCATTACACTTAGCATATGTTTCAGATATTTTAGAGAGAGAAACACTAGAGTTTTGATACTTTTAGTTTGTAATCTTCAACAATCTCTTCTTCATTTGCAATCAATCTATTTATTCAATCTTCTAGTTTGCTAACATCTCTCAATCTTTCTTTCTTTGTATATTTGTTCATCATTTGTATGTCATTATTTGTGACTTATTATTTATCATTAGCTATAGTTTCTTATTCATTGTTTTTGAGATTTTAAGTTTAAATCTTTGAATTAGTATTTGCAAGTCTAGTTGTTATCTTCCATGTCTATTAGTTTCTCTACTTCTTCTATTATGTTTGCTTTATTTATGGCTTTTGTTAGTATGAACATCCCTCTCCTAGGCTAGATTTCTAGCTAGGGGAGGGGGAAAATGATGGTATTTTGATTATTGAACATGGAGTAATTGTTAGTTTGGTGTGAAATTATTTGTTGATGCTTGTTTTTTAACATGGATTAAAATGCTAGATTAGGAGTTTGGCCAACTTCTAAGATAGAATATTGGACTAACCAAGTGTGGTTGAGAAATCTAAGCATGAGGTTAGAGACAATATGTTAGGAAAGGTCTAGGGTATTTCGAACCGGATTGTGAGCGAGGTAGAGAATGAGAGATCTAGTCTACCGAGTGATTCGATCCATGGTGTTTGGTTTGGTCTAGATTGAGATGTTATGTAAGTGGGTCGGCTGAGAAATCTAAGCCCACTTGCATTAACTAATCTCCTTGCTTGAAACAATTGATTTTATGCTTGTTATGTGGTTGCTTCGTGCTTAATTTTTGGAATATCGTGTTTTCCCCCTTTTCCCTAGTGCTCTTTAATCGTTGATTTTACTTCATTTTAATTTAATTTGTTTAATTAGATTTAATTATTTAAAGTAGTTTAATCACCTCTCCTCTTTATTAAAAACCCCATTTTCACTCAATAACTTGACTAAGTAATCCGCTAGTTTCTTGTGGTTCGACCCCTTACTTTCCTATACTACTTGTTAGGTTAGCCTAGGGTAATTATTTTTGACCGGATTAGGAACTAACGACCCCTAAGCCCCGATCAGCCTGCTAGCTGTTAAGTACAGTAGGGAACCAATCATACCTCTGTATACATAAGCCTCCACACTTTTACCCTTTTCATCTTAGTCCATCTTTGAGGATGTGGGTATAGGTGTTTCATAGGCTTTTGCACTTACCATATCAAATCTCCATTTGTTTTCTTAATCTGTAGTCCAAGGAAGAATCCAAGTTCCCCCATCATGCTCATCTCAAATTCACTCTACATAAGATCAGTAAATTCCGTGCAAAAGGAAGGATTAGTAGCACAGAACAAAATATCATCAACATAGATTTGTACTACTAGAAAATCATTCCCCTTGGTTTTGATAAACAAGGTCTTATCAATTGTTCCCCTTTATAGTTGTTTTGAATTAGGAAGTTTTAAAACCTTTCATACCAAGCTCTTGGAGCTTGTTCAGACCATACAATGCCTTATCAAGTTTAAACACAGAATTAGGGAACTCATTGTTTATAAAACCAGGTGGTTGCTCAACAAATACTTCCTCTTTCAAATAGTCATTTAAAAATGCAGTTTTAACATCCATTTGAAAGAGTTTCATATTAAAGTGAGTTGTTTCAGCAATTAACATTCTAATTGCTTCCAATCTAGCTACTGGTACAAAGGTCTCATCATAGTCAATTACTTCTTGTTGATTGTACCCTTGAACCACCACTCTTGCTTCATTTCTGACTGTGGTACCTAGGTCATCCAATTTGTTTCTAAATTCCCACTTTTTACCAATGACTATCATGTTCTTGGGTCTTGGCTCTAAGTACCAGACATTGTTTCTTTCAAACAGATTTAGCTCATCTTGCATAGACAATACCCAATCATGATCATTCAAAGCCATTTTGTAGTTAGTTGGTTCAGTAGTTGAAAGAAAATTAGAAAATGCACAAAAATTCTCATACACTGATTTTCTGGTTTGAACACCTTTTGAAATGTCAATTAAGATCTTATCAGTGGGATGAGAAAATTTATATTTGAATGTATTTCTTCCAACTATTTTTGGTGGAGGAGCACTGACATCACCTTCATCATTTGATTCAGGAATATTTACGATTGGTTCAACTGTTCCCCCCTGACTCGGTTACCTCTTCAGAAACTATATTACCTTCCTTACCCTACTGATCTTGATCATGCTCTTCCTCATTTTCAGAAGGTTCTGGATGAATGGGAAAAAGATCAAGATCTTCTCCTTTAGGATATGTAGATGCTTCTAGTTCAGGGATATGTAAAAGCCCAATTTCTTCATCTTCATGTACCTGTGGAGTCTCAAAAAAACATGTTAGTTTTATCAAAGATAACATGGATACTCTCCTCAACTTTCAAGGTCCCTTTGTTATAGACTCTGTAGGCCTTGCTTTGTGGAGAATACCCAAGAAAGATACCTTCATCACTCTTAGGATCAAATTTGTCCAATCTTTCCTTTCCATTTATGTTGTAACACCCCATAATTTTGGATAAATATTTTATAATTAATTAATATATTTTATACTACTCAAATTATTTATTTAAATTTCAGACATAAAATTTCAAGTCAAAATGTTGTTTTAAATTATAAAAACTGAAATTTCATATATATACACGTGATTTTCGGATATCTTAAATAAGTCTTATTTCATAAATTATTATGGTCTCATGATTCAGCTAATTTTATTGAAAAAGTATGTAAGCCCAAATGTCATTTATGACTATCCTAAAACCTAAAACGAAACCCAATAAGACCAATTAGGAAGCCCAAAAGAGAAAATGCGTAATAATAATAATAATAATAATAATAATAATAATAATAATAATAATAATAATAATAATAATAATAATAATATAAAATAAAATTGAAAGCCATGTACATGGCTACATCATGCATACACAAGAAAGGACAAAAAAATAAAAAATTTACTTGCTCAAAATCTTCCACCCAAACATGATCATGAAATATTTTCCAAATAATTCACTTGCTATTTTTTCTCAATTCATTATTGTTTTTCTTGATCACCAAGAATAACACCATTCCAAAATATGACTAAAACAAATATTCTTGATCACCAAAATATCCTCATGATTTTCTAACTTACCATAATACATAAACCATAAACACTATAAATGCCCCCATCCCAATGCACAAATTGCACCAACTCCACAAATCATCTTCTCCCTCCTACTCTAATCTCACAAGCACACTCAAAATTCTCTCTTCTTCTCTATTCTTTTCCACAAATTATTTCTTCTATTTTCGTAGCCTTTATGCCCGTATCTGTTCAGAGCAAATTTTCAGGCACTTTTGGTCATTTTTTGCAAATTGCTGTTTCACGACGGATTGTTCCTCTTGAAAAGTTATTGAGGTTAGGTTCAAGAATCACCCGATTCGGATTCATATAGAAGGAGTTATGGCCTCTGAAAGTTTCTGCCTATTCTCTAATAAGATTACACCTCATGATTTCCTCTCTTTTCTCTTGGCTTTCACCACCACCACTATTGGCGGCAACCACCATGAGCCACATCCAGCCACCCTTGGCCACCTAGCTATCCTCTTCCTCTCCTGTTGTTTCGGTTTTTCTCTTTACCTAAAACTACTATTTTTATTGTTACATATTATTATTATTATTATTATCATTATTGTTACGGTTTAATAAACAAAATAATTTAATGCTTTTAAAGTATAAAAAAAAAATAAAAAAAAAACAACAGAAATTTTAAGATATAATTTATGAAAATTAAATATAGTTCATGCACATATAGTGAGTCTTGTTATTTATTTATGTGTAGGGTGTTGATTCGCGATTTCTCTTAAGCTTTCTAATAAATTTTTCTTAGTGAAGATCAAGGTACGTTAAGTGGCTAGATACTTTATTAAAGTGTTTACATGATTTTTACGTGTTTATATGATACATGATATAATTTATGATCAATTAATTTTGCATTATGTTAATTTAAAGTTTGATGACAAAATTATTTTATATTTTATCAGCCTTATATTTTTGTCATGAAATTTTTAGATTTTGGAAATAATATTTATGATTTGAATCATCTTATTATATTTTGAAAATAATGTTTTATGGAAAGATTTGAATCTTATTATATTTTGGAAAATAATATCATAGAAAAGATTTGGAATAACTAAATATTTTAGTCATAATGTCATATCATTTTGAAAGACTAAGGAAATAAGGAATTTTGGAAGGTTACAATTATATGAGTATATTATCTTTATACTCAACTCTTATTATATTAAAAATTTATTTGTGACCCCACAAGCTTTACAAGCTTATTTATTGCCTGTAATCCCGCTACGTGAATTTGGTTGATAAGACTATGGACTTTGTATGACCTAGTCTTTCCTCAAGGATAGCCTTTATACAGAAAGATACTAACTTGAGGGGTGTGTACACTTGGAAAGGAATTGGGGTATAGGAAAATTGTATTTTCAGTATTTGAATATTTACATTCAATATTAATGGTTTAGAATATTTTTGGAAAATGATCATTTTGGATAAATATTGTTTTCATATAATATGACTTGAGCATTTCAAAAGCATGTTTATTAAAATAAAGTTTATTTCGACTTATCTTGCATTTTACGTACTAAGCATATTTTGCTAACCCGTACTTTATTTTGTTTTGGCTTTGCCCTACTTATCATTTATTGATAAGTAGTTAGGTATTGATAATCAAAGTGGACTACATGTTGCATCAAGGGCAAGGGCATCATTCACCTAGATTAGGGTTTTAATTTTATTTTAAGTTATTATGTTTTAACACAAATTTTATCGCATTTGATAATAAGTACCTTTAACTTCCACTGCAAAGTTGTAGTCAAGTATAGTCTTACGTTATCACGTGGCGGTAATACGCCCAAGTCTATCTCTACGATATTTTATATGTATTATTCTATTATTTTCGTAGAGGGAGATTTGGGGGTGTTACAAAGTGGTATCAGTTTAAAAGCCTAGGTAAATAAATACGATCTTGAAATTAAAAAATGAAGGGTAGACATAGGAAGGGCATATAGGATAGAGTTTCGAGCTTTAAAATATTATACATATATATATTGTAATATATTTATAAAATTATCTTCTTCTTTGGAAAGGTGATTGAGAAAAAGATGTTCGGGCTCTCATTCGAGGCCTATAATGGGTATGATCTCTGTCTAGGCAAGGCTCTCCCCGACGCTGTGGGTAACTTACCTGGGAGATCAGACTTGATCATCTTATATCATGAATCGAGTACATAATTAATTTTTGATAATAAATAAAACAAGTTGAAATAAATTATTTGAAGTTTCAAAATTTTATATGTGCATTAGCCATAATAAGTGGTCATTGGGCTTAAAAGCCCAAATGTTTACAAGTTTAGCACATTATGTTGCTTTTATGGTAGAGTATTATATGGCCATGTGGAACCATGAAACTAAATTTTGAGTTTGATTATGCGATTGAGTTATAATTTACAAGTCTTGTTATTAGGTGTTATTCGTTTGAACAACCAAGTTTTCTATTATAATAACAATTATGTTGCTTTGGTTGAAATTATTTTGAAGTTTGAAATATTGTGAACATATGTGTATACAAGTGAGTTTATGTAATTATACCTTGAATTAGTATGAGGTTTATGTATTTTGATGCTCATAATAGAGTAGCCTTTAGTAAAATATGTTGTCTTATATGTATTGCTTCATGCAAATGGAATTTATGAGTTTTGCATTACTTATGTGAAATGATATTAATGTCTTTGGATGTATTTAAATAGTTTATTTATTTTTAAAATAGATACGAACATGTGATCAAGTTAATAGCTACGAATTTACGTACGAACCATGGTTAGGTATGATGGATATTTTTATCAAGTGAATTATGGGTTAAATCAAGGTGGAAATGATTAAGTATTTAAGTCAAAGTTGAGGAATTTTAATTACAAGGGGAAATAAGCAAGTATTCAAATTAAGGAGGAATATTTCGATTATTTATGTTGCAGCTTTATGCGTATGTGTATACATGGTATTAAAATAAGTTTGTGTGTTAAAACGAGTGAGAAATGAATTGAATACGTGGATACCTAATTTTGGATAAAGTTAGTTTGATTAAATTCATGAATGATGTATGTAGTATATATATCTCATGTTGTCTCTATTAATGGTTTTTTGAGAATTAACTAGTCCCCAATGTTAATTCTCCTAACTTTGGCATCTTCGTCTTTCCTCGAGAAATATGAATATCTTTTTGAAAGTATATAGATGCGGAAAAATAGGAATGAGTTATGGAGTGAGCAATTGTATCGTCAAGGGAACCAATAAGCAACCTTAATTGATATCGAGCAAGACTTAAGCCATATCGAGCAACCTTATGAGTACGAAAGAGAGTATAACTACCAATATTTAATAGGTTTACTATGCGAGAGCATAAACAATCCTAATTTCAACCTCACAATTAATTTTTTTAACTATTATCATTACCTTTCTTTTGATGGATTTGAATTATCAAATTATGATCATCAACAACTTTCAAATACAACTCTTCAATTTCCTTTTATCTTTGATAATAAGGATCATACCTCATGTAGGCACCCTAACCTACCTATGATTTTGAATTTCAAGAGGGCTAAAGCCCAAAATCTGAAACTATCTTTTAATGCAAAAGATTGAACCCCTAATGTGCAACCAGCAAGCTCATGTAAATTCAAGCTCTCCTTGGGGCTCACATAATCCAATTTATATTCAAACAACAATCCAAATTGCATTGATTATAGCCCATTATTTTTTCAAAAACTAAGAAGACTAACGATGAGGGTAGTCCAATTATGAACCTCGTAAAACATGGGAAGTGAACTGATTTCAAATAACGCAAAGTCCTTAGAATGCTAGTTAACACTGTTGAAAACCTTATCTAAGTGAGTTGAGAGTCAACATGGTGCTCAAGGTCAGCTAAACTTTGTTAGACCTAAAAATAAGGGAGAAGTTCTCGACAAGTGCTTATTTGAGGTTGGGAAGAAGTTTAACGAAGTTTGAAATTAAAGTTTTACTTAGCCTAATTGAGGAAATAAAAGTATATGGGGTTTATGAACTTTAAGATGAGGATTTTGTCCATTAAGAATTACTATAAAAAGACACGAAAATTGGTGAGGTTTACACCCAAATATACATACATACAAGAGCCATTGTGGCACATAAATTTGAGCAAGCTTTACCCTTTAAAGGAAAGTGTGATGAGTTACCTTTTGTACAGGATAAAGGTTTGGGCATGAATCCTATTTATAGGGGACAAAGATATGAGAGAAAAAATTAGTGATCAACAAGGGATTAAAGAAAACACGATAAACTTTATTACCTATGTGGAGAAATGAGGTTTGATGTTGTGAGGAACTTTTATATAAATAGGAACTCTACTGGATGAAAGGAGGATGGGGAAAGTTGCGAAATTAGATGAAGGTTATCTGATAATTACAATGGGGAAGTGCGAGTTAATAAAATAGGGAGAAACCTAGGAGATCATATTTCTACTAAACTTGTGAAGAACCACCTTGGAAAAATTATGAAGGCAACCATGTGAGTGTTGTGATTGCCGAAGAGTGGGTCATCGAGAGTATTAATGTTATGAGAAGAAACATAAGATGTATTATTGAGCTACTATCTAAGCCACCAAAGATTAGTGAACCTTAAGTTGAAACCAATAATGATAGATTGAATACTTATAAAGATCTGATGTTCAGTCATGAGCCTGAAAATTTCTGACAATCGGAAGGTTGGTACTATTGTTTCTACTTGTTAAAGGTTTATTAAAGTTCAAATAGCTCACCCTATTTGTATATCTCGGATTAGAGGTTGAATTATTTAAGTATTTGAATTTTTAAATTCATGTGCAATTTTTGAATTTTCATTATGTGTTGAATTTATTGAATTTAAATTCTAATATGGAATATATACATTTTCCTATTTCAGGTGGAAAATTGATATTATGTTAACTTATTTGAATGTCGTATGTATAAACATTACTTTTATGAATCCCTGGGTTATTAGTGTTATTAAGAACTTAATTTTTATATATTCCTGTTGTGGATTGGTCGGAATCTTGTGGATATATTTATTTATTTATTTTGCTTGGAAATATATGGAAGTATGTTAAATCAATTATAATTTTTTTTAACGAATTAAAAGCATATTTCAGGGTGAATGTGAATTTCTAATAAATTGTATTATTTTGCTTATTTAAGAAATGATTTTTACTATAAAATATGCATAAGTTATTATGCTTTCAATACCTTATTTGACATAATTGGTTATGTGATATCAAATGTTTTATTCGCACTGGACGAAGTTATGTATGGTCAATGTTGATGAATTAGTGGAGTTTTGAGTTTCAAAGAATTTATTAATGGATATTATGAGACTAAAATGAGTCATTTTGATTGGTTTGAATGTAAATATGAATTGAAATTTTGAGGTATATTATTATTATTATTATTTCTATTGTTATTATCAAGTGTTACAATGAAGAATGGAGATATCTTAGGTAACAAGTGAAAAATTAAGATTTGATGTGATCGATACATTATTGAGAGATATGAGTTATGGTATTTTATGGTAATTTATTTAATTTCTATTTTATCTAGAGGTGGAAAATATCTATATATTAAGGAACATTATAATTATTTAAGGTAACCTTATTAATTAGGAAAAATTGCCAAAAATAAGCCAACCTTTGGCCGATCTTCCACAATTAAGCCAACCTTTTAAAAATCCAGAAATAAGCTAACCTTGTTATTATTTAAGCCAATAATAGGTTAAACGATTATTTAATCTATTAGTTATTTGTTGTTTCAAGTTACTATTATCACTTAAAGCAAAAAATAGGTTA
Organism: Salicornia ramosissima; assembly: GCA_951394345.1. NCBI lineage: Eukaryota > Viridiplantae > Streptophyta > Magnoliopsida > Caryophyllales > Amaranthaceae > Salicornia > Salicornia ramosissima. The sequence continues at coordinate 23,235,689 of OX596240.1, read as the reverse complement.
AATGATGGTAAAATAGTGATAAAAAAAATAGAAAATAACATGTTAAATAATCATTTGACTTATTTTTGGCTTAAATGATAACAAGGTTAGCTTATTTCTGGATTTTCAAAAGGTTGGCTTATTTGTGGAAGATCGCCCAAAGGTTGGCTTATTCTTGGCAATTTTTCCTATTAATTATTGTTAAAAGTTTAGAATTGAATTTGGGAACGTTTTATACATAGGTTGAAGGATTTCAAAGACAATCAAAGTGAAATGTTGTAAAAGGGAAAATATGAATGAGTAATATTTAAAATAAAGAAACTTGCTCGGAAATGAATGTCATTTCAAGGAGAGATAATGCGTTATTGTGGGAAAATACAATGAAATCAATTAGAGATTGACTAGGAGTGCATTGATGATATTAAAAATAGGATTTATATCATAATGGTTTAACAATAGCAACATTAAATATTTTGGGGATATCAAATATTGTACATTGTTGTCTAAAGGGTGAAAATGGTTGTTTTGAAGATAACAATGGGTTATAAGGACAAGTTTGAAGAATTTGGGTTATTAAAGTTTTGAATTGAGAATTCCCCCTCCCCCCCCCCCCCTAGAGTACCAAAGAGTTAATTATTACGTTTGTGATACACTCATTCATATACTTATGGGAAAAGAAAATTGTGAATATTTTAGGAAGTATATTTTATCAATCCACGAGATTTAAGCATATCAAGATCGGTAAGTGATGTTTCTTTTATAGTTCACTTAATACTCATGAGGATTATTGTTTCTTTAATTAACTAATACATATCTAAATTTTTTTCCTCGGTCACGTATTTTACTACAAGTATATGAAAAGGATCTTCAAAAAGGGAATCTTATAATTTCTTGTGTTATTAGTTATTTTCCAAAATAATCATTCTTACACAAATCATATATATTTCAATAATAAATCTTTTAAAACATATTTATAGAATTCCAAATTTTACATTTAAGTTATACGTGATATTATTTCTTGTTTTGTATACATTTAAGTTTTCTATAGATTTTTCAAATTATATGTGTCTTTTCAAATTTTTTTTCTTTATAAACTATTTTAAATAATTGAATAAAAAGTAATTCATTATAAATTATTGATCATTGATCTTACTAATATTAATAATTAATAAAAAGTGTAAATTGATGAAATAATGAGATAAATTTTTGTGTAATCACACTAGTGTCATTAAAGTTGTTTATGATGTTTCGTATTATTATATGATTTACATGTTACTCTTGTATGAATGTTAATTATTATATGATTTGTTTGGAATTAAGTATCTTTCTACTTTTGTTGTATATAAGTAACCATATGATTTTGCTAGGGTTTTAAGGGTATTGTAACTTTAATTTATGAAGTATATATTGAGGTCTTAAAGTTAATAATATTACTTTGGGATGGAATGAGTACATATGAGGATACTAGCAGTATTGCCTTCTAAGAGTTGAGATATTTTTGAGATTTTGGTCAAAATAGGAGATCAAAATGATGACAATCACTATATTATTATAAGTTGATTGAGGCTAAAAAATTATGAACCTTGTTTTGTAAGGAACGAAGATAGAGGATACGATCTTTATTGTTCTTATTCAGATACTTGTAGTGAGATTAGGTCCAAGATTATGTCATGGTCGAAAGAGTTTTCAACGCTATGGAAGAATACTTAAGTCTTACACCTTTTGGCTTTGTCTTAATCAAGTTACGAGGGCGTAACTCCTTTTAAGGGAGGTAGAGTGCAATAGAGTTTCACGCATTTGCTTTTTGAGTCAGTATTGGGTATTTTGAGTTATTTGTTTTAGTAAAAGTTGTCATTTATGAGTTGGGTAAGAATGTGCATGAATCGAACATAAAACTAAATCTTTAACCGTATTCCCTAAGTTTCGGGACGAAACTTCTTTTAAGGGGGTAGATTGTAACACCCCATAATTTTGGATAAATATTTTATAATTAATTAATATATTTTATACTACTCAAATTATTTATTTAAATTTCAGACATAAAATTTCAAGTCAAAATGTTGTTTTAAATTATAAAAATTGAAATTTCATATATATACACGTGATTTTCGGATATCTTAAATAAGTCTTATTTCACAAATTATTATGGTCTCATAATTAAGCTAATTTTATTGAAAAAGTATGTAAGCCCAAATGTCATTTATGACTATCCTAAAACCTAAAACGAAACCCAATAAGACCAATTAGGAAGCCCAAAAGAGAAAATACATAATAATAATAATAATAATAATAATAATAATAATAATAATAATAATAATAATAATAATAATAATATAAAATAAAATTGAAAGCCATGTACATGGCTACATCATGAATACACAAGGAAGGAAAAAAAAAATTTACTTGCTCAAAATCTTCCACCCAAACATGATCATGAGATATTTTCTAAATAATTCACTTGCCATTTTTTCTCAATTCATTATTGAATTCCTTGATCACCAAGAATAACACCATTCCAAAATATGACTAAAATAAATATTCTTGATCACCAAAATATCCTCATGATTTTCTAAGTTACCATAATACATAAAGCATAAACACTGTAAATACCCCAATCCCAATGCACAAATTGCACCAATCCCACAAATCATCTTCTCCCACCTACTCCAATCTCACAAGCACACTCAAAATTCTCTCTTCTTCTCTCTTCTTTTCCACAAATTATTTCTTCTATTTTCGTAGCCTTTATGCCCGTATTTGTTCAGAGCAAATTTTCAGGCACTTCTGGTCATTTTTAGCAAATTGTTGTTTCACGACGGATTGTTCCTCTCGGAAATTTATTGAGGTTAGGCTCAAGAATCACCCGATTCGGATTCATATAGAAGGAGTTATGGCCTCTGAAAGTTTCTGCCTATTTTCTAATAAGATTACACCTCATGATTTCCTCTCTTTTCTCTTGACTTTCACCACCACCACTATTGGCGGCAACCACCATGAGCCACATCCAGCTACCCTTGGACACCTAGCTATCCTCCTCCTCTCCTCTTGTTTCGGTTTTTCTCTTTACCTAAAACTACTCTTTTTATTGTTACATATTATTATTATTATTATTATCATTATTGTTACGGTTTAATAAACAAAATAATTTAATGCTTTTAAAGTATATAAAAATAAAAAGAACAGAAATTTTAAGATATGATTTATGAAAATTAAATATAGTTCATGCACATATAGTGAGTCTTGTTATTTATTTATGTGTAGGGTGTTGATTCGCGATTTCTCTTAAGCTTCGTAATAAATTTTTCTTAGTGAAGATCAAGGTGCGTTAAGTGGTTAGATACTTTATTAAAGTGTTTACATGATTTTTACGTGTTTATATGATACATGATATAATTTATGATCAATTAATTTTGCATTATGTTAATTTAAAGTTTGATGACAAAATTATTTTATATTTTATTAGCCTTATATTTTTGTCATGAAATTTTAAGATTTTGGAAATAATATTTATGATTTGAATCATCTTATTATATTTTGAAAATAATTTTTTATGGAAAGATTTGAATCTTATTATATTTTGGAAAATAATATCATAGAAAATATTCTATGAAAAGATTTGGAATAACTAAATATTTTAGTGATATTGTCATATCATTTTGAAAGACTAAGGAATTAAGGAATTTTGGAAGGTTACAATTATATGAGTATATTATCTTTATACTCAACTCTTATTATATTAAAAATTTATTTGTGACCCCACAAGCTTTACAAGCTTATTTATTGTCTGTAATCCCGCTACGTGAATTTGGTTGATAAGAATATGGACTTTGTATGACCTAGTCTTTCCTCAAGGATAGCCTTTATACAGAAAGATACTAACTTGGGGGGTGTGCACACTTGGAGAGGAATTGGGGTATAGGAAAATTTTATTTTCAATATTTGAATATTTACATTCAATATTAATGGTTTAGAATATTTTTGGAAAATGATCATCTTGGATAAATAATTGTTTTCATATAATATGGCTTGAGTATTTCAAAAGTATGTTTATTAAAATAAAGTTTATTTTGACTTATCTTGCATTTTACGTACTTAGCATATTTTGCTAACCCGTACTTTATTTTGTTTTGGCTTTGCCCTACTTATCATTTATTGATAAGTAGCTAGGTGTTGATGATCAAAGTGGACTACATGTTGCATCAGGGGCAAGGGCGTCATTCACCTAGATTAGGGTTTTAATTTTATCTTAAGTTATTATGTTTTAACACAAATTTTATCGCATTTAATAATAAGTACCTTTAACTTTCGTTGTAAAGTTGTAGTCAAGTATAGCCTTACGTTATAAAGTGGCGGTAATACGCCCAAGTCTATCTCTACGATATTTTATATGTATTATTATATTATTTTCGTAGAGGGAGATTTGGGGGTGTTACATATGTCGACAAAACATTTGCAACCAAAAACCCTAAAGTGTGAAATATTGGGTTTTCTGCCTCTTAAGAGTTCATAAGGTGTCTTTCTGAGTTTTGGTCTAAGAAGTGCTCTATTGAGAATGTATTTTGCATTACTGTAGGGTCGTTTTTACCAGGTCGCCTACGTCTCACGAGTTTATTTGAATGTTCGTTAGCACTGTACGTGAATACGGACTAGTAGGAGTCGCCACTGTGCGTTTTATACAGTCCATGGACACCGTAGAAGTACCGAAAGCCAGGAGCAATCAGCCCCATAAGGTCGTGCACCAGAGTATGGGTTCGAAGACAAGTTACGGGCCAATCGTGCATTGGGCCCGCCCGCCTGTAAGCGGTCTCTACTAGGTCTCTTTTTATGGTCGTATATTATTCCCGAATACATAGATATCTCCGTATTATGTCCTTAAAAGCGCGATTTACTAGGTGTGTTTATATTATTACAATTATGCCAAAACTAACTTTATTATGACCACTTTGATTAGTCCATATTAAACGGTCCCTAATGTCACAATTGTCCAAGGTTACAAAATATATACATGAGATAAAATAAAAACATGTACAGTTGATCATGAAATAATAAAAAGATCAAGTGAGATAACAAGTGACACAATTAAATCATATCAAATAAGATCAAGTACTATCAAATATTATCATGTACTATCAAATAAGATCAAGTACTATCAAATAAAATCATATCAAATAAGATCAAGTACTATCAAATAAAAAACTAACAAAAATAAAACAAAAGAAACTAAGAAAATCAAGTCATATGCAACCAGCACTGACCAACCAGGCTTCAGACCAGAACATCACCTACAAGAATTTTTTCAATTTATGAAACTAGACACAATAAGCTTCAAAATGACTACTCACATGACCACTAATTCGTTTCGAGCAATCCTGTAAAATTCAGCAAAGTCAGACCAACGAAACTGGAAACAGCTAGACTGACCATCCTCTGTTCGAACCCAGAAAACATCTAGAAGAAAATTTTATAAAATTTATTTAATATTTTTCAATAAAATTAGACAGAATAATATTTAAAATGGTTATTCACACGACTCCTAATTCAATCCCAATTGTCCTGAAAAAATCGGTAAAGTTAGACAAACAAAATTGGAAATGCAAAATCTGAACAGCGAGTTCATGACCAGGCTGCGTTCGATCCCATAAAACTCCCATAAGGAATTTTGCTAAATTTTTTGAAATATTTTTCTGTAAAACTAGACATAATAGGTTTCAAAACGAGTATTCACACGACTGGTAATTCTTTCTGAGCAATGTAGGAAAATTCGTCAAGTTGCAGCAATGAAGACAAAACCGAGAAGAAACATAATAGAATCATCAAATCAAATCTTGATACAAACCATGGGTAATGTAATTAACAATTAAATGAATAATGAAATAAAATATATATATATATATATATGATTATAATGAGTTAGGGTCCTCAGAAATAATACCGAAATCGCCGCGGTCAAAACGAATTCACAAAGGCCTTCGAATCGCTCGTTTTATGACTGTTTTGAGGGCTGTTTTTATGTGTTATTGCTGCTGCGTTTGCTGTAGTTTAGAGGGGAGTTCAAGAGGGTTTTTTTTTGTGTGTTTTCTTGGTGATGAAGGGGGCTGGTATATATAGTGGGATTGGAAGGTTCAAGAAAAAAATCAACAAGGATATGGGGGGATGTGATGAGATTGAATAAGGTAAGAGCTTGATATAGAGATGATATGGGTGATATGGTGTGATATGGGTGATATTATTATTATTATTATTATTATTATTATTATTATTATTATTATTATTATTATTATTATTATTATAATTGTTATTATTGTTGTTGTTGTTATTATTATTAAAAAGTTAGTAATGCTAGTTTTGGTTTATTTGGGCTAAAAGGTTTGGGCCTGGTTAAAAGGTCTAAATTTGGATCTAGCCACGCACAAGAAATTCTCGGGCCTTTTAAAAAATCCGGACCAATTGACGATGAGTATATTAAAATCATTGGACCCTTAATTGGAGAGACACTTTTAGGTGTCTACAAGTACTAACAACTTCTTCCCAGAAACTCTTAGGGAGACCACTTTCAATCAGCATTGTTCTAGCCATCTCCTCTAGAGTCATATTTTTCCTCTTCGCAACACCATTTTGTTGTGGTGTTCTTGGAGCAGAGAAATGGTGAATTATGCCACGTTTTGGATTTTTAAATTCAGTACCATGGTCTGATCTTAGGGAGACCAGTTGATGACTTATCTTGTTTTGAACCAGTTTAATCAATACGTGAAATTCCTCAAAAGTTTCATCTCTGGATGATAAAAATAATGTCCAGCTGTATCTAGAAAAGTCATCAACAACCACACAAATATTTTTTTTACCATTCCTACTTTGAACTTTCATTAGACCACAAAGTTCAATGTGAATAAGTTCAAGTGGCTTGGTGGTACTGATATGGCCTTTTGATTTGAATGAAGTTTTGACATGCTTTCCTTTTACACATCCTTCACAAACTTTATCAACCTCATACTTGATATCAGGGAGTCATTCAACTTAGCTCAAGGTTTGAAGTTTATTTAGGAGTGTTAGGCTAGCATGTCCTAACCTCTTGTGCCATAGCCACTGGTCTTTCTCAGAGATAGCTTTCAAACATACAGACTTTTCTTTAAGAATTTCTTCCAAACAGGTGATGTAAACATCATCCTGTCTGGTTCCATGGTAGGCCAGTTCAGCTTTTTGTCCATCTAGTATGAGACATTTGTTACTTTGAAAGACCACTTTATTACGTTTGTCTCACAACTGAGATATGCTAAGCAAGTTGTGCTTAAGACTAGTGACAAAGTATACATCATCAACTGCTTGTGAAAGAGTCTTACCAACCTTACCTATACCAACAATTGTTCCCTTGCTGTTGTCTCCAAAAGTGACTCTTCCACCATTGAAGGCTGTGAGTGAAAGAAACTGAGATTTGTCCCCTAACATATGTCTAGAACATCCACTATCCAAGTACCAAAAGCTATTTTCTTTCACTCTAGCCTGCAAAGCAAATCAAATGTTAGATTTGGGAACCCAAATTTGCTTGGGCCCATTCACAAAAACAACTTTATCATTTCAATCCTTCCTAACCCAGACTTCAGTTGCCTGTTTCTTGTTCTTTGCCACACTGTTCTTTTTCTTCCAATATGCATTAACAGTGTGACCTTCCTTACCACAATGATTGCATACGATCATGTCCTTTGCCAGAACATACTTACCTTCTTGAAACTCCTTGATCCATGTGGTAGAGGGTGGTGACCAGTTACTGCTTGTACCTATATAACCTAGTCCTGTTCTACTGTTGTTGCCACCAATGGTTAATAACTTGTTAAGGTTATTTTGACCACCAAGCAACCTGTTGACACTAATTTTGCTTTGCTCCAACTCAGCTTCCTTGTCATCAAGTTTCTTGAGTAAAATTTCATTTCTTTTAGCCAAGTTTATAAAGTCCAGATTTAACTATTCATAGTCATCCCTTAACTTTATGGAGAGTGTTGAACCTTAGTTTTGATGATGACAATATAATTTATTATGGTTGAATAAAATAGATTTTATGGAGAATCGAATAAAAGTAATTTTCGTCGAAATTAAATTTATTTTATACTTAATATATTTTATGTTATGTATTTATAGAGAATAAATTAGATGAGTGTCTAATTTCTATTAAATATATTTCATTTAATATATATTTGGTATTTTGTAGAATATATTTAGTGGGAACAAAATTAGAGGAGTATCTAATTTTGGGGTAAGTATATTTTATTAAATATATCCTAACTCTTTCTATATGTTAATTTATATTTATTGGAATACTAATCTTGGTGTTTAGTGCAGGAAATTTGGTTAGTCCATTAGTATAAGACTGGTAAATAATTTTATGTCACTCGTATGATTAGAATCATATACTTAAACTAATATTGGTTTTTGTTTAGTTTTTGTATAATATTTAAGTGACTTATTATTAGTAGTAGTAATTAATTAGCATTATTTTATTTTGTAAAAAACCGTGTTTTTTTGAGTCAAAATTAAGTTAGAGTGTTTTTAGGAATTTGTTAAGTAAGTGGTTAGTGGAATAAATATTTGAAATTAAATATTCAATTTTTTATTCTAACTATAGTATCATACGTGTAATAGGAGCATTCCATTTACTTGTCAAATTTTGTTGAGTATTTTTAGGTGTTGCTTTTGAAATTTAAAATTAGTTTTTCTTTAGTCAACCCATTAAAATAGTAGTGCTTAGTGGGTGGTTATTGAGTCTTTGGTCATGCGTGAGTTTAGGAGTGTTGTTAGTTAGTTTGTTGACTAGGTTACTTGTTGGTTGTGCTCAATATTAGGTTTTCAGTTTAAAAGGAAAAATTCTGATTTCTATTTGTCCACCAAGTCACACGTTTCTTTGTGGCTTACTAAGTGATAATGTATCTAGTCTTATTCTAGGGTTAGTTCTTTTGTTTGCTTTGCAACTTGCTTTGTTCAACCTATTTTGTAGGAGATGATGGGCAAGACTTTACTCCACTATACATGTGGAAGACTTTCTCTCCAAGGCAAGATGTTTTAGGACAAAGCTACAACTATAAATACAAGAGGGCAGCCAAAATTTTCGTGTTAACCCACAAGCAAGAGAAAATTCAAAGAGTAAGTTTTCAAGTGCAAAATATTCCAAGTGTTCTTTGAGTTTTAGTTCTTTAGTTTTCAATTCAAATCAATTGTAATTCATAGTAGTAAGGGCTGGGTGAGAGAAGAATCAAAAAGAATATTTGATTAAAATCAAAGAGAAAAGAGAAAGAGAATTCAGATTTTATTCGAAATCTGAAGTGAGAAAAATCGATCTTTAGTAAGATCGTGGCATCAGTTCAGGTGGAACAGGTGTCAAGGGGAACAAGTTCCTAGTGGAACTTAGAGAATAGAGAAGGTCCGATTATAGGTGGTAAAACAGAGTCGTTTTGGCCTATAATTAATAAGAGAAGTCCAAGAGTCAAAATCCCTCGTGGTCAAGGTTTTTCTTCCAAATTAGGCCTAGGAAGTTTTCCTTGTAGGTTAAATCTTTCTCTCTTTTATTTCTATTTGCTCTTTCATTCGTGTTTAAGTTAAAATTCCGCAAAAAGATCAAAAACTCCCTCAACTACAATTCACCCCCTCTTGTAGTTGCTATTCATATTACATCAATTGGTATCAGAGCCGGTTCCTCCAGGAACAAGAAACACTGCGAAGCACAATCCTGAAAAAATGAATGCTACCGAAGAAAAACTCGATGAAGGTTACTCAACCCAGAGACCACCTATGTTCAATGGAAAGCACTATCCATACTGGAAAAACATAATGGAAATCTTCATAAAGGGAGAAAATTATCATGTATGGAGAGTGATTGAAATAGGTGATTTCGAAGTCACTACAACAAATGAGAAAGGAGAGGTGGTTCCTAAACCTCTGGAAAAGTATGACAAGGATGATTTCGAGAAGATGGAAATGAACAGTCTAGTAAAGAAGCTTATCCATTGTGGTCTTGGACCTCATGAACACAATCGTGTCATGGGCTGCAAGACTGCAAAGCAAATGTGGGAACTCTTATGAGTTACACATGAAGGAACGAGCGAGGTTAAACGAGCCAAAATCGACATGCTTATGCATAAGTACGAGTTGTTCCAGATGAAGCCAAAGGAGTCCATTCATGATATGTTAACTCGGTTTTCTAACATAATCAATGAACTGGATTTACTAGGCAAAAAGATCACTCCTGAAGAACAGGTACGAAAAGTTCTGAGAAGTCTGCCCCAAGATGATAAATGGATGGCTAAATTCACTGCATTATAAGAAACCAAGGATTTCACCACCTTCAACATAGAACAACTTGCAGGCTCCTTGATGACTCACGAAATTCATCTCGAATCCAAAGAAGCTGAACCAGTAAAAAACATAGCAATAGCTCTCAAGGCCGAAAGTGAAGGAGAATTAAATTCAGAAGATGAAGAAACGGCCATGATGGTAAGGAAGTTCAGAAAGTTCTATACAAAGAAATACAAACAGGTGAAGAAGCCAACAAAGTTCAAGTGCCAAAAATGCGGTGAATCTGATCACTTCATAAAAGATTGTCCAACATGGGAAAATGAGAAAGGTAAAGGAAAAACAAAAGACAAAAACAAGGAAATTCAGAAACCTTTCTCAAAGAAGGACACGAGAAAAGCCATGATTACTGCGTGGGGTGAGTCTGACTCAGACGAGGAACAAGAACAAGAAGAAGAAGAAACAACCCACTTATGTCTGATGGCGAGGACCGACGAACATGAGGAACCATCAAATACTCAGGTAAGTCTTCTTTCAATTGATAAGGAATTAAGTAAAATGTCAAAAAATAAAATTTCAAAATTACTTATTGAAACACTAGAGAACTATAAAGAAGTATGCTTAAACAGAGATCAACTTGAAAAAGCCTTGGAAGTATCCAAGGAACATACAGCTTGGTTAAGCACACTTCGGTGAGCAGACAAAATCCTTTGGAATTACTTCACATGGATTTGTGTGGTCCGTCCTTAGGTGAATTACTAGACCAAGGCCCTTGCCTATTACTTCACCTAAGGACGGACCCTCATTAGTCCCTTAGGGGATTTGGGCTTGGTCTAGTTTAAAGGAAATAAGTTAGGATCAACATAACCCAGCCCAAGTATAAGGATTCGAGCTTAGAATTGAATAAAATTAGTTTATATTCACGAAATTTCCTAACCCAAATTTTCGGGTTATTACAAAAACAACCTATTACAAAAATTATGTCATATTAAATCCAATTATTACATTAAACTAAAAGTTCAAAGTTCATTAAGTGAGTATGTAACGACCCTGATTTTCATGATATTTCTGCCATAATTTATGTGTATTTATGTGGTGTTATGTATAGTTCAAATTTATTTTTGAACTATTTATTTTATTTTATGTGAATAATTTCGATTTAATTCGAATTATTTTATTTGCAGTTATTAGTATTTATGTTGATTATTATTTAATTAATTAGAATTTTTATTATTTACTTTTCTAATTAATTATTTAATATTTTGGGCTAAATCGATTTATACATGATATATCATGTAATTTTTATAAATTAGCCCGATTGATCACGAAAGCCCATTTTTGGCCCATTACCTTAGCTTGGCCGGTTGGCCTTATGTTTGATGGCAAATTTTGCCACTTGCTTCATGTTCACACCTTCACCAAACTCTATATATAGAGTAGTTAGTAAGGCTTGATGATCCCTTATGCTCTTTTGCCATTTACACTTGCCATCTCTTGTCATCAAATTCAAAACACAAAAACTCCCTCTCTTGCCTTATTTCCACACGCCATTTTTGAGATGAACAAGCCTTCAATTGTTCATCATCAATTCTAACCTTAAACTTAAAGATTCAAATTCTATTGATCTTTAAGTATCCTAAACACAATCTAAACCCATTTGTTGCAATCAAGATCATTGGTTTGGGTGGTTCTCCGGGTTGGTTCGTGTGTCTTGTTCGTGTGGGTATTCGTGTGTGAAGCCGTGCAAGTGGTGGTGCTCGTTTTCGTGGGCCGTGTGTGCGTGGTGCAGCAGCCGTGCAGTGGTGCCGTGTGGGTGTGCCCGTGTTCGTGTGATTGAAGCCAAGCCGTGCTCGTGTGGTGCACTCGTGTTGAGGCCGTGTGTGTGTGTTCGAATTCCGAGCAGCTTCTTGTGTTGTTTTTGTGTGTATATCTTCAATAAGGTAACATACTTTCTCAACTTATTTGGCATACTATGTTTCATAGTATAGATTAGATGACTAGGATTGATTTTAATGAAGTTTGATCATGTTTTTGCGTATGATATCAAATCTGATTTTATGTTGTTTTAATGATGATTTGATGATGGAATATGGTTATTTTATGATTGAATATGTTGGATTTGTGATCATGATGATTGTGTAAAAGTTTGAGTAATTTTGGATAATAGTAAGTTGGTAATTTCATGGTTTGATGATGATGATATGCGTGTGATGTATGGTGTTTGGTTGAGTTCTTGATTGAAGTTCTTGAATCTTGGATGAGTTCTTTATGGTTTCTTGTTGAGTTCTTTAAGTTCTTGTTGAGTTCTTGTTGAGTCTTGATGAGTTCTTGGTTGAGTCTTGGAAGTTAAAGAAAGTGATTGAGATGTTAAAGAAAGTTAAAGATAATGTTAAAGATAGTTAAAGAATGGTTTTAAGAAAGTGGTTAAGTGTTGGTTAGACTCAAGATTAAGGCGTAAAGGCAATTCTTGAGAATAACTTCGTGATTTAACTGATTATTTTCGAGAATCAAGGCGCAAAGGCAATTCTTGAAATTAATTATGTTATGATTAAGTTGATTAAAATTTAAAGATGTAATTAATGATTTAGCTTGATTTCGTAGCTAGACGCCTAAAACTTAGAGTAAGATTCTATGTTTTTGGGTTAAGACGTTGCCCCTATTCCATCCGCGGTATTGGGATAGTTGGAGTCTTGCTATGTTGTCTTCCGATGTGGATTTCCAGTAGGATTGGTTTCACGGGACTTGGGAGTAAGATTCTCATTTCCTAACATAGTAGAAAGTTCGAATGCGTAAGATGCGTTCGTACGTGCGTAGTCCGGTCTAGTATATGAATGATTGCGCCAAAGATAAGTTTGGATAAGATATTTGAGTCGAGTTTGTTATTGGATGATTTTCGCATGTTTTGATGATTGGTTTGGTTATTTGATTTGCGCTATGTTCATGGGTATTCCCATTAGGGTGAGTCAGTTATGTTACTCGCCACTGATGGTGGACTGTTGTTTATTTTTCAGGTAATTCTGATGATGAGGCTCTTGCTTAGTTTTGGGTTGGGCGAGCGCCGATATTATGCTTTAATTGTATATTCATTATTTTATGATTTTGGATAGTATTAGACTATAGTAGTGACTTGTATACATTTGTTTTAAACTCTGACATGTGTTTGGAGTTTCGTATATTAGATTTGATAGTATGACTTTTGGTTTAGTATTGTACAAACTTGTGGGTATTTGTACTTTTGGAATTATAATAATAATATTTGAGGTATTAGTTTTAATTCTTAAGTATTTGAGTTGTTAGTTATGACTATTCGACTCGTCGGTTTCTTCCGCGCCGATTTAAGCGAGTCGGGTCGTCACAGTTGGTATCAGAGCCGAATAGGTTTTAAGTGAAGTTTTAGGATTTGAGTTAAACCCGGGAGTTGAGAGCTTTACTATTCCCGAGTGATTAAACCAAATTCTAGGTTAAGTAAAGGGAGAAGAGTTGGGTAGAAAGACTGGGATAAGACATTTTCTATTTCTTTTCTTTATTTTTACTTGACTGTGGTGGGGTATATGACTGACATTATATTCTTGTGATGTCTTTTGTTGTGATGTGTTGCAGCATGTCTACACCTCGCCGGTTGAGTACTGGACGACAGAGGTCGCGGGCACTTGAGGAGGCGATCCTTACGTTGGCGCACCATAGTCGTCATACGCCGAGTACGCAGTCGACGTTCGATCGTATCGCACGTCATCGACCTCCGACTTACGACGGGGTTGCCGACCCCACTACTTTGGAGAGCTGGATCCGCGAGATGGGGAAGCTCTTCGACGCGACGTTTTGTCCCGAGCACGAGAGGGTATAGATCGCCGCATATTACTTACGTGGAGAGGCCGATAACTGGTGGACGTTAGCTAAGGACGCATAGTTGCCGTTGCATTCGATGTCGTGGACCGAGTTCGTCGATAAGGTCCAGGAGCGTTTCTACCCCGATGAGTTGCGGTGGCAGAAACAGGAGGAGTTTCTTACTCTTACACAGGGTAAGATGTCTGTCCAGGCGTACACCAATAGATTTACGGAGTTGTCGAGGTTCGCTACGTCTGTGGTTCCGTCGAAGAAGGATCGGGTCAAGCACTACATCAAAAAGTTAGATCCAAGGATTCGCGTTCACGTGATCATTAGTGGAGCGACGACGTTTCAGCAGGCTTACGAGATAGCACTCGAGATTCAGGCATCGACGGCTGAGGAGGATTGGAGCAAGAAGAGAGCTCCGGTTCTGACGACTACAGCTTCGTTTAAGAAGCCCCGTTTCAGCGCACCTAGCAATACCCCTCCGACCACGAGTTCGCATAAGGGTGTTGATGGCTCGAAGTGTAGAGGATGCGGCCGAGACTTCCATCCAGGGAAACGGTGCGATGGTTCGCCCATTACGTGTTTTATATGCAGGAAGGAAGGCCATAAGGCATCGACATGCCCCGAGAGGAAGCCAGACACTGAGGTTAAGCAGCTTCCGGCACCGATGAAGACTCCGGTGAAGAACCGAGTCTACTGTATGACCGAGGCGGATGCCGAGGTTCAGCCTGACGTCGTATCAGGTAGATTTCTTATTTCTGGTGTGTTAGCCTTAGTTTTATTTGATTCTAATGCTATTGTTTCTTTTGTGGCTAGTAGTTTTGTCTCGAGGTCTAATCTTCGAGGCAGCCTTCCTGTTAGTTCAGTTATTACTCTCCCTTCCGGAGAGGATTTTGTTTGTCAGCGCGAGTTCCGAGGAGTGCCTATCGTGATAGCTGGGGAGCAAGCGACGGCTAATCTGAAGGAGTTCCCGCTGATGGAGTTCGACGTCATACTTGGTATAGACTGGTTGTCGAGGTATCTAGCGATCATTCGTTGCCGAGATCAGTCAGTGACATTCCGAGGACTTCAGGGAAACCGAGTTACCTACTCTGGGTTCGTCCTTAAGAAAGGAGTAAAGGTAATCTTTGCCTTGAAAATGAGAAAGCATCGCCAGAAGGACGATATGGTGTATCTATGTCAGGTACGAGACTTGACTGACGACCATCTGTTGGACGATATACCTGTAGCGAGGGATTTCAGAGACGTATTTCTTGATGAGCTACCAGGAGTTCCACCTGAGCGTGATGTCGAGTTTCATATCGACTTAGTACCCGGGACAGCGCCGATTTCAAAGGCACCGTACCGGATGGCACCATCTGAGTTGCTAGAGTTAAAGACGCAACTCCAGGATTTGATCGATAAAGGCTTCATTAGGCCGAGCGTTTCTCCGTGGGGAGCACCTGTGCTCTTCGTGAAGAAGAAAGATGGTAGTATGCGCTTGTGCATAGACTACCGAGAGTTGAATCGGGTAACTATAAAAAATAAGTACCCGTTGCCTAGGATTGAGGACCTGTTCGATCAATTGTGAGGAGCAGGAGTGTTTTCGAAGATAGATCTTCGATCTGGATATCATCAGATTCCAGTCAAGAAAGAAGACATTCCGAAAACTGCTTTTCGTACTAGATACGGCCATTACGAGTTCGAGGTAATGCCCTTTGGCCTCACTAATGCGCCAGCCGTGTTCATGGACCTGATGAACCGGACGTTTCACCACTTACTCGATAAATGTGTCGTAGTATTTATAGATGATATCTTAGTCTATTCGAGAGATGAGTCTGAGCATACGGAACATCTCCGGATGGTACTTGAGATATTACGTTGTCATAAGTGGTTCTCCAAGTGTGAGTTCTGGCTTCGCGAAGTAGCTTTTCTAGGTCATGTAATCAGTAAAGAGGGCATTAAGGTAGACCCGGCTAAGATTAAGGCTGTAGTGGATTGGAGTAGCCCAAAAAATGTGGCGGAGGTTCGTAGTTTTCTGGGTTTGGCCGGATACTATCGACGATTCGTCCAAGACTTCTCCAAAATTGCTAGGCCAATGTCTAGTCTCGTACAGAAGGAGGTCTGATTCGTTTGGACGGAGGCTTGCGAGCAAGCATTTCAGCAGTTGAAACAGACATTAGTCTCTGCTCCGATTCTTACCCTTCCGAACGATGAGGAGAACTTCGAGGTCTATAGTGATGCTTCGAAGAGTGGCCTAGGTTGTGTGCTCATGCAGGGTGGGAAGGTCATAGCTTACGCATCGAGACAATTGAAGGTGCACGAGCGTAACTATCCTATGCATGACTTGGAGTTAGCGGCTGTAGTGGTCGCGCTCAAAATCTGGAGGCACTATCTCTATGGCGGTTCGTGTAGAGTATTCACGGATCACAAGAGCCTCAAGTACATCTTCACTCAGAAGGACCTCAATATGAGGCAGAGGCGATGGCTTGAGCTGATCAAGGACTACGACCTGACGCTTAACTATTGCGAGGGCAAGGCGAACTTGGTCGCAGATGCACTGAGTCGCAAGCATCACTTGAGCTTCAGTAGAAGTCGTGGTTCCGTCAGACTTCGTCTGACATCGATGAGTGTCGAACCTGATTTAATTCAGGAACTGCGCGAGGGTCAGCAGAACGACCCACAGCTAGCTAGGATTCGAGAGGCTCTGCGGCAAGGCAAGGCCGTAGGTTTCGAGATCCCTTCCGATGGTAGTCTGCGATTTCGAGGGAGGTGGTGTGTACCGGACTGTTCTGATCTTAGGAACATAATCATGTCTGAGGCACATAACTCGCCCTACTCTGTTCATCCTGGAGGTAACAAGTTATACTGGGACTTCAAGGGCCAATTCTGGTGGCCTAAGATGAAGAGGGACGTAGCAGAGTTCGTAGCTCGATGTTTAGTCTGTCAGAAGGTTAAGATCGAGCATCAGAGACCAGGAGGTCTGTTGCAGCCACTACCTATTCCGACCTGGAAATTTGAGTCGGTATCTATGGACTTCGTGGTTAGCTTACCCACCTGTAATGGCTTGAATGCTATTTGGGTCATAGTGGATAGGTTGACCAAGGTCGCTAGATTCATTCCGATAAAGATGACTTGGTCTATGGAGCGTCTAGCGGAGGCGTATACTCAGGATATTATCCGACTTCACGGAGTTTCGAGGGAGATTATTTCTGATCGGGATCCGAGATTTTTATCTCGCTTCTGGAAATCAGTTCAGGAAGCCTTTAGGACGAAGCTGAAGTTGAGCACCGCTTTTCATGCGGCGACTGATGGTCAGACTGAGAGGACCATCCAGACTTTGGAGGATATGCTTCGAGCATGTACTCTGGAGTACCATCATTCTTGGGTACGTATGCTCTGCTTGATAGAGTTCTCCTATAACAATAGCTATCACTCCAGCATCGAGATGGCTCCGTACGAGGCCCTGTATGGCAGGAAATGTCGGAGTCCTATATGTTGGAATGATATTAGTGATTCTGTGGCTTTGGGACCTGAGATGGTACGCGATACTATCGAGAAGGTCCGAGTCATCCGGTCTAAGATGCAAGCCGCTCAGAGTCGTCAGAAATCCTACGCCGATAATCGACGTAGACCGCTGGCTTTCGAGGTAGGTGACAAAGTCTTGCTTAAGGTTTCACCATTCAAAGGAGTGGCACGCTTTGGTCAGAAGGGGAAACTCCGACCAAAATATGTGGGACCTTACGAGATACTGGAACGAGTTGGGGAGGTGGCGTACCGATTGGCTTTACCACCTAGTTTATCTAGTGTGCATGACGTATTCCATGTTTCCCAGCTAACGAAATATGTACATGATCCTACCCACATTATTCCAGTGGAGTCGGCCACGTTGGAGCCGAATCTGACTTTTGAGGAGCGACCCGTCCAGATCTTGGATCGGGAAGTGAGGACCCTTCGGCGTAACCAAGTCCAGCTCGTCAAGGTGTTGTGGAGAAATCAACACCATGAGCAGGCAACTTGGGAGACAGAGGCGTCCATGAGGCAGAAATATCCGGAGTTGTTTGAGGGTGAGCGATCTCCTTTGCCTTAAATTTCGGGACGAAATTTCTTTAAGGAGGGGAGGTTGTAACGACCCTGATTTTCATGATATTTCCTGCCATAATTTATGTGTATTTATGTGGTGTTATGTATACTTCAAATTTATTGTTGAACTATTTATTTTATTTTATGTGAATAATTTCGATTTAATTCAAATTATTTTATTTGCAGTTATTATTATTTATGTTGATTATTATTTAATTAATTAGAATTTTTATTATTTAATTTTCTAATTAATTATTTAATATTTTGGGCTAAATCGATTTATACATGATTTATCATGTAATTTTTATAAATTAGCCCGATTGATCACGAAAGCCCATTTTTGGCCCATTACCTTAGCTTGGCCGGTTGGCCTTATGTTTGATGGCAAATTTTGCCACTTGATTCATGTTCACACCTTCACTAAACTCTATATATAGAGTAGTTAGTAAGGTTTGATGATCCCTTATGCTCATTTGCCATTTACACTTGCCATCTCTTGTCATCAAATTCAAAACACAAAAACTCCCTCTCTTGCCTTATTTCCACACACCATTTTTGAGATGAACAAGCCTTCAATTGTTCATCATCAATTCTAACCTTAACTTAAAGATTCAAAGTCTATTGATCTTTAAGTATCCTAAACACAATCTAAACCCATTTGTTGCAATCAAGATCATTGGTTGGGGTGGTTTTCCGGGTTGGTTCGTGTGTCTTGTTCGTGTGGGTATTCGTGTGTGAAGCCCTGCAAGTGGTGGTGCTCGTGTTCGTGGGCCGTGTGTGCGTGGTGCAGCAGCCGTGCAGTGGTGTCGTGTGGGTGTGCCCGTGTTCGTGTGGTTGAAGCCAAGCCGTGCTCGTGTGGTGCACTCGTGTTGAGGCCGTGTGTGTGTGTTCGAATTCCGGGCAGCTTCTTGTGTTGTTTTTGTGTGTATATCTTCAATAAGGTAACATACTCTCTCAACTTATTTGGCATACTATGTTTCATAGTATAGATTAGATGACTAGGATTGATTTTAATGAAGTTTGATCATGTTTTTGCGTATGATATCAAATCTGATTTTATGTTGTTTTAATGATGATTTGATGATGCAATATGGTTATTTTATGATTGAATATGTTGGATTTGTGATCATGATGATTGTGTAAAAGTTTGCGTAATTTTGGATAATAGTAAGTTGGTAATTTCATGGTTTGATGATGATGATATGCGTGTGATGTATGGTGTTTGGTTGAGTTCTTGATTGAAGTTCTTGAATCTTGGATGAGTTCTTTATGGTTTCTTGTTGAGTTCTTTAAATTCTTGTTGAGTCTTGATGAGTTCTTGGTTGAGTCTTGGAAGTTAAAGAAAGTGATTGAGATGTTAAAGAAAGTTAAAGATAATGTTAAAGATAGTTAAAGAATGGTTTTAAGAAAGTGGTTAAGTGTTGGTTAGACTCAAGATTAAGGCGTAAAGGCAATTCTTGAGAATAACTTCGTGATTTAACTGATTATTTTCGAGAATCAAGGCGCAAAGGCAATTCTTGAAATTAATTATGTTATGATTAAGTTGATTAAAATTTAAAGATGTAATTAATGATTTAGCTTGATTTCGTAGCTAGACGCCTAAAACTTAGAGTAAGATTCTATGTTTTTGGATTAAGACGTTGCCCCTATTCCATCCGCGGTATTGGGATAGTTGGAGTCTTGCTATGTTGTCTTCGGATGTGGATTTCCAGTAAGATTGGTTTCACAGGACTTGGGAGTAAGATTCTCATTTCCTAGCATAGTAGAAAGTTCGAATGCGTAAGATGCGTTCGTACGTGCGTAGTCCGGTCTAGTATATGAATGATTGCTCCAAAGATAAGTTTGGATAAGATATTTGAGTCGAGTTTGTTATTGGATGATTTTCGCATGTTTTGATGATTGGTTTGGTTATTTGATTTGTGGTATGTTCATGTGTATTCCCATTAGGGTGAGTCTGTTATGTTACTCGCCACTGATGGTGGACTGTTGTTTATTTTTCAGGTAATTCTGTTGATGAGGCTCTTGCTTAGTTTTGGGTTGGGCAAGCGCCGATATTATGCTTTAATTGTATTTTCATTATTTTGTGATTTTGGATAGTATTAGACTATAGTAGTGACTTGTATACATTTGTTTTGAACTCTGACAGGTGTTTGGAGTTTCGTATATTAGATTTGATAGTATGACTTTTGGTTTAGTATTGTACAAACTTGTGGGTATTTGTACTTTTGGAATTATAATAATAATATTTGAGGTATTAGTTTTAATTCTTAAGTATTTGAGTTGTTAGTTATGACTATTCGACTCGTCGGTTTCTTCCGCGCCGATTTAAGCGAGTCGGGTCGTCACAGAGTAACTAAAAAAAAAGGCTACGTGAATCCATGTACTAAGGGGGAATCCTATTTCCAATGCTCACATTTCCAAGCCCATTCAAATAGCTCCATAAACATGCATCATCTTTAAAAAGAATATAACAAAAAATATAAACCACTATTAGTGAGGAGAAACTAGATGTCCTCTCTCTAACTAAGTTTCATAGTGTAAGAGTGTTACAAGCATTAAATCACAAATCACAAGTGAAAATCCGATCCATAGAATTATATCAATCTCAAAATAGTAAATTAAGTGAAGTGTTACCTACAACATCATCATGGAAGTGAAACCGAGCCAACAATTCCTTAAGGGCATCAAGGACAAGTCAATTCAATAGTAGCAACCAAACATATAATGAATCTATTTTTATATTCAAAATCAAGCGTATTAAATCAGTAAGGAAGCTAACGTATGGCCTTACTCTCCCTACCTTCTTCAAACTCATTACTTAATTAATAGCCAATTATGTAGGGACGCTATCATATGGCCTTACTCCCTACTGGTAGAGATGCTAACATATGGCCTTACACTTTATCCTCATCAAATTATCAACTATTAAAGAAGTAGGGATGCTATCATATGGCCTTACACCCTAGCTACGAGTAGAGTTGCTATCATATGGCCTTACACTCCATCCCTTTTTATTAACTCTTCAACCAATACAGAAATAGGGGTGCTATCATATGGCCTTACACCCTATGAATAGAGTTTCTATCATATGGCCTTACACTCTACCCCTTTCATTTTCATTTCAAACCAATATAAATTTTCATTAAAATCGACATTGACTTCATTCACAAAAGTCTCTTTTAAAACCCAACAAAATCAAGTTTCTTTACCTCATTTCATCAACCATAACACTACAATTAATGTTGGAACATTTATGCATAAATGGGCTTGAACATGTGAACAAAGGAAGAAGAAATAAGGAAAAAGAGGAATTGAGGCAAGACCAGTTCACACCTCACGACTTTAGGTTGCACCTCACGATTTCTCACTAGATCGTGGCCCTGTTTGTTCGTTTACTCGGATGTTTTTATCTTGGATACTTTTACGTATTAAATCTTGTTTATTAGGCTCTAATACTTAATTATGATGGTATTAAAACATGATTAAATCAAAATGTAAAGAGCTTGCATTGTGAATGGCATCTTTGCATGATAATAGCACAATTCAAGTCTCATGAATTCAGATTTTATTATGGTTTCAATGGTGATTCTTCACTCATTTTTGGCTGACTTATTCTTGTGGTTTTGGCTATAAATAGTTGATAAAGGGATTTTTCACCAAATAAAAACCCTCGTCGTAGTAAGAGTGGGGTTGTCGAACACGGGGAAGGTATGTCGCACTAATCTAGGCATGAGCATTGAACGAGCTAGGTCAAGTGATGGTCGTGAGAGGTGGAGAGAACTACGGGAACTAACTAAAACTACACTATGAAAACAAGAATAAAAGGGATTAGGGTAAGAGATCCACAACTCATACCGCCATAAATTATGAATCAGTCGAAACTTAGACATCAGGGGAGGTTGTTCTAAGATCACACTACTCTTTCAAGCTAGTGTGACGATCGGGAAGACATACACAAACCTAATTTCGTGGCGAAACATCTAACTAGTCATAAGCACAAATCACAAAGACCGGTAACTTTCCCTTGATCGAAGGCCCACATTCGTGGTGCTTCCATCATTTGTGCGAAGGGAGTCATCACTCACGTTCACCTTTCGGTCCTTTGGTGGGGATTCTTCTATGAATCTAATGTTAGATAGACACGATACTCAACATCATCGAACCTTCGGTACCAACATTACCATAAGCCAAGTCCAGGAAATGACTAAATCACAAACATGGAGGATTTTGAGGGGTTTCACTCAAACCCTAGAAATTAGCTACTCACTCATAATTAACAAAAGCATGATAAAAACTACAGCTAATTACATAAAATAAACCTAAAACTAAGAACAACAAAATCAACTAAAACCTAGAAACAACAAACTAAACTACTAAGAACAACAATAAAATCACCATAAACAACAAAACAAACATGAAAATAAATAATAAAAATAACTAATTAAGAAAATTAATCAACAACAACAACTATCAAGTGCTAGAAAGCAATAACAAACAACAAAGATAAATCAATCAAAGCAATAAAATAAGCTATAAAAGTACCTTGAAGAAGAACAAAAAGAAGAAGGTGAAAATTAACCAAGCTACTTGCATAAATCAAGAACAAATGAAGTGTAAATTACAAGAGAAATGAAGAAGAAAGCTTAAAACTAACCTAAACCCTAACTTTGAGCCTCTAACATCAGCTACTGAGAAAAATGAGGGGAGGGGAGTATATATATAGTGCTCCCAAAAATACACGAAAAATGACCTAAAACAGATTAAATGATAAGAATAGGGCCTTCTTAGCGGGAGCTTGGCAAAAGTCAGCGGGCGCTAGAGAGGTCTCAGCAAGCGCTGCAGCCAAAAAATGAGCTACGGTCTGTTCTGGCCAATTCAGGGGGCGCTTGGAAATCTCAGCGGGTGCTGGAGAGGTCTCAGTGGGCGCTGGAGAGGTCTCAGCGGCCGTTGGACTGTTTGGCAATCAGTATTAAAAACGTCATAACTCCATTTCTTATTAGAATTTAGGTTATGACCAGGCATTTCGAAGCTATTGGAATGTGCTTTAACCTCAAATTTGAATCGTCTTAAAATAATAAGTATGTAAAAAGTTATGGACTTTCAAAGTTGACTTATGCTCCAAATGTGGTGATTGTGGTCTTGGCTTTATTGCGGCATACTTCTCAAAGCTTATCGGACTTCTCACGACCCTTATCGGCTTTTAAGAATTGATCGAAAACCCACAAAATACCTACATGAATGAACGCAAGGCATAAGTAACGCAAAAGTTCTCAATTATTAGCAAAAACCGCAAGAAAATGCATTATTCAACAAAAACGCATCTAAGACCTAAACTAAGCTAAAAAGGCCTAAAAATAATAAAAATAAGCCTAAAAACAACAGAAAACAAGTGAAAAGAGCCCGGGAAATTGGTCCTAAAATGGACCTATCAATAGTCATGTTTGCTCACTTGTTTGGGATGAAAAAGAAAAAAACTATGAGAAATTCATCCCACTTCTAACAAATTTCTTGCACTTAGAAAATCCTTGCAAAATTTTCTAAGTGTGTTAAACACACTCTAATTGTAACGACCCGGAATTTTGGGCCAGAAAATTTCGCGGTTATTAATGTGATTTCCCTAGAATATTGTCTCATAACCGGCAGCTTGTGAAGTTCAAGACCGGCGGTATGGAACCGGCAGCTTGTGAAGTCCAAGACCGGCGGTATAGAACTGGCAGCTTGCAAGGTCCAAGACCGGCGGTTTATGAAGACCAAACCGGCGGTATAGAACTGGCAGCTTGCAAGGTCCAAGACCGGCGGTTTATGAAGACCAAACCGGCAGCTTTGAAGCCTCATCTTTTAAACTGGCAGCTTCATCTTGAATTCTCAATTGGGCCAAAGACCCAATTTATTTCTTTATTTTTAGTGGTGGCCGGTTTTTCTTAGGTACTTGGGCCAATTTTTGGGTTGGTTTATTTAATTGATTATTAGATAATATTTGAATTAATTAATTTAATTAATTTGAATTATTACTAATTACTTTGTCAAATGTTTGTTGTTGACCAACAAACTTCTTCCCCCTCTTTCTCTATGTACACGGCAGCCCTAGGGCTTCACTTGGGGCTTGCTTGTTTTTATTTTCTTTATATAGGACCCCTTGTATTATTTTGGGTCCTATTGTTAATTGCTCCATAAACCCTAAAGCTTTCTCCATCTTGCTCCCCTCTCATATAGCCGTGAACCTCCATTGTTACCTTGGAATTTTTGCAATTTAAGGTAACTTCGCTTTTCTATTTAATTAAAGGGTAGCAAATCATATAGTTAATTAGGATGTATCATGGAAATTGTAGGTTTTATGTATGATTTGGTTCGAAAATTTCGAGTGACATGAAGATATGTTTCTTGATTTATTTTGCGTATTTTCTTGATATGTTATGCAATCAATATAAATCTTTAACTGTTTTAGGTATCTTTTAATATATTTAATTATGAAATTTCGATTTGTTCCTGGAAAAATTTGATGAAGTGGGTTGTTTTTCTTTGAATCATGATTTAGTCAATGAATTGCTTAATTGATATTGATGATGATTGTGGCGTATGACCCCTGGTAGTATATATAAAGCCTAAACCTTGTTAATCAAATGCATGATAATGATGATACGCATGAACATTTGATCTTGTTTCTTTTAATCTAATCTTGTTATTTGTTGCTAAAGTTATGATTTTTATGTATCTAATTAGTTATTCTATTTAATTCTTGTTGATTGAATTTACATAAAATAATTGAATAACTTTTGGTTAAAACTCATAAAAATGTCGAGTGAGTTGAAAACAAGAAAATAGAATTTTGATGATAATTTTGGTAATTTTTAGTAATTAATTAATTAATTAAAATAATTTAAGGAATAGTTAATTAATTAATTATTAAAACCGTGTGGAATTAAAAGAAATAGTCAAATTTTAGTTAATTTTGGATCATTATTAATTTAAGGAATAATTAATAATAAAAGTTTCGGATAAAATAATTATCAGGGATAAGTTGTAAAGTGAAGGGGGTAGGAAACAATATTAATAATATTACCTCTAGTATTTCGGCCCTTAACAATAATATTAATAATATTTTACAAGTTAATATTAGTAATAATATTAAGGTTAGTATCCGAAAGGATAGGTTATAAGTATATGATATATATATTAGGGATAGTATATTATAAGGTTTAAAGATGCATAAGATATTATTAGGGCTAAGAAAGGAAACAGAGTAATAGCTATACATGTTATGTCTCGGTCTCTGGCTAGGAAAGACTTGGTATTTAAGGTGGCCAATAGACGTGCCGCACCTCTCTTTCCTGGGACTCCGAACATTTCATTTCCTATTACGGTCACCTAGTATTATCCTAATATATGATATGATTAAATTAAATGAAGATATAAGATACAATATGGACACCCACCTGTATGATACACGAGTCATTAGTGGGTTAAGTCAGAACCACTACTCAATGGGACGGACACATGAGTTCCCCCGAGTAGTTTTGAATCTTAGAACATGTAGTCGTCTGGTAACCGTACAGCGAGTCGCTACCAGGAGTTATGGCCATAGCTTAGGCTTAGCGGTGAAACACGGGATCCGCTATGGGTTGAGTACACGAGCTCCTCCCGGCATGTTCTAGGAAGTTATGGTGAAACACGAGATCCATAACGAGTTACAAGTGACCGGTCCAACAAAGATATTATATTAGGATCATACGATTTGATAAGATGAAATCATAAGATGAAGTTAAGATGATTTCTAAGAGATGATGAAAAGATAGGTTATGATCTAATATAATAAGAGAGACATGAGAAGATTAAGATAAGATTTTGATATGATATGTTAAGAGCATGATAAGATATGATTACGACAAGAAATGAATGATGATATGATAAGATATGAATTATGATATGATAAGATTAAGATATTGTAATGATGATGATAAATTTATGATATAAATTAAGAAGGGATAAGTATAGGTTAAAGATTGGGATAATTCAAGATGTATAGTATAAAGTATAAGTTTAGCATAATGTAAGTCTTCCGCTGTGTATTTCTGTATTTATGAGTATGCACGTGTATGTATAACTATACGGATGTTGTATGTATTTGGTATGTTTCTAACCGTACTTGCAGGGTTGGTTATACGTATTTTATACGTAGTTATACGTACTCTAACCGTATTTCTGCAGGGGTATTTATACGTATTTTTAAACGTATCTTTATACGTATTTTTATACGTATTTGTATACGTATTTTATACGTACTTTTATACGTAATACTATACGTACGTTTTTATGGAATTTGTGTATCTTGTGTAAAGCATGTATTAATTCTTTTACAGTTTTTATGATATTTTCTATGATATTATGTGTTTGGTGGTCCCTCGATTAAATGGGACAGCCTAGTTACTCGCCACTGACGGTGGACCCCCCCCTCAGTTTCAGGTGATGTTGCAGCAGATTAGAGCGGGCTTCGCCGGATGGGCTTGAGTGTTTAGGCCTTTATTCTTAAGTTTCTAGTATTTTCCAGAACAATTTAGCATTTATTAGTTTATTATATGATCCCAGCATGTTGGGACAATATTTCCAGACATTTGATGTAATAACAATTAGTGGTTTACTATGGATTCTAGCAGCTATAATTAATAAAAGTTAATTCTTTCATTTATAATGTTGATTTATTGTTTAATTAGATTAAGTAATGATCCGAATGTCGATTTTCCTTCGTAAATCGACAAGCTTAGAAGTCGGGTCGTTACACTAAAAACACAAAGCTTTTAGGATTCACTCTTAGGATCACATAGAGTGAATAATCTCCATTGTATCTCATTAATTAGTTATTTCGTGGTAACCCAGTGATCCATATATAATGGGGCGAAATTAAACTAATAGTAAAACGTAACTTCCATGCCTTGGAGATTCATATCCGGTTATCACTAACATATTTTCCCTAACAATCTATTAGGTTATTTTCTTGTGACGGATATGAATACTTCAACGGTGGTTTGTTTGAAGGAGATGTTCTGTTCCGCTGGTGTTGCAAGGAATGATCAATATTATGATGTCTTGAAATATGAAGATAATTCAAGGATACTTCATGGTTGAAGAAATTTCAAGTAAGAAGTTTCTTGTTATTTGCTTTGAATTTTACTTATTATTTAATAAGTGCTAAAATTCATGATGAATGATGCACACTGTTTATTGGCTTTCCTAATGGATTTATAACATACATGGAATATGTGAAAGCATATTGGTAAGTTGTTGAACCATGTTTGATTTGAGTGATGACAAACCAGTTCCTTATACTTTATTGTTATTGTACAAGTTTATGCATGTTTGTCTATGAGTAGATTGCAATCAAGATATGGAATGTCAAGGCAAGAATTGGATTGAAAATCATCAAAGGCCTTGAGATGCATGAAGATCAGAAACTAAGAGCTTGCAGCATTTATTGTTTACCATAGGATCTCCATATAAAATGGACTTAGGGAAGTAAGGCTGAGGTAAAAGTTTAAAAGAGAAAGAAGCTTGGAGTTTATGTCTAGCAATTTAAAGAGAACAGTCAAGAAACAGTTCCCTTTAACAGACATAAACCCAGTAGAATTGGGAGCACTGTGGAAACAGATCCCAGTACTACGTATGTGAAATTAAGTAATCAGATTTTTGATATATCAGTCCTAAAATGTTTTAAATTCAAAATTCAAAAATTGATTATTTAAGATTTTAAAAGATTGCTTAAATAAAATATCCAATCAAAATATTAACTCATTTAATGAACTTAACAAAGTGGATTTGATTGCACTTTCCTTTAAACTCAAGAGTTTATGGAAAGAGAATAAAATCTGATTTGATAAAGATATTAAAGGGAATATTTTCTACAGCTAGTTGGGTCATCTATTAAAGCAACACTCCAATGCACATTTAGGGTTACGATTTTCCACTATTAAATTAAATCTTTGGAAACCCTAAAAACTCTCTTGCTCTCCAAAAAGAAAATCAGCCATATTTCTCTAAGTTCATTCTTAGTGCAAAAACATCTCCACATTCATGTTCAAAGAGATATTAAACGGAGAAAAGTCGTAATTGTAATGGAATCAGTTACTGGAAAGTGGTTGGGGAGTGTTCTGTGAGTACAAAGTGAACTATTATAGTTAACAGTTGGGGAATTGATTGTTACGGGGTTGTAGCAATTCAATTGAGTGTGTAACCTTCGTTATTATTCTGGTTGACTAATAATATTAATGAGAGAGTGGAGGACGTAGGCTTATTGAGAAGTCGAACCTCGTTAAATCCTTGTGTTCATTATTTATTTTACTGTACTGCTCGTTCCCTCTCTGTTCTCTGAAACAATATTTAACCATTCAAAAACGAAAAATCTGCCATACTTAATTCAACCCCACCCTTCTGGAATATATATTGAACTTTCATAAGTGCAATCATGGTTAACTTTCAACGTGGAATAATATTTATTGTATTATTTAGTGGATTAAAGTTCTTCAGTCGTCATTGCATGTACAAAATTTACTATCAATATTTTAATAATTTCAATGCCATATAATCGGAATATACCCACTTTTGTGAAATGGGGTATGGTAAACAAGATAATAATTTTTATAATGATTTCTTCATATATAAAGATTATCTTGTTTATGTTCAATTTGGTTGTATAAGTGCATATATGTGGCGAATTTTAATGACAATATTTATTTAATTTGTTTGTCAAAATTTGTATATATGGTCTTTTTAACTTCTTATACATGGAACCAATTTGGGATTATTTTGAAATTATTGAGGACTTTGTCTTTCATGATATCATGTATATATATGGACGGAGGAAGAATTTTATTCTTTGGAAAAATCATGATGAATATGATAAAGTTTTATTGATGGTGAAAGTATGCCTAAGAAGA
The DNA here is from genome assembly GCA_951394345.1 of Salicornia ramosissima. Classification (NCBI taxonomy): domain Eukaryota; kingdom Viridiplantae; phylum Streptophyta; class Magnoliopsida; order Caryophyllales; family Amaranthaceae; genus Salicornia; species Salicornia ramosissima. The sequence continues at coordinate 23,206,617 of OX596240.1, read as the reverse complement.
TGATTGGTATAATCATGTAAATTAGCATGGTAATAATGCTAATGGGTGAATAAATTTATTATTCATGAAATGGGTGTTGGTTAATTTTTGTATGTTATAATACATTAATTTTTTATTGATGGGAATCAATAGACAAATGCATATGGTTTTTTTTTTATTTACATTGTTTATTTATCATCTAATGCTTACTAGTATACTTTTTGTAAGTATGGCCTGGTTATTAGTAGAGGTTTTATATGGAGTAATTAACTACTTCATGGAGGAATAAAAACTATTTCCTTGTTAATGGTTAACGGTTAAATGCATGATAAATATATGTTTATTTTGTTCTCCTTGGTTTAAAGAAGAATGATGTATCATATTTTAATATGGTGATCAATTTTATAATTGATGGTATTCTATGGTTTAATAGAATAGTGCATTTGTTAAACATTGTTCATGGGAATATTCCATGTGTTTGTTGACAATACTCGATGTGTGATTATGAGTACTTATCTCAATAAAGATAGTATGTGTATTGTGATGAATATTTTTTTTTCACAATGTTGCCTTGGGTTTGTTCTCATGATTAATCAAAAGTATAAGTATTTATATGTCTAATTTTGTAACATATGAGTATATGGAAAATTAGTACATATAGATGTAAAATCTTATACTTAACATTGATTTATGAAATATTTTTCGTTTTTCAGAAAATATTGTATTATACATAATATTTGTATGATCAAAGATAAAGTTTATTATCTTGAACCGGGTTTATAAATTAATAGTATAAGTGGTCATATTATAAAATTTGGTAACATATGAGAATATGAAAAATTTGTGTATATATACGAGAGGAGAATTCTTATACTTCATAATAATTTATAAAATTATTTTATTTTATTAAATATTGTTTTATATACTTAATAAAAGTATAATGGAAGATAAATATTTTATCTTTGACTTGCAATATTTATTAGACTAGTATATTTGATAATTTTATGTTTGTTTATTATGGAAAAAGATTTTGTTGTCCTTCATAAAAAAAGGGATATTTCCCCAGGTACCCCTGAGGTTAGGCCTAATAGCCAAAATGCCCGCACTTTTTTTAACTGGCATTAGGTGCCCCTCAGGTTATTATAAATGGCAAGAATGTCATTAATACAAATTCCGACCTCAAATTAGGGCTAATCTGTTTTGCAAATTTCGGCTTCAAATATGACTCTTAAGGGTTAAAATGGCTCGTAAAACCTTGAGATGACAATTTTTGCTCTCATATATCTAGGTCTTGATTCGCCTCGATTTGCGCACTTTGATCTACGTGTTTTTAAAAAATTGTCCTCTTAAGATTTTACGGGTCATTTTAATCCTAAAAGATCAGATTTGAGGTCGAAATTTGTAAAAAACGAACAGATTAGCCCTAATTTGAGGTCGGAATTTGTATTAGTGACATTCTAGCCATTTATACTGACCTCAAGGGCATCTAATGCAAGTTAAAAAAGTGAGGGAATTCTGGCTATTAGGCCTAACGTTAGGGGTACCTGGGAAAATATCCCTAAAAAAATGATGGTTCTTTATGAAGGAATTTATTCTTCATCAAGATAATTTTATTTTTCGGTTTTTGGAGGAGGTAATTCTTTTGATATCCATAATAAATTTATATATTATTAATATTGTCTTGACATTAAATAGTGAAAGTGATGTAAACGAGTATATGATGTGTTTTGGACATAAATTCATATTATTGTGATTTATTTCAAAATTATATCAATTGGTATTCATGTATATAATTGAATCATATATATGTATGTGCGATAATTTTTGTATATATGATTTTATATAACATGGGGTCGCTATGGTTTATGCAATATATTTTAACTTGGATGAATAATTATCTAAATATTATTAAGTTAAAATAGCATTAAACATGAATAAAATGATGGGTTTAAACCTATCGGGTAACATATGTAAATGAAACTCAATTTGACGTCTAATACAACGTTAGATCTCAAATTTAATGAGTATAAAATTTTAGTTGATAAGTTGTGAAACATTAGGTATGATTTTATCCCAATGTATGTGGTGATTACTACATGCAATTTATCTTTCATAATTTCCATTATTTAATAGAGGAAGAATTTAATATTCTCGAAAATTATGATAAATAAGATAAAATGATATTCTTTATAATTTTTGAGTTTCACAAATAGTAGTTGAAAATCATAAATTTTCTGAGCTACTAAGGGGTGTCACAAGAAATTTTAAAGAATATGTTTGTATTTTTTTTTCTGTTTTATTTTCAGTTTGTAATATAATTTTTCCAATATATTGTGGGGGTTATTTTATTCTATTACCACGTAAAAGGTGATGGGTAATGCATATGTATTTTATGATAGTCTTTATTTTATTCTAAAAGATAGACTTCATAAAAGGATTGTTAATTTGATAAATTAAGTAGTACTCTAAGGTGTTATTATAGTATGTTAGGCATTTGTAATTTATACTCATATTTATATGCATGTGTTACACTTCAAATTGTGTATGCGGATTTGTTGCATATGTTAAGTATTTGAGTATGGAATATGACAATTTCTCGTCATGAGTAATTTTCTTAATAACAAGAATTTATGTTTGTATATATAATGTTCATTTTTTTAATAAAAAAATGAAGTCATAAAAGATAAAGCATTAGTATAAGTGTATATATATCAAATTTGTTGACATATAATAATGTATCAAAACTTTTTATATATGGAGGAGGAAAACTTATACTTGGATTTATTTATGGTGGAACGCTTAGCTTCCATGATTATTAATTTTATACTTATTATTATTGGTATAAAATGTATGGAATATATATTTATTTTCCACAGTTATTAATTTTAGACTTATTATTATTGGTATAAAATAGATGGAATATTTAATTATTTTCTATGGTTATTAATTTTATACTTATTATTAGTATAAAGTGATTGAATTTTATTCTACATACTATTTAATAGATGAATGTCATCAAAAGATTCTTTGGTATATAAAAGAATGTTATGTGCAAAAATTTTAATGGATTAAGAAATTATTATTTCTATAAAGATGATTTAATTTCTTGGAATCTAATGAGTTAAACTTGCATGGTATTTTATATATTTTTAATATATTAAAGGATAGACATATTATCTTTTAATTAAATAGATGATGGAATAATGGTAATAATCTATTTTGAGATTTATTCCATGGTTTATGTCACTAGTTTGTGATATGTTACATTTTAATTATATTGTTAACAATGTAGGATTATATTTATAATGTTAATATACGACTCATGTGCGACAATTTGTTATGGGCGTGATTTTATAAATATAATTTAAGTCGTGATTAATAATTTTGTACGTTATAGTTTAACTTGGAAAATCTTTGGCCAAAGTGTTGTCAAGTTAAGGTTGTATAAAATTTTAGAGGGACGGTAATAAGCCTGAATTAAAATCACTAGTAAAGAAAACTCGATTCAACGTCTAGTACAACGCTAGATCTTGAATTCAATGAGGATCCAACTTTTCTTAGTGGTTTGGAAGCAATGATAGAGGAGGGTGAACTAAGGTTCTTAATAAATCTTTGATATTGGCTCAATTGTAGGAGCATGTGCATAAAGATTTACCTATATGAGTTAGAAGTTTGGTCGCTTCGTCAACTTTTGGGCTTCACTTGAAACCCTCATGAACGGATACGGACACCATGGCTTCTAATGTGTAGAGGGTTAAAAGACCTTTGTTAGTGCTTGTGTGTATTGTATCTTCAGTAATTCGTAATGATTGTATGATTCAAAGCTTAGTCTATCATTACAATTGGAATTATCGTAAAGTATACCATACCAAGTAGGAATTCAATCTTTAAGATATTTCTATTTATGCATGAGCATGTTATTTTGTGTTGGTTTTTCGTGAGTTGTGGTTTTAAGTTTGTCAACATGTATGTCATAAACGGGAGGAGGATTGTTGGAACATTTATGTATAAATGAGCTTGAACAAGTGAACAAAAGAAGAAGAAATAAGGCAAAAAGGGAATTGAGGCAGGACCAGGTCGCACGTCGCAGCCCCGTGAGGTCGCGACTCGCGACTCGCGACTTTAGGTCGCACCTCACGATTTCTCACTGGATCATAGCCCTGTTTGTTTGTTTACTCGGATGTTTTTGCCTCGGATACTTTTACATATCAAAACTTGTTTATTAGGCTTTAATACTGAATTAAGATGGTATTAAAACATTATTAAATCAGAATGTAAAGAGCTTGCATTGTGAATGACATCTTTACATGATAATAGCACAATTCAAGTTTCATGAATTCAGATTTTATTATGGTTTTAATGGTGATTCTTCACTCATCTTTGGCTAATTTATTCTTGTGGTTTTTGCTATAAATAGTCATGTTTGCTCACTTGTTTGGGATGAAAAAGAAAAAAAATATGAGAAATCCATCCCACTTTTTACAACTTTCTTGCACTTAGAAAATCCTTGCAAACTTTTCTAAGTGTGTTAAACACAATCTAAAAACATAAAGCTTTTAGGATTCACTCTTAGGATCACATAGAGCGAATAATCTCCATTGTATCTCATTATTAATTTCATGGTGTTTCACCTCTCGGGAAACTTAAGATACAAAGAGGTGAAATAGGATGAGTTGGGGAGAGCCTCAGTGTATGCTGACTAGATCTCGGGGTGATGACTCGGTTGAGTTGTGGATGAGCTGAGACTTGATGCTGACTAGACTCCTTCAAACGGGCTTGGGCCTGGTTGAGTGAGTCCTGCAAAATGAACAAGGGGTGACTGACCCGGGGGGTGGACCCGGGAATTCCCCTCCGATGCTTAAGTCAGCAAAGTATTTAATGTAGAAATGTAGAGAGAGAGAGAGAGTTCCCTTTTAGGAAAGGTGGTTGTATTAGGAATTGTGTTTGCCTTCACCTGACCTCACCTGCCATAAATGAGGGCATTTGTAGGTGAGGTTTTTGGGGGCTGATTGACAGGTATTTGGGGGTTGTCAATCAGCTAAGATGGGGGGATTTGTGACATGTGTCTTCGGATGTCCAGATGGCGACACCTGTCCGAAGGGTGTTTTAGGAGATAATGGGAATTCCGGGGGTATTTTGGTCATTGTGACTTTTATTGGGCTCAGGGCCCAAACATTTAGCCCCTCGCATAATATGTTGCTCGGATCGACTGCGAGAGTGCGTATCATGCGAAGATGTTTTGCCTCGGTTTGGCCCCGGGGGACTAAATTGTGTTCCTTGTTCCTTCATTTATAAAGTAAAGGTGATTGCCACTCTTGGAATAATGGAGGGATCCTTGGTAGTCAATGGCTCAGGAGAGTGGTCCCCGTTGTGTTTTTAACCGAGGGGTGAGCCCCTAGCGATTAGTGCCCGGACGGAGGATAACCCTCGTTTTTTGGCCGAGGGGGAAGCCCCTGGCACTCAGTGCTTTGGACGGAGAGTGATTCTCGTCCTTTGGCTGAGGGGGAAAGCCCCTGGCACTTGGTATTGTGGACGGAGGGTAATCCTTGTCCTTTGGCCGAGGGGGAAGCCCCTACCACTCAGTGTAATGACCCAGATTTATCGGTATTTCTGTCGTTGATTTATTTGTGTATTTATGTTATTTTATGTATGGTCCAAAATTTATTTGGACTACTTATTTTATTTTATGTGAATAGTTTCAATTATTTCTATTTTTGGTTGTTTATTATTAATTTTATTATTATTTAATTAATTAGAATTTTATTAATTTTCTAATTAGTTGATTAATTTTTGGGCCAAATGTAAATTAAGCTTGATTAATCATGCATGAGTGCAATTAGCCCAAATGATCACAAAAGCCCATTTGAGCCTTATGAAAATCGGCCCCTCATGATTAAGTGGACTAATTTGCCACTTGTTTCATTTTCACAACTCAAACCACTTCTATAAATAGAAGGGTTAGTAAGGCTTAAGAGCTCATTTTGCCATCATTTGCACCTTTGATCATCATTTGCCGCAATAAAAAAGCCAAACACTCTCCCTTGCCTTAAGATTTTCACACGCCATTTTTGGTGTATGAACACCCAACTTTTTTTCATCATCCAATCATTTCCAAAGCTTAAAGATTAAAATTCTATTGATCTTTAAGTAACTCTAAACACAACAATTCCTTAGTTTTCAATCAAGACTTCTAGTTTGGGTTTGGATTTGGGGTTTGTTCGATTGGGTCGTGTTCGTGAAAGGGTCCGTGTGGTTCGTGTGAAAGGGCTGTGTTGGTTCGTGTGGTGGACCGTGCAGCCGTGCCGTGTTGAAGATGGTGGTCCGTGGTGGTGCCGTGTAAGAGCCGTGGTGGTGCCGTGTGCAAATCGTGGTGGTGCCGTGCAAAAACCGTGCGTGTGAGCCGTGTGTGTCGAGGTTCTAGCCGTCTGTTTTGTGTTTTCCGGGCAGCAAGTTTGTGTGCTTAATTTGCTTGATCTTCAATAAGGTAACATACTATCTTACCTTAATATGTATACTATGATTATAGGATAGATTAAGTGATCATGTTGGATGAATTTGTATTGATTGTTTGCCATGATATGCGTGATTTTTAAGGATGGATTTTGGTATTGAATTCATGATAATTTTCTTAAGTTTTCATGCATGTTTTTGATGGGATTTTTCGTATGGCATGATTTTGAAGTTGAGTTCTTGTTGAGTTCTTGATGAATTCTTGATGAGTTCTTGGTTGAATCTTGGAATCTTGGAAGTCAGTCATATGATCTTTGAAGTGCAAGTTTATTGATGTCTTTTGAAGTTTTATTAAAGGATAAGTAAAGTTTTACAAGGTTTTCTAAAGAAAGTTTTAAAGAAGTTAAAGAACGGTTTAAAGAAAGTTAAAGATTTGATAAAGAATGATTTAAGAAGTAGTATTGATTATGGTTGGACTCAAGAAAAGGCAAAAGAAGCGATCTTGAGAATAACATTGATGTTGTAAGTAAAGATTTAGCTTAAGTTTGCATTTAGACGCATAACCTTAGAGTAAGATTCTAAGACTTGGGTTAAGACGTTGCCCCTATCCTAACCAGGTATTGGGATAGTGTATACTTGCTATGTTGTCTTTTGATATGAATTTCCGTAAGATGGGGTTCATGGGTTTGGGAGTAAGATTCTCATTCCTGGCATAGTAGGAAAGTTCGTTCGCGTAAGATACGTTCGTACGTGCATAGTCCGGTCTAAAATGTAAATGGTAGCGATAAAGTTGATTAACGATTTAAGTTGCAATAATTCAAGTTGGTCAGTTTTACGTTATTATTATTGTGATGTTTATGTTGTATGTTGGTTGGTAGTCTGATATGTTATTTGATTTGTTCTATGATTATGTGTATCCATGTTAGGGTGGGACTGTTATGTTACTCGCCACTGACACTGGATTGTTGTTAATTTTTCTGGTAACTCTGATGATGACGGTGTTGCTTAGATTTGGGTTGGGCGAGTGCCATTGTTGTTTTCTTGTTCTAGACTATATTATGTTTTTAGTTTAGACGTATAGTTTTTGTATTTCGTATATTTTAACTCTGACAGTATTTGGAGTTATTCATTAGTACTGATACATTTGGGTTTGGTATTGTACAAACTTGTGGGTGTTGTACTTTTGGGTTATAGTAATGATAATTTCGAGGTTTTGTTTTAATTTTTAGTAAGTTTGTTTGTTAGATCGACAATTGGACTCGTCGGTTTCTTCCACGCCAGTTTAAGTGAGTCGGGTCGTCACAGTTGGTATCAGAGACGAATAGGTTTTAAGTGAAGTTTTAGGACTTCAGTAAAACCCAGGAGTTGAGAGCTTTGCCATTCCCAAGTGATAAACCCAATTTAGAATAAGTTTAAAGGAGAAGAGCGTCTGGTAGGAGAATTTGGGATAAGACTCTTTTTCCTACTTTCTTTTTGTGTGTATATTTGACTGACATTGCCTCTTTTTGTTTGTCTGTTGCTGCGATGATTTCAACATGTCCACACCTCACCGGACAAGTTCGGGTCAACAGAGGTTACGAGCGCTCGAGGAGGCGATTCTTACGCTTGCACATCATAGTCGTCACCCATCGGGATCGCAGTCGACGTTCGATCGTATCGCTCGTCATCGACCACCTACTTACGATGGGGTTGCCGACCCTACGACGTTGGAGAGTTGGATCCGCAAGATGGGTAAGCTCTTCGACGCGACATTTTGCCCCGACCACGAGAAGTTCCAGATCGCCGCCTACTACTTGCGAGGAGAGGCCGATAACTGGTGGAGTGTAGCGAAGAACGCGTGTATGCCCCTACATCTAATGTCTTGGGCCGAGTTCGTAGCTAAGGTCCAGGAGAGGTTTTATCCCGACGAGTTACAGTGGCAAAAACAGGAGGAGTTTCTTACTCTCGCTCAGGGTAAGATGACGGTTCAGGCCTACACCGATAAGTTCGCCGAGTTATCGAGGTTTGCTATCTACATCGGTAGTACCATCTGAGGAGGAGCGGGTCAAGCGTTTCATCAAAGAGCTAGATCCGAGGATTCGCGGCCATGTGATCAGTAATGGAGCGAAGACGTTACAGCGAGCTTACGAGGTAGCACTTGACATCCAGACATCTGTCGTGAGGAGGATACGAGCAAGAAGAGGACCCCGACCCCGGTGACCTCGCCATCATTTAAGAAGCCCCGGTTCATTGCTCCTAGCAGTACCCCTCCGACCGCGAGTTCATCTCAGGGATCAGGGAGTTCGAGATGCAGAGGATGTGGCAAGGACTTCCATCCAGGGAAGCGATGCAACGGGACGCCCATTACATGTTTTATCTGTGGGAAGGAAGGCCACAAGGCGTCAGTTTACCCCGAGAAGAAGCCAGGCACCGAGACCAAGCAACTTCCAGCACCGGCTAAGACTCCAGTGAAGAATCGAGTCTACTGTATGACTGAGGTAGAGGCAGAGGTCCAGCCAGATGTAGTCTCAGGTAGATTTCTTGTCTCTGGTATTTTAGCACTTGTTTTATTTGATTCTGGTGCCACACTTTCTTTCGTGGCTATTAGTTTTGTCTCGAGGTCTAATCTTCGAGGCGGTTCCCTTGTTAGTTCGATCATAACTCTCCCTTCTGGAGAGGATTTTGTTTGTCAGCGCGAGTTCCGAGGAGTGCCTATCGTTATAGCCGGAGAGCAGGCGACGAAGGATCTGAAGGAGTTCCCGCTGATGGAGTTCGATGTCATTCTTGGCATGGACTGGCTATCGAGGTATCGAGCGACTATTCGTTGCCGAGACCAGTCAGTGACATTCCGAGGATCGCAAGGCAATTGGATCACTTATTCTGGGATCGTTCTGAAGAAGGGTGTAAAGGTAATCTCAACCTTGAAAATGAGAAAACATCACCAGAAGGGCGATATGGTGTTCCTATGTCAGGTAAGGGACTTGACTGAGGATAGTCTGTTGGACGATATACCTGAAGCGATGGATTTCAGAGACGTATTTCCTGATAAGCTACCGGGAGTTCCACCCGAGCGCGATGTCGAGTTTAATATCTACTTAGCACCCGGGACAGCGTCGATTTCGAAGGCACCTTACCGGATGGCACCATCGAAGTTGCAGGAGTTAAAGACGCAACTCCAAGATTTGATCGATAAGGGCTTCATTAGGCCGAGCGTTTCTCCATGGGGAGAACCTGTGCTCTTTGTGAAGAATAAATACGGTAGTATGCGTCTATGCATAGACTACCGAGAATTTAATCGGGTAACTACCAAGAATAGGTACCTGTTGCCTAGGATTGAGGACCTGTTCGATCAGTTACGAGGAGCGGGAGTGTTTTCGAAGATAGATCTTCGATCTGGATATCATCGGATTCCAGTCAAGAACGAAGACATCCCGAAGACAGCTTTTCGTACGAGATGCGGCCATTACGAGTTCGAGGTGATGCCTTATGGACTCACTAACGCACCAGCCGTGTTCATGGATCAGATGAACCGGACTTTCCATCACTTACTCGATAAGTGTGTTGGAGTATTTATAGATGATATCTTAGTCTATTCGAGAGACGAGTCTGAGCATGCAGAGCATCTCCGGATGGTACTAGAGATATTACGGAAGAATAAGTGGTTCGCAAAACTCTCCAAGTGTGAGTTCTGGCTTCGCGAAGTAGCATTTCTGGGTCACGTAATTAGCAAGGAAGTCATTAAGGTAGACCCGGCAAAAGTTAAGGCTGTAGTTGAATGGAGTAGCCCGAGAAATGTGGCGGAGGTTCGTAGTTTTCTAGGATTGGCCGGATACTATCGACGATTCGTCCAGGACTTCTCCAAGATTGATAGGCCGATGACTAGTCTCCTACAGAAGGAGATCCGATTCGTTTGGACGGAGGCTTGCGAGCAAGCGTTTCAGCAGCTAAAACAGAGATTAGTTTCTACTCCTATTCTTACCCTTCCGAACGATGAGGAGGATTTCGAGGTCTATAGTGATGCGTCTAAGAGTGGCCTAGGTTGTGTGCTAATGCAAGGCGGGAAGGTCATCGCTTACGCATCGAGGCAGCTGAAGGTGCACGAGCGTAACTACCCCACGCCTGACTTGGAGCTAGCAGCTACAGTATTCGTGCTAAAGATTTGGAGGCACTATCTCTATGGTGGTTCGTGTAAATTATTCACGGATCATAAAAGTCTCAGGTACATCTTCACTCAGAAAGACCTCAATTCGAGGCAGAGACGATGGCTTGAACTTATTAAGGAATACGACCTGACGCTTAATTATTGCGAAGGCAAGGCGAACTTAGTCGCTGACGCACTAAGTCGCAAGAATCGATTAAGCTTCAGTAGAAGCCGTAGTTCCGTCAGATTTCATCTGACATCTATGAGTGCCGAGCCTGAATTATTTCAGGAATTGCGCGAGGGTCAACAAAATGATCCGCAGTTGGCTAGGATTCGAGAGGCTTTACGACAAGGAAAAGTCGCTGGCTTCGAGATCTCTTTCGATGGTAGTCTGCAATTTCGAGGGAGGTGGTGTGTACCGGATAATTCTGATCTTAGGAATAGAATCATGTCTGAGGCACATAACTCGCCCTACTCTGTTCATCCTGGAGGTAACAAGCTGTATCAGGACCTGAAGGGCCAGTTCTGGTGGCCTAAGATGAAGAGGGATGTAGCAGAGTTTGTAGCTCGATGTTTAGTCTGTCAGAAGGTTAAGATCGAGAATCAGAGACCTGGAGGTCTATTGCAGCCACTATCGATTCTGACCTGGAAATTTGAGTCGGTATCTATGGATTTCTTGGTTAGCCTACCTACCTGTAATGGTATGAATGCCATTTAGGTAATAGTGGATGGGTTGACCAAGGTCTCTAGATTCATACTGATGAAGATGACCCGATCGATAGAGTGCCTGGCAGAGGCTTATACCCAGGACATTATCCGACTTCACGGAGTTCCGAGGGAGATAGTTTCTGATCGTGATCCGAGGTTCTTATCTCATTTCTGGAAGTCAGTTCAAGAAGCCTTTGGAACAAAGTTGAAGCTGAGCACCGCATTTCACGCGGCGACAGATGGTCAGACTGAGAGGACCATCCCGACTCTGGAGGATATGTTACGAGCATGTACTCTGGATTATCGTCAGTCTTGGGTGCGTATGCTCTGCTTGGTAGAGTTCTCCTATAATAAAAGTTATCACTCCAGCATCGATATGGTTCCGTACGAGGCCTTGTATGGCAGGAAATGTCGGAGTCCGATTTTTTGAAATGATATCAGGGATACTGTGGTTTTGAGACCTGAGATTGTACGAGATACCGTAGAGAAGGTCCGAGTCATTCGGTCTAAGATGCAGGCCGCGCAGAGTCGTCAGAAATCCTACGCCGATAATCGACGTAGACCACTGACTTTCGAGGTAGGTGATAGAGTCTTGCTTAAGGTTTCTCCATACAAAGGAGTGGCTCGCTTTGGTCAAAAGGGGAAACTCCTACCGAAATTCGTGGGACCTTACGAGATACTAGAACGAGTTGGGGAGGTGGCATATTGGTTGGCATTACCACCATAGTTTGTCTAATGTTCACGATGTGTTCCATGTTTCCCAGCTAAGGAAATATGTACATGATCCTACCCACGTAATTCCAGTGGAATCGGTCACGTTTGAGTCGAAACTGACGTTCGAGGAGCGACCAGTTCAGATCTTGGATCGCGAAATGAGGACCCTCCGGCGTAAGCAAGTCCAGCTAGTCAAGGTGTTATGGAGAAATCAGCACCACGAGGAAGCGACTTGGGAGACAGAGGCGTCCATGAGGTAGAAATACCCAGAGCTGTTTGAGGGTGAACAATCTCCTTTGCCCAAAATTTTGGGACGAAATTTCTTTAAGGAGGGGAGGTTGTAACGACCCAGATTTATCGGTATTTCCGTCGTTGATTTATTTGTGTATTTATGTTATTTTATGTATGGTCCAAAATTTATTTGGACTATTTATTTCTATTTTATGTGAATAGTTTCGATTATCTCTATTTTTGGTTGTTTATTATTAATTTTATTATTATTTAATTAATTAGAATTTTATTATTTAATTTTCTAATTAGTTGATTAATTTTTGGGCCAAATGCAAATTAAGCATGATTAATCATGCATGAGTGTAATTAGCCCAAATGATCTCAAAAGCCCATTTGAGCCTTATGAAAACCGGCCCCTCATGATTAAGTGCACTAATTTGCCACTTGCTTCATGTTCACACCTTAAACCACTTCTATAAATAGAAGGGTTTGTGAGGCTTAAGAGCTCATTTTGCCATCATTTGCACCTTTGATCATCATTTGGCACAATCAAAAAGCCAAACACTCTCCCTTGCCTTAAGATTTCCACACGCCATTTTTGGTGTATGAACACCCAACTTTTGTTCATCATTCAATCATTTCCAAAGCTTAAAGATTAAAATTATATTTATCTTTAAGTAACTCTAAACACAACAATCTCCTTAGTTTTCAATCAAGACTTATAGTTTGGGTTTGGATTTGGGGTTTGTTCGATTGGGTCGTGTTCGTGAAAGGGTCCGTGTGGTTCGTATGAAAGGGTCATGTTGGTTCGTGTGGTGGACCGTGCAGCCGTGCCGTGTTAAAGACGGTGGTCCGTGGTGGTGCCGTGTAGGAGCCGTGGTGGTGTCGTGTGCAAGTCGTGGTGGTGCCGTGCAAAAACCGTGCGTGTAAGCCGTGTGTGCCGTGGTTCTAGCCGTGTGTTTTGGGTTTTCCGGGAAGCAAGTTTGTGTGATTAATTTGCTTGATCTTCAATAAGGTGACATACTAGCTTACCTTAATATGTATACTATGATTATAGGATAGATTAAGTGATCATGTTGGATGAATTTTTGTTGATTGTTTGCCATGATATGCGTGATTTTTACGGATGGATTTGGGTATTGAATTCATGATAATTTGCTTAAGTTTTCATGCATGTTTTTGATAGGATTTTTCGTATGGCATGATTTTGAAGTTAAGTTCTTGTTGAGTTCTTGTTGAGTTCTTGTTGAGTTCTTGATGAATTCTTGATGAGTTCTTGATAAGTTCTTTGAATTCTTGATGAGTTCTTGGTTGAATCTTGGAATCTTTGAAGTTAGTCATATGATCTTTGAAGTGCAAGTTTATTGATGTCTTTTGAAGTTTTATTAAAGGATAAGTAAAGTTTTGCAAAGTTTTCTAAAGAAAGTTTTAAAGAAGTTAAAGAACGGTTTAAAGAAAGTTAAAGATTTGATAAAGAATGATTTAAGAAGTAGTATTGATTATGGTTGGACTCAAGAAAAGGCGAAAGAAGCGATCTTGAGAATAACATTGATGTTGTAAGTAAAGATTTAGCTTAAGTTTGCATTTAGACGCCTAACCTTAGAGTAAGATTCTAAGACTTGGGTTAAGACGTTGCCCCTATCCTAATCACGGTATTGGGATAGTCTATACTTGCTATGTTGTCTTTTGATATGAATTTCCGTATGATGGGGTTCATGGGTTTGGGAGTAAGATTCTCATTCCTGGCATAGTAGGAAAGTTCGTTCGCGTAAGATGCGTTCGTACGTGCATAGTCCGGTCTAAAATGTAAATGGTAGCGATAAAGTTGATTAACGATTTAAGTTGGAATAATTAAAGTTGGTCAGTTTTACGTTATTATTATTATGATGTTTATGTTGTATGTTGGTTGGTAGTCTGATCTGTTGTTTGATTTTTTCTATGATTATGTGTATCCATGTTAGGGTGGGACTGTTATGTTATTCGCCACTGACAGTGGATTGTTGTTAATTTTTCAAGTAACTCTGATGATGACGGTGTTGCTTAGATTTGGGTTGGGCGAGTGTCGTTGTTGTTTTCTTGTTCTAGACTATATTATGTTTTTAGTTTGGACGTATAGTTTTTGTATTTCGTATATTTTAACTCTGATAGTATTTGGAGTTATTCATTAGTACTGATACATTTGGGTTTGGTATTGTACAAACTTTTGGGTGTTGTACTTTTGGGTTATAGTAATGATAATTTCGAGGTTTTGCTTTCACTTTTAGTAAGTTTGTTTGTTAGATCGACAATTCAACTCGTCGGTTTTTTCCGCGCCAGTTTAAGCGAGTCGGGTCGTCACACTCAGTGTTTTGCACGGAGGGTGACTCTCGTCCTTTGGCCGAAGGGGAAGCCCCTGACACTCAATGTTATGGACGGAGGGTGATCCTCATCCTCGGATGTTTGCTACAATATTGTAGAAAGACAATGTAAGAAACACTTTTTATTATTGAATCATATCAAATACAAGTATTTTACATTGAGTGACTTTTTTTGTGCTCCTCCTTTGGTCATGAGGTCGGTTGGTTGCACTTAGAAACTTTGTGTTTGCGGAACAATGGGGGTAAGTTTTAGCACCCATGGTAATTTTTAGAGAGGTTGAGAGAAAAGGAAGGGAGAAAAGAGATTTTTGTAGTAATTGCGTTTTTGGTGGTAATTTTTGTGATTTTTGTTGTGTTTTTTAGCTTGAGGATGTACTTCCTTTTATAGACATCTTTTACTCCTCCGCATTAAATGGCATTAAATGCGGCCTTTCATCCCACTCGACTCAACTATGTTGTATTGCCCCCATTCATCCGGGGTTGAGTTTCAACACTCTGCTCGGGATGAATGATGTTTCATTTTTTACTCAATTCTGGCATTGCATGTTGAGTGTGTATGTCTTGTCTTGACACTCAATCAGGATGGTTGGCCTCCCCTTTTGGCTAAGTGAAGGACACAATTCACTCGACACCCGGCCAGGATGGTGGCATCCCCTTTTTGGCCGAGTGGAGTGCATGTTTCATTCGACACTCAGCCAGGATGGTGGCTTCCTTTTTCGGCCGATTGGAGGACATAGTTCACTCGACACTCGTGCAGGATGGTGGCATCCCATTTTGGCCGAGTGGAGGGTATAGTTCACTCGACACTTAGCCAGGATGGTGGCATCTGTTTTTGGCCGAGTGGAGGGCATAGTTCAATCGACACTCGGCCAGGATGGTGGCATCCCTTTTTGGCTGAGTGGAGGGCATAGTTCACTCGACACTCGACCAGGATGGTGGTATCCCCTTTTGGCCGAGTAGAGGGCATAGTCCACTCGACACTCGGCCGGGATGGTGGCATCCCTTTTTGGCCGAGTGGAGGGCATAGTTCACTCAACACTCGGCCAGGATGGTGGCACCCCTTTTGGCCGAGTGGAGGGTATAGTTCACTCGACACTCGGCCAGGATGGTGGCATCCCTTTTTAGCTGAGTGGGGAGGGCATAGTTCACTCGACATTCAGCCAGGATGGCGGCATCCCTTTTTTACCGAGTGGAGGACCGGGGTTGTGTGGCCTAGCTGGGCCATCCGCCCGAGTGTGCACTTCTAGAGGAGTGTTGAAACTAAGCTTTCCCATGTTTGTATGGTGTGCTCGACATTCAGCTAGGATGGAATGCATTCCGTTTGTGCCGATGTGAGAATTTTGTGACCTCTCTTGGCCAATCGTCCGAGGGTGCTCCCTTGGTAGAGTGCGACCCTGGACTTAACCATATTGACATGTTTCGCTCAACACTCGGTCGGGATGGTGGACATCCCTTCTTGGCTGAGTGGAGGGACATACCCTGCTCGACACTTGACCAGGATGGTGGACATCGCTTTTTTTCCGAGTGGAGGTTTAGATTGCACTCAACACTCGACCAACATGGTAGACATCCCTTTATTGGCCGAGTGGAGGGATGGGACCTTTGGCCGAGGGTGCTTGTTTGTTGAAGCGCTAACCCTGACCTCTTTGTGAAGTGGTTCCTTCTTGCTGAGGGGTCGTGTCATTTCGAGAGGTGTCGATTCGTGGTCCCTTTGTTTACTATAAATGGGTGGACTTTGTCTCCATTTTTCATTTTCAATTGTTTATTGTTGGTGGGCCTAGTTCTCGAGAAAGTGACAGAGGATCATCTTTTCTTCCAGAAGTCAATATCATCCTTTAAGGAGCTTTTCTTCATGTATTCTTCATTCCTTTTCTTTTGCTTTCTTTCTTCTTTTTATAATAAGGCAATAAGTGAGTCTGCTCGGTATTGCAATAAGTCCGAGCTATGGACATGTATGACTCTTTATCTGAGAAGAGTACTCCTCCTGCCTCTCCTCCCCCTATTTTGGGGAGGGAAATAAGAGTGGGTGGCCTTGCAGTGGTGAAAGCCCATGCATGGTTGCCCGAGTGTTCTGATCTAGCTGAGGCCCTTCCTCTTTCTTCCTCGGACGGCTTGGAATGTGAAGAAGCTGAGTCCGAGGATGGTCATGAGAGGTTACCTTTTTCTTGGGAGGTTTCCTTAGCCATGCATGGTCCTAAACGTGGTTACTTGGACCGTATATTGGAAACAGGGGCAGTGTGGATTGGCTGCCGAGGATGACCAGATCAATACCAAAGGAGAGAGGTCGAGTGAAGAAAGACAACTGAATAATGTAGAAGAGCCTTATGATACCGAGTTGCAGAGCACTAACGGACGAGATGGCCTGTTATATGGACCGGGTGCTTATTTCATAAGGTCCAAGTTCTGAAGATTGTTAGATGCCGAGTTTGGGCATTTCAATATATGGTATGGTCTGAGGGCACCTTATCAGTTTATCAGGCCCGTGGAGAAGAGCACAATTATTAACCGGCCAGTTGGTTGCATGGCCGTGTATGACGCTCATTTGAAAGCTTGGATCAGGTTCCCGTTATCCCCAGCCTGGGTGATGATCCTTCGGGCGTATAACCTGTCCTTATCCCAATTGGTGCCAAATATCGTGTATGCCATCTCTTGCTTGATGGTAGTGTGTAGTATGTTGGGTGTTACCCTGACTTTGAACTTGTTTCGGAATGTTTTTAAACTGAATGCTAGTGAGCCCAAGTTCCATGGTAGAGGTTGGTGGCGCTTTGGAACGAGAGAAGCGTACCGAGTATACTCGGAGCTGCAGAGTAGCCATAAGTTTTTTAGACATGACTTTGTGTTTGTCCACATAGGAGATGCCGAGTGGGAGGTTTCTCTCGAACCAGTATCTGAGCTGAATGTTAGCCTCAACTTGGGGGTCCCTGAGCTAAATCAGGAGGAAGTTGCAGTTGCTTGTTACTTACAAGCTTATAAGCAAATTCAAGGGAATGGGACTTACGCCAAATTTCCCGAATGTTGGGTCCCAAATGATAAGATCTTCACGGATGAATTCTTTCTCTCGGCACTAGGGCTGAGTCAATATTACTCGAAGGGTAAACTTCTGACATTGTGCACTTTGTATTGTTTAAGTCTTTTTACTTATAATATTTGTTGTTTGCTTGCAGAGGATGCCCTCAGGAGGCTGCATGGTGGAGAAATGTCGAAGAAGATGACGGCGACAGCCCTGGAGGGCGCGAGGCTGTGCAGGGCCCTGAAGGATGGGAGCATGAAGGCTCCGCTTGCCCCTCTGGTATTACTTATTTGTTGAGTGCCTCAGAGAAGTAATTTGTTTTTGATATGACTGACTTTTTCTTTGTTGATTAGGACCCCGGTCAGTCCAGGAAGAGGAGGAGACCTGCTTCAAGGGTTGTTCTGAAGTTTATTCAGGTCAGTCAGCCTCAAGCCCCTCGTCCTGATGTTGCTCCTCAAAATATGGGTGAGCCTCTCGAGATTCAGGACAACAATGATCTCTTCAACTATTTTGAGTTGATGGACGAGCATCATGCTGAGAATGTTGCTAAGGCTGGGGAAGGTCGACCTATTAATGCTAAGGCATCTTCTTACATAGGTCCTAAGCTTCCTGAGCATGCTGAGACCGAGGCTCATGTCACAGGGCCGGACAAGGGCAAGACGAAGTTATCTTTGGCTGAGAAGTCAATCCGGATAAATCAAAGTATGAAGTTGATTTATTCGTCCGAGGACGAGAAGGAGCTGAGATGCCTGGGCTCAGAACAGGTTGACTATCTCCATGAGAATTGGCTGGAGGTAAACTTTCCAACTTACTTTCTCCTTTAACTTTCTTGCGCATTTCTGACAAGGTTTTCTCTTGTAGATGTCTGTGCGGCTGCGCGCCTTGTCCAAGCACTTCTGTCCTATCGCCCCTAAGAATGTGGATGGTCTCTCGGCCGAGATGAGTACCCTGAAGGCCGAGAAGGTGGTTTTTCTTGAGAAGACTCAAGCCTTGGAAAAGAGAGAGGCGACCCTAGGTGCCAACCTGTCATCTTCCCAAGCTGAGTTTGGCGCATGAGATCCGAGGTGGCCGCTGTACGGGCCGAACTGGCTTCTGTTCGAGTTGAGCTTGAAGCTGCTCGAAAGGAGGTGTCTGATGCCTCGGCTCGTCATAATGAGATTGTGAGCAAGCTGACCAGGGAGAGGACCCAATTGGAGAGGGCTTTGACAGAGAGCCAAGATATGGCTGTGGAGGAAAAAGAGCGGACAATTACCCTCCTCCACACCTTGGATGGGCTGAGATGCACTTGGTGCTCTGCCGAGATGCAACTCATTGAGAGTTGGAAGGGAACCGAGGCAGCTTCTAATTATATTGCTGACTTGAGTCTGGAGGCCGCTGAGATAGAGGGCCAAACGGTCAAGGAGAGGATGCTCAAAGTGCTCAGCAACTTGTGTGCTGAGAAGAAGGATGAGATTGAGGCTGAGTATGAACGACTGCGTCAGGAGGACGAGACTCGGTTCAAGGATCAACTTTTGATGGAGGAACTCGAGAAGGAGTTCGATGTTGTAGATCACCAAGAGGGTCATGATGAGGTTGATGATGCTGCAGTTGACCGTTTGGCTGTAAAGCTTGGTGAGGCAAGCTCTAGTGATGATGATGATGATGATGATGACGACGCTGGCCGAGAGGTGGGGGACCCCGAGAAGGAGCATCGATTGAAGAGGAAGGATGATCCTTCCCCCACCAATCCTCATGTTGAGTCTTAGTTTGATCCTCCTCCTATGTAATATTGTAATCTTGTACTTTGTTGTTGATGAATAATGTAGCTATCTTTTTGTAATTAAGACTAGCTGAGGGCTGTATGCCTGAGTTGTGGGCCACTTTTTATAATTATGACCTGATTGATCAATATAATGGTATGTTGCTTTTTGCCAACTTTTTGAGTACATGTTTCTTAGAGGTAGCATTTTAACAAAAGATGTAATTCTTTTCATTGCTAGTTGCTTACATACTCTATTCCCCTAATTACATGTTTTGTTGAAAACTTTGAAGTTACTACTCAACGGGAAATTAGATGTAGAACTTTTTCAGGTTATCTGTGTTCCATGGCCGATTAGGGTGTTACATTCCCCACATTCTCGTATGTTTAATACTCTATTCCCCTAATTATCGGGGTGTTATATTCCCCTCCTAATTAGGGTATGCAATAGTTTAATATGTTTTTTGTCCTTTTCATATGGTTTATGAATTTTGGTCTCTAGTTGTTAGCCTTACTTGTATTTATTTTTTCTTGTAGAGGGTGTCTTTTTTTGTTGATCTAATAATGGGTTTTTTTTTTTTGCTATTGCATCCATCCAATGGTTGTTTTTTCTTGTGGCGATACAAAATCTACTATGAAGCAATAGGTGGATGATTTTTTTGGAGATGGTGAAGGTATTACATGGGCCTTTGATAGATTTTGAAGGAGATATCCTTATAATGTTGGGGCTATTTGATTTGGCTTCTTTTTGGATGATATGTGAAGCCAATCAAATTAGAGCCTTATATCTTATACAAAGTGGCATGGTTCGATGATGATCTAATCCGAGGGTGATTAAAAAGTGGCATGGTTTTAAAGGGTATTGTTTACTGAACTACTTTATTTATTTTTTGATTCTTAAATCCATTTTCTCTTTGTCAGTATATGTATTATTATTTTTTATTTTGTCCGTTTAATTCTTTTATTTCTTCTATTTGGCAGATATTACTATAGTTCTTTTAGCTGATATGCTACATTTGATGATGTTGAAATGGGAGAACTTGATGCAAACTATATTTTTCTATTTCTCATATGTCATTTCATTGTGACATGCGCCCGAACATCCTACTCACCCATTATTATGAACCATTGGTGAGCTCCTGTCATACCCTTTTATTGGTATTGTTTAGAAAATATTGGTCTATGTCTTTCACGGGGTGATATGAAAAAGTAGACAAATTCACAAATCCAATTCAGTGAAGGGTTCTTTTGTTTAGTCTTGAGAGTCCTACTCCTAAGCAAGTGAGTTGTATCTTAAATTGTCAGTATTCATGTTACATGTTTTTCCATGTTAATTACTTATAAGAGGGTTTAAGTTTAATATTTTGCTTTTCAGATCATTGATTACACGATTGTGGTGAACTTGTGGGATATAATTACATGACTTGCTTGTACCTTCTGTTGTATCTTTGGCTCCATGGGTCCTTTATCTCTTGCAAGGTATATATTTTAAAGATAATCTCTGCTACCTAAAAAAATGTTCTTTATTACTGGAAATATTTTAATCTGTTCTTTTCATTATAGGTAAGTTAATGGAAAGGGACTAAACAATTCAGGTTTGAAGTTTGAGCAGGACAACATGTGACACTCAAGAATAGCTTGCTTTTGCAGTGGATCTATATTGGTGCATGATTCATGACTTGTAATTGGAGAATATTGGTTCTTTCTAGTATTATGATCATTTTAAAGCATTTTAGAACATTTTGAATAGATGTTTTAAGTACTGAATTGTTATGGTTGTGGATTGATGAATGAATGATTTTATGGGAAGCTAAATGGAAGTATATATCAATACTAAGTACTATACGACAATGGCCCATGAGCTAGCTGCTATTGCTTTAAACGAACATGTCATATGATGATTTAAGATGATCATCCATGTTTTGCCCTTGCTAACTTAAAAAGAAGAAAAGTGAATAAAAGAATTGTTTTACGAGTATTATTTATAGTTTATGTTAAATTATAATGTTGAAAGCTAGGTTCAAGTGTTTTGTACAATTAAGTTATCTAATGTCAAAAAATAGGTGATCATGGTCTCACAAATTAAATGGCAGAAGTGACCATATATGTGAATCAAATTAAAATCATTGAATCAGATTCACCACTAATTGAAAATCAAAATTAAAAGTCAACAATGACAATTACTTTTACATTAATTCAGGTTTCAGTTCAGTTCAATTCAGGTCAAATTATGTAACGGGTTGATTACAGTTCAATTCAGTTCAGTTTCTTGAATTTTCAGGTTTGGGACATGTCATTATCAGTTCAGTTTATATTCAGTTTGGGTTCAGGTCAGTTCAGGTTATTAATATATGGGTCACTTTCAGTTCATGTTATTTCAGTTCAGGTCAATTTCAGGCTATAGGTCACTTTCAGTTCAGATTATTTCAGTTCAGGTTATAAACAGTTCAATTAATCCAACGGGTCTCAAACCAAACTGACATCCTAATTGAATTATTCACAATTCACAAATAACACTAGTTCTAGTAGATAAAGAATAACGAAGGACAACCAAACAAAAAAAAAAGAAAGAAAAAAAATTCATTTTTTTTAGGTAATAAGAAAAGAAATCTATTTTAGACCAATAGAACATTCCATCCAAAGCCTTTTCATAAAAATTCTCTCTTTCTCCCTTTTCCTCCGTAACTCTGCTAAGCTCAGAATATTAGCCTCTTTCTTTTCGCTTTTAATTCCAAATATTCACGCCATTAACACTCCACGTAATTTCGACACAGCTTTGGATTGATTTAAATTGAGAGACAAATTCTTTCATTGGGATTTTTATTTGGCAGAATTCTGATCAACCATTGAAAAAAAAAGCATTTGACTTTCCTGCATTTTCCGTTTTCAATTCTTGTTGTTTGTTCGATTTCAGTAATTCTGTCGATTGCTTGTTAAGAAACCCTAAATTTGACGAAAATGGAGTTTGTTTGGTTGTCGCCGGATGAAGGAGATATCAAAGAAATCGATAATGAGCAGGAAAGTGAAATTGGTAAAGAATTGAATTCAGTTTCAACTTCGGATTCTTTATCTGTCTCAGTAGGGTTTTCTCCACAAATTGTTGTTGGTTACGCCTTAACGATGAAGAAGAGGAAGAGTTTCTTGCAACCTAAGCTTGAACTAACGGCTCGGTACATAGTTTTTTTTTTTTTTTTTTTTTTTTTTTTTTTTTTTTTGAAAATCTTAAGATGCTGAGTAGATTTTCGATTCTTTTTTGTCAGATTTTGTTTGGTTACTATTTTTGTTTGATGCAGTGATGAGAATGAGATTTTTATGTTATTGGAGTTTTGGTAGATAATAACGTGTAATTAAAGGCTTATTTTGCAAATTAAAATTGGAACGTGGGGTTTTTAATTGTTCTTCTGCTACTAGTTTCGGAATATTTTTTTTTTTTGATGCTAGTTTCGGAATATACAATAGCACATATGCCTCCGCTGATTAGATTTCAAGAATTAAGTCGAAGTCAATGCTTTTGATGACTTTTTAGGGTACTTAATTACCCAACAACTTATCAAATAAGACACTTTGGATTTTGCAGAATACTTAATTTGCTTTTCTAAAGTACCTTTGGACTAGATTGTTAGTTGTTACATTACTCAGTATGACATATTAACAATTTAACATTAATAATATGCTAGTGCAGTATTTTTTTTCCCCCAGTGTTTTATATCTCCATTTGTAGAGTCATATTAACAATTTTTAGAGTCATAAATTTAAGTTTCTGTTTTTTGCTTTTAGATTTAAATGTTGTTTCATCAAGGTTCCTTCTAGATATCGAATAGTCTTTGATGTTTGGTGAAAAAAAACAATAAGGATGCTAAGCTTTGGCATCTTAAGTATTTTGGGAACTGGTTTAAATGTAGCTTGTTTCAATGCAGAAAGAAGGGGATTTTGTTTGTTGCCATTGACCAACATCGTCCTCTGGTAGAGCAAGGTCCTTTTGACATTGTTCTGCATAAGGTGAGTTATCATCTTTTGAATTTTGACTTTGTACCCTGATGTTGTAATTTTTCTTGCTTTCTCCTTATACAATAGGTTGATATTCAGTTATAGATCCCAACACATTGCACTTTTCAACCAAATGCAGCTGGAGGGAAAAGAGCAGTAGCTGTTCTTACCTGATGTTTGTCTCTTTTCATCTGTCTTGCAATTATCAACTTGTTATGATGTCTTACTTCTTAGTCTTGTATTAAGCTCATTGGAATTAAGGAATGGGCCAATCCTCTAGTTTCTAAATGGATTGTAATAAGATATTGTTTGCTAGAGACAGTTTTTTTTGTTTTTTTTAATATATAGAAAACAAGTTTGCCCAAATTGGTTACATATCTTTGTGTTTTCCAAGATTGAACAAAAAAAAAACCATGCAAAAATCTTTATATGTCAATTTTATGATGATGGGAACCGAAGGCTCATTTTTACCAAATTTTATTTTCTAGTTGAGTCAATTAATAACCCCTTTCTATAAAATTTATATTTGGGTTGCCACAAATAATGAATTTTGTGGGTGTGAAATTGATATTTTTTTATGAATGGAGATAGGACTTAAGGAAAGAGACAGTATGATAGTGAAAACTCTGAAAAGTGTTTTATGCATAGGAGAGAAAAGAAACTTGAATCAAAATAGGATGTGAAGCTTTTTTTAACAATTGAAAATGGAATGTGTGAAAGTTATCAAATCATAGAGGGAGTAATAACTAATTGTTACAAAGAACATGAACCTATGAGTTATATGCTGGTTGGAAACATTTTTATAGTATCACATTCAAGTTTCACGAAAACTTTTTTTCTGAAATTTATATCAAGTTGTGGGTCCTTGTTTTTTTAAATCATCTTAACCACTAATGTATTTGATTTCAATTGCATCATCTTTCTAGTTTTGAATTGAATATGGTAGACCTAACATGAAATTATGTAGAAACTTATTGGTCATTGCATATTTGCATATATTAGCTTGTATTGGAATATATTTTCCCAAACTAATTTTATAATGTGGAAAGGCATCGTATTCCTACTGGTGAGTTTTCTATGACTAATTTCTGTGTTACAAAAGGGTTAGAATTTAGAAAAGTAACTTAAGTTACTTTTATTACTTATAATTTCTTTAGTCTGAAAGAGTAAAATTTTGTTCCATAGTTGGCTGGTGTAGGTGCGCTGTAGGATTTAGGTGTAGTATTACTACAATTATGTTCCCTAGTAGGCGTGTCAAGATGAGAATAATCTATTAGACACTCTCTAAAACCCTAAATTCCTTTCAAAAGTCCTCTAATTTGTGGTGGTTTGTTAGTGGACAAGTGCCCAAGTGTCGGTTACTCACAAAAAGGTTGTTGGCAAGCCCACATAGTTTTCCTACTTCTCTGTTAGTTGTAATGAGGAGTATTGTTTTGTAGCATAAAAAGGCAATCAAGAAACTTTTGATCATTGGGATCGATTTGCCGGCAGGTCTCCAATCCCCCTCTTTGCTTCCTCTGAAGTTTTGAAGAACCGGTTGTAGTGAGGTTTTAGAATATCTTTTTTAAAAAAAAAAACTTGTCGTGAGGTTTTAATAAATCTCTTCGTTGGTTTCCTGTAAAAAAAAACTCTCCATTGGTTTTGATGGCTCTCTTTCCTATTTTTTTTTGTGAATTAATTTATTCCATTTTCTATGGGTTACTTTTCCCAAAATATTTTTAGCTTATCTTCATTCCTGTCAATGAAGAGTTCAGAGGGCTAGGATTAAAGATATAGGGCTTTTTTATTATATTTTCGTCATCAATGCGATAGATGACTCCGGAATCGGAAAAGATGCATTGACATCCAGTGGAAGTGATGCTATTAGTAGATTAGGAGTTAAATTTCTTATTGATGTTTTGGAACTAATATAATTTTGATATTATGTTATTGTACATGTTGTCTGTTAAGTTGTTTTTGCTTTGACCTTGTGGTTCACCCATACTAGACTCTCTGATTAATTTTGTGTTCCTTGCAGCTGTTGGGAAATGAATGGATCCAACTTCTTGAGGTAGGTCACTTTGTAAGGAACAAAGATTCTTCTCTTGTAATGCTTAGATTATCTGTTTTTTGTTGTTGTTGTTGTTGTTGTCGTTGGTTAATGCTTAGATTATCTTCATGTGTAGGCAATGTAACTTTTGATGATCTTGTGCTTCCTGATATTTCTGATAATTCTGTGGTGGTTCATAGCTTGTTTTATAACATAAATGCTCTTTTGCATGGTTTGGTTGTCACCTGAACTTGATTGATGGGGCATTTAAGTAACATACCCTTATGCTTGTAAAAACTTATTGTTGCCTGAAATAATTTGCAGAATCTGTGCATCATGACCCATCTCAAGATATTTGTGCTTGGTCTCGCAAGACTTTTGACAAATGAGGGTTGACTTTCTGCGTCAATCTAGATAACTTGTCCAGGAGTTGTTAGGCATGGCTGCAAAAATTTATTGGCATCGCTGAAACTGTTGTCAGGGTACTGCTGCCTTGAACTGTATATATTGATATGAATGGTTTTTATCTTAGTTTTTCTGTTGGTTCTGGTCTTCGTTGGGGTAATCGGGCTTTATGGTGGGCCAAATCTAGCTTCATAATGTTTTAATAATCATGCTTAAGGAATGGCCTTTTTAACTGGTGATGTGTTTTTTAGAGGGGTTGGAACCTAATAACATTGGATTGACCGTAGTGTCTATCTGTTGTTTTATTTCTAGGGTTGTGCTATCAAGTTAGAAACTAAGGAATGGCCTTTTTAACTGGTGATGTGTTTTTTTAGAGGGGTTGGAACCTAAGAACATTGAATTGACCTTAGTGTCTATCTGTTGTTCTGTTTCTAGGGTTGTACTATCAAGTTAGAGGCTCTAGATTCTCCGTTATTTCTCCTTATCAATGTATATTTTCTTTTCTTTAGGCTATTCTTGTCAGCATTTTTATATAATAAAATGCTTAGTCTTTAATTTATTTCAGTCGTCTCCCTTCATTGCATGAAGCCTACATGTTTTTCTTTAGTATCACAGGCTTTTTCAAGAGCTTCATTAATTAAGGGGAAATAGGAAAGTATGAAAAACCACTAACGTAGTCCAACCCGGTTGACTAGTTGATTAAAATTGCAAATATATCGGATGAAACTATGGTGTAGATGGGGAGGAATGGGTGATCTTGGCTCTATCTATTCTCATATTCTGCATACAATACAAAGAAAATAGTATTGTTCTAGGTTTGAGGTGTGCTGTTGTGCATAATGAATACTTTTAGGGATGGGAAAAGGGGCTGTGATATATAGTCATGAAACCTGTTCGTTTTAGAATTTTAGAGATATACCATAAGATTAGTTTTAGATTTGATGAGAGTTTTGCAAGGAATTAGCATTCAATCATATCGTTTCTAATTCTCTCTATATCTCTTCTTATTTTTTGTTGTTCCATTTCTGAAGTGGTTTGATCTTTTGGGTTTATAGTAGGTTTTAGATGCAGTTAGGATTCATTACAAAAGACATGAACTTAATCTGGCAATCACAAAGTTTAAAGAACCAAGCACTTGCTTTTCAAAGAATTAAGATGTGATAGAAAGTCTCAAGTTTCCATTAATCATGAAAAATAAATTTCATTCTACAAGATATTCCATCCTTGTTGATAGGGTGACTACTACCACATAAGATATAAGAAGATTCTACTATGGCCCTTGGATTAAAAAGATTGGATAAAATCATTACACTAGCAACAAAGGTTGAAGTTGAATTTGGCCACAACAATACCAGCATGCTATTTTGGACGCCCGGTTGTTTAGATTAGTAGCGTAGTGGAGCATGTTGCAGTGTATACGAGGGGTTCTGCAGCCCCCTCCCTTTATTTGACTTCTAACTTCATCCTTCCTTTAAACTGATTCCTGCCTTAGTCATAGCTTTTGAGATTGTTTTTTGGAAGACAGGGTTAAACCGAATTTTGGCCATTTGAACAAGCAAGTGACCAACCGTTGGTGTTCTTATTACAAGATACCTATTGACCATGGCATTTAGCACTTGCTTCTCTTTCACATCAAGTCAAGTAAGAAGTTCACAAATATGTTCATGCTTGCAGTAACGTTCGTGTTTTTGTGGAAGAGGCTTAGAACGGGAAAGGAGCATATTAGGACTTATACCGCTTGAACATTTTTCAAAATATTCGCACTAATGTGTAATTTGTTCTAGCCTTATATGCATTGTTTTAGTCTCAAAATTATAATCTCATCATGATAGAATCAAATACTCCCTCCTTAACATAACAATTTCAACAATTGTTTTTTCACGCATTTTGAGGAAGCAATTTAAGGGTGTAAATGAAGAAATTTCTCAAAATAGTTTTAATACAAGCAAGAATGTGATTATAAGTTTCTAATATCAAACTTATTTTGGTTAATTTGGTCATTTACACCCTCAAATCGCTTCTTTAAAATGTGTGCCAAAACAAGTTTTGAAATTTTTTATGTTACGGAAGGAGTATATCACAATATCATGTTTCAAACAGAATATTTTTGACCTTTTTTTTATAAAATAACGGATGTAAGGAGGTAAAAAAACTAACGCGAGTTCGTTTTATGGAATAGAAAACCCAGGAGCAGGGCTGAAGTGTGTAAATTTTATAGTGCCATTCTAATAATATGGTTTTGTGGAACGGCACGTTTTATAGTAGAATGGACAAGGGCAAGGTTTTTCCCCCATGTTTCAAGTAAGCTTGATATGCGTGCTACTTTAGGTGGAGTGGTGATTGTTGATGACAAATTGATTGGGGATATGCAATTGATACGAGTTTTATGGCGAGATATGTGGTAGGATGACAGTAGCATGAGGTTAGGGGCATATAGTTGGGAGGGTCATTGAAAGGAATGAGAAAAATAGCTATAGATTGCATTTGAGGAGTTTAGATATTGAACCTCGGATTTTAGAATTGATAGCTGATAATAGATAGTTTAAAAGAGGTGTTTCAGGTGTTTATTGAGCATAAGGTTTCCCTACTTCACACTATTTTTTCTGCCCTTCTCCCCAACCCACTGTCACATTCTCACTCTTCCTCCATGCTTTGTCCCATTCGACTCTCCCTTCCATTGTTATGAGATTCTTGAGCATTGGAATAATTACATCAAGTGAGGAGCCCTTATCCGATGAGTATGCTGTAGCAAGCAAATCTAACAAATTTCGTATAATCTATCATCTTACACACTAAAGTTGTGTTTTTTTTTTTTTTTTTGGTTCCATGAAAAAATATCTAAATGAGGCACAAGCAAATTCAAATGCTTTTCGTTTGCTGAAGGTGTACACAATAGATTTCTGGCTTATTAGGATCACTTAAGATCCTCTTGTGTGTCCCTTGTTTTGGGGTTTGAGGGGTGGGAATGTGACTTTTGGTTAAGCAGATTGACCGGGAATCAGGAATTTCAGTTATTGGATATTAATCAATACTTACTACATATCAATTTAGTTTTTGTTCAATCATCGGTCATGTATCTACAGTAGTTATCAGGATAAATCTCTACTTTTGTTCCTTGTTTCAATGTATTCAATCAGGATACTTAAGCTGATATATTACTATTTCGTATTATTTAGGGTTTACTTGAAAAATGGATGATTTCTAAATCTCGAGTGGCATTGATGTTGCTCTTGAAGTGACTTGTAATCTTTTTCCCATTCTACCTAGAGCAATGCAACCAATTTTTGCGTTTCACATTTCCCTAGTTTGTGTAATTGATTCCACATAGATGTCTTTGTTATCTTTTTTTCTCTCTCTGGAAACATGTGTCAATGCACTCTTCACTTAAGAGAAAAGTCTGCTTGCATGTGGTGGGGAAAGTGTGTTGTATTTCCACCATGCATGTCTTTACTGTATATGAGAAAATTGAGTTAAATAATTTCAATTTTTCTTGGAAATGCAACTGTGTAACGTATGCTATATATTCATAAGCTGTGATTTTGAAATATGTTTTGACATTCACAAGTCATTGTGTTATTGTGCGTAGCAATTATAACTAGTTATTTTGTTACATGTGTTTGTTCTATTGGAGTTCACATAAATGACAGCTTTGGACTCGCATTAGTAAAAATGTTTACAATATCTATTTTTTTACATACTAATAAGATTATGGTGATTGAAAAGCTGTGTATATAAGTCACCACAAATGTTTATGTCAATTTCATTGCACTTTTTTCATTACTTTGGTAATGTTACACCTCACTAGCTAAATTTTTAAGGTTTTGTTTTGTTTTTGTTTTTGTTTTTGTTTTTTTTTTTTTTTTGTTGAGGAATAAACATTTGAATTGGACAGCTGATTATTGTGGAATAAAGTTGTTATCTAGGGTTTAGTCTCATGCTGG
The DNA here is from genome assembly GCA_951394345.1 of Salicornia ramosissima. Taxonomy (NCBI): domain Eukaryota; kingdom Viridiplantae; phylum Streptophyta; class Magnoliopsida; order Caryophyllales; family Amaranthaceae; genus Salicornia; species Salicornia ramosissima. Next base: position 23,176,948 of record OX596240.1, on the reverse strand, counting down.
TGTTTACAGATTTATGTCTTTCAGCTGAATTCCCTTATTAAGACGTTTTTGCGTCAATCTTACCTTTTTCTCTATCCATTTTCATCTTGAAGGATTACAGAATTAAACATCCAGATGTAATGGTTCTTGATCCTCCCAATGCAATAGAATGTGTACGAAACAGACAGTCTATGCTCGAGGATGTTGCTGCTTTGAACTTGGCTGATTCTAATGGTAAAGCCTGTTGTTGGTTTTTGCAGATTGTACTTTTGATTTTCTTAGTACTAACTGTGTGTGGTTGATGATATTTTCTATGAGCTTTCTATAAAGCCTCATCGTCTTTCCTTGTGTTAAATTATTTTATAATGTTTCTGGGTTTCTCAAGTTTCATCTACCTGAAGCTTAGCTGATGTATATGGGATTTCCCCCCCTCGATATCTTACTTGGAATATTTTTTCTTATTCATTCTAATGTTGATTAAGTCCGCGTTTTTTGCATAATTGTTCTGTAGGCAAAGTATGTGTGCCGAAGCAGCTGGTTATCAAGAAAGATCCTATGCTAATTCCTGCTGAGGTTGCTAAAGCCGGATTAAAACTACCATTAGGTATGCTATATGTGGTCACCTTCTTGACAATGGTAAATATTTGCTTGTGTTTACTTCCCCATTAAATAATTTCCTATTAATCTTGATCATACATATTAAGAGCAAAAACATTGTAGAATCTAGGCTTTATTGTTGGTAGTAGTCAGTGGACAACGTTAAATGGATTGATAAAGAGATAGAGATTATGAGGTTAAAAGGGAACATGGGAGAGTGTTGGGTGGGCACATTACAATTGTATAGTAGTGGGGTAGTTTTTATATGGCTTTGAGAGAAGATGGGGAAATTGAGAATATGCTGCACCGACTTCGGACCACCACGTGGCTGGTGTTCTTGGCTTTCGAGAGGCCAAGTTCTCTCCTAATCTGCCTTTCGAGTGGACAAATTCACTCCTGAAAGTTATTGAACTCTTATTAATTCTAACATATGAAATATTACATACACTAATCCCTTATTTATAGACTAATGACAACTCTAAAACTCAAAAACTACTAACAAACAATTATTAAAAGACTAAACTACCCTTATTACCAAAATACAACAAAATCACAAAAATACCATTATTATTATAATTAGCTAGTGTATAGCAATACCACCCTCCCAAAGTTCCACCTTGTCCCCAAGGTGGAAAGAAAGAAAAATGGCCGGTGTGGGTACGATAGGCATGACGCATGAGTTGTCGAAATCCATTTGGAGTCATGGGTGCTACTATATCGAAGTCAGACTTAGGTTTGAATGAGTTGTTAGGAGTGTTGGGTTTACATTTTGGTGGGCTAGTGATGTTTGTTAAATTTGGGTTGGAAATTTTGGGCCCAAAATTAGGTTTGAGTCCTCTTGAATTTTCTTGTAATGGGCTAAAAATTTGTGAAGTGAGGAAACTAGAAAAGTGATGTTTAAATGGTTGGGTGTTAATTACTAAGGGTTTGGATTGATGGTTGGGTTTAGAAATGGACTTGTTGGGTTGAGTAAATGGTGACAAGAAAAGGGGTTTTGAAATAATTGGGGCCCAAAATTGTCTCCCTTCATTAAACAAAATGGGCTTAAGACTTGTAGAGTTGCAGGCCCATTTTATTGCTTCACCCTACCCAAATCAATTAGGTTATTATTCAGAATGTCTGTACCTCCTTCTAGAGAATTCTTCTCCACCAAGATGGCAAAGCCAACTTCTCCCCTCACCTGCTCGACCGAACTGCCACCACCGCCACACCTTCCACCGTCGACGCCATTTCCCTCCCATCGTCCCTCTCTTCCCTTTTCTTTCTCTTCTCTTTTTATTTTTTGATTTTCTTCACCGCATTTGCTGCTGCCGTTAACGGCCAGGGCTCGCAAACCCAACCCCTTGTTGCCGCCATCAACAGCTAGGGCTCACAACCCCAGGTCGGCCTGAGGTCCCTTCTCCTCCCCTTGAGATCTTTCTCTTGAAACCCTAATTTCTGACCTAATTTCTTCTTGAGCATCTTTTAGGGTTTCGATTTCCTCCAATCGCCTCCCCCTACTGGGTGCGCCACCCCCCTATGCCGCGGCCGACGTCCAAGGCTCGGACTTGATCCACCATGGCCGACTAAGAGTCATTGATTTGGTATTCCACTCGTGTTTTTTCTAAGGTTTCGAATCTCTTAACTCGTCCCCCTCCAATGGGTGCGCCACCTCCGACCTGCGGCCGTCCCCCAGCCGCATAAGGCCCTTCGTTTTCTTTCTCTTTAATTTGGGGGTTAATTCTTGCGAACTGTGCGAAAATTTCTGCCCGAAACCGTTCTTGGTCTTCTTGGTACTTCAAGAATCCCTCCATGAGTTGTTGTAAAGAGGTTCGTACCTTGGCCGTTTGATCCGCCAGTGTTGACTTTAAAGTAGCTAACAGCTCTGAACCACCCATATCGCTGCCCAGAATTGCCCGCTCTGATACCAAGTTTGTTGCACACTGACTTCGGACCACCAGCTGGCTGGTGTTCTTGGCTTTTGAGAGGCCAAGTTCTCTCCTAATCTGCCTTTCGAGTGGACAAATTCACTCTTGAAAGTTATTGAACTCTTATTAATTTCAGCATATGAAATATTACACACTAATCCCTTATTTATAGACTAATGACAACTCCAAAACTAAAAAATTACTAACAAACAATTATTAAAAGACTAAAGTACCCTTATTACCAAAATACAACAAAATAACAAAAATGCCATTATTATTATAATTAGCTAGTGTATAGCAGAATAGAGAATATCAATCCATATTTTTTGTCTATTATAACTTCCCTAGTACCTCTTTTATTTTGTTTCCACAGTGAAAGTTGTTTCAGGGTGTTTTTTTGTTTGGTGGGAAGATGTAATGAACCGAGTAGCTAAACAGAATATTTAACTAATAATATGTAATTGCAAGAAGAAATGTAGATGATTAAAGACTTATTTAATGGGAATTAGTGAATTACAGAGAATAAGAAAGATAAATTCCACATTTGAGAGGTGGATGCTCTCCCTAATCAAGCTTTCGAGAGGCTTGAATCTCTCCTAAGAAATCAAGAAAAGACTCCGTAATATTCAGCATATCCTCGATCACTCTAAAGGATGAGTATGCTCTCGAGAGGGTTTTCTTGAAGTAAATCACCCACAACTTCATCTACACAAACTCAATAACTACATTTCCCTCCCCATTTACTTAGCGTATTTGGTGCTAAATTGGGCTTTGTTACTAGTTTTAATTTGCTTTGTATATATATAATTTTTTTATTGCTAACTAGTCTAGATTTTCACTTTCTAATTTTAGGGTGCGTTCTCTTCAACTTATCTGAACTTATCAGACCTGATTTAACTTATTAGAACTTATTAGACCTGATTGGAACTTATTAGATCTTATTGAAACTTATTAAACCTGATTGGAACTTATTAGACCTTATTGAAAAATAAAATAATACTTCATTCATCCCAATTTATTTGCTATCACTTTTTCACATCTTCTGAAACACGACTTTAAATAAAAAATTTTGAACTACACTTAAAAAAATTATAAATTTGAAAAGTACATGCTGAGACGAATTAAACTAGATCCATCATGACTATGTTTTTCCTAATGCTTATAAATCTAGAAGCAATTAAAGACCGCATGTCAATAGTACAAGTCACAATGTAGCAACTAAATTGGGACAGAGGGAGTAATAATTAATTTAATTATTAATTTTATTTAATCAATAATTATAAAAAATAAACCTGATTGGAACTTATTAGTCCTAATTGAAACTTATTAGAATTTATAAGACCTGATTGAAACTTATTAGGCCTGATTGAAACTTATTAGCCTTGATTAGAACTTATTAGACCTGATATAACTTATTAGAGCTTATCTGAACTTATTGAACCTGAAACTTATTTTTTTGGGTGAAGAGAACGCACCCTTAATTTTATTTTATTATTTATTTTCTAGTTTTTCTTTGTCTATAAAAAAGGGATTTTACTTAATTTTCATTTATTTGTCGTTGTTTTCCTTTTGTTATTTTTGGTTCTCATAAATGGCAAGAAATAACTAGTTTGTATGTTAAGAACACACTTTTACGAGAGTTTTTGAAATTGCCTTAGGTGTGAATAACATTAGATAGCTTTGAGCCTTTAACTTGGAGGTCATGAAAATTGGTTGCACTATAGGGAATTTGAAGCTATTTGAGGTACATAGAACCTAATGGTGAGGATTTTTGCCTTAAGCCTTCAACCGTTCACATTAAAATGAGCGGCAAGAATGCTCTTTTCCTTAGGTAATTGGATCTAGAACTTGGCTTTGGACTACTTTGTTTAGTGACTTAGTTCCATTGGACTTTCCACATCTATGATGGTTCTTAGGAATGATAGAGACATTCTTTCTTTTATAGATTTTTTCTCTTTTACGTTATAATCCTTTTTTTGCCTTTTTACATTCAAAGTAGGTTTTTCTTTTGCATTTGCACCTCTTTTGAACCTTAACCATTCATTTCTTGAGCACATTATGAGCCTTTATCCCCTTTTGGTTTGTTTCACACTTCCACCCACTTAGTGATATGAAGCATTAGTAACGATGGTTTGTAATTGAGTCGAAGATTGATGTATCTTTTGGCTTGAGTATGTGATTGGTTTTGAGGTTGGTTGATGAAGCTTTTGAAGGCCTTGTTATATATATTGTATAAATGGTGCAAATGTTGTAAAGAAAAAGCCGGCTAAAGTTAAAGGCTAGGTTGCACGGAGTTGGATTCGGGGTCGAAAACGGGTACGGGGACGGGGACGGAAAACGGCAAAATCCAAAAATCCCAAAAATGGGTACGGCTTGGGGACGACAAATAAAAAATATATTAAAAAAATCAAAATTAATAATTTAAAAAATTCAGAAATACATCAAAAGAAATATAAATTACTTGTCTTAAACAATAAAAAATACATATTAATCTACATTAAGCAAATCATTTTCCAACTCCGGCTCATCAAGCGATAGCTCCGCAAACTCCAAAAATCCTACATCCTCCATAGAGTCAAACATATCTCCTCCAACATCCCACATCTTAGTCTTTTCATCCTCATATTGCTCGGAATTCCTTGATAAAAGACGTAGATTGTTGTGGATGTAAACCAAGTCTGGAGCACGACTTGGATTTGAACTATAATTAGTCTTGAAATCAATCAAGCAAGTAATTAGAGTTGAGAAGATAATGAAATAGCTCAAAAGAATCACTCTTAAGAAAATATTTCCTACTAAATTCAGTAGAAAGAATCACTCTTACACTCAATTTAGGTTGATTAAATCACTAGGAGAATCACTCTCAAAGCTCACTAATCGGTTGAGAAAACTTGTATAAAACTCCCAAGAAATCAATTCAAAGAAAGCTAAGTTACTTTAGCCTCAAGGATGAACAAAGTTCAAGTTTTTATAAAAATCAAAGTAGTTTACAAATGATACATCAAAGTCTACTTAAAGAAAGAAATGTACAATTATACGTATAATTATACGTATATTCGTACAATACGCAACCGAATACGTACAAACTATTATACGTATCAAGTATAATACAAGTATAATACTACATAAGGATATGCTCAAGCAATAAACAAAGGCTAAAGTAATGAAAATATCAAGCCAAAATCAGCCTCCTTAAGCAACTTGAGCCACTTGCACCCACTTGCACCAAAATAGACCAATGAGCTTCTCTTAGCCTTCTTGACACTCCAAGCCTTTCATCATGACTTCCAAAGGTAGTATGACATCTAGCTAGGCTAGTAGATGACTAATCAAGGCTATTACTCAACTTGCAAGCAAAAGCAAAAATACCCATTAAGCAAAAACAAGCAGCTGAAACTCGTAGCCAGAACAGGGCCTGGGTCGCGACTCGCGACCCATACTCGCGTCTCGCGAGGGCTCTCTGGAACCATGCTCCTGCTTCAGCCTAAGTACGTAGCCAAGGCCATGAATGGCTCGCGACTCGCGACTTGCTACTGGAACATGTACTCTGTTTCAGCTCAAATACTGAACCAGGATCAGTGCCTGATCCTGAAACGACGAAAGAGATACTCCTTAGTGCTAATCTCATCATTGAGATTAGTTCTTTTCATGGTCCTTTTATTAGTTCCTTTGTATCACTTATGTCTAATCTTGGTCCTGTTTAGTCCGTTTTGTAAACCTAAAACTTTAGCTCGTAGTTTATTTCCTTTGGTTTGTATTAAGTAGTAGATTTCACTATCTTTGAAGCAGGGGTCACGAGGTGCGAGTTTCTTCACGAGGTGCGACTTGGATGTTGAGAACTGAACTTAGAGTCCAGAGGTGAATCGCGAGTCGCGAGTTTTGGCCGCGAGTCGCGAGCCTACTTGGCTTGGGCTACGTACTTTGAAGCATTGCAGGTGCATGATCCAGAGGGATCTTGCGAGTCGCGAGTTCTAGGTCGCGAGTCGCGACTCTGTTCTGTCTTGGCTACGTACTTGAGCAAAGCTGGGAAGTGGAGTTCAGTAGAGCCTCGCGAGTCGCGAGTGTGGGTCGCGAGTCGCGACCCAGTCTCTGTCCTGGCTACGTGTTTCAGCTGCTTGTGAATGTGTAATGGGTATTTGTGCTTTAGCTTGCAAGTTGAGTAATAGCCTTGATTAGTCATCTACTAGCCTAGCTAGATGTCATACTACCTTTGGAAGTCATGATGAAAAGCTTGGAGTGTCATGAAGGATAAGAGAAGCTCATTGGTCTATTTTGGTGCAAGTGGCTCAAGTTGCTTAAGGAGGCTGATTTTGGCTTGATATTTTCATTGCTTTAGCCATTGTTTATTGCTTGACCATATCCTTATGTAGTATAATACTTGTATTATACTTGATATGTGTAGTAGTTTCTACGTATTCGGTTGCGTATTGTACGAATATACGTATAATTGTACTTTTCTTTCTTTAAATAGACTTTGATGTATCATATGTAAGTTACTTTGAATTTTATAAAAACTTGAACTTTGTTCATCCTTGAGGCTAAAGTAACTTAGCTTTCTTTGAATTGATTTCTTGGTAGTTTTAACTACAAGTTTTCTAAACCGATTAGTGAGCTTTGAGAGTGATTCTCTTAGTGATTTAATCAACCTAAATTGAGTGTAAGAGTGATTCTTTCTACTGAATTTAGTAGGAAATATTTTCTTAAGAGTGATTCTTTTGAGTTATTTCATTATCTTCTCAACTCTAATTATTTGCTTGATTGATTTCAAGACTAATTATAGTTCAAATACGTAGTCAAGACCACGAAGGCTCGCGACTCACGAAGAAATCTCGCGACTCGCGACTTCCTACTGGAATGCACGTCTTGCAATCAACAATCAAGTCGCACCTCGTGAAGACAACTCGCACCTCGTGATCCCTGCTTCAATATTAGTGCAATCTACTACTTAATACAAACCAAAACAAATAAACTACGAACTAAAGTTTAGGTTTACAAAACGGACTAAACAGGACCAAGATTAGACATAAGTGATACAAAGGAACTAATAAAAGGACCATGAAAAGAACAAATCTCAATGATGGGATTAGCACTAAGGAGTATCTCTTTCGTCCTTTCAAGATCAGGCACTGATCCTGGTTCAGGATTCAACCTGTTTCTTCTAACTGAGTGAATGAAGGCATAAGTACTCCAATTATGCTCACAACACGAAGATGAACTAGGTTGCCCAAGCAACCTAAATGCTAGAGATTGGAGGAGAGGAGTTTGAGCGCCAAAGTTAGCCCACCAACTTTTTGGATCCATAGTGCTCATTCTTATCATGCATGTTAGATCATCAAAAGGTCCGGCTTTCATAGAAAATAATGCATATTCATCCAAAACAGTACTATGATCATCATCATTAGGATATAATCTTCGAAAACACTTCATCCTCTCCCTTGAGATTTCTCCATCTCTATGAGGGGGCACTCTTGGAGGATCCTCATGTAGCCATCCATCACTATAAAATTTTCAATAATTTTAAAAAATAGTTATTAATATGTGAAAAGGAATAAAAGGTAAAAAAAAAATGCTTAAAGACTTATACCTTGGATTCAAAGAGTGTGCAATGGAGAGGAGTGTTGTTCTTTGTCCAACGAGATACAAGAACGCTATAAACCTAGGATGCTCGGACTCGGGTACGTGTGTCGGGCTCGAATACGGGTCCAAGTGTCGGACCTTTTAAGTTGAAATTTTAAGGATTCGTGGACTCGGGGACATGAGGCATTATATTATAATTCATAATAATATGTTATAAAAATTCAAAGATTTTTAGATACAATTGAATTATAAGTTGAAAATTATATAAGTTGAAAGAAATTGAAAAGATAAAAGTGCTAAAAAAGAGAAAAAGGACAGCTCTTGTTAAAAAAAAAGAAAAAGTTATGAATTATTATAATTAATTATTGGGTTTTGCTATTCATTGCCCTAAGGGCAATGCATAAGAATTAGCAAATGCATTAATTAATGTGAAAAACAAATTGAAACTTGTTTTACACAATGATTATATGAAAATTTTCCATTGAAATGTGAAATTATTTTCATATATTAGATACATATTTCAATTTTCTATGTAATAATTTCATATAATAAATAAATAAACGATATATATTTCACTTTTCAATGAATTTTTTACACATATTAAATGTAAATTCCAACTTTTAATGCATTTGTTAATTCTTATGCATTGCCCTTAGGGCAATGAATAGCAAAAACCTTAATTATTATAGCTCTTGAGAGAAAAACTGGTGAACAACTTTTCCTTGTTATTATAATTACAGCTATAATAGCTCTTGAGAGCTGTTGGAACTTACGGCTTTTAAGTTTCAACAACTTATAGCTCTTGAGAGCTGTTGGAACTTACAGCTATAATGTTGTTCACCAGTTGGAACTTACAGCTCTTGAGAGAAAAACTGGTGAACAACTAATTAATGACATGTTTATTAATTGACTTGGGGAGAAGAGAAAAGAGTAGCAGAGAAAGCTCTGTGAGAAAAAGAAGAAACTTCGGGAACTTGAGATGGTGGAGGGTGACAATCGGCGACGAGCGACGCAGAGGCGATGACCGGAAACGACCGACGCCGACCGCCGACCTAGTGGTTGGTAGATGCGAAAACCCTAATTTCTCAAAACCCTAATCTTATGCGGCGCGTCGACTTTCTCCTCCGCGCGTCTCGTACGGATTCCGTACCGGTGCCGGCGTCGTGTCGTGTCGACACCGGTACTCCGGGGTTGGGGGACGAGTCCGAGCTTCCCAGCTATAAACAACATCATAGAAAGAACTAAACTCGGACATCGAATGTCTCTCTTTCTTGTAGATTTCAAGCTTCACCTTTTCAATCATTGAATCCCACATCTCATATACTAAATGAAGGCACGGCTTATTAGTGTCATAAAATCTAATCATGTCATAGATTGGCCTTGTGAAATCAATAATGTAAGACAGTTTTCCCCACCAATCATCATTCACTATCTTTTCCTTAACAAAATTTGCCTTTCCTACATCATCATCTCTATAAGAAGACCACTCCTCACTTATGACCATGGCTTGAAGACCTGTTTTAATAAGTTTCAATCTTTTAAGCATCACAATGATAGAGGCAAAATGAGTATCAGCAACCGAAAGCAATTTAAGAGAAGAAAATCTATTGAATATTGCTGCTAGTCTCATGTTGTGATTCATGATGAAATTTTTAATTTGCAATGCATCACCATGAACTTCTGTAATCCAATTACACTCTTCATATGTTACCTCATTTCCATCCGCATTTTTTGCTGCACAAATGTTCTTCAATGCAAGATTAAGAGTATGAACAACGCATGGTGTCCAATAAATGTGAGGAAACTGACTCTCAATGATCTCTCCAGTTGCCTTGTAACTTGGTGCATTATCAGTCACCATTTGAACCACATTTTGGTGTCCCACCTCATTAATAACGTCTTTCATCAAATCAGCAATAAAAATGCAGTCTTTGTTTCACCAAAACAGTTCACAGCCTTGAGAAACATGGGGCCATATCCAGAAGTAGCCATGAAATTAATTAGAGGCTTTCTTGTAGGATCACTCCAACCATCGCTCATAATAGTCACTCCTTTTTCTTTCCATGTTAATTTAATTGGTTCTAACAACCTCTCAATATGGGTTTTTTCTTGTTGTAATAAGGTTGTTCTCAACTTATTATAACCAGGAGGTATATAACCGGCAAGATTGTTACTAGAAGCAAAGTTATAAGAACGCTGGTAATGTGGATTCCTAGCAAGATTAAATGGCAATCCTCCAGTATAGAACATCCTAGCAATTTCTTGATCTAGTTGGTCCCTAGCTTCAACACCTAATGCTCTAGTGATAGCCGAGAAACTAGACTTTCTTTTTTTAGAGGAAGCATCAGTTTGCTCTTTAGATTCAGCAGGTAAAGGGACTTCTCTTGTTCCAGAATCACTCTTTTTTTTTTCTCAAATTCATCTTCTAGTCTTTGCATTACCGCTTTTTCACTCCGACCAGCTTTCTTACAAGCAGCAATTCCAGCATTTTTAATCCCAAGGAGATGTGCTCTTACTCTAGAATAAGAGCCTGTCCTAACATCATTGCATAGGTTACATTGAAATCTCCATGTACCCCTACTGATCCTTGTTTTTCCAACCTAGTTACATAACTCCATAGTGGAGCATCCCCACTTTGGTTTGATGCAACTGAGCCACCAGACCCACAGCTAACATTACCACTAGATGATGCCATAAGGAGAAATTCGAATAAAAAAGAACTAAAAAATTCGAAGAGGGAAAATTCAAGAGAAATTCGAACACCAAAAATAGCAAAGAGCAGAAATAGAAAATCCAAAAACTCGAAGAGAGGAGATGCAAAATAGCCAGAACAAATTCAAACAAGAATTGAAGAAAAAACCTAAGAGTTCGAAGTGTTCAAAACTTCGAACAAGACTCGAAGAGAATTCGAACAAAAAAGAAAAAGAAAAGAAAGAAAGCTCGAAGAACCTGGTTGGCCGGAGGTGGTTGGTCGGAAGTGGGGTGGTCGACGGCAGAGGATTCACCACTCGAAGCTAGTGCTGGTTGGCCGGAGGTGGGGTGGAGCATTGGAGTAGTGGAGTGAGAGTTCAGTGATGGAGTGAAAAATGAAAACCCTAATTTCTCAATTCTCACGTTTTTTTATTTTATTTCCCCTACTCTATGGGCCTTAAAAAGGCTGGCCCTTTCTTAACTTAACCCTAAAAGGTTTTTTTTTTATTTTTTTTTATTTTTAAAAACACTTCAGCAAGTGGGGACGGCAGCTGAACCCCAAAGCCATCCCCAAGCCAGAGCAAAACATAGCCGTCCCCGACCCAAACCAACCGTCCCCACTTTTCCAAAGCCGTCCCCGATACGTTTTTTAGCCGTCCCTGGCTCCCTGCACCGTCCCCGTCCCCGTCCCCACCCCGTCCCCAATACGGATTCGCGACCCTGCCAGCCGACCCCGTGCTTCATAGGTTAAAGGTGAAAACTTTTTATTGTGAGAAGGTGATAATAACATAGATACATCAACTATGACCTATAATTACACTAGCTGACAACCACATGTACATCTAGGTAGCACAGAGACGGATTCGGGGTCAAAAACGGGGACGAGGACGGAAAACGAAAATTCAAAAATTCTAAAAACGGTTACGGCAAAATATATATATATATTTTTTTATACAAAAAATATGTACATATATTAATTAAAATAAATGATAATTTTTTTTTTAAAAGAGACTAAATGAGAAACAAGTAAATAACTAATACAGTGCAAGTAACAAATAAGAGATAATAATATAAGAAATGAAAAGTAAAAAAGGCTCACCAGCATTGCCAAAAAAAAGCCCACCAGCCCATAAAGCATAATAAACAATAAAGTAAGATAAGTTAAACCCTAACACCTAAATAGTCAAAGGAGAAAAGAAAGAAGAAAGAGAAAAAAGAAAAGGAAAAGGATAGAGAGAACTCAGAGAAGTTCGAACAAACTGTGAAATGAACAGTGACGAGCCGGACGGAAACAGACGCCGATGATAGAGCCGAGAGGTTAGCAGACGGCGACGGCAGCGGTGTGAATCGTGGTTAGAGACAAATTTCAATTGAAACCCTAAATTTTTACCCTTTTTCTTTCCTCTTTGTTTTCCATCCGAAACCTAAATCCCCATAAATTTTTTAATGTTGATATCTCGGGGACGGCAGTTTTGCCCATTAGCCGTCCCCGATACGTCCCCAGCCACCGTTCCTCACGTCCCCACCGTTACCCTGCCGTACCCGCCATGACCAAAACGTCCCGGGGACGTTTTTTAGCCGAACCCGCACCGTCCCTGTCCCCTACCCGTCCCCAGTACGGGTACCTTGGATTAGGAGCCGTCCCCGTGCTTCCTAGATGTACATTAATTGCAAATTATAAATACATTAAGTACTTGAGTATGTGATTGGTTTTGAGGTTGGTTGATGAGGCTTTTGAAGCCCTTGGTATATATATTGTATAAATGGTGCAAATGTTGTCAAGAAAAAGCCGGCTAAAGTTAAAGGTGAAATCTTTTTATCGTGAGAAGGTGATAATAAGATAGATACATCAACTATGACCTATAAGTACACTAGCTGACAACCACTTGTTCATTAATTGCAAATTATAAATACATTAAGTGTAGATACATAGATTTTATATTATAGATGCATTATAGGTAAACTTTAGGTGGAGTGAAAAGGAAAGATAATTTAATTCAATCTTGACTCTTCGTTTGTTGATCCAAGGGTCATTGTTCTTTTTCACTAAAAGTAGCCTTGTCATATATGTCTATATATATATATATATATATATGTATATATATGTATATATGTGTGTGTGTGTATATATATATATATATGTATGCATACATATATATATATATATATATATATATATATATATATATATATATATATATATGTATATATATAGGTAAAAGATCATATGAGAACCCCTCTCTCGGTGAGAATTGTGAGAACTTTAATATAAACCGTAGATTTAGCATAAAAAATCTTAACCATTTGATTCATACTTTATTTTTTTAAAGAAAAAAAGTTGCCTTCGATACAAACAATTATCATCATCATCTCGCCATCTTCCCATCTACTTCAAACAACCTCATTCTGATCATCATTCTCATCATCATCATAATCGATTCAATCTCGCCATCTTGCCATCGATTTAGCGTGTTGTATCAAATAATCAACAATCTCATTCAGATTATCATCATCAAACAATTGATTTAGCGTTAGACAATCTCGCTGTGGATTCAATATCGCCATTGATCTCCATTGTTGTCTTTATCATCAACTGTGATTTCCAGATTCGAGCTGCGATTTTCATCAACTGATTATCTTCAATGAACTGCGATTTTCAACTGACGCCATTGATTCGAGCTTCGATTGGTGCGATTTAAAAATGTTAATTCATCTTCATCCTCCATTGATGCCATTGATAGAGCTTCGAAACAAAATTGAATCGCCATTGATAGAGAATCGACATTGATTCGAGCTTCTCAGATTCTACTAATTCAACCTTCAAACTCTACATTGAAGGACTACATATAGGAGATTATCAGAATGGAAGAATTAATTGAAAAGATGAATCTGATGATGATGTATCAGAACTGGAAAATGAACTTTAATGGAGGAGAATTGAATCTGATTCGAACAGGAAATTCTCCTTCATTAAAGTATCTTCTGATGAGAATTTTCTCCTCCATTAAAGTAATGCGTTGTTGATGATGATGATAAATCAGTAATGCGATGTTGAAGAAGATAAATCAGCAGAATGAAGATGAACCATCAATGTTTAAATCAGTAGAATGATAATGCGATGTTGATGAACAAATATCTAAGACTGTACTGAGAACAATCTGAGATTGGGAAAAAAAAAGATCTAGGGTTAATTCCCACTGTTTTCCTCCTTTCTAGTAACATTGTGACAATCATGCTTTCCTCCTGTTTTTCGACTTTTACTGGCCAATTTGTAGGTCTAAGGATTAAATTTGTAGTAGCAATGTGGCACACTTTTTATTTTCAAGACCAAAATTTATTGTTAGTTGCCACTCATCAGCAAGTACCTTAGTTAATGAAGGCTGACATGGTAGGTGTAGGCCAGTTTAGTTGAAGCTTTTAGCTAGACAAGTGGTAGAAATGTTGTTTCTCTTGAGTGTTGAGGTCAATGGGACAAGCATATGACTGTTGGGAGATGACAATGTTGGTTATTTTTTACTCCAAAGAAAATAATATCTGGAAGATTTATATTGGTTGAACCTGTGTGTTTCTGACTTTCTGTGCTCCTTGAGTCCTTGATACATTAGTAAAATTATAAAATTTGTCTTTTGACCTACCTCTATGAATCAGCTGCAAATTAGTCTTGGCAACATGCTACTTTGTATTTTTTATTCTTGTTATATTAACTTTGTTAGTGAAACCTTCAGTTTGGAAGTAAACAAAGATTGAATATAAATTTCCAGTTTCCTGTGGAGGTAGACAACAGGATGTACTTATTTTTCTTTTGGGATGGATATTATAGTCTTTTGTTCTTACTATCTTGGCACTTGTACTGCAAATTTGAACTAAAGCCTTTTGATTGTAAATGCAGTGGCAAAACCATTGTTTGTGGATGGAAGTGCAAAGTCACATGAGCTCTTCCTTGCTTATGACAATGTTTCTCTATCAAACCTTGAGCCTCCTTTGGTTCTTCAAGAATTTGTTAACCATGGTAATTAGTCTTCAGTTATAATAATTTGTCTTTAGCCTTTGCCTCTGAATTTTAGGTATTATTTCTTCAAGAAAATTGAATCAAATCTCTTGTTTCATTGCAGGGGGTGTCATGTTTAAAGTTTATGTTGTTGGAAACGCTATAAAAGTTGTAAGGCGATTCTCTCTACCTGATGTCTGCAAACGAGAGCTCTCCAAATATGCTGGGGTTTTTCAGTTTCCAAGGGTTTCTGGTGCTGCAGCAAGTGCGGAGGAGGCAGATCTGGATCCCGGTGTTGCAGGTAAGACTGTCACCATTTACCGAAAAAAGGTTTAAGAAACATAGAAGCTTTGAGGTCACTGTGCTTGCTGGATTTAGCTGTTGTCTTCTATGAGAAAATAATTAACTGACAGTAAATAGAATGATATGTGCACAGCATAGGACTTGCTGAATGTGGAATATATTATGTGTTTCATGGAAGCTTTATGTGATGTCATGGAAGCTTTATGTGATCCAAATGGTTGTCCTCTATGAGAGGAACTTTATTTTGTTATATTGTTGGTGCTGCTGCTAAAATAATTCTCATCCCCTTTCAGCATCTCCGCTGTATTTATATTTTTTTGGTTTTTGGATTCTTTTTGCTTTTAATTTTTTGTGGGTGGGGGTGAGGTATGCTGGAGCATGAAGGGAGAAGAGTTAGGAGTTGTAATCTATAATTACCTGATCTGGAAAAGTGCTTGATTGTTGAGGAAACACAAAAGTTGGAAAGACGTTTGAAGTTTTTTTTTTTTATTTAATAATAATTTTGAAGTGTGGAAAAGTAGCTTCTCCAGAAAATTAAGTTTGAAGTTTGCATTATATTTGGTCTGTTACAGAACTTCCTCCAAGACTGTTGCTTGAGAGGCTTGTTGGGGAGCTTCGCCAGCGCATGGTAATTTCCTGTTGTGGTGTATTATTTCTCTCTCACAGCATAAGTTTTCATGTCATATATATATATATACATTTTTTTTTTTGGTAAGTAAAGAATTATATACCAAAGGAAAAGATTATTACATCCTACCCTAAGATCATGACACAAAGCCACCACCAGAAAAGAATCAAAGAACTATTAGGGACAAGCCCCTAATAGTCCTAATTCTCCATCAAAACATGAGGACTACATTACATGCTAAAACAAAAGGACTACGCCCTAATAAACAGTAAAGCAAGCACATAAAGTAGAGAAGAACCAGCTAAACACAACACTAAACTAGCCTAAGGACTTAGTCCTTTATATATCAATACAATACAAGCTAGACTATATAAACCATAACAGCAGATGCATTATGGGACGTCCAAGCCACGAGCTTTGATATCTACCATAGTCATCCTTAGACCAATCATTCATCATCAACCAAAATAATACAGATAGTAAGGCCGCACTGTGAGACATCTTCCTTGGAACTATGAAAACCATTCGGCCATTAAGCACCGAGGCAAACCATCTCCCATAAAAGAGCCGTGGTTGAAAGAGATCAAAGGAATCCACCTGCAACAGATAACAATACCCCCCATATCATTGTAATAAACATCCGCAATTATGAACCAAAACAACAACTCATAAACTAAGTTTAGCTAATCTTCACTTGGCATTAACGCATAGGCAGCCCAACACATTCCTGTTCTAAACTTGGAAGATCGGCCAATTTTATTCATTAGTAGTGTTTTAGATTTACCATGAGTACAGTTGCCACTTGGTATAACGACGAGAGAACAATACAACCAAAACTAAGACCCATAAGTTTGCATAATCAGCATGAGGAAAGCATCATCTTTAAGTCTACTGTGTCATATATATATTCCTGAGTTCTACTGTGTCGTGTAGGGCCTTCAACTTTTCAACATTGATATTATTCGTGAGCATGGGACAAGAGATCTATTTTATGTGGTCGACATTAATTACTTCCCTGGCAAGTGCCTGCTTCTGTCTTGAATCTTGATATAGTTGCTTGAACAACTCCCTCACCCCATTGTGCACAATGTATCATAATGTATGTTATAATTTATTTTGTTGTAAAACTTTGCTGTCTATATATACAGGTTATGGAAAAATGCCAGGGTATGAACACATGTTTACAGATTTTCTGGCGGGTCTTGCGGACAGCAAATGCAGGAAGCAGCTCTGTATATAATTTTCAGAGGTTACGTAGCTAATGGCATAAAAGCTCTTTGCAGCTTTGGTAATTTTATGGAAAACTGGAATGGGTGCCACAATCCCGGTTTTTCTAATTGCTTACTGGTATGAATAATGATATGCCAAAGCTTAGCCTTTTCATTGTTACAGCATCCATGTTCACATGCTAGCGTCTTTTGAATCAATGAAGAAATCTTGATTATGTAATTATGTAATCTGTTAAGGTCCCATTTTTATTATGGGGCGCATTGATCCATACTCTGGATTTGGCAGGAGCAAATTTGGTCGTGATATCTGGTGGATACTCGAGATTACCTGAAAGCAATTTTGAGTGAAGTTATGGTTACAACTGCCCAGTCCTCTATTCATATTCCTTTTTCTTTTTTCACATTATTGATTCATCTAGTCCTAGCAAATTTAGTTAGGGATCATAAATACATTACATATCCCTTGTCCAGCTAAATATGTGTAGTGTTTTAATTGCTTTTGATCAGACAACAATAGTGCAGTGACCTGCCTTTTTGTTTTTTCTTTTTTTTCTTTTTTTGGCGACAGTCTGAAATTTATTATTCATCAGTTTTCTTGATTGTTTTGATTCTTTTCTAATAATCTAACACTTAGTGCTTGTTTGGTTGACAAAATAAAATGGGGGAAGTGAAAAATCATGGGAATTGGTAATTTGGATAGTTGTTTGGTTCATACAAAAAGGAAAAAATGGAGGAAGTTGAAATCCATGGGAATTTCTATTTCCCACATAACATAGGAAGTAGATTACCAAAGTCCCCCTTGGTCAATCAAATTTCATGGGAATTTGAACTTCCCATTGTTATAACCAAACAAGATTGATAAATTCTTAGGAATTTCATTAGGGAAATAATTTTCCATGAAATACTAATTCCTACAGGAATTTATTTTTCGTGTCAACCAATCTGTTTCATCGGGTGGTGATTTTGGCATTCCCAAATTTGATTCTGACACTCCTCAATGTTACTATTCATGTAAGAGGGGGAGGAGTGCCAAAGTCAAATTGGGAAGTGCCAAAATCATTTGCCGTTTCATAATACCTTATCAGTTATCACTAACATATTGTTTGTAATTATATATCCATGCATTGTTCTCTGTTTGGTTTAAAACAATATCAATGAACTTGTGCTGATATGGAATATACTTGTGTGGGTATACTGCCATGCCAAATATTGATAACAGTGAAAATTGAAAGTTAAAGTTTTGAGAATCCATTTATAGCAAGACAGGAAACCTTGAAGGGCTTTTTAACATGTAAGTTGCGAATTTGAGCAACTGAAACTCTGAGTGGCCATAGGCCGTAGGAGCACAAGGGTTTCAGACTTTCAGCCTTCAGCTTCTTTATCTGAAATAAAACATGGTGAAAGGTTTAGGATTTTCACTAATCTTGTGTAGTTTTTTTTTTTTTTTTTTTTTTTTTTTGTAAGGAAAAAGTTTTTCTGGAAATTTATTTTCTCATTTTTCTAAGTCTTTCTTTTTCCTTGTGTTTTCTTTTTTTTTTTTTTTTTTAAATGGATTGGAAAATATTTTTCATGGAAAATGAACAAATGGGGCCTAAGTGCTTGTTATGGTGAAAGGTTTAGGATTTTCACTAATCTTGTGTAGTTTTTTTTTTTTTTTTTTTTTTTTTTTTGTAAGGAAAAAGTTTTTCTGGAAATTTATTTTCTCATTTTTCTAAGTCTTTCTTTTTCCTTGTGTTTTCTTTTTTTTTTTTTTTTTAAATGGATTGGAAAATATTTTTCATGGAAAATGAACAAATGGGGCCTAAGTGCTTGTTGGAGTTGTTGCGTAAATTCCATTGGATCTCCAGGGTTTGGAATTGTCTTGAAGAACGACTTTTTGTGAGCTTTGGAAATTAGAAGCTTGAGATACTTAGAACATAGTACTGTTATGTTTCTTTTTCTTCCCCCTCTTTTGTATTTTAGTGATGCATTAGATTATTCTTTTGCGTCTATTGACTAATTTCTTTCTTTTTTTTTCGTTGGATTTTATGGAGTTCATCTTCTTGATTGGTATTAAATTTGAGAGAGAGTGATGAGAGAGTGAAGAGAATTGAAGGAACTTTACAAGACAATGAAGCTTTTTTTTCACTTGTTTTTTAAGTTGATTAAGTAATGCATTTTTGTGTGAAATTGAACAGATTTGAGAGAAAATGGAGCTTGAGAGGGGATGAAGTTTGAGAGAGAATTAGGAGAAAATAAATAACCATTTTGAATTGTATTTTTTAATTAAAAATACAGGGGTTGGTATCGTGAATTGTATTTTCAATATATGGTGTACGTAATTTGATTTGTTTTCTTTAAAAAGAAATTGTCTTTTGTTGCTAATTGCTAAATGTTTATTTGCATGATTTGCATCTTCGGCATGCTTTCTGTGTAGGGAAAAATTGATTAAAAAAAAAAAACAGTTTCAACTTTTACCAATTTTCTAAATATAATCTCAACTATTACTCATCTTATAGCATTATTTTATAAAAATTTCTAACTATTGATTATCTTCTAAAAACAATCACAAAATGAGCTTGCATTTAGAAGATATTTTATAGTTAGGATTGCTTTATAAAATTCCTTTTAAAGTTTGGACTGTTATTAGAAATGTATTTGAAAGAGTAGGCTGCAAACTATTTTATCAATTTTTCCTTCTTTATAATTCGTTCCGTGTTAGGTGGTTGCACCATGAATATGATAGAGCTAGTGGGGCTAGGCATATGATCTTATGATTACCATATGTAGGTTAGCATGACTCCCTCTGTCTCTCTATTATTGTTACATTTTCCCTTTTGAAATGTCTAAAAAACAAACTTAGGGTTACACAAAGACTAATAATTAGCAATAATTAGCAACTGTTGTGAAAGTGGGAAATTGTGTCTACCATTTCATTCAGCAAAAGGGGTATATATACAAGCTATCAATAGTACGTACAACCAAACCCTAATTCTAGAATGTTTCTAATATATGGACAGGGGTATAATGGTCATCTACCTATAATGTATTATATAACACTCCCCCTTGGATGACCATTATATATTATGCGCATAAGATAATGCTGCCTAATTAAAAACCTTACCAGGAAAAACCATGGTTAAGGGAAAAAGAGTGCAGCACGCATTAACTCCCCCTCACAATTACATAATTACATCAATTGAGATCTTTGAAACAACACATTCCAATTTGGAATACTAACTTCTTGAATGTAGCTGTTGGAAGTGCTTTAGTGAACAAATCTGCTAAATTCTCGCTTGAACGGATTTGGTTGACACTGGTATCTCCACACTTCTGAAGATCATGGGTGAAGAAGAACTTTGGTGAAATGTGCTTCGTTCTATCGCCTTTGATGTACCCTTCCTTGAGTTGAGCTATACATGCTGCATTGTCTTCATATAATATTGTTGGAGCCAAATTCTTAGATGTCATCCCACAATTTTCCTCTATATGCTGGATTAGTGATCGTAACCATACGCATTCCCGACTAGCCTCATGAATTGCCAAAATCTCCGCATGATTAGAAGAAGTAGCTGCAATTGTTTGCTTCATTGAACGCCAAGAGATGGCTGTACCATCATGTGTGAACACATACCCAGTTTGTGATCGAGAATTGTGAGGATCAGATAAATACCCTGCATCTGCAAAACCTATCATTGCTTCTTTGGATAAGTTAGAAAAATATAATCCCATATCCTTTGTACCTTGGAGATAACGAAATATGTGCTTCACCCCATTCCAATGTCTTCGGGTAGGACATGAACTAAACCTTACCAATAAGTTAACAGAAAATGATATATCAGGTCGTGTGTGGCTAGCAAGGTACATTAATGCTCCTATTGCACTTAGGTATGGTACTTCAGGACCAAGAATTTCTTCATCATTTTCCCGAGGACGAAATGGGTCTTTATTTACATCAAGTGATCTTACTACCATCGGACTAGTTAACGGATGTGCTTTATCCATATAAAAACGTTTAAGCACCTTGTTAGTATAGGTTGTCTGATGCACAAGGACTCCGTCTTTTAGGTGCTCGATTTGTAATCCTAAACAAAATTTCGTTCTTCCAAGGTCTTTCATTTCAAATTCCTTTTTCAAATATGATATGGTTATTGAAATCTCGTCAGGAGTCCCAATAATATTTAAATCATCAACATATACAGCAATAATGACAATCCCTGACCCAAATTTCTTTATAAAAATGCATGGGCTAACAGGGTCATTCTTATAATTTTCTTTCAATAAATATTCACTAAGACGATTATACCACATGCGCCCTGATTGTTTCAGAACATACAAAGATCTATTTAATTTGATAGAATATTGTTCCCGTGATCCTGAAGTTGCTACTTTTGGCAACTTAAATCCTTCTGGAAGTCTCATATATATCTCATTATCCAATGGGCCGTATAAATAAGCTGTGACTACATCCAACAAGCGTAAATCAAGCTTTTCTCTTACTGCCAGACTAATCAAGAATCTAAAAGTTGTTGCATCCACCACAGGAGAGTATGTCTCCTCATAATCAATCCCGGGTCTTTGTGAGAATCCTTGTGCCACTAAGCGTGCTTTATATCTTACAATTTCACCATTTTCATTTCTCTTATGAACAAAGACCCATTTATATCCCACTGGCTTAACACCTGCAGGTGTACGGACTACTGGTCCAAACACATCTCTTTTTGCAAGAGATTTTAATTCTGCATCAATTGCTTCTTTCCATTTTGGCCAATCATCTCTTTGCATACACTGGTCTATGGACCCTGGTTCTTGATCCTCTTCATTATTCATGATTTCAAGCGCTATATTATATGTAAAAACATCGTCGACGTCGATTTCATTTCGGTTCCACATTATTCCAGACATGACGTAATTTGTTGATATTTCTTCATTTTCAGGTACCTGAGATTCTTCTTGAATCAGATCTTTTAGAATGCGTCAATTCTTCGGATAGGCCATTATGATCTATTGCTCCTTTCCTTTTCTGAGGATTTTTATCTTTGGAACCTATTGGTCTGCCACGCTTTAAACGTGCACTGGGCATATTAGCCACTTGGTTTTGTCCTTCTGGGACATCAATTCGTATAGGAACATTAACAGCTGGTATATGTGTAATAACCAGAAATTTGGGCGAGAAAATTTCGCGGTTAATTAATTCTATTTTTCTATTCTAAGTCCAAAGGGCCTAATTAATTTGGACTGTTTATTCTTAATTCTTTTCCTTAACTTAGAAATTGGGCCCAAGGACCCACACTCCCTCTCCTTGGCCGACCCTCCTTATTTTGGCCAAGGATTATTTGTCTTTTAATCCTTTTATTTACTAGATAAATCTACATTTATTTATTTATCTAATTAAATTAATTTAAAAGCCTACCTTTTTACTAACTTTTACCCAATCTCCCTACTTGTCTCAATAAATCCTAAAATCACTCCTTGCCTCCTACTACCTCTCCATATTCACGGCCCCCCTCCTAAATTATTGATATTTTATTTTTTTAATTATTTTTCTTTTAATTTGTTCCTTATATTTAAATAGGGAACAAAGCTCATAACCTATTTACTTATTTTCTATACAACTCTAACTCTCAAAAAGAACCCTAAAACCTCCCTAGTGACCGTGTGTTTTTCGAGTGACCAAGGAGCAAGTTTTCTTAATTTTCTTCCTAATCCAGGTAACTAGACTATCTCTTTTAGATTTGGGATAATTTAACTATATAGTTAATTAGGATTAAACTAGGAAAAATTGATAGAATTAGTAACATGATAGGCTAGGAATTTCGAACCATATTATGTAAAAGTTTATGTTATTTTCTTGATAGTTTATATAATCTTTATGAATCTTTAGGTGTTTTAATTAATTCTATGCACAGAATAATCTCTGAAATTGTATGTTTATATTGAATAAATGCATGATAATTTGTTGATTCTTGTTCTTGAAATTTCGTATGAATGTCGAGTAATATAAAATAATTTTGATGATAATTTCATGATATTTTCTTTAATTAAGTTGATAATCTTGATTATTTAATTGTCTAATTGAAGCCTTAAATTAAAATTATTATTTAGTTCATACTATAAACAGTCGAGTGACATGAAATAGTAAAGAAGACCAAAAAATCTAATTTTTATTATTGAATCTCTTGACAATTCTTGAATTAATATTGATAATCTTGATTTTAAATCTTTAATTCAATCATATTATTGTAAGAACTTGAAATTAATCTTGATATTATTTTTTAGCCATAAAAGCCGTGTGATATGCATGCCCAAAAGGATTGATCTTGATCTTGTTTTTGTTCAATTTTGATGATTTAATGTTCAAAGCATGATTTTATTGTTTATTATTAAGTTTATTTGATTAAATATTGATGATTGTATTTAATTAATTAAAAGTGTAATTTTTGGTATTTTGACATGAGAATGTCGAGTGGTATAAGGAATGAAAAATGGGATTTTTGTCATGTTTTAAGCAATATTTGTTGTTAATTGTTAATTTAAATGATTTATTTAATTGTTTATATGATTAATTGATGAATTGAATTAATTATTATTTTGTTATTAAAAATGTTGAGTGGTATGATAAAGGTTATGATCAATTTAGTTTAATTTTTGGCTTATAATAATTTAGATTGTAATTTTTAGGAATTAATATGATTAAAGGAATTAAAAGGAACTAATAAGATAAGTTGCAATATGAAGGGAAGGAATAAAATAATAATAATAAGGATAAAGTTATAAGATGATAAGAAGTAATGGTCTCACGATGGCCATGTCGATAAGATAAGATAAGAAACGGACGCCTGTTTGGTGATACACGGGTCACCAGATTAGGTTAAGTCAAAGCCACTGCCCTACAGCGGTCTCTGGGCAGTTCTGGATCTTAAGATGCGTAGTCGTCTAAGTAGTAGTACACGGGCTACTATTTAGGAGTTATGGCCATAAATTAGGCTTAGTTCTTGCAAAGGAGAGCTACGGGTAGAATACACGGGTTCTTCCCGGCGCGTTTTAGGAAAGTTGGGATGTACATGGGCATCCTTACGAGCTATAATGATCGGTCCATAAAGTTAAGAAGATGGTTAAAAGAAGGGTTTAAGGTAATAATATGAGAGGTAAGTACTTTACAGGATTGGATGTGAACATGTATATGACAATGTAATTATATGTATAATTCTATGTATTGTATAAGTATGGTATGTTAAGTCTTCCGCTGCGTATGTCTGATAAGTATGTAAATACGTATGTCTCTCAGTATGTAGTTAAGTATGTATTCATGTATGTATTTATGTACGAGTATAAGTATAAGTATATGTATGTATGTATGTATCTCTATATGTATTCTACAGGTGTATCTATACGTTTCTATACGTATTTCGTACGTACACGTATGTATTTTTATACGTATTTCTGCAGGTACTGTATACGTATTTTATACATATCTCATACGTATCACGTATGTATTTTTATACGTATTCCGTATGTATTTTTACACGTATTTCGTATATATTTTTATACGTATTTCGTATGTATTTTTATACGTATTTTGTATGTATTTTTTACGTATCTTGTGTGTATCTCGTATGTATTGCTATACGTATTTTCATGTATTTTTGGTATGATTTTTCTTGGAATAATTCTATGATATTATATGGTTAATGGTCTCTCATTTAAGTGGGACAGCCTAGTTACTCGCCACTGACGGTGGACCCCCCCCATTTCAGGTGATGATGCAAACGCATAAGTGGGCTTACGTTTGGTTCGGGTTGTGTGCTTGGTTGAGTTTTATAGAGAGAACCCGAAGTCTATCTTATGTCATTTACTTTCTTTATTATTTAGTTCTGCCCAGCCTGTTGGGAAAGACAATCTAAGTTGTATTTTGGATTTATTTAAGGACTTTTGAGACTTTTACTTAACTATTAGTTAATAAATGGAATAATGAACTTTAATATTAATAATATTCTATAAGATTTGTTTGGTAATGATCCAATTGTCGATTTCCTTCGTAAATCGACAGCCTCGAAAAATCGGGTCGTTACAGTATGTGACCCTTTCCTCCAAACCGATAACAGTCATTATTTTCATTTCCCTTTCCATGACCTCTATTAGGTCCATATCCACCACCTCGACCTTTATTAGGTCCATATCCGCCTCGACCTCTACTAGGTCCATATCCGCCTCGACCTCTACTAGGTCCATATCCGCCCCGGCCACGACCTCGACCTCGTCCACTGCTGCTGGCAGGGTTACCATATTCTATCATTTGTGTTATGAGTCGCAGCATTCGCTTCAGGGAGTGCTGCAAAACCAGTGGGTCGTGACTCATGATTTTTTATTAATAGTTGATCATTTTGCTCGGCCACTAACAAGCAAGATATTTAATTCAAAATATTTAGTGAAACCCTTTTCACGATATTGTCTACTTAAAAGAACAGTATCTTTGTGAAAAGTTGTAAATGTTTTTTTCTAACATTGCATCATCTGTGACCGGCTCTCCACATAATCGTAGTTTAGATGTGATTCTAAACATGGCGGAGTTATACTCGCTAACAGTTTTATAATCTTGCAATCTTAGATTAATCCATTCATTACGGGCAGCGGGAAGTATCACAGTTTTCTGATGATCATATCGTTCTTTTAAGTTAGACCAAAGTTCCTCTGGTTTTTTAACTGTTAAATACTCAATTTTTAGAGCTTCATGTAGGTGATGGCGAAGAAATATCATTGCCTTTGCCTTATCTTGGTCCGATTCTTTATTTCCGGCCTTGATAGTATTACCAAGACCCTTAGCTGACAAGTGAATCTCGGCATCCAATACCCAAGACAAATAATTATTTCCAGTGATATCAAGTGCCATGAATTCAAGCTTTGCAAGATTCGCCATATTTCACTAGACAAAAATTAATTATATCAATTTATGAGTCAAAGTTATTCATGATATGTACAATTGGCAGCCTTATTTGGATCGAGATATTTTATTGATGTTTTAATTCTACACAAAAAAAACTCTTAACAAACAACAGCAACCAAACCGTAAATTTAACATAAACCAAAACATCCAATATGTATATAAAATGAAGGGTGGTGAATTAGACTAATGCTTCAAACCGTAAATTAGTAAGCTATGAATTGATACAACTTAGCAGAATTAGTAAACTAAGGTATCTAGTCAATAATTAACCTGTTTATGTAATAAAATTAACATATGAATATATTGATGTTGGATGAAAACGTGTATAAGATCAACTTATATGCAGAAATTGTTTCGAATCTGGGAGTAAATTAGCATTTCAATTGTTGTTCGGCTTATATGAGTTTGTAGTGCTATGACTCCCAGTTTACAAAACTCCCAATTGTATGTTAACTTAGGCATCGATACACACTCCCAATTAAAACGTGTATAATAATGTGAACAACAAATGTATATAAAATCAGGCCTCAAAAGAAAATCAAGGGAAAATAAATTTTAAAAAATAGACATTATTCATTGATATTGGATGAATATTCAAATGAGAATCAGGGAAAAAAAATGAGTGAGAGAAAAAAAAAACAGGCAAGGTAAAAAAACTAGAACACATCGAACGAAAATTGAATCAAAAATAGAATATGCAATTCGAAATATTCAACACAAAATCAACGAAAGAGAGAAAACTAGAACAGAACGAACATTTCGAACAGAACGAAAATCAAAAATCAGGATGAATATTCAATTCGAACGATAATTGAATCGAAAAATACGAACGAAACTTGAACGAAAAATCAAGCCAAATTCGAACTACAAACTCAAGAAAGAAACAAATCATAATCAAAGAAAATCAACCAGATTCGAGAAGAAAAAAAAATTTTAAATTGGATTTTCGAACAAAATAAAGTCAGATCTAAACTAAAACAAACCCAAATTCGAATCAAATCAAAAATAATCAAAGCAAATTCGAGTGAAAAGGAGTCAAAACAAACCCAGAAACGAAAAATAGATCGAAAATTCGAAAGAAATTCGAATCGAAGGAAGAAGAAAAGAAAAATACGAACGAAATTTGGGTATTTTCGTTTGGGTTTTGATTCGAAAATTTCGAACCCTAAATAAAATCAGAGATTAACGAAATTGGGGAGAAAACTTACATGGATATTGTAGGAAAAAGGGTGCGTTGAGGCGGTGTTGCGGCGGTTTTCGCTGGTGGCGCAACGAACGTTGAGGTGTGGGCTGCAACGAACGGTGAAGATAATGGTTGAAGATGATGGTTGAAGATAGCTGTGAAGTTGAATGTGAAAAATGAATGTGAAACTGTGAAAGTGAATTAGGGAGAGTAAAATGATGGCTCCTCACTTTGTTTTTTCTTTTTCTTTTGGAACCCTAATTGGTGTTGATAACGTGTTGTGAAAGTGGGAAATTGTATCTACCATTTCATTCAACAAAAGGGGTATATGAGAGTTAAGCTAACAACAAGGACCTAAAATTTTGGGATTTTCACTATTAAGGACCCATAACTTTTTTTTTACACCATTTGGGACCTCAACCCCTTTTTTGGCAAAAAATTAACCAAAGTGAGTTAAAATTTTAGGTCTTGAGAGTTTAACAACAAAGAATAGCATCATATATATACTTCAAAAATAAAAAATTAAAGATTTATTTATTATTTTTTTTGGCCAAAACTAATCTTCTTCTTCCTATGGTTACTAACCGAGCACCACATTATTCCATCACAACCTTACACCCAACCAAATTCTTTGGCTTCATCACCACCTTAAGCAAATCAATCCCAATCATAAAAAATTAATAAAACACACTACAACACTCTTCAAAATCACCACATAGCCAATAAATTCCCTTTGAAAAACATAAATATCAAATTGTAAAATTTTTTCCTTTTCAACCGAAAAAAAATGTAAAAATGACAATTTTTTATACTTCCTCCGTTTAAAAAAAAACGCAACAAACCATTTTGCATGCATTTTAAGGAAGTGATTTAAGGGTGTAAATGAGCAAATTAATGAAAATAATTTTAACAAAAGTAAGAATGATATTATTATAGGTTACTTTTCTTAAAATTACATATATTAATTTGATCGTTTAGACCTTTAAATCTCTTCCTTAAAATGCGTGCAAATAAGTTTGTTGCGGTTTTTTTTTTTTGGAACAGAGGAAGTATATTAAGTTTGAATTTAAAAATAATAAGTCGATTATTGTGGTGGATTTTCTGATCCAATTCTTCCTTTTATCTTTAATAATAAAAAAATAATAATTGATGCTATAATGTTGTTAAATCCTTTTCTCACTTGTTTCCTCCTTTCAAAAAAATATATTTTCTTAAATATTTGAAATTGAAAATAATACCATAAAGTTAAAGATAATAAAAATGGTATGACTAAAAGTACATGATAAAAAAATGAAAATTTAAATAAATTCTTCACCTTAGGTGAGTTAAAGTGAGGTCAAATGAGTAGATTTTTAACCTTAGGTCCTAGAAGGTGAAGAAAAAAGCTGCAGGTCCTTAATGGTGAAAAACATAAAAGTTGAGGTCCTAATTGTATGCTTAACTCGAGTATATATACAAGCTATCAATAGTACGTACAACCAAACCCTAATTCTAGAATGTTCCTAATATATGGACAGGGGTATAATGGTCATCCACCTATAATGTATTATATAACAGCAACTACTTTGTACTAATTATTTGGATCATTTTAATTCAAAAAAAAAGAATTAGTTGGATCATTTCACTTATTGTCCATGATTAGGTAATCGGTCGGTGTACTCATCAATTTAAAATTTTCACTCTATTTGCAGTAATATTTTTCTTCAAACACAAATACTTCAAATGACTATTGAATATGCGAAACAAATTTTTAAAATAACAGTAGTTTTATCTGAGCTGTAATAGTAGATTACGAAATACAGAATTTTTTTAAAACCTTGAGCTATATGCAAAACTTTAAAATTTCATTATTGGTATGAACCAAATTCATTTATAACGTAGCGAATTCCTGGAGCGCAGTATTTTTTTTTTTTAATGAAATCTTCATTTTGGCTGTATATACATAGCAGAATAGCACTTTGCCATTACAAATTACAGAGTACTACATACAATCGCAAAGAGAGCAACTATCTATACGCTATTCTCTAAGCTCCAATCGCTTCCTTTGTATTCTGGTAGGATACTAAGAGCTAGCAACGAGTAAATTGATGCATCAAAGTATCGAACTCATCCACCAAAATCTATTAGCAGACAACGAGGCAATAATATTATCTTAATATTCTAAAATCACCTTTCAAGTAACAAGATTCAAACTCAAATTCTGAGGATTTGGCAACTAACCAACTCAGCAGGTCCAGCTTTCGTTGAGGAAATGGGTTTCCAGGTAATTTCAGGTGAAGAAGATGCAACAGAAGTTGCAGTTGATGACAATGGATTAGATTCAGAGGGTTGTGCCACGGAATGTTTAGTGGCTTGCAAAACTGCAATATCAGAATTTGCATCTTTGATGATGACATGAAGCTTTCCATGGAGAGAAGCTAGTAAATAAGGAGATTCAGCATCAGTTTGATCATGGGTCATAGGTACTTCGCCAGAAACAAGTTTCCAAGAATCATCTTGGTGATCATATACTTTAATCTTAGCATTATCCAAAGAACCAGAAAGATCTAAAGCATATAACTCATCATCCACAACAACACTCAATTTCGTTCCTGCCTGCTTAGCAGGCCAACCTTCACCCATACCAAGGGGCATTTCACTCCATGAATTTGTTTCGGGGTCATATATCTCTCCACCAGCATCAACAAAGAAAGGCCAGCAATATAAGCTTTGAGGAACATACAGCTTACCCTTGTATGTCGTTAATCCTGTAGCGATTGGCTTAAGAAGATCAGCAAGAAAAGCAGTAGGCATGACCTGAGCCTTTGAGAATGGCATACTGGAAACCTCAGACCACTGCTCTGTCTCTGGGTCAAACACTTCAGCAGACTGCAAGGGAGTTAAACCCCCTCTGTGCCTGCTAACCCCTCCAACAACATAAAGTTTGTTGTTTATGACTCCTGTTTTGCTATAAGCTCTACCAGATAGCATAGGGCTTACTTCATTCCAGGTATTTAAGATGGGATCATAGCGCCACACACAGCTTAAAGCTGAAGTTCTTGACAATCCACCAACAACATAGAGACAACCATTCACAACCCCAATTGAACAGCCACAAAATGGCATTATTTCATCCAGTGGATCAGACCCACCAAGCCATTCTCTTATTGCATCTGCCATTTTTAATCTTGAGCCCAGCGCGTTCCACATTTGAACAATCGCCAAACCTCCTCCTCTCTTGGATTCGTCTTGGGTTGAGTCATCATGAGGCATTGGTGGTAGCTTTTGCCATTTTTTAGAAACAGGATCCAAGGCACACCATAACAAGTTTTCTCCAATGCGAGAAAGTATGAAAAGCCACTCTTCAGTCGTCTTGAACTCTCTCCTCAAATCATATAGTTCTGAAGTCCATAAAGCTTCTTTCCAAGTGCGCGAAACCAACTTCAGTTGCAAATAGTAAACCCTAGGTACTCTGGCAAGAATCTGGAGTGATATTTCATTAGGAAGAGAAGGAATTATTCTTGTGCTGTGCTCAAAGCATCTTGTTACCCTTTGACGCTTCCGGTTACCCCCGCTATAGTTCTGATTGCTACAACCACCAGAACTGTCCAGGCTGAATATGCCACCCATTAAGACCACCAGATCAATTCATAACCAATAACACATACATCCAAAGCCCTTCCTACAGAATTTCATTCAGTACTCCACCTAATAATCCACATAACCAATAAGAAAATTAATCGCAATTCATTCTTAGTAACCAACGCCAAGAGTTTGGTGTGGCGGCGTCTACTGCTAGTCAGGAAATTGATGAATTGTCAATTGATTAATTAAGTCAATGAATTCCCAATTAATATTACAGTATCCAAAGAAGAGTAGGTCAACGATACATATAAAAATATATAGGAGATTCTGCATATATTTTATTTCCAAATATTCTTACATATAATAAGGTATCGAAAAGGCACAAATACTTAGTATCTTTGATAACATCGTTATTCATTACAGGCAGCATAACAGTTCAATTACCTCCAAACTCCATGAAATTATGATTCGGAGATTCCGAAACAATTAATCAAATCAAAACGACCCAACATTAGTGACTTTTCTTGATGAACACTTCATCGACAAAAAAAAAAAAAAAGGAACGAAGCAAGGAATACGCAAATCCAGGCGAATAAGAAATTCGAAAGAAAAATTACAGTAAATTTTACAATCAGGAAATTAACAACGTTACCTTGAAGATGAAAAAAACTGCAAATTGATTGTTACAATTGGAAGGCAGTAGCATGATTTAAAATGGATAAAAAGGGGGGAAATTAAACAAGGTTTCAGTTGAGATCTGACAGAATATGAAGTTATTATTATTGATAATATATATAGAAGGAAAAATCAATACTGAGGGGAGAGATAATTCAACATTTTGTAGAAAGAGATCTCTGAATCAGATAAAAGGGTAAGAAAGCCACAGATATAGTATTTCTCATCTTAAAATGGGAATGTTTCTATTTATATAGGGTAAGGTAGAAGGGAAAGCAAGTGTGGATTTTGGGAACCACTAACTTGTCGGAGTTGCTATTCATAGACACGTCACTTAATCACAATTCGCAACAATTAAGCATAACACTAGCAGCAATGATACGAGTAAGTGTCCAATCTTAGCTGTTATATGCATTTAGTAGCTTCCCAGCCAATCAAATTGTTCCATTTGTGTCAGAAATAAATAGAGGTGGTTCCGCGTTTAAGTAAAGCCAAAATAGTACGTGGACAATAAACACCATTGGGACAATAATTGTGTTACACAGGACAATAATTACGTTACACGGGACAATAATTATGACATTCATTCAAAAATCGCTAAATGCATTTAGCAGCTAAGAGTTTATCATTCATCGGAATGATAGCACATCTATACAATATATTAAAAGGTGCGCGAAGCACCAGTTATGCGACACGTAAGCTGGCACATAGCCGACACACAAGCATCATCTCTCGCCTGAGTTCCGCCACATATACAATATTTCCATGTAGGATAGATTTTAGTTTGGGTGTTTAATTATTAAAAAAATGTTCATAGTGAGGTTCGAACTCGAGACTATAACACATTAATAGTATACACTTACCAACTCACCCAACATTCATTATTATCTGATACAGCTACCAAGAACTGTACTAATTCCAATAGATATTAAATCCAAATAACAATCAATTAATGATTAATAGCAATTGAAATATGCAGAGAACAGAATAAGAAGAAGAAATAGAAGGAAGAGAGCAGAGAGAGAGAGAGAGAGATAGAAAGAGAAGTTGTTATATTCATTCATTTCCCTTTTTGATTGTACTCAGAGTTTGTTTATATTGCCCCCATACAGCTCAGCTCATAAGATTCCAAAAATAACTACCAAAATTAACTAACAAAAATGCTTGACATAAAATAAATAATTATTTAAGTAATGCAGATATGTAGTAAATATATTTATAATATATGTTGTTGTATCATATCCTCCCTCTTTAGCTGACTTGTCCTTAAGTCTGAGCATCAAAACCAGGAAACTGGGCTGCAAAATCTGCCTTTGCCATCCAGGTAGCTTCATGTCTAGGCTTGTTGACCCAATGCACCAGGACCTGAGGCTGAGCAAGGCCTGAAATGTCTACAGTTCGCTCCTTTAGGACAGCTGATGGAATGAGTTCAGCAGTAGTATCAACAGATGATTCATCATCAATTGGGACAGTAGCAAGCAGAGACAAATCTCCTTGGAATGCTTTCAATTGGAATACATGGAAAACATTGTGAATTTTGGTGGAGCTGGGTAATGCCAATTGATAAGCAACCTTGCCAATAGTGGCAGTGATTTGGAAAGGGCCAAAATACTTGGCTGCTAGCTTGTTGTTGCTCCTACGTTGGACTGTGTGCTTGATCAGTGCATTTGTGCACCATCTTATAGGTCATTTTTCATCCTTTTTTATTCTTTGTTTTGCCCATATTTGTGCATTTTTAATTGGTTTTTCCTCCGCTCGTTTCATGTTAGCAAGTTTTGGGTCTCGTTTCATTTTTTGGGTATTTTCTATGCATTTTTGAGAGAAAATGGGAATACAAGTGTTTTGATATTTTGCATGAGATGTTTCAGGTCCACGCCAAAGCATTCGGAGCCTTGTGTGCGAAGCCCGAGCCCGGGAGTGACAGTTCAAAGCTTGAAGTGGAATGAAATGGCAACACCAACGCCGAGCGTCCGCTCCACCCCCTCAGAGCGTCCGCTCGGCCTAGATCACAAAGTCCAGTGGCTGCTAGCAAAGGCCAGAGCGTCCGCTCCAACCCATGGAGCGTCCGCTCTCCATGCATGGAGCGTCCGCTCCCCATGCATGGAGTGTCCGCTCCAACCCATGGAGCGTCCGCTCGCCATGAATGGAGCATCCGCTCCACTTCCTCAGAGCGTCCGCTCCCACCTGCAACGGCTCATTTATTCTGAATATTCCCCTTCTCCCTCATGTAATATATAAATACCCCAACTCTTCTAGGTTAAGGGCACGAAAATTTTCATTACACTTAGCACATTTTTCAGATATTTTAGAGAGAGAAACACTAGAGTTTTGATACTTTTAGTTTGTAATCTTCAACAATCTCTTCTCCATTTGCAATCAATCTATTTATTCAATCTTCTAGTTTGGTAACATCTCTCAATCTTTCTTTCTTTGTTATTTGTTCATCATTTGTATGTCATTATTTGTTGAGTTATTGTTTATCATTAGCTATAGTTTCTTATTCATTGTTTTTGAGATTTTAAGTTTAAATCTTTGAATTAGTATTTGCAAGTCTAGTTGTTATCTTCCATGTCTATTAGTTTCTCTACTTCTTCTATTATGTTTGCTTTATTTATGGCTTTTGTTAGTATGAACATCCCTCTCCTAGGCTAGATTTCTAGCTAGGGGAGGGGGAAAATGATGGTATTTTGATTATTGAACATGGAGTAATTGTTAGTTTGGTGTGAAATTATTTGTTGATGCTTGTTTTCTAACATGGATTAAAATGCTAGATTAGGAGTTTGGCCAACTTCTAGGATAGAATATTGGACTAACCAAGTGTGGTTGAGAAATCTAAGCATGAGATTAGAGACAATATGTTAGAAAAGGTCTAGGGTATTTCGAACCGGATTGTGAGCGAGGTAGAGAATGAGAGATCTAGTCTACCGAGCGATTCGATCCATGGTGTTTGGTTTGGTCTAGATTGAGATGTTATGTAAGTGGGTCGGCTGAGAAATCTAAGCCCACTTGCATTAACTAATCTCCTTGCTTGAAACAATTGATTTTATGCTTATTATGTGGTTGCTTCGTGCTTAATTTTTGGAATATCGTGTTTTCCCCCTTTTCCCTAGTGCTCTTTAATCGTTTATTTTACTTCATTTTAATTTAATTTGTTTAATTAGATTTAATTATTTAAAGTAGTTTAATCACCTCTCCTCTTTATTAAAAACCCCCTTTTCACTCAATAACTTGACTAAGTAATCCGCTAGTTTCTTGTGGTTCGACCCCTTACTTTCCTATACTACTTGTTAGGTTAGCCTAGGGTAATTATTTTTGACCGGATTAGGAACTAACGACCCCTAAGCCCCGATCAAATTTTGGCGCCGTTGCCGGGGACCTACGGTGTTATTTAGTTCGTTATTGTTTGATTTATTTTTATTTTATTTTTACGTTTTATTTTTAATTTTGCCTATTTTCTTTATCATTAAATTAGTGTTGTTATTTGTGGTTGGTGTCGTCAATTGCTAACGCCTTGCTTAGTTGTGTTTGATGCTAGTGTTGAATGCAAAGGCGGTCCCAAGGGCCTCCCGAATACTCTCTTAACCTTGATATCAACCGTACTTTGTGTGGGGTTCGTAATTTGTATTGAGACTTAGGTGAGTTTGGGGAAAACCATCCTGACACATCAAGCACATCAACATAAAGCATGGGTGATGAAAATTCCGGCCCGTTGTTCCGAGACTTTGGGGCTCCGGACAACTATGAGCTTACAAGCGGACTACTCCTTCCCACAACCAACACTAATTTCACCATACATCCCCAATACACCAACATGGTCCTGCAAAATCAATTCACGGGGATGGCACATGAAGACCCTATTGAGCATCTCAACCGATTCTTGGAGCTTTGTGCCATGGTTCAAACCAACCAAGTGACTCAAGACTACATCCGGATGCACCTTTTCCGTCACTCTCTCTCCGTGCGTGCCTATAGATGGCTTAAGAATCTTAAGCCACGATCATTGACTACTTGGAGTGAAGTGGCCTCGGCGTTTCTCAAAAAGTTTATCTTCGAAGAAAAGACCGCCGAAAAGAGAAGAAAGATTGCTACGTTCCAACAAGAGGATGGGGAGTCACTAAGTGAGGCATGGGAAAGGTTCAATGAGTATGTTCGAGCTTGCCCCAATCATGAATATTCTAAGAACCAACTCATCCGGACTTTCTATGATGGGTTGGATCCTATCCCCAAGTCACATCTTAATGCCGCTTGTGGAGGCCAAATCTCTAAAGTTCCCCAAGCTGAGCTAGAAGATAAGATTGAAGAAGTGGTGTGAGATTGTGCATGGGGAGGTCAATCAAGAGCAACAACCAAGAAGCCGGGGAAGTATGAGCTTGACCCCGAACAATTGAAGGCTTACATGGAGCAAATCGTTGACAAAAAGATGGGTAAATCTCAAGTGGCATCAACTTCTACACCATCCACCAAGGCTCCGGTCTTCTCTTGTGAACACTGCGGCGGTACAAACCATGATGCTAGTTATTGTGGTGGTAGGGATTTCCACCCGGAACAAGTGGCGGCTATGGGCTATCAATACAATCAAAGAGATTTTCGAGACAATGTCAGAAGTAACCAAAGGCCTTATGAACAAGGTGGGCAATCCAACTACACCAACAACAACCCCAATCAAGGAGGGTACTACAACCACCCAAATCATCCAAACCGGCAACCTTTCAACAAGCCACCTTTCAACCAAAACTTCAACCCTCCACAAAATCATCCCAATCCTCCATTCCCTAACCCTTCTATGCCTCACCATACCCCAACTCAAGACACCCAACTCATCTTAGACCAATTCAAAAACCTCCAAAGAGAGATGAGTGGATTCCAAAAGGAGTTAGGTCAACAAAGCACCCAAATCAAAGAAATCACTTCCCACCAAAAAATGACCGACACCCAAATTGCCCAATTGGCCGACAAAGTGGCCCAACTTTCAAATGACAAGCTACCGGGACAACCTTCGGCCAACCCCGCTTCTCACTCCGTGAATGCCATCCATTTAAGATCGGGAACAGTCTATGATGGGCCTACCGAGGAGCAACAAATTAATGAGGAGGCACCCCAAAGTGAAGAAGACAAGGTGGTAGAAGAGGAGGTCATGGTGGAGAATTCAAATGATAAGGGTGGCGATGATGGGCAAGATTTGGGGGGTGACAAAAGAAAGAAAAGGGATAGGGGGAGAAAAGCAAGTTTGGAAGATGCTACTTCAACCACACCACCGGAATTCGCCAAGTATGCTCCAAAGCCTCCATATCCGGAGAGGCTTGTGGAGAGGAGACTCAATGCAAAGTATCACAAGTTCATGGAATGCATGGAGGGACTCACTCTTAATGTCCCCTTTCTTGAAGCAATCAAAGAGATGCCAACATATGCTAAGTTCCTCAAAGAACTTCTTTCTAACAAGAGGAAGCAAATTGATGAGATGGTCACTCTACCATCTCAAGTGAGTGCGATCTTGCAACGGAAGATGCCGCCCAAGCTAAGGGATCCGGGAAGCTACACTCTACCGGTCATGATAGGTGATTTGGGTAACAAGGGAGCCTTAGCCGACCTAGGGGCAAGTGTTAGCTTGATGCCCCTCTCCATTGCTAAACTCTTGGATTATGAGATGATTCCTTCAAGAAAAGTGATTCAAATGGCCGATCGATCTACCAAGGTTCCTTGTGGAGAGCTCGAGGATGTGCCGATAAGGGTTGGAAATCTCATTGCCCCATGCGACTTTGTTGTCATGGATATCGAAGAGGACCCGACCACACCTCTCATCCTAGGTCGGGAAGCTCTTCACACTCTTGGTGCAGTAGTGAATTGCCGAGACAATACCATAACTTGTGAAGTGGCCGATGAAAGAGTAGTGTTTGAGTTCTCTAAGTTGATGAAGAAACCGATGGTTGAAAAACTTTGCCGGGTTGATCTTGTGAGTAATGAGCTTGATGAGTGTGAACGGGTTCATCTAAGAAGGGAAGATCCTCTTGAAGAAGTTATGCAATTAGAGGATGGGGTTGAGAAATCCAAGGAGGCTACGGAACTTGAAGCCTCTCTTGACCAAGCTTGCCCGGTGGAAGATGAACCATTAGACGAGCTCCCATTGATCCAAACCAAGGATAAGGAGGAGAAGACCACGCCTCCTCCCAAGGTAGAATTGAAACCCCTTCCCCCTTCACTCAAATATGCTTTCATTGATAACGCTTGTTGTTACCCTTTTATTGTCAATGCTAGCCTTGATGACCTTTCTTTGGAAAAATTGAAACAACTTTTGCGTAAATATCAAGGAGTCATCGGGTATAGCATTGACGATTTGAAAGGGATTAGTCCGAGTTTGTGTATGCATAGGATCCATCTTGATGATGGCCATACCTCCTCTATAGAACCCCAAAGAAGGTTGAATCCCACCATGAAGGAGGTGGTGAAGAAAGAGGTCTTGAAACTCCGTGAGGCGGGGATTATCTACGCTATCTCCGATAGCAAGTGGGTAAGTCCCGTCCATGTGGTTCCCAAAAAAGGGGGTATGACCATTATCAAGGATGACAAGGGGAATGATGTCTCCACCCGGACGGTGACCGGGTGGAGGATGTGCATTGACTATCGTAGGCTCAACAAAGCCACGAAGAAAGATCATTACCCCTTGCCTTTCATGGACCAAATGTTGGAGAGGTTAGTAGGACATTCTTACTTTTGCTTCCTTGATGGGTATTCGGGATTTTTCCAAATCCCGATCCACCCCGAGGATCAAGAGAAGACTACTTTCACATGCCCATTTGGGACATTCGCATACCGGAGAATGCCCTTCGGTCTATGCAATGCCCCATCTACTTTTCAAAGGTGCATGTCCGCTGTCTTCTCCGACATGCTAGAGGATGCTATTGAAGTATTTATGGATGATTTTAGTGTTTGTGGTTCATCTTTTGACAATTGTTTAGCTAATCTCGAGCGAGTATTGAAGCGTTGTCAAGAGACGAATCTTGTTTTGAATTGGGAAAAATGCCACTTTATGGTTGAGGAAGGCATAGTCCTTGGCCATAAAGTCTCGAAAAAGGGTATTGAGGTAGATCCGGCCAAGGTGGCCGCAATAGAGAAGCTTCCCCTACCTACTACGGTGACCGGAGTCCGTGCCTTCCTCGGGCATGCCGGGTTCTACCGTAGGTTCATTAAAGATTTCTCTTCTATTGCGCGCCCCTTGACTGACTTACTTCATAAGGATAGGGAGTTCGAATTCGGAGATGCTTGCATTAAGGCTTTTGAAACTTTAAAAAGTGCCTTGATTAGTGCGCCTATAGTGTAAGCCCCGGATTGGGACTCACCTTTTGAGCTAATGTGTGATGCGAGTGACTTTTCAGTGGGAGCGGTGATAGGGCAAAGAAAAGATAAGAAGCTTCATGTGATTGCTTATGCTAGTAGAACTTTAGATGGAGCTCATAAGAACTACACCACCACAGAGAAGGAGATGCTCGCCGTTGTCTTTGCTTTTGATAAGTTTTGATCATATCTGATGTGCAACAAGGTGGTAGTGTACACCGATCACACGGCAATCAAGTATCTATGGGCCAAGAAGGATTCTAAGCCCCGCCTCATCCGATGGGTACTTCTCCTCCAAGAATTTGATGTTGAGATTCGGGATAAGAAGGGTTGTGAAAACTATGTGGCCGATGATCTTTCCCGGTTGCCCCTTGATCACCCCATATATGAAGAGGAAGAGCTACCTATTGATGATGAGCTTCGTGATGAAGCTTTGATAGCAATCGTTTCCAAGACTATCCCATGGTTCGCCGACATGGCGAATTTCCTTGTGTGTGGAGACTTCCCTCAAGACTTCGATTCCCACCGCAAGAAAAGAATGATCAAGGAGTCTCGCCGCTACTTTTGGGAAGACCCCTACCTTTACAAGAAGTGTAATGATGGGTTGTTCCGGCGGTGTGTTCCGGAATACGAGGTGGAAGGGGTCTTGAAGCATTGTCACTCTTTACCAAGCGGAGGCCATGGTGGTGTTGATAAGACGGCGGCCAAGGTTCTTGAATGCAAGTTGTGGTGGCCTTCATTGCACAAAGATACTCACTCATTCATCCAAAGATGTGACCGATGCCAAAGGACCAGAGGAATTACAAAACGTCATGAGATGCCCCAAAAATTTACTTTGCATGTTGAGCCTTTCGACGTGTGGGGAATCGACTTCATGGGTCCTTTTGTATCATCGTGTGGCAACCTCTACATTCTGGTGGCGGTAGCCTACGTGACTAAGTGGATTGAAGCAATTGCCTCCCCAACCAATGACCACAAGGTAGTGGTCCGTCTCCTCAAGAAGGTTATATTCCCGAGATTCGGAGTACCTCGATGCATCATAAGCGATGGAGGCTCTCACTTCGCGAAAAATCACTTTCGTGCGCTCTTGAAGAAGTATGGAGTCACCCAAAGAGTGGGCTTGCCCTACCACCCTCAAACTCAAGGGCAAGTCGAGGTATCCAATAGAGAAATCAAGAGCCTTTTAGAGAAGATGGTGAATCAAACACGAAAGGATTGGTCATTGAGATTGGATGATACGCTTTGGGCTCTTCGGACGACCTACAAGACTCCGATTGGGACAACTCCTTACCGGCTAGTTTATGGAAAAGGGTGTCATTTACCAGTGGAACTAGAATACAAAGCTTGGTGGGCTTTGAAGCACTTGAACATGGATATGGATGCCGCCGGAAAAGCACGATTCCTCAAGCTAAGTGAGTTGGAAGAGCTAAGACATGATGCCTATGAAAGTTCCAAAGTGTACAAGGAGCAATCAAAGAAGGGGCATGATCGGAAGATCAAGGATCGTAATTTTCAAGTGGGTGACAAAGTGCTCCTTTTCAATTCTAGGCTGAAGTTGAGAGCCGGGAAGCTCAAATCTAAGTGGTCCGGTCCCTATACGATCACCAAGGTGTTTCCATATGGGTCATTTGAGCTCCAACAAGGTGACAATTTGTTCAAGGTCAACGGCCAAAGGATAAAGAAGTACTACTCCAACGAAGAGATCCCCGACCCTTCTTGCTTGCGGTTGGATGTTGTGAGGGATGATCCCTCTTTTGATTGAGAACTTATAATGGATGGTCCAATGCTTAGGGACTTTAAAACTAAGCACTCTTCGTGCTCTCCGCCTTTGTGGTGGGGGGCCCGCGTCAAGCTAGTGACGTTAAAGAAGCGCTTCCGGGAGGCAACCTGTGTATCCTTTTTATGAATAGTCATTTGAACAATTTTAGTTTTTTAGCTTTTGTACTTGTGATATTGCCTTTTCTCGCTTGGTAGTGATGGAAATTCCGGAGGAATTTCGTTTTGTGAGGGGGGGTAGAGCTCATTGTAGGTCTCCCTTTTCAATTTCTTTTCGAAATTCTGTGGAATTCCGAGCTTTTTGAGGCATAGGATGGCCAATTTAATGGCCATGACTAACCTTTTGCCCCACAATTGGCTAATCTTTTGGTGAGTAACAAAATAGTAGTGGAGTTGTTTTGATTTGATGGAGCGTCCGCTCTGGGGTGAGGAGCGTCCGCTCTCAATGAATAAATTTAGGCAGAGAGTTCCTTGAAGCGATGGAGCGTCCGCTCTGGCTGGAGCGAGCGTCCGCTCCGTCTACTAGCGAGCGTCCGCTCCTGGTCCAGAGCGTCCGCTTGTGGCTACCAGCTTGCTCACTGCCTCTCACCCCTCTTTAGCGAGCATCCGCTCTGGCTGGAGCGAGTGTCCGCTCCGTTTACCAGCGAGCGTCCGCTCCGTTTACCAGCGAGCGTCCGCTCCTGGTCTAGAGCGTCCGCTCGTGGCTACCAGCTTGCTCACTGCCTCTCGCCCCTCTTTAGCGAGCGTCCGCTCCGCGTCTTCAAAAAAAAAAAAAAATTTCGAATTAAAACTGAATGGGGGGGGGGTTGAAATAATCATTGTTCACTTCATCTTCTCAACACAACCATTCTCTTACTCTCCCCTCTCATAACCCCATCAATCTCACCAAATTTCTCACCAAAAACTCAAGCCACTCTCTCTCCTCACTATTTTTCGCACGGGTAGGCTGTTTTAGGGGTCGTTTCTCGCATTTCTCTCACCTAGGGTTTCAATCCTTTTGCCCAAATCGGTAATGCTTCCAAACTCCTTATTTATGCTTAATTCAAGGTTATGTATGCTTTTCATGTTCAATTTTGCAATTTCTCTCAAGTTTGTTCATGATTTATGTTGATGAGTGTTTGAATGAAGCATGTAAGTTTGTGTTTGAATATGTTCTTGCCTTATGATTTTGATGACTATAGGTTGCTAGATTCAAGTTCTTTGATGTTTTTGATCATTTATTTGTAGAAATCTTGCTTTGGGTGCTTGAATCTAGCAATTGAATTTTTGAGTTTGGACCCTATTTTTGGCCATGAAACCCCCAAATTTTTGCCCCATGCCATTGTCTTGGCTCATGTTTAATTTCTCTTGGTAAATTGTGGTTGACCATGAAATTTGTTCTTAGCCTAAGTATTGTGTTTGAGCATTTTTCTTGTGTATGACTTATCATTTTGGGAATTAAGCATGTTAATTTGAATTTGTGAGCAAGGGAGTTGTTTGTTGAATTTTGTGAGTAGGAGCCATTGTATTATATCCTCCAAGCATAGTATCGGCATTAGTTTAGCTAGTTGTTTTGGTCTATTTTGTTTTGGTGGATTGTGAGTTTAACTCACGTGGGTTGTTTGTTTATTTTTGTTTTCGTTGGCATTTGTTTTTGTTTATTTATTTTATTTTATTTTATTTTATTTTATTTTATTTTATTTTACTTTATTTTATTCTATTTTATTTTATTTTATTTTATTTTTATTTGGAGGCATAAATTGGGGAATGTTTGTTTTTCAGATTAATTTTTGAGTTCCCAACCATCAATCCAAAATCGCTGATTTTCTCTCTCCTGTTCATAGGTACAATGTTTAACTCAAGGAAGCGCTCAAGGCTATCTCCAAGCCAAAGTAGGCCTAACCAAGAGGGGCAATCCTCTAGCCAAGGGGTGCACCCCAGGGCCTACACTCCTCGATTTGGGGAGAGCAAACACCAACGGGCCTATGAGAAACTTTTGACTCGGGACATGAAGCCCACCATGTTCTACGACCAAGCGACTTGCCAGGATATGGGTATCTACGAAGATATACGCAAGTTTGCGAGGTTCTTAGGAATAGAGGGCATCATGGAAGAGGAGATCCCTAACGAGTGGGTATATGCGGATAGAGATACACAAGAGAAAAACCCCACTCAACCTCCTCTCTCCTACAAAACCTTGACCGCGGAATTTGTCGCGTCATTCTCCCTGAACCCCATTGAAGGGGAAGACGGTCGCTTCCGTGTCAATTTCCGACTATGCAACAAGGACCACTCCTTCACCTTGGAGGAGTTCAACGGTTTCTTCGGATTTGACCCGGAAGCACAGAGCTTTGACTACACAGGGGAGGATTTACCCGACTTAGAAGTGGATGAGTATGGGGACCCAGGCCAAATTTTTTATATCAATGATTGGTGGCTCGACATCACAGAGGGGGACGAAGACTACCAATCAAACCGAGCCAAGTCAACCGACATTCTGCACCCGGCTCTCCGTTACTTCCAGAGGCTTCTGGTCAACTTCTTCTTCTCTAGGGGGGAGCTTGGCAAGGTCTCCACATCCGAGCTTTACATGCTTTGGTGGGCGGCCGAGGGCCCCAAGCACTTCACCACCGACGAGAAAGAGAGGAAGCCTAACCTTGGCTACCTCTTAGCACGGAAGGTAGAGGCGGTTCGGAACTCGGGGACCATCACCTTCGGAGGCTTGGTGACTTGGCTAGCCTATAAGTTGAGGTTTCAAGCGGAACTACTTGGGATAGAGCCTTTGGAGAAGAAGGCTCGTCTAGTTGTGGATCGCTTGACTGTCGCTCGTCACCTCTCTAAGGCCGGCAAGAGAGGGAAGAACTTCGTATGGAAGGTGAAGGAGGTGGCGTGGTGCTACCTACCATGCACCTTCGTCACTCGCCCTCCAGTTGATGTCGAGAATAGGTGGGCGGTCCCCTTACGCCCCTTGCAGCCAAGTGATATGAGCGGCCTAGAGAAACAAGCGAGAGAGAGAGAGTAGAGAAAAAACAAGAACAAGTAAGAAAGGCGGCTGAGGAGGCCAGGGCAACGGGAGAGAGGCGGCGCAAAGGGAAGGAAGCCGCCGGGCCTTCGGGGGCCCAAGAAGTCATGCACGAGGACGAGG
Organism: Salicornia ramosissima; assembly: GCA_951394345.1. Lineage (NCBI taxonomy): Eukaryota > Viridiplantae > Streptophyta > Magnoliopsida > Caryophyllales > Amaranthaceae > Salicornia > Salicornia ramosissima. The sequence goes on along the minus strand of OX596240.1, from coordinate 23,133,475 downwards.
TGACCCCTTCTCATCACAGGGGCACTGAGGTAAATGCGTTTAATTTTAATGAATTCGGTAAGATCCTCGGAGACATCTCCGAGCGCATGAGTACTTTTGAGAGGATGATACCGCCTCATACACCTGTGGACGACATCCCACCCCCCCACCCCTTCGTCGCACAGATGTATGACCACCAGGTCAACATGGGATACTTTATGCCCCCGGTGAACTACCCTCACCACCCTCCCCAAGAGGGACCCGTCCCTAATTGGGATGGGAGTGGGTATACTTACCCATATTGGCGTGGTCCGGGATCATCCACTCGCCCCCTCCCCGACGACTTCCCTCTACACCCCGGGTTTGATTACACCGTCCCAGGCGGTTGTGACCCCCGTGGAGACCCTACCTTCCCCTCCCCCCCAGGTTATACTTTCCCACCCTACTACCATGGCAGGTGGGAGCCCCATGGCCCTCCCTCTAGTCATCCCCTTGCTTACCACTGGTCTCACCCCCATCCGGTTGAGAGAGTGGTATTCAGGGATGACACTCCCGAGTCCGACCCCGGTCTCGAAGACTAGCTTCCCCGTTCTTTGCCCCGCCTTCCCTCTTTGCACCGAGACGGTGCTCCTGTCTAGTTGGGGGGGCTGCACTATAATTTTTCCGATCATATGGGGCAAAGAACGAGGAAGTTTGAGGGGGCATATGGTGGTAATCCCCTTAGTACTTGCAATATTTTCTCTCTCTCTTGATGATGTATCGGTAACTCTTTTTTTTATTTTATTATTTTTTATTTTTTATTTTATTTTTAATTCTTCTATTTTCTATAATGATAAATTTTTGGATAGGATCTTATTCTTGTCTAATCATTGTTTTGGAGAAATGGTTTGGATGTAGTTTTACAGGTTCTTTGTACCGGTTTGAGCTATAATTTTGGAGATGCACGATGGCCATTCCGTGTAGTTCCGGCACCACTTTGGTGAGACCTTTCCCTTACCCCTCCTTTTTAGCATTTGATTAGAAGAATAGGTAGATGCAAAGCATGTTTGGTATTAGGATTAGCTGTCGGGGTTGAGATATTCCCCCTTTTTGTGCGGTTTGATTGTGATATTGGCATGCTTTAGACTATTTTCCATGATGCATCATTATGTGGAGTTCATGTATATAGTTGGATTTTTTGTTTATTTTCTTAATTTTCTATTATTTTTGATTTGTCCTTTTTTTTATTTTATTTTAAGCTTGGTAAAAAAAAAAAAAAGAAAATATATATATATATATATATATAAAGAAAGAAAAGGAAAGAAAAAAAAATACAAAAAGATTTTCGTTTATTTTGTAATTATTGGTTTCCTTGCTTTTGGAATGACCTCCTGTGATGAGATATATGTGGATTCCTTTGATCCAATTCCCTTGAGTTATGAGTAGGGGGGCATTTCCAAATTTGGTGTAAACACAAGTTCGGGTTATATTCCACGCCTTGTTCTTAGTGAAAAATGAGTAGCTTATGTCCCAATAAAAAATATGTGAGGAAAAAGAATCAATCTCTAAAGTTCACAAAGATTCTCCTAGCAAGTTCGTGTAATAGCTAACATGCATGCTTATCGAGTCAATAAGTGGTTTCACCACATGTCTATCAAGTCAATAAGTGCTAAGCACATTTTATCGAGTCCAATAAGTGGCAATGTCCACAAGGCTAGTAGCCTATTCAATAAAAAAAAAAACAAAAAAACAAACCTCAATAAGTGGCTAAGCCACAAGTCCTTTGCATACTCACTACTACGCAACTTAATATAAGAATGTCGATGTGAACTTTAGGGAGAGAACGTTTTGCCAAACATGTAGATCGTTAGGGGATAAGTGAAAAGACTACCAAAGAGAGCAATGGTTGTGTGCGAGATGAGGTTTGCTTTGTTTATCAAGGACACTCCTTAAACACTTCTTGCTAGCCCCTTCTAGCCCATTCATTTACGAGCACACCTCTTGTGGAATTGCTCACCTTGGAAGTCATTTGGGAGATTTTGGGGATATGTGAACCATATTGATGAGGAGTGACCTTGGGCATGGAAGTCATAATTTTATTTTCTTCTCTTTCTTTCTTTGGCTCCCTTTTCAGTTGTGGGTTAATCTTTGCTCGAAAACCCTCGCGAGAGCTCACTCGCCCTCCTAAGGGACTTGGAGGTTTAAAGGGCTTGTCATTTACGGTAAAAATGACCGTGATTCCTACGACAGTGAGTTAGTGTAAATATGGTGTGTTTGATTAGGTTGTTATTTTCAATTACTTGGTGTTGTTATCCTGTGGTTCGGGAATCAATTTGACTTCGCTCGAGGGCGAGCAAAAGCTTAGTTGGGGGGATTTTGATCAGTGCATTTGTGCACCATCTTATAGGTCATTTTTCATCCTTTTTTATTCTTTGTTTTGCCCATATTTGTGCATTTTTAATTGGTTTTTCCTCCGCTCGTTTCATGTTACCAAGTTTTGGGTCTCGTTTCATTTTTTGGGTATTTTCTATGCATTTTTGAGAGAAAATGGGAATACAAGTGTTTTGATATTTTGCATGAGATGTTTCAGGTCCACACCAAAGCATTCGGAGCCTTGTGTGCGAAGCCCGAGCCCGGGAGTGACAGTTCAAAGCTTGAAGTGGAATGAAATGGCAACACCAACGCCGAGCGTCCGCTCCACCCCCTCAGAGAGTCCGCTCGACCTAGATCACAAAGTCCAGTGGCTGCTAGCAAAGGCCAGAGCGTCCGCTCCAACCCATGGAGCGTCCGCTCGCCATGAATGGAGCGTCCGCTCCCCTTCCTCAGAGCGTCCGCTCCCACCTGCAACGGCTCATTTATTCTGAATATTCCCCTTCTCCCTCATGTAATATATAAATACCCCAACTCTTCTAGGTTAAGGGCACAAAAATTTTCATTACACTTAGCACATTTTTCAGATATTTTAGAGAGAGAAACACTAGAGTTTTGATACTTTTAGTTTGTAATCTTCAACATTCGCTTCTCCATTTGCAATCAATCTATTTATTCAATCTTCTAGTTTGGTAACATCTCTCAATCTTTCTTTCTTTGTTATTTGTTCATCATTTGTATGTCATTATTTGTTGAGTTATTGTTTATCATTAGCTATAGTTTCTTATTCATTGTTTTTGAGATTTTAAGTTTAAATCTTTGAATTAGTATTTGCAAGTCTAGTTGTTATCTTCCATGTCTATTAGTTTCTCTACTTCTTCTATTATGTTTGCTTTATTTATGGCTTTTGTTAGTATGAACATCCCTCTCCTAGGCTAGATTTCTAGCTAGGGGAGGGGGAAAATGATGGTATTTTGATTATTGAACATGGAGTAATTGTTAGTTTGGTGTGAAATTATTTGTTGATGCTTGTTTTCTAACATGGATTAAAATGCTAGATTAGGAGTTTGGCCAACTTCTAGGATAGAATATTGGACTAACCAAGTGTGGTTGAGAAATCTAAGCATGAGGTTAGAGACAATATGTTAGAAACGGTCTAGGGTATTTCGAACCGGATTGTGAGCGAGGTAGAGAATGAGAGATCTAGTCTACCGAGCGATTCGATCCATGGTGTTTGGTTTGGTCTAGATTGAGATGTTATCTAAGTGGGTCGGCTGAGAAATCTAAGCCCACTTGCATTAACTAATCTCCTTGCTTGAAACAATTGATTTTATGCTTGTTATGTGGTTGCTTCGTGCTTAATTTTTGGAATATCGTGTTTTCCCCCTTTTCCCTAGTGCTCTTTAATCGTTGATTTTACTTCATTTTAATTTAATTTGTTTAATTAGATTTAATTATTTAAAGTAGTTTAATCACCTCTCCTCTTTATTAAAAACCCCCTTTTCACTCAATAACTTGACTAAGTAATCCGCTAGTTTCTTGTGGTTCGACCCCTTACTTTCCTATACTACTTGTTAGGTTAGCCTAGGGTAATTATTTTTGACCGGATTAGGAACTAACGACCCCTAAGCCCCGATCAGTGCTGTCTATAGTTCTGAAGCTTAAGCCATACCCAATTCCCCAATTGAAAGACCCTTTCTGTCCTCCTCTTGTCAGCCTGAGATTTCATCCTTTGTTGAGCTCGGAGCAGGTTATCTTTAAGTGTTTTCAAGACTTCCTCCCTTTTTAACATGCTCCTGTCCACTACTTCATTCTTTGATTCCCCTGGAAGATAAGGTAAATGAAGAGGTGGTGGCTGACCATAAACTGCTTCATATGGAGTCATCTTTGCTGCAGATTTGTAGTGAGTATTGTACCACCACTCAGCCATAGGAAGATACTTACAGCACTCCTTGGGGCTTTCACTAGACATACATCTGAGATAAGCTTCCAAGCACCTATTCACTACTTCTGTCTGGCCATCTGTTTCAGGGTGGTAAGAGGAAGATAGCAAGAACTCTGTGCCATGTAAGGAGAATAACCCCTTCCAGAACTGACTAAGGAAAATAGAATCCCTGTCATTGACAATGCTTCTAGGCCATCCATGGAGTTTAAAGATATTGTCCAGATAAGATTGGGCAACCTCAACTGCAGTATAAGGATGTTTGAGGGGGATAAAGTGGCCATATTTACTAAGCCTATCCACCACCACAAAAATAACATTTTTGTTCATGGAAAGAGGAATGGAAAGAGGAAGACCAGTAATAAAATCCATGGAGATATCTGTCCACACCTGTTCTGGGATTGGTAGGGGTTGAAGAGACCTAGGCTTTGCTGAAGTATCATATTTGGAAGCCTGAAAAATCGCACATTTTCTAACAAACTGACTCACATCCTTGGCCATTCCCCTCCAGAAAAAGAGACCTTGCATCCTCTTCAAAGTCTGATCCCTACCTGAATGTCCTGCCTCCAAAGAAGTATGCTGCCAGTGGAGAATCTTCAATTTGAGAGTAGGGTCTGGTCCCACTACAATTTTGCCCATCTTCCTTAGAAGACCATCCCTGTAGCTGAAGTTAGGTACATGTTGATGCTGCTGCAGTGTCTGGAGGATGTTTTTAAGGTATCCAACTCATAGTTAGCCTGAATGAGTTGTGCTAAGTTGGAGTCTGCCACTGTGATGGCTAAGAACAGAAGTTCTGCCCCTTGTACCCTAGAGAGAGCATCGGCCACTGTATTGGTCTTGCCTGACTTGTACTGTATTTCATAGTCAAATCCCATTAATTTGGAGAGCCAGAACTGCTGAAAAGGAGAGGAGATCTTTTACTGCAACAACCACTTGAGGCTCTTTTGATCTGTCTTCACAATGAAGTGACTACTAGTGAGGTATTGTTCCCACTTTTGCACTGCAAATACCATGGCTAGAAGCTCCTTCTCATATACAGAGAGTTGTTGCCCTTTTGGACCCAATGTCCTGCTAATAAAGGCTATTGGGTGTTCATCTTGCATAAGGACAACACCAATACCAAACTTGGAAGCATCTGTTTCTACTACAAAAGTCTTTGAAAACTCTGCAATTGCCAAGACTGGAGAAGACACTAATAGAGCTTTTAAAGTGTCAAAGGAATGTTGGGCAATGTCACTCCACTCAAATGCTCCCTTCTTCAAGAGATCAGTTAGGGGCTTGCAAATATGAGCATATCCTTTGACAAATTTCCTTCAGTAGCCAGCTAGGCCAAGGAAACTTCGCAATTCCTTAACAGTGGATGGGCTAGGCCATGATGCTATAATGCTGACTTTAGTAGGATCAGTCTCTACCCCCTTTTCAGAGATAAAGTGACCAAGGTATTCAACCTTAGAAGTGATAAAGGAACATTTGCTTAATTTGGCATACAAAGAATGGGCCCTCATAAGATCAAACACAGAAGCCAGGTGTTGCCAGTGAGCATCCAGATTCTTACTGTACACTAGAATGTCATCAAAGAAGACCAGTACACACTTTCTCAGAAGAGGTTTAAAGACCTCATTCATCCAACTCTGGAAGGAAGAAGGAGCATTGGTTAAGCCAAATGGCATTACCAAAAACTCATAGTGCCCCTCATGGGTCTTGAAAGCTGTCTTGAAGACATCATTGGGGTGGATTCTCAACTGATGATATCCAGCCCTGAGATCTAATATACTGAACACCTTAGAGAGCTCATCAATTAGCTCCTCTAGGACTGGTATTGGGAATTTATTTTTGAAAGTTCTTTTGTTGAGCTCTCTATAGTCCACACATAGCCGTCATGTTCCATCTTTCTTTCCCACCAAAACCACAGGTGATGCAAAGGGGCTGGCATTGTTTTGGATAATGCCCCTGTCCAGCATCTCATGCACCAGTTGCTCTATAATGTCCTTCTGCTTCAGGGGATACCTGTAGGGTCTGATGTTAACTGTTCCACTACCAGGCTCTAGAGTGATTCTGTGGTAAAAAACCCCCCTCTCAGGTGGCAGCTCTGTTGGGTCATAAAAAATTGTAGCAAATTGCTCTTTTAAGAGCTCTAGTTCTGGATGTAACTGTTCCTCCCCACTGACCTGAATCAAACAATATGGAGGTGAAGATGCAGAAGAATCTGAGCCCTGTAATAAGCAGAGGTGTGCTGCCTGCTGAACAAGCTTTGGAGGAAGACCATCCTTCATTACCCTCAGCTTCTTGGTTGGAACCCCTCTAAGTTCAATATTTTTTCTGTTGCCACAGAATTGCATTGTCAAGTTCTTGAAGTCCCAAGCTATTAGCCCCAAGGTTCTCAGCCACTGTGCTCCTAGAACCATGTCACAACTTCCAAGAAGAATAAGCATAACATCTGCAGTGAACTCATGTGCCCCAAAGGCCCAAGTGAAGTTTTGACACATAGTTTGACATGTTAAATGGTTCCCATCAGCTACAAGAATTTCCTAGGCCATACTCATGCTCTTCATTTCACAGCCTAACTACCCGGCCAGAGAGATATCTAAGAAGTTGTGTGTGCTTCCTGAGTCAACAAGAATATGGATAATGTGCCCTGGAGCGCTCCAGTAAAAAAATTAGTAAAAAGGACATGGATAAAGCTTAAAAACAAAAAATATGTTGATTACTGTGGAGATGGGAACGGAAACACCCAAAAATTAGCAAAAAGGACATATTTCACTACTTGTCGTTCTAAAATGTTGTTTTGATGCATAGAATCATGCAAAATGGTTCTAAAATGATAATATAGATGTATAGGACATAACTAAAGGTTAGAAACATGAAATAGGTATATACTTGTGGAAATAGGAATGGGAACACCCAAAATTTAGCAAAAAACTAGGACATATTTCACTACTTGTCGTTCCAATGTTTTATTATTTCAAGTATTATATTGTGATTATCATGTTGTTTAATTTGATTTGGTTTACAATATTTTGAAGGAGTTTGTTGGAAGATCTGACCCGTACACTAAATTGGAGATTGATGAAGTTCAGGAGCAATGGGCGAGGTTCTTTCGGCCCTTTATGTTGAAATGATGATGTGATAATTTGTAAAATTGTGTTTTTATTTGTATTATGTATTATCGTTGACAACTTATTGGACCTTTGAGGTGTATACTATATTCGAAATACATTTTGTAAAGAATTTATTTGTTTGTATGTATTATATTTATATTATATACATTTCGATCAATTCATCGATCCTTGGCGCGCGGCTCATTCCTAGGCGGCCTACGTATACGTATACGTACTGTACTGTATGATTTACTGATAATTATATATAATTGATTAATTTGTACATTTTAATATATAATTCAATGATAATTATCTATAATATAAAAAAAATTAAAAAATAATCCAATTAAAACAATTGGACACATTTGCATCGTGCCTTCAAATGCATGATGCAAATAAATGATTTATTTGCATCGTGCCTTCAAAGGCATGATGCAAATAAATGATTTATTTGCATCGTGCCTTCAAAGGCACGATACAAATAAATCAACTTTTGTTGGCATTAAGTGATCTATTTGCATCGTGCCTTAAAATGCACGATACAAATAAATCACTTAATTGTATCGTGCAGTTTAAGGCACGATGCAAATACTGACTCTATTTGTAACTTCTTTATTTGTAACTGCAAATGCACGATACTAATAGCTTGAAATGCACGATGAAAATAACCTTTTTTCTACTAGTGAGCCCTTGCTTTAACCCTCATAGTATGAAAAGTTTGACTCCCAAACAAGGCATTTAAAGAGATAAAAGGGTCAATGCCTGATTGGACCTCCTGTTCCTCCAACTCCACTACTGCAGCCTCTAGTTCATCAAGACCAGGGATTTCAATGGTAAATAATTGTGGCTCTTTGAACTGAGATGTGTGGTTCCTACTATAAGGGGCATCACAGTAATAACACAAACCCTTAGCTATTTTCTTAGCTCTCACATCAGCTGGCACAAACCTGGTAGGTCTGTTTGTAAGTGATGGTGGTTTGTTGGTGGTGACAGGTTTATTTTGTGGTGTGAGTGTTTTAGTTGGTGGGTTTGGTAAGAGTGGTGGCAATCGGTTTGAAGGTGTGGGGAAAATGGTTTGAGGTGGTTTAGAAAAAGTGGGGTAAGGCTTGGATGTTTTTGGGGAGGTGATAGCTAGTGCTTTAGTTTGATGTCTAGCATATTCAATAGCTGAAGACATAGACTGAGGTTTAAAGGCTCTCACAAAAGGCCTAAGCCCTGGTTTCAAGCCCCCAATAAAGCTTTCTAACAAATATTTCTCAGGCAAGCTTAAGCTGTTTTATGTTAAGATAGACTTTAAATTTTCAAATTCATCAATGTAAGATTTAAGAGTATCAGTTTGGTGCAACTTATTAAATTCCTCCACTGCATTAATTCCCTTTTCATCTTTAAATCTAGCACTCACATAAATAACAAAATCATTCCAATCTACCACAACCCTAGTGGCTAAGTACTAACAAACTAAAATACTTGAAATTAAAAAAACAAAACCTCGAAATGATTATATATACTAAACCAAAAGTACAATTACCCACAAGATTGTACTCAACTAAACCCAAAAGTCATACTACTACTACTACTAAACGTAAACTCCAAATATATGTCAGATTTAGAGAAGTATACAAGTACTACTACTAGAGTTCAAACTAGAAAATATCGTACAACAATAATACAAATGCTATGAAATAACGATACTCGCCCAACCCAAAGCTAAGCAAGGACCTCACCATCAGAGTTACCTGAAAAGCAACAACAGTCCACCGTCAGTGGCGAGTAACATAACTGTCCCACCCTAACGGGGATACACAAGTACATAGCACAAATCAAACAACTAAACCAAACATGCTAACACACCTCAAACCATACGAATCATCATATCATACTACCAATAATAACAACATCACTTAATCATGCTTATACGACTAACTTGATCATTAATTAACAAATCTTAACTTTGGCGCAATCATTCACATACTAGATCGGACTATGCATGTACGAACGCATCTTACGCATTCGAACTTTCTACTATGTCAGGATTGAGAATCTTACTCCCAAATCCCATGAAACCAATCTTACTGGAAATCCATATCCGAAGACAACATAGTAAGACCACCAACTATCCCAATACCGCGGATAGGATAGGGGCAACGTCTTAACCCAAAAACAAAGAATCATACTCTAGGTTTTAGGCGTCTAGTAGCGAAATCAAGCTAATCTTTACTTTTAAATCGAAGTTTACATTCTTAGTTAATTCTTAAGTTGCATCTTACGCCTTGACTCAAGAAATAACATGTAAACCAACAAATCTTGGAACCTCTTATAACAATCTTTAACCTTTCTTTAACTTTCTTTAAATTACAACTAACTTTCTTTAACTTAAAACTACCTTTCTTTAACTTCAAAGATTCAATCAAGAACTTAAAAAGAACTTAAAGAACTCATCAAGAACTCATCCAAGATTCAAGATCTTCAATCAAGAACTCAATCAAGATTCAAGAACTTCAACCAAGAACTCATTCAAGAACTAAGAACTCATCCCAACTTAATCAAATTACACGCATAACTTCAACAATTCAACAGATAAAATCATCAACTTCCTAGTATCCTAAATTCATCAAACTTGAACATGAATATCTTCAAACTTAATACTAACATATTCAATCATGAAATATACATATTCAAGAGAAAATTATCATAAAAACCACCCAAAAATTCAGATTATAACACATACACGTACATGGTTACAAATCATCAAATTGTCTAATCTAATCATTTAATTTATACTATGAAACATAGTATACCAAATTAGTTTGAGAAAGTATGTTACCTTGTGAAGGAATAAACAAGATAAACACTTAAAAACTTGCTGCCCGGAACCAAACCACACGACCCAAAGTCACACGGACCACCCTCGGCCAAAGCACGAACACCACACGGCCACCACTCAGCTGCACGGTCCACGAACACGGCACGATCACCACGGCACCACCACGACACTTGCATGGCACCAACATAGCTCTTGCACGGCACCACCACGGACCACCACCGTGCACCACTCTCGAACCACGAACAACCCACACGAGTCCTAACCCAAAACCGAACCAAATACCCAAGTCTTGATAGATGGCAATGAAGATTAATTTGTGTTTGATTACTTAAAGATCAATGGAGTTTGAATCTTTAAGTGTAAGTTTAGAATTGATGATGAACAAATTGGTTGGATTGATGAGGAATAGGCCTAATAGGCGTGTGGAATGGAGGAATGGAGAGTGTTTGTGTTTGGTTTATGATGAGCAAATGTGTTTAGGATGGCAAATGAGCAAAAGGATTCCTAAGCCTTACTAACCCTCCTATATATAGAGGTTAGTTAAGGTGTGAATGCATGGCAAGTGGCAAAACTTGCCATACAATAAGGGGGGACGGTTTTGGCTTTGCAAAATGGGCCAAGTTGGGCTTTCGTGATCAATTGGGCTAATTTACAAAATTTGCATGATTAATCATGCTTAAATCGATTTAGCCCAAAAATATTAAATAACTAATTAGAAAATTAAATAATAAAATTCTAATTAATTAAATAATAATAAAATAAATAATAATTAATCCAAAATAAAATAATTCGAATTTAATCGAAATTATTCACATAAAATAAAATAAATAGTCCAAAAATAAATTTTGGACCATACAATAAATCACATAAATACATATAAATACATGACAGAAATACCAACAAAAATCAGGGTCGTTACAAGCTAGCTACCCAATTTTCTGCCTTATCCACCATGTTTAAAGAGGCCAAATTAACCTTTTGATTTTCAAGGATATTACATAACTCAAAATATTTGCAGCACTTCTTAATCCACACCCTAGGGTTACTACAATCAAACTTAGGAAAATCAAGTTTAGGACTATACCCAGTTTAGGCTGTCTAGGCCGATCATCCATTCCCTGATTAGGTAAGCTTTCCTTTAGAGTTTGCAACATTTTCATGAGCTCATCGAACTTTGTAGCTGAAGCTGCATTCTGAGCGTCCACCTTCTTTTCCAGCTCAGCCAATTGATCCTCCATTTTCGCCACCCGTTGAGCTGCTGTTGGTGCCAGAGTGTTGTTATGTCAAGCAAAGCGGCCAAGAGCGTAGCTCTGATACCACTGATACAGCTACCAAGAACTGTACTAATTCCAATAGATATTAAATTCAAATAACAATCAATTAATGATTAATGGCAATTGAAATATGCAGAGAATAGAATAAGAAGAAGAAATAGAAGGAAGAGAGCAGAGAGAGAGAGAGAGAGATAGAGAGAGAAAAGTTGTTATATTCATTCATTTCCTTTTTTGATTGTACTAAGATTTTGTTTATATTGCCCCCATACAACTCAGCTCATAAGATTCCCAAAATAACTACCAAAATTAACTAACAAATATGCTTGACATAAAATGAATAATTATTTAAGTAATGCAGATATGTAGTAAATATATTTATAATATATGTTGCTGTATCATTATCTCAAATTCCACTATTTTAAAACTTATTGTTTTATTGTTCGAGTACAATTAATGTTAGTTTATTATCTAACAATAAATTTAATAAATTTCTAGACCCCTTATTTTTTTTAGGCACAAACAAAAGAGACAATATTACTATTAATAAGGCAAAAGCTGGGCGTTGGATAAGATTTAATAATAATACTTACCTTCCATGCTAACTATTTGACAAAAACGTTAAATTTAAATCACTAATCCATACTAATATTCATATTATTGTTCCTATAAAAAAATATTAATATTATTGTTACAAGTTTTACCATCATTATGAAATATCTTTTGTCATATTTAAATCAAGGGAAACAATGGTAGTAAGAACAACAACACCAATAACAATACTTTTTTTATTTTACAAATATTTTTTAAATTCAAAAGACTCGCACAAATTTTCTTCAAAAGGAAAAATGATCTGCATTTTTTTCATTTCAAATATTATGTAATTACTCGCCACAACATAACGTTACAATTATTAATTATGCCATGTAATCTATACTCTTCTTCTAAAACGCATCTTCTAAGCATACTTGAACCCATAATCCCTTAAGTACAAAAGCCTTAAGTACAAAAGTCACAACTTAACCACTAATCCATATTAATTTCATTATCAATTATTCCATAAAGAAGTATTATAAATTTCATTGTTAAAAATTTTTGTTGCCTTTGTTTTCTTGACTTGAGTCTCAAAATCAAAAACGTAGTGTATCATTCGATCAAATTAATGATGATGATACTTCCTCTGTTTCATTTTAAACGCATGAAAGGGTATTTTTTGTGAAATATAAAATATTCGTTTGTTGTGTTGAAAACGAAAAGGAGGAAGGCATGATGATGATGATAACCAATTTTAGATACGTTAGTGAAAGTATCAAGTTCCATATTGTCAAGGCCGTCCTTGCACATGTGCAAGGCGACCAACAGCACAGGGCCCCCAATTGTAAGGGGCCCCATTTTCATATTTAACGCAATATAAAAAAACCAAAGAAAGAAAGAAACAAATTAACCATAATCTACAATGAATGTCAACTAATTGCTCCAACTTTCCATATTCCATTTTCACATTAAAAAAAATCATTCATTAATTGCAAATCTTAAATTTCCATGAATTAATTCTTCATCTTCATCTTCATATTTAGGGGCCCAATATTTTTGTATGAGAACAGCGCCCCAAAATTCAATGGGACGGCCCTGCATATTGTACTATCTTTCAAAATTTTGTTCGGTATTTTACAACCCTCATTATACTATATTACTTTCAAATCATAAAAAGTATTGAAGATGATGAAAAAATTTATGACCCGGGGCAACACCCGGGCCTAAATACTAGTTATTAGATGAAATATTGTTCACTATTTACTAAAATATTTGCACATTGTTCCTTCATATAATGTTGCCTTTGTTTTATGTGTATTAAGACTATTAACTTATATTTGTCACTGTAATAATAAGGACATAATTTTACAAATTGATCCTTTAATTATAGATAAATTGCAAATCAATCCTTATATAAAGGATAAATGTGCAAATATTTTAGTATATAGTGGACAAAATCTGATATAGGTTTAACATTAGGAGGGAAATGAGGAAGAGGTCGTTGTATAGTGGCACTAATAGGAAGTGGTTTAGAGCAAGTGGTGCCTATCGTTTGATCATCAACCCAAATCTCCAAATTGTTCCATTGTTAATGATTATGGGCTGACGATGGATGATAGAGAACTGATCAATCAATCAATCAATCAATCAATTAAGCCTTATTCCCATAAGTGGGGTCGGCTACATGAACCGAAATGATTATTCCGAGAGGTCGTCCACATAGATTTTCCTCGTCCACCACGCATGGTCGAGAGCCTCAATCTCTTGTAAATCCAACTGCTTCATATCTTTTCTAACTCCTTCCCACCAAGTCATTTTCGGTCTCCCCCTACCACGTTTGAAATCCCCTTAATCCCATTCTTCCACTCTTCGTACCGATGATAGAGAACTGATGATGTTCGAAAATTGTATGGTGATGATGATTGCGATTATGATGATGGGTTGTAATCAATATTGTTTATTGTGCGTATATGATCTAATAATATTGAAATTGCAATGATGATGATGATGGGCTGATGACGTTGATGAAATGGCTAGTGATGTATTATGATAGTTATGTTGATGTTGATCAGGTAAAGATACTTTATGATGCATGTCAATGAATGGTGATAATATTTTCCGTGAGAGGCTGCTAGATGTTTACGCATTTTACTAGAAGAGTAGAAGATGAAGATGAAGCATAAGTAGATTAGAAGCACTAAATTAAGGTAAGTAGAATGATAATATGATATGAGTTTACATGTAATAGAACTGTCTGTCCAGTTTAGTTGTAATTATTTTCCAAATAGTTTTAATTTAATTTCTCCATGTTTTTTTTTTTCAGGTTAATGTGTATTTTTTTTAGGTTAGTGTCTAATTTTTCCAGCTTAGTGTTAATTTTGTTCATGTAAGTTTTAATTTTGTCCACGTGAATTTTAATATTGTCCAGGAAATCGTTTTTTGTCCAGATAAGTCATTTTTTGTCCAGGTAAGTCATTTTTATGTCCAGGTGAGTCAATTTTTTTTTTTTGAGTTTTTCTCACTACTACCCATGTGTTTTGCATTTTCTCAAGTGTACCTAGGGGTGTTCATAAACCGGTCCGGACCGGAATTTAGACCGGAACCAGACCGGTCCGGTCCAAACCGGTCCATGAAAATTGTGATTCCGGTCCGGTCCAAACCGGTCCATGAAAATTGTGATTCCGGTCCAGTCGAAACCCGATAAATTCCGGTCCGGACCGGTTTGGACCGGAATCTAAAAAAATTTAATATATAAGTTTTTTTATATAAAAAGTGTATTTAAATTCCAGTCCGGTCCAAACCTGGACCGGTTAGAGGAAAAAAGTTTTTTTTAAAAAAAAAAGTTAGAAACCGTTCCAAACCGGTCCAATCCAGGTCCGGACCGGAATTGAACCGGTCCGGTCCCGATCGACAAAAAATGTGGATTCCGGTCCGCCGGTCCGGTCCGGTCCTGGACCGGTGCACAACACTAAGTTTACCCACTTTTATACAACTTTCACAGAGATACCCATCAATTTATTATTGTTAATTATACATAACCAGTTTAATGACGAAACGTTAAACATAAGTTAACGAACTTAAGCTGTTTCATCATCGTTTTTCTCTCCGACATTTTTGGCCAGATTTTCTGGCAGAATTTTCTGGCGAAGGTCTTCCGATTGACTTTTCTTGCGATGGTTTTCCGGCTGACTTTTTCGGCGACAGTTTCCGACCGAATTTTCCGGCGAGGGTTTTCCGATCAATTTTTTCGAGAAGGTTTTTTGGCTGACTTTTCTGGTGACTTTTTGTGACAGAATGTTCCAGGGATGTTTTTCCGTCCAACTTTTCGGCGATGGTTTTCGACCGACTTTTCTAGCCAGAAAGCCATTAGTGCTAACTTAATACTAATGTCGTTAGTTATTATTCTCAAATCAGAGCTAATCGGATCGTTTTTTGTAAATTTTGAACTCAAGTCTGACCCATAAGGGTTTAAATGACACGTAAAACATTGATAGAGGAATTTTTTTATACATAGATTAATACGCGCAAATTGAGGTGAATCTGGAACACAAATCGGGGCTTATTGGGTCGTTTTTTTTTTTTTTTTAAATTTCGACATCAAATCTAGCCCTTAAAACATAAATAATAAATAAAAAGTAAAAAATTAAATTAAATTAAATTAAAAATATTCAATTTAAAAATATAAATGTTTTAAATAAAAAAATTCAAATTTTTAAAAACAATTATAAAAATAATTAAAATGGAAATCGAAAAAAATTAAATTAAATTTAAAATTTCAATTCAGCTCAGCAAAATTCAGTCCAAAGAGACAGGGCCTAATTCCCTCTTATTTTTATTTTTCTTTAATTATGCATTTTAACTTAACGAACTAACGTAAGTAATTAGTTTCACCAAATGTCGTCAGTGAGGATGCAAATCAAGTTATGATTGAGTAATGGTGGAGGGGCTAATGGGTACCTCTAAGAAAGTTGGGCAAATGTTGGTACACCTAAGAAAATGCAAAAATACATGGGTACTAGTGAGAAAAACCCATCTTTTTTTAATTTAGCATTGGGTCTTAACTAACGTCGTTTACACTAGGGCCGGACAAAAAAACCCGTACCCGGTTCCTGATCCGGTACCCGTTTTTTTTTACCCGAAAAAGCGGGTACCCGGTCCGATTTTGAAAACCGGGTCGGCTACCTGGTTTTACAAACCGGGTACCGGGTCGGGATTTTTTAAAACCGGGTACCCGGTATCCGGTTTTAATTTTTAAAAAATAGTTTTTTATTATTAAAAAAAGTTTTTATATTTAATTTAAAATTAATTTTTTATTATTATTATAAATACTTTTTTAAAATTTTAAAAAACAGCTTTTAAAAAAAAAATTTAATTAAAAAAAAAAATTTTAAAAAAAATCAAAAAACAGTTTTTTTTAAAAAACATAAACAGTTTTTTTATATAAAAAAATAAAACATTCTTGTATATTAAAAAAACAGCTTTTTTTTAAAAAAAAAAGTTGTATAAAAAAAAAGGGATCCGAATTTCCGGGTACCCGAATTATCCGGGTCAAAAAAATTGTGACCCGAAAAACCAGGTTCCCGGTTTTCGGGTATCCGAATTTGCCCACATCTAGTTTACACCTTTCACCTAACGTCGATATTTAAGATGCAATTCAGGTTATGAGTGACTAATGTTGGATGGGCTGATGGGTACCCCTGAGAAAGTTGTGTAAAAGTGGGTACACTTGAGAAAATCCAAAAATACATGGGTACTAGTGAGAAAAAACTCTTTTTTTTTTCTAGATTAATATTAATTTTTTCCAACTAAATTTTACTTTATTCCAGGTAAGTTGGACCTGTATGACAATAATATTACTATAGTACCTCATATTTTTATACATTAATACTGTTTCTGCTCTCGGGAAACTTAAGATACAAAGAGGTGAAGTAGGATGAGTTGGGGAGAGCCTCAGTGTATGCTGACTAGATCTCGAGGTGATGACTCGGTTGAGTTTTGGATGAGCTGATACTTGATGCTGACTGGACTCCTTCGAACGGGCTCGGGCCTGGCTCAGTGAGTCCTGCAAAATGAACAAGGGGTGACTGACCCGGGGGGTGGACCCGGGAATTCCCCTTCAATGCTTAAGTCAACAAAGTATTTAATGTGGAAATGTAGAGAGAGAGAGAGAGAGAGAGAGAGAGAGAGAAAGAGAGAGTTCCCTTTTAGGAAATGTGGCTATATTGAGAATTGTGTTTACCCAAAAAGCTCTCAGTGGAAAGTTGTTGGAAAAGGGAAAGGATCTCCCCTCACTTGCCATAGATGGGGTATTTATAGGTGAGGTTTCTGGGGACTGATTGACAGGTATTTGGGGGTTGTCAATCAGCTGAGATGGGGGGATTTGTGACACATATCTTCGGATGTCCAGATGGCGACACCTGTCCGAAGGGTATTTTAAGTAGGAGATAATGGGAATTCCGGGGGTATTTTTGTCATTGTGACTTTTATTGCGCTTAGCGCCTAAACATTTAGCCCCTCGCATGATATGTTGCTCGGATCGATTGGGAGAGTGCGTGTCATGCGAAGATATTATGCCTTGGTTAGGCCCCGGGGGGCTAAATTGTGTTCCTTGTTTCTTCATTTATGAAGTAAAGGTGATTGCCACTCCTAGACTAAGGGGAGGACCCTTGGTAGTCCATGACTTAGGAGAGTGGTCTCAGTTGTTATGTAGCCGAGAGGTGAGCCCTTGGCGATTAGTGCTCGGACGAATGATGATCCTTGTTCCTTGGCCGAGGGGGGAGCCCCTGGCACTCGGGGCTTTGGATGGAGAGTGACTCTCGTCCTTTGGCTGAGGGGGAAGCCCCTGGTACTCAGTGTTTAAGACGGAGGGTAAATCTCGTCTTTTGGCCGAGGGGGAAGCCCCTGGCACTTGGTGTTTTGGACGGAGGGTGATCCTCGTCCTTTGGCCGGGGGGGGGGGGGAAGCCCCTGACACTCATTGTTTTGGACGGAGGGTGATCCTCGTCCTTTAGCGTTTGCTACATTATTGTAGGAAGACAATGTAAGAAATAATTTTTATTATTGAGTTATATCAAATAAAAGTATTTTACATTTTGTAGTGCTACAAATCTTGATCTGTGTAGTCGGCTCAGCGTGTTGTTGCTGTTGGCTGGTTGCAGATGATTCTCGGCCTTGTCACTTGTCTCTACAATAATACCCCCTTTTTTGGAGAATATCTGTCGAATGCCAAGGACGGTTGCAGTGGCTCGGCCTCAAGAATTGGAGGAGCTCAAACCCTTTTCAGCTTCATCTGAGTTTGGCTCAAACCCTTTCCTGACTTTGAGGTATCCCCATATTCAACTTGTGGGGTCCTCCTCTGTTGGTCAGCTCCTCGGTTACCCATTTTTGGGGTTTCTTTTCACAACTTTTCATGAGGAGGACCAGTTCGCCTCAGCCAGTCAAGAAAGCAAAAGGGGAGGGAACATATGGATGGTTTCCCCTTGCTTGTTGCTGGGCTGGCTCAGGGTCAATCCATTGGTTGGATTAGAACTATGTTGGTAAGTTCTAATCTTGACTGCCCCTGAGTCGGGTAGCCTTGTAACGACCCGTAATTTAGCAGCGTTGTTTTCGGAGGAAAACAACATTATAGATCTTTAACTTCTAAAAACCTTTAAGATCAAATTCACAAACTGCAGCGGAAGCTCTAAACTTAATCATATTATTCAATAAAACTAATAAATAATCCAATATAAATAATAGTGCAAAGTCCATAATTACTACAGAGTAAGGAATAGTCCTCTAATAACAATAAAACATAAGTTAAAACTAAACAACAGGGTCAACTACTAAGCTGGCTAGCTCACAATCCCAGCCCATATGTAGCCCAATTCAGTCACCACCTATACCTGGAAAAGGATTTTTGGGGTCCACAGTCAGTGGTGAGTAATTAGATTGTTCTACTTAATCAGTAGAACACAATTAGAAACATAATCATTAGAGCAGATCAATCAAACAGACAACATATCATCATGTAATCATACATAAACATCATCAATCAAGTACGCAGCGGAAAATCATCATAACAACATAATAAACCAAGACCTTCTACACTAACTTATTCAGTTCTAGACTTTTTGACACCACTATTGACTCTTCTATTCTATTCAGTTCAGGTGCTAATCCGTGATCAATCATATGCTCGTAAGGGGTCAACCACGAAGATCTACTCCCCCCAACTTTCCTTGCTCATGCCAGGTCAACCACGAAGATCTACTCCCCAAGCACTGGGATCAAGAACTGTCCCGAATCCGAAGATAGGACAGTGGCTTTGACTAAACCTATGTTCATGGCACTTGTGCCACTAGATAGGCGGTCACTTCATAGTTAATCATCTTTTCAATTCAATTATGTTCTGTTCTGTTCTTGGTTCCTTTTCACAATTCAATTCCTTATTGACTCAACTTAACTTCTATTCAATTTCCATTCCAACTCCTAGACCACACGACATTTACTCTTCAAAAATAAATACTTAATTCAACTCCTTAAATAATCATGTAAACTCATCCATAGATCAAAGAAATAATCAATTAAACATATAAACTAATAATCATCAATTATTAATACCTTAAACATGGTAAAAATCCTATTTTTAATACATAGTCCCATTCTACATTTTCTATTATCCAACCAAGATTAACACTTTAAATTAATCGAACACAATCATCAACAATTTATCATAAAAACTTAATAATAAATCATAAAATTATACTTTAAATAATAAATCATCAAACTTGAATCAAAACAAGACTAAAATTAATGCTTTTAAAACCTTAAAATACACAGCCTTCATGATCTAACACAACATCAAGATCTTATTCAAGAAACCATCAAAGAATGCCTAAATCAAGGATTCAATTCAAGATTTGCATAAAAGATTAATTAAAGATCAAGAAAATAACATAAAAATCATATTTTTCAACCAAGATCTATTCGACTTAATCATGAAATACACGGCTCATTTGCATAGACTTCTAGTAATTATTTTCATCAAATTTAAATTAACAAGATTCATAAGATAATCATAAAACAAAGCAAGAACATAAATTTAAACTTGTCAAAACTCCTTGGAACAAAATCATGCCACTCGACAATTCTAATCATGGAACATTAATCAGTTCAAAATACTTTCTACATAATTCTAAGCAATTCTAAACCCACTCTAAACATGATTAATCCTATTCTAACAATTATATTGCTAATCTATTCTATTGATTAAGTAAAGCAGATCTAATTACCTTTGTTTATGGATGGGGTTCGAATTATTCACAAAGAAACACGGTTTTCTTGAAGTTCTTTAAGGTTCTTGATCAAGCTTTGAGGGTTGGAACAGTAGGAAAGGGTTAGGAATTAATGATTGATCTTGGAAGGAAAGATAATTAAACAATTTTGTTGTTGTTTTCTTTGTAGGTTAGCCATGTGGAATGAGCAACATTAGGGTGGGCTTTGACTTCCTAAAATCTAGTAACAAGATAGGAAGGGTTGGAATAAAAATAGGTTTTTTTAGGAGAAGGTTTAATTAGATATATTTATGAAATTAAATTAAATAAACCAATTGGAGGGAAAAATCAAGAGAGGGCCGTGTAAAATAGAGTAATAATAGGGAGTTTTGGTTTCCTATAATTTTAGTAACAAGAATAGGTGAGGTTAGAATAAAAATAGGGTTTTTAGGAAAAGTCAAAATAGATATATATTATCAATAATATAGGTTTAAAACAAGTTAAAGAAATCAAAGGAAGGGGGTGGACCGTGTATAAGGGAAACAATAGGGGGTTTTTGATGTAACGACCCTGATTTTATTGGTATTTCTGCCGGATGTTTATGTGTATTTATGTGTTGCTATGTATAGTTCAAATTTAGTTTTGAACTATTTATTTTGTTTTATGTGAATAATTTCGATTTAATTCGAATTATTTTATTTTAATTGGTTATTATTTATTTTTATTATTATTTAATTAATTAGAATTTTATTATTTAATTTTCTAATTAATTATTTAATATTTTGGGCTAAATCGAATTAAGCATGATTAATC
Organism: Salicornia ramosissima; assembly: GCA_951394345.1. NCBI lineage: Eukaryota > Viridiplantae > Streptophyta > Magnoliopsida > Caryophyllales > Amaranthaceae > Salicornia > Salicornia ramosissima. Next base: position 23,112,411 of record OX596240.1, on the reverse strand, counting down.
ATGCGATTTTTGTAGATTAGCCCAATTGATTACGAGAGCCCATTTTGGCCCATTTTGCAAGCCAAAAACCGGCCCCCTCCTTGTGCATGGCAAGTTTTGCCACTTGTCTTATGTTCACACCTTAACTAACCTCTATATATAGGAAGGTTAGTAAGGCTTGATGATCCTTTTGCTCATTTGCCATTTAAAAACATTTTGCCATCTTATGCTCTTTGCCATCAAGTTCAAACACAAAACTCCCTCCCATTTGCTCTCCCAATCCACACGCCATTTTTGGCTCTTCCAAGTTGAACATTTGTTCATCATCTTTTCAATACCCAAACTTAAAGATTCAACCTCTATTGTTCTTTAAGTATCAAAACACAATCTAAAACCCAATTGTTGCATTCAAGATCATTAGTTTGGGTTTGGTTTTTGGCTCGGTTCGTGTGGGTGTTCGTGTGTGGGTTCATGTGGCGGCCGTGAAGGTGGGTCGTGCTCGTGGTGGTGCAGCCGTGCAGACGGGCCGTGCAAGTGGTGGTTCGTGGTGTGGCAGCCGTGCTGGACAGCCGTGCAACAGCAGCCGTGCTCGTGTGTGCAAGCAGTGTGTGGTGCCGTGTGGAAGCCGTGGGTACACCGTGTGATAGGGCCGTGTGGTTCTAGTTTCCGGGCTGCAATCTTGTGTTGATTTTGTGTGTTAATCTTCAATAAGGTAACACACTTTCTCAACTTAATTTGGCATACTATGTTTCATAGTATAGATTAAATGAACAAGATTAGTTTTAATGAAGTTTTGATCATGTTTTGAGTATGATTGTAAATCTGATTTTTAAGTGGTTTAATGATGATTTGATGATTGAATATGATGATTTTATGATTGATTATGTTAGTAATAAGTTTATGTTTATCATGTTCAAGTTTGGTGAATTTTGGATGCAAGGAAGTTGATAATTTCAATGTTGAATTGATTGAGTTATGCGTGTGTTTTGATGATTTGGGATGAGTTCTTGATTCTTGGATGAGTTCTTGGTTGAAGTTCTTGAATCTTGATTGAGTTCTTGATTGAAGATCTTGAATCTTGGATGAGTTCTTTGAATTCTTGATGAGTTCTTTAAGAGTCTTTATGAGTTCTTGGTTAAGTCTTTTAAGTTAAAGAAAGTTAAAGAAAAGGTTAAAGAAAATGATAAGATGTTGTAAGATGATTGGTTTACACGTTATTTTCTTAAGTCAAGGCGTAAGATGCAACTTAAGAAGTAACTAAGAATGTAAACTTCGGATTAAAGTTAAAGAATGTAAGATTAGCTTGATTTCGTTGCTACACGCCTAATTCGTAGAGTAAGATTCTATGTTTTTGGGTTAAGACGTTGCCCCTATCCTAACTGCGGTATTGGGATAATGATTACCACTATGTCGTCTTTGACATGGATTTCCAGTAAGATTGGTTTCATAGGGTTTGGGAGTAAGATTCTTAATCCTGGCATAGTTGGAAAGTTCGATCGCGTAAGATGCGTTCATACGTGCGTAGTCCGGTCTAGTTTGCGAATGATTGCGCCAAAGATAAGATTGGTTAAGTTGTTGAGTCAAGTATGATTATTTGCTATGGTTCGCATGTTTTGACGTTATGTTTTGGTTTGTTTGATTTATGCTACGTTCGTATGTATTCCCGTTAGGGTGAGACAGTTATGTTACTCGCCACTGACGGTGGACTGTTGTTTACTTTTCAGGTAATTCTGATGATGAGGTTCTTGCTTAGCTTTGGGTTGGGCGAACGCCGATATAGTTATATAGTCGTATTTCTGTTGCTTTATGATTTCAGTTAGTTTGGATTATAGTAGTGATACTTGTATACTTTTGCTATAACTCTGACATGTGTTTGGAGTTACGTTTATTAGTAGTAGTAGTTTGACTTTTTGGATTAGTAATGTACAAACTTGTGGATATTTGTACTTTTGGGTTATAGTAATAATATTTTGAGGTTTTGTTTTAATTTTTAAGTATTTTAGTTTGTTAGTTCTGACTATTCGACTCGTCGGTTTCTTCCGCGCCGATTTAAGCGAGTCGGATCGTCACATTTGACCTCCTAAAATCTAGTAGGAAAGATAGGAAGGTTAGATTAAAAATAGGGTTTTTAAGATAAGGTCCAACATAGATACAAGAATTAATAATATTGGCTGAACAAAATAAATTAAATTTATTAGGAAAAAGAATGAGGGGGCCGTGGGTCTTCAAGAAAAGCAAGGGATTGGTGATCCCCTAAAATCTAGCAATAAGAATAGGTAAACAAAGATGGGTTTCTAGGCTTAGTCAAAAATAGATAAAGGTTATTAATAATATTGATTAAAAGAAATAAATAAATTAATAGCAAGAAAAATGCAAGGGGAGCCGTGGAATAAAGATAGGAAAAGGAAAATAATTGGGCTCGGGTTTTGGCAAGATAAGATAAAAAGGTTCGGGTCGGAATAAAATAATTAGATTGCTACACAAATTAATAATTAATTAAATAATAATCAATTAAATAGTCAATTAATTATATATTTAATTAATTATGAAAAATTTAAAATATCCCGAAATTTCGGGGTATTACAGGCCTGGGTGAGATACGTGGACTGTCAATAATGTCTTTGAGGATCAACTCGGATCCCAAATGCATTTGGTGGGGGCGCGACATCCTCGGCCCAGAACGGGGGACTCTGATCTTTAAAAAGGTTCCCCGTTGTCAACCACTGGCACTTGTTGAGGCTCAGCTAGTAAGGGCTTGGCAAGTTTTTGTGGTGTGGGACTCGGTGCCCTTACCAGTTTCAAGGACCGAGAGGCACGGGGTGAGAAGTGATGGTGTTGATGTCATTCCTTTCCCGCATTCCTGTCGAACTCGGTCTTGATGCCTCTATTTCCTGTCGAAATCAGTCTTGAGTGACATTGTTTGCCTTCCTTCTTTGGTCAGGAGGTCGGTTAGTTGCACTCAACAACTTTTTGTTTGTGGAGCCATAGGGGTAAGTTTTAACACCCATGGAATTTTTAGAGAGGGAGAGAGGAAAGGAAAGGAGGAAAGAGATTTTTTTTAGTAATTGTGTTTTTTGGTGGTAATTTTTGTGATTTTTTGTTGTGTTTTCGGCTTGAGGATTTACTTCCTTTTTATAGACATCTTTTGCTCCTCCGCATTAAAGGGCATTAAGTGCGGCCTTTCATCTCACTCGGCTCGGCTATGTTGTATTTCCCCTATTCATCCAGGGTTGAGTTCCAACACTCTGCTCGGGATGAATGATATTTCACTTGCTCAATTCTGGCATTGCATGTTGAGTGGGTATGTCTTGTCTTGACACTCGATCAGGATGGTTGGCCTCCCCTTTTGGCTGTGTGGAGGACAAAATTCAATCGAAACTCGGCCAGGATGGTGGCATCCCCCTTTTTGGCCGAGTGGAGGGCATAGTTCACTCGACACTCGGCCAGGATGGTGGCATCCCTTGGCCGAGTAGAAGGTATGGTTCACTCGACACTCGGCCAGGATGGTGGCATCCCTTTTTGGCCGAGTGGAGGGCATGGTTCACTCGACACTCGGCCAGGATGGTGGCATCCCTTTTTGGCCGAGTGGAGCACATAGTTCAGTCGGCACTCGGCTAAGATGGTGGCATCCCTTTTTGGCCGAGTGGAGGGCATAGTTCACTTGACACGCGGCCAGGATGGTGGCATCCCTTTTTTGGCCGAGTGGAGCACCGGGGTTGTGTGGCCTAGTTGGGCCATCCGCCCGAGTGTGCACTTCTAAAGGAGTGTTGACACTGAGCTTTCTCGTGTTTGTATGGTGTGCTCGACATTCAGCTATGATGGAATACATCCCGTTTTGTGCCGATGTGAGAATTTTGTGACCTCGCTTGGCCAACCGTTCGAGGGTGCTCCCTTGGTAGAGTGTGATCCTGGACTTAACCATATTGACATGTTTCACTCGACACTCAGCCAGGATGGTGGACATCCCTTTTCGACTGAGTGGAGGAACATGCCCTGCTTGACACTGGCCAGGATGGTGGACATCCCTTTTTGGCTGAGTGGAGGTTTAGATTGCAATCGACACTCGACCAGGATGGTAGACATCCCTTTATTGGCCGAGTGGAGGGTATGTTTAACTCGACACTGGCTAGGATGGTGGGCATCCCTTTTTTGGTCGTGTGGAGGTTTGTTTTACTCGACATTGGCCAGGATGGTGGGCATCCCTTTTTTGGCCGAGTGGAGGTTTTTGGTTGCACTCGACACTGGAACATCCCTTTATTGGCCGAGTGGAGGGTTGAGACCTTTTGGCCGAGGGTGCTCCTTTGTTGAAGCGCTGACCCTGACCTCTTTTTGAAGTGGTTCCTTCTTGTTGAGGAGTCGTGTCGTTTCGAGAGGTGTCGATTCGTGGTCCCTTTGTTTACTATAAATGGGTGGACTTTGTCTCCATTTTTCATTTTTAATTGTTTATTGTTGGTGGGCCTAGTTCTCGACAAAGTGACAGAGGATCTTCTTTCTTCCATAAGTCAATATCATCCCTTAAGGAGTTTTTCTTCAGGTATTCTTCTTTCCTTTTCTTTTGTTTTCTTTCTTCTTTTTACAATAAGGCAATAATTGATTCTTCTCAGTATTGCAATAAGTCAGAGCCATGGACATGTATGACTCTTTATCTGAGCAGAGTACTCCCCCTGCCTCTCCTCCCCCTATTTTGGGGAGGGAAATAAGAGTGGGTGGCCTTGTAGTGGTGATATGTTCCTTGTTTCGATATGTTCCATTTGGTATCAGTTAGCCTTGTTCAACATGGACCATCCTCGATTTAAGTTCTAAAATTGAGGACAATTTTTTTTGAAGAAAGAGAGTGTGAACCAGAATAAGTGTACCAAAGAATGGTGATTAGTAGTATTAGATTTTGTAATAGATTTGTAGTAGCTTAGTTTCAATTATGCCTATTTGTATTAGCTACTACTTAGTTTAATGTTTTCGTTTTTTTTTTTTGTAATAGTTTATTAGTACTTTAGATGAGTAGTTTTAGTTAATTTGGAATGTATTTTGTAATAGCTAGTAAAGCTCTTTTGGTTTGATAGCTCAATATGCAAATAGGTGAAGTACGGAGCAAAAGTGAAGACTCGAGGCAGTACCAAATCGCGAGGTGCAAGCTAGGTGGCGAGCCAACACGAACTCAGAAGGTCGCGAGTCGCGACCACAACTCGCGAGTCGCGAGGTCCTCCTGCTTGCTTCTACGTCTTTCAGCCTTTGCAAGTTGGCTTGTGGGCTTTGTGTGTGGTATTGCAAGTTGGTTGAGTAGCTTTGGTGCATCATCTACTAGCCTTGCTTGGTGTCATACAACTTGGTTGGAGGTTGATATAGCTTAGGTGAGTCATAGAAGCTACAACAAGCATGAGTGGTGCTGAATTGTTTCAGCTTGCGCAACTGGATGCAAGTGGAATAACTTGCTCAAAATGGCTGCCAAAGAGGGGGGGATGTATGGGGGTGTTTTTGTGATGACCCGACTCGCTTAAACCGGCGCGGAAGAAACCGACGAGTCGAATAGTCAGTTATAAAATACTAACATGCTTAAAAATTAAAATAAAACCTCAAATTGAATATATGCTAAATCCAAAAGTACAACACCCACAAGATTGTACATAACTAAACCCAAATATCACTACTACTAATAACAATATTAACTCCAAAACAAATGTCAGAGTTAGAATATACAAGTATCACTACTATAGTCTAATACTAGAAATCGTAATACAACTAAACATAAAGCATAAGTAACAACGGCACTCGCCCAACCCAAAGCTAAGCAAGGACCTCATCATTAGAATTACTTGAAAAATAACAACAGTCCACCATCAGTGGTGAGTAACATAACTGTCCCATCCTAACGGGGATACACAAGATCATAGAACAAATCAAGCCATCAAATCAAACATACAACATACAATTATGCGAACCAACATATCATACCATCAATAATATAATAACCACAATAGATAACAATGTTGACTCGACTAACTTTAATCATTAATTAACAATCTTAAACTTTAGCGCAATCATTTACATATTAGACCGGACTACGCACGTACGAATGCATCTTACGCGAACAAACTTTCTAATATGCCAGGATTGAGAATCTTACTCCCAACCCCATGAAACAGCTCCGGGTACTTCTGCCTCATGGACGCCTCTGTCTCCCAAGTCGCCTCCTCATGGTGCTGATTTCTCCACAACACCTTGATGAGCTGGACTTGCTTACGCCGGAGGGTCCTCACTTCCCGATCCAAGATTTGGACGGGTCGCTCCTCGAAGGTCAGATTCGGCTCAAATGTGGCCGACTCCACTGGGATGATGTGGGTAGGATCATGTACATATTTCCTTAGCTGGGAAACATGGAACACATCGTGAACATTAGATATACTAGGTGGTAATGCCAACCGATATGCCACCTCCCCAACTCGTTCCAGTATCTCGTAAGGTCCCACGTATTTCGGTCGGAGTTTCCCCTTTTGACCAAAGCGTGCCACTCCCTTAAATGGTGAAACCTAAAGCAAGACTTTGTCATCTACCTCGAAAGCCAGTGTTCTACGTCGATTATCGGCGTAGGATTTCTGACAAAGCTGAGCGGCCTGCATCTTAGACCGAATGACGCGGACCTTCTCTATGGTATCTCGTACCATATCAGGTCCTAAAGCCACAGTGTCACTGATATCATTCCAACAAATCGGACTCCGAAACTTCCTACCATACAAGGCCTCGTACGGAGCCATATTGATGCTGGAGTGATAGCTATTATTATAGGAGAACTCTACCAAACAGAGCATACGTACCCAAGACTGATGGTACTCCAAAGTACATGCTCGTAACATATCCTCCAGAGTCTGGATGGTCCTCTAAGTCTGACCATCGGTCGCCGCGTGAAATGCGGTGCTCAGCTTCAACTTCGTCCCAAAGCTCCCTGAACTGATTTCCAGAAACGAGACTGAAATCTCGGATCCCGATCAGAAACGATCTCCCTCGGAACTCCGTGAAGTCGGATAATATCCTGGGTATAAGCCTCTACCAGGCGCTCCATAGACCAGGTCATCTTCATCGGTATGAATCTAGCGACCTTGGTCAACCTATCCACTATTACCCAAATGGCATTCATACCATTACAGGTAGGTAAGCTAACCACGAAATCCATAGATACCGACTCAAATTTCCAGGTCGGAATCGGTAGTGGCTGCAAAAGACCTCCAGGTCTCTAATGCTCGATCTTAACCTTCTAACAGACTAAACATCGAGCTACGAACTCTGCTACATCCCTCTTCATTTTAGGCCACCAGAATTGGCCCTTAAGGTCCTGGTACAGTTTTTTACCTCCAGGATGAACAGAGTAGGGCGAGTTATGTGCCTCAGACATAATTCTGTTCCTAAGATCAGAACTGTCTGGTACACACCACCTCCCTCGAAATCGGAGACTACCATCGGAAGGGATCTCAAAACCTATGGCTTTTCCTTACCGTAAAGCCTCTCGAATCCTAGCCAACTGCGAATCATTCTGCTGACCCTCGCGCAATTCCTAAAGTAATTCAAGTTCAGCACTCATAGATGTCAGACGAAATCTGACGGAACTACGGCTTCTACTGAAGCTCAATCGGTTCTTGCGACTCAGTGCGTCAGCGACTAAGTTCGCCTTGCCCTCGCAATAGTTAAGCGTCAGGTCGTAGTCCTTAATAAGCTCAAGCCATCGTCTCTGCCTCATATTGAGGTCTTTCTGAGTAAAGATGTACTTGAAACTCTTATGATCCGTGAATACTCTACACGAACCACCATAGAGATAGTGCCTCCAAATCTTAAGCGCGAACACCACAGCTGCTAGCTCCAAGTCATGCGTGGGATAGTTACACTCGTGCAACTTCAGTTGTCTCGATGCGTAAGCGATGATCTTCCCGCCTTGCATTAGCACACAACCTAGGCCACTCTTAGACGCATCACTATAGACCTCGAAATCCTCCTCATCGTTCGAAAGGGTAAGAATAGGAGAAGAGACTAATCTCTGTTTCAACTGCTGGAATGCTTGCTCACAAGCCTCCGTCCAAATGAATCGGATCTCCTTCTGTAGGAGACTAGTCATCGGCCTAGCAATCTTGGAGAAGTCCTGGACGAATCGTCGATAGTATCCGGCCAATCCCAGAAAACTACGAACCTCCACCACATTTCTCGGGCTACTCCATTCAACTACAGCCTTAACTTTTGCCGGGTCTACCTTAATGCCTTCTTTACTAATTACGTGATCCAGAAATGCTACTTCGCGAAGCCAGAACTCACACTTGGAGAGTTTCGCGAACCACTTATTCCTACGCAATATCTCTAGTACCATCCGGAGATGCTCCGCATGCTTGATCAGGCCCTTTTTGGACTGACTTTCCCGGCTCTTTTGGTTCGTTTTCAATGCTTTTTAGGCTTAGTTATAGGCTTTTTTAGCTTAGTTTATGTTTATGTTGTGTTTTTGTCGAATAATGTGTTTTCTTGTTGTTTTTGATAATAATTGAGCATTTTTGTGTTGCTTATGCCATGCGTTCTTTCATGCAGGTGTTTTGCGTGTTACCGAATGATTCTCGATAGCCGAAAAGGATCGTGAGAGGTCCCGGGAAGCTTCGAGAAGCATGACACAAAGCTAAGACCTCAAAACAATGCTTAAGTACCCTCGAAGGACATGAACATTCTATGATGGCCTAGGAAGCCAAGGAAAGAAACAAGAGCATCCAAGGACCCATGATCCAAGAAAAAGCAAGGAAATGACTCTAAAACCGGGTGAGTCATGGAAGGAAAAATCAAGTATGGAAGCATTGGGTGTAAAAGAAGAGGAGAAAGATGGGTCGAAGCCGGTTTTGACCACCCTCCACTATTTTGGGCATAAATTCTTTTCTGGAAATCTTTTAAATGCAGGGCCTATTGTGTTGGAAACTAGAGTTCAAGAGCTTTCCAACGGTATATTACACGCTCCAATCAGAGATCTACATCAAAAGTTATGAGCCTTACAAGATCAGCTCTTTGCGCAGTCTTCTCAGAGCGGACGCTCTAAATATGAGAGCGGCCGCTCTAACATGTCAGAGCGGACGCTCTCTAATTTAGAGCGGACGCTCGGCAAAGCATTAGCTGCTGGGAGGTGCCAGAGCGTCCGCTCCAACCCATGGAGCGTCCGCTCGCCCATGCATGGAGCGTCCGCTCGCCCATGCATGGAGCGTCCGCTCCCGTTGCCCAGCCTCAGCACGTCCATTTGTCGTATTAGTGGAGCGTCTGCTCTCAACCCTCAGAGCGTCCGCTCCCACCTGCAGCGGCTCATTTATTCCGAATATTTCCCTTCTCTCTCATGTAATATATAAATACCCCAACTTTTCTAGGTTTGAAAAAGAAGAACGAAAAATATCAATAGACTTAGCCTTATTTTCAGTATTTTTAGAGAGAGAAACACAAGAGTTTTGATAATTCTAGCTTGTAATCTTCAACAATTTCTTCTCCATTTGCAATCAATCTATTTATTCAATCTTCTAGTTTGGTAATATTTCTCATCTTTCTTTCCTTCTTATTTGTTCATCATTTGTATGATATTATTTGTTGAGTTATTACTTGTCATTAGCTATAATTTCTTGTTCATTGTTTTTGTGATTTTGAGTTTAAATCTTTGAACTAGTATTTGCAAGTCTAGTTGTTATTTTCCATGTTTATTAGTTTTTCTAGTTCTTCTATCATGTTTGGTCTATTTATGGCTTTTGTTAGTATGAATATCCCTTTCCTAGGCTAGATTTCTAGCTAGGGGAGGGGGAAAATGATGGTATTTTGATTATTGAACATGGAGTAATTGTTAGTTTGGTATGAAATAACTTGTTGATGCTTGTTTTCTAACATGGATTGAATTGCTAGATTAGGAGTTTGGCCAACTTCTAGGATAGAATCTTGAACTAACCAAGTGTGGTTGAGAAATCTAAGCGTGAGGTTAGAGACAACATGTTAGGAAGAGTCTAGAGTATTTCGAAAAGAGATTGAGAGATCTAGTCTACCGAGCGATTCGATCCATGGTGTTTGGTTTGGTCTAGATTGAGATGTTGTGTGAGTGGGTCGGCTGAGAAATCTAAGCCCTCTTGCATAAACTAATATCTTTGCTTGAAACAATTGATTTTATGCTTGCTATGTGGTTGCTCGGTGCTTTATTTTTGGAATATCATGATTTCCCCCTTTTCCCTAGTGCCTTTAATCGTTGGTTTTACTTGGTTTTAATTTAATTTATTTAATTAGATTTAGTTCGTTAAAGTAGTTTAATCACCTTTCCTCTTTATTAAAAACCCCTTATCACTCAATAACTTGACTAAGTAATCCGCTAGTTTCTTGTGGTTCGAACCCTTACTTTCCTATACTATTTGTTAGGTAGCCTAGGGTAATTATTTTTGACCGGATTAGGAACTAACGACCCCTAGCACCCGATCAATGCTCAGACTCATCTCTCGAATAGACTAAGATATCGTCTATAAATACTACGACGCACTTATCGAGTAAGTGATGGAAAGTCCGGTTCATCTGGTCCATGAACACAGCTGGCACATTAGTGAGGCCAAAGGGCATCACCTCGAACTCGTAGTGGCCGTATCTCGTATAAAAAGCGGTCTTTGGGATGTTTTCTTTCTTAGCTGGAATCTGATGATATCTAGATCGAAGATCTATCTTCGAAAACACTCCCGCTCCTCGTAACTGATCGAACAGGTCCTCAATCCTAGTCAACGGGTACTTATTCTTAATAGTTACCCAATTCAACTCTCGGTAGTCTATGCACAGGCGCATACTACTGTCTTTCTTCTTCACAAAGAGCATGGGTGCTCCCAATGGAGAAACGCTGGGCCTAATGAAGCCCTTGTCGATCAAATCTTGGAGTTGCGTCTTTAATTCTTGCAACTCCGATGGTGCCATCCGGTAAGGTGCCTTCGAAATCGGCGCTGTCCCGGGTGCTAAGTCGATATGAAACTCGACGTCGCACTCGGGTGGAACTCCTGGTAGCTCATCAGGAAATACGTCTCTGAAATCCCTCACTATAGGTATATCTTCCAACAGACGTTCCTCAGTCAAGTCCCTTACCTGACATAAGTACACCATATCGCCCTTCTGGCGATGTTTCCTCATTTTTAAGGCTGAGATTACCTTAACTCCTTTCTTAAGGACGAACCCAGAGTAGGTAACTCGGTTGCCCTACGATCCTCGGAATGTCATTGACTGATCTCGGCAACGAATGATCGCTCGATACTTCGACAGCCAGTCCATACCAAGAATAACATCGAACTCCATCAGCGGGAACTCCTTCAGATCAGCCGTCGCTTGCTCCCCAGCTATCACGATAGGCACTCCTCGGAACTCACGCTGACAAATAAAATCCTCTCTAGACCGGAGAGTTATAACTGAATTAATAGGAAAGCTGCCACGAAGATTAGACCTCGAGGCAAATCTACTAGCCACAAAAGAGACAGTAGCACCAGAATCAAATAATACAAGTGCTAACACACCAGAGACAAGAAATCTACCTGAGACAACGTCGGGCTGAACCTCGGCCTCTGCCTCAGTCATATATTAGACTCGGTTCTTCACCGGAGTCTTAGTCGGTGCCTGAAGCTGCTTGATCTCGGTGTCTGGCTTCCTCTCGGGGCAAACTGATGCCTTATGGCCTTCCTTCCTGCAGATAAAACAAGCTATGGGCGAACCGTCACACCGCTTCCCTAGATGGAAGTCCCTGCCGCAGCCTCTGCATCTCGAGCCGTCGGAACCCTTATGCGAACTTGTGGTCGGAGGGTTGCTAGGAGCACTAGATCGAGGCTTCTTAAAAGAAGACGACGTCGCTGGAACCTGGGTCCTCTTCCTGCTCGCATCCTCCTCGATCGTCGATGCCTGAATCTCGAGTGCTACCTCGTAAGCCTGCTGAAATGTCTTCGCTCCACTGTTGATCATGTGAACGCGAATCCTTGGATCTAGCATTTGGATGTAGCGCGGAACTACAGACGTAGCGAACCTCGATAACTCCGTGAACTTGTCTGTGTACGCCTAAACTGTCATCTTACCCTGAGTAAGAGTAAGAAACTCCTCCTGCTTCTGCCACCGCAACTCGTCGGGGTAGAATTTCTCCTAGATCTTATCTACGAACTCGATCCACGACATCGAATGTAAGGGTAAGCACGCGTCCTTAGCTACAATCCACCAGTTATCGGCCTCTCCACGTAGATAGTAGGCGGCGACCTGCACCTTCTCGTGCTCGGGGCAAAACGTCGCGTCGAAGAGCTTCCCCATCTCGCGGATCCAACTCTCCAGGATAGTAGGATCGGCAACCCCATCGTAGGTCGGAGGTCGATGACGTGCGATATGATCGAACGTCGACTGCGTACTAGGCGTATGACGACTATGATGCGCCAATGTAAGGATCGCCTCCTCGAGCGCTCGTAACCTCTATCATCTCGTACTCAACCGGTGAGGCATAGACATACTGCAACGCAAATAAATCAAGACATACCAAAGAACAGTGTCAGTCATACATCTCAACCACAGTCAAGTACACAAAATCAAAAGAGAAAAAGAATAGAAAAAAGGGTCTTATCCCGGTTCTTCTACCCGAACTCTTCTCCCTTATACTTAAACTTAATTTAGGTTCAATCACTCGGGAAAGATAAAGCTCTCAACTCCCGGGTTTACTCATATCCTAAAACTTCACTCAAAACTTATTCGGCTCTGATACCAACTGTGACGACCCGACTCGCTTAAACCGGCGCGGAAGAAACCGACGAGTCGAATAGTCAGTTCTAAAATACTAACATGCTTAAAAATTAAAACAAAACCTCAAATTGAATATATGCTAAATCCAAAAGTACAACACCCACAAGATTGTACATAACTAAACCCAAATATCACTACTACTAATAACAGTATTAACTCCAAAACAAATGTCAGAGTTTGAATATACAAGTATCACTACTATAGTCTAATACTAGAAATCGTAATACAACTAAACATAAAGCATAAGTAACAACGGCACTCGCCCAACCCAAAGCTAAGCAAGGACCTCATCATCAGAATTACCTAAAAAATAACAACAGTCCACCGTCAGTGGCGAGTAACATAACTGTCCCACCCTAACGGGGATACACAAGATCATAGAACAAATCAAGCCATCAAATCAAGCCATCAAATCAAACATACAATCATGCGAACCAACATATCATACCATCAATAATTATAATAACCACAATAGACAACAATGTTGACTCGACTAACTTTAATCATTAATTAACAATCTTAAACTTTGGCGCAATCATTTACATATTAGACCGGACTACGCACGTACGAACGCATCTTACGCGAACGAACTTTTTACTATGCCAGGATTGAGAATCTTACTCCCAACCTCATGAAACCCATCTTACGGGAAATCCATATCAAGAGACGACATAGTAAGACCTCCAACTATCCCAATACTGCGGATAGGATAGGGGTAACGTCTTAACCCAATTCTTAGAATCTTACTCTAAGATTACGCGTGTAATAGTAAAATCAAGCTAATCTTTAACCGAAATTTACATTCTTAGTTAATCTTAAGTTGCATCTTACGCCTTGACTCAAGAATAACATGTAAATCAGCAAATCTTGGAACCTCATATATCTTTCTTTACACTTTCTTTAACTTTCTTTAACTTTCAAGACTCGACCAAGAACTCATCAAGAACTCAATCAAGATTCAAGAACTCATCAAGATTATCAAGAAATCATGAAGAACTCAACATCATACTTATCATCAAAATCACGCATAACTATCAATCATTCAACAACAATTACATAAACTTGTATACATCAAGACTTCATGAAACTTGAACATGATCAACAACAAACATGGAAAAACATAATTGGAATCATGGCCAAAAACAACATAAAAACATTTTCCCAACCAGCCCAAAAACACGCATAAATAAGGGTCAAAATCATCAATACCGGTTTAATCTAGTCACTTAATCTACCCTATGAATCATAGTATACCTACTAGTATTTGGATAGCATGTTACCTTATTAAAGATTAAGCAAGGTAATACTCAAAACTCGCTGCCCGGAAAACAAACCACACGGCCAAAAAAATCACGAACACCGCACGAGCAACATGGCACCACCACACGGCCAGACCACGAACCACCGTGCACCACCGTACTCCACCACGAACACGGCCACCAACCCACACGAACACGGCACCACCACTTGGCTACCACGAACCACACGAACCCACTCAAAACCAAAACCAAACTAATGATCTTGAATGAAACTATTAGGATTTAATTTGTGTTTTGATACTTAAATATCAATAGATATTGAATCTTTAAGTTTGGGGTTTGAAATGATGATGAACAAAGTTTAGTGATGAAAGGCCAAAAATGGTGTGTAGAATTGATGAGCAAGGATGGAGAGAATTTAGCTTTTTAATTGTGGCAAGGAGTGATTAGAATGGCAAATGAAGTTTAAGCCTTACTAACACTTCTATTTATAGATGTTAGTTAAGTTGTGAACATGAAGCAAGTGGCAAATTAAGCCACATTATTCAAGGGGCCGGTTATAATAGAGCTCAAATGGGCTTGTGATCATTTGGGTCATTTGCACTAATTCATGATTAATCATGATTAAATTCGCACTTGGCCCAAAACTTAATTAATTAATTAGAAATTTAAATAATAAAATTCTAATTAATTAAATAATAATAAAATAAATAATAAACAATAAATAGAAATAATCTAAATTATTCACATAAAAAAAATGAAAAAAGAAATAAATAAATAGTCCACCATACATAAAATCACATAAAGATACAAATAAAACAACGGCAAAAATACCGATAAATCTGGGCCATTACAGTTTTAGGCTAGATATTTTGGCTTTCTTTGCTTTGTTTATTCATGTAGTAGTAGTAGTAGACTTAGCTTTAGTTTTATTATAAATAGCTTGTAATAGTTAATGTAAAAATCATATTTTGATGAATGAAAAATGGTTTGAAAACTTGTGTTTTCTTTCTTTAGTTTTTAAGTTGTGTGCTTAGAAGCTAGTACGGTTTCAAGTTCTTGGGAGTTGTCTAGGTACAATACTTCATGCTAGATGAATGATTAAGAGGCCGAACCTCTTAATTAGTTATCTAGGCTATTAGATTAAGAGGTCGACCCTCTTAGTCGAAGCTAGCCAAACTGATTAATGACTTCGAGAGTGATTCTCTTAGGAGTTAGTCAGATTTGATTGTTCAGTTTTGAGAGCGATTCTCTCAACTCGATAGTTTATTTAGCAGTAGATTCAAGAGCGATTCTTCCATCTATTAGCTAAAATATCCCATTTGGAGATTAGTGTTCCTGATCTCTAAAATATCACTTTTCTGGCTTTTTGTTTTTAGTTTTAGTGTAGCTAATTACCGGCTACTGATTTTGTTACCCCTAAATTAAGAGCTAAGAGTGTTTATTTTAAATCTTAATTTAGAGATATAAGATTCTTCTGACTGGAGTTTTGGAGCTTTCTTGTATTCATAGTAGTTTTAGCCTAAATTGAGTGTTAAGAGTGATTCTTTTCATTTAGTTTAAACTATTCGAGTTTATCACAAAGTGAGCTACAAAATTGCGTGCATGTTTTTTAGCTTGTTCGTAGATCAATTCGTAGGCATAATCGATCCGGGAACTTGTTCCTTGTTTCGATATGTTCCAGGTGAAAGCCCATGCATGGTTGCCCAAGTGTTCTGATCTGGCTGAGGCCCTTCCTCTTTCTTCCTCGGATGGTTATGAGAGGTTACCTTTTCCTTGGGAGGTTTCCTTAGCCATGCATGGTCCTAAACGTGGTTACTTGGACCATATGTTGGAAACAGGAGCGGTGAGGATGGCTGCCGAGGATGACCAGATCAATGCCGGAGGAGAAAGGCCGAATGATGAAAGACAGCTGAATAATGTAAAAGAGCCGGATGATGATGAGTTGCAGAGCACTAGCGACCGAGATGGCCTGTTATATGGATCGGGTGCTTATTTCATAAGGTCCAAGTTCTGGAGATTGTTAGATGCCGAGTTTGGGCATTTCCATGCATGGTATGGTCTGAAGGCACGTTATCAGTTTATCAGGCCCGTGGAGGAGAGCACAATTGTTAACCCGCCAGTCGGTTGCATGGCCATGTATGAGGATCATCTGAAAGCTGGGATCAGGTTCCCGTTATCCCCAACATGGGTGATGATCCTTCGGGCATACAACCTGTCCTTATCCCAACTGGTGCTGAATACTGTGTATGCCATCTCTTGCTTGATGGTAGTGTGTAGTATGCTGGGCGTCACCCTGAATTTGAACTTGTTTAGGAATGTTTTTTTTTTAAACTGATTGCTAGTGAGCCCAAGTTCCATGGTAGAGGTTGGTGGCGCTTCGGAACGAGAGAAGCATACCGTGTATACTCGGAGCTGCAGAGTAGTCATAAGTTTTTTAGACATGACTTTGTGTTTGTCCACAGAGGAGATGCCGAGTGGGAGGTTTCTCTCGAACCGGTATCTGAACCGAATGTTAGCCTTAACTTGGGGGTCCTTGATCTGAATCAGGAGGAAGTTGTAGTTGCTTGTTACTTACAAGCTTATAAGCAAATTCAACGGAATGGGACTTACGCCCAATTTCCCGAGTGTTGGGTCCCAAATGATAAGATCTTCACAGATGAATTCTTTCTCTCGGCACTAGGGTTGAGTCAATATTACCCGAAGGGTATACTTCTGACATTATGCACTTTTTATTGTTTAAGTCTTTTTACTTACATCCTTTGTTATTTGCCTGCAGAGGACGCTCTTAGGAGGTTGAGCGGCGGAGAAATGTCGAAAAGGATGATTGAGACAAACCCTAGAGGGCGCGAGGCTGCATAGGGCCCTGAAGGATGGGAGCGTAAAGGCTCCGCCTGCCCCACTGGTATTACTTCTTTGTTGAGTGCCTCAGGCAAGTAATTTGCTTTTGATATGATTAACTTTTTCTTTGTTGATTAGGACCCTGTTCAGTCCAGGAAGAGGAAGAGGCCTGCTTCGAGGGCTATTCGAAAGTCTACTCGGGTCAGTAAACCTCAAGCCCCTCGTCCTGATGTCGCTCAAAATATGGGTGAGCCTTTCGAGATTCAGGACAACAATGATCTCTTCAACTATTCTGAGTTCTTGGGCGAGCATCATGCTGAGGATGTTGCCAAGGCTGGGCAGGATCAACCCATTGATGTTGAGGCATCTTCTTACGTAGGCCCTGAACGCCCTGAATATGCTGAGACCGAGGCGCTTGTCACAGGGCCGGACAAGGGAAAGACGAAGGTGGATTTACCACCTCCCGTTGGTTATGCTGTTCCCTTATCTTAGCTGTCCTTGGTTGAGAAGTCAATTCGGATAAATCAAAGTATGAAGTTGATTTGTTCGACCGAGGACGAGAAGGAGTTGAGACGCCTGGGCTCAGAACAGGTTGACTATCTCCATGAGAATTGGTTGGAGGTAAACTTTCCAACTTACTTTCTCCTTTAACTTTCTTGTGTACATCTAACTGTATTGTTTTTTATATGTCAGTGCGGCTGCATGCCTTGTCCAAGCACTTCTGTGCTATTACCTTTAAGAATGTGGAAGGTCTCTCGGCTGAGCTGAGTGCCCTGAAGGCCGAGAAGGTGGCGTGGCTTGAGAGGACTCAAGTTTTGGAAAAGAGAGAGGCTACCCTAAGTGCCGAGCTGTCATCTGCCCAAGCTGAGTTAGGGGGCGTGAGATCCGAGTTGGCCGTCATACGTGCCGAACTGGCTTCTGTTCGAGCTGAGCTTGAAGCAGCTAGGAAGGAGGCGTCTGATGCCTCGGCTCGCCATAATGATATTGTGAGTAAGATGACCAAGGAGAGAACCCAATTGGGGAGGGCTTTGACCGAGAGCCAAGATATGGCCGCGGAGGAAAAAGAGCGGGTAATTACCCTCCTCCAGACCTTAGATGAGATGACCCATAAATTTTATGATGAGCGATGGGCTAAGATGCAGTTGGTGCTCTGCCGAGATGCCCTTATTGAGAGTTGAAAGGGAACCGAGGCAACTTCTGATTATATTGCTGACTTGAGTCTGGAGGCCGCTGAGATTGAGGGCCAGAAGGTAAAGGAGAGGATGCTCAAAGTGCTCAGCAGCTTGTGTGCCGAAAAGAAGGAAGAATTTGAAGCTGAGTATGAGCGCCTGCGTTAAGAGGATGAGGCTCGGTTCAAGGATCAGCTCATGATGTAGGAACTGGAGAAGGAGTTCGATGCTGTAGATCACCAAGAGGGTCATGATGAGGTTGATGATGTAGTAGTTGACCTTTTGGCTGCGAAGCTTGGTGAGGCAAGCTCGGGTGATGAGGATGATGATAATGATGATGATGATGCTGATCGAGAGGTGGGGACCCTGAGAAGGATCTTCGAACGAAGAGGAAGGATGATCCTTCCCCCACCAATCCTCATGTTGAGTCTCAGTCTGATCCTCCTCCTACGTAATATTGTAATCTTGTATTTTGTTGTTGATGAATATTGTAGCTATCTATTTGTAATTAAGACTAGCTGAGGGCTGTATGCCTGAGTTGTGGGCCACTTTTTTTAATTATGACCTGATTCATCAATAAAATAGCTTGTTGCTTTTTGCCAACTTTCTGAGTACATGTTTCTTTAGGTAGAATTTTAACAAAAGATGTAATTCTTTTCATTGCTAGTTGCTTACATACTCTATGCCCCCTAATTACATGTTTTGTTGAAAACTTTGGAGTTACTACTCAACAAGAAATTAGATGTAGAACTTTTTTAGGTTATTTGTGTTCCATGGCCGAGCTAGTGACTGACCTTCTTCATCTTGTAGTCTGTAGGATCCTGGCCTAATAACCTGTTCCACTTGATATGGTCCTTCCCAATTCGGGGTTAGCTTGCCTTCAGTGGCCCTTCTTCCGGTGGCCTCGAACTTTCTGAGTACCCAATCACCTTTTTCAATTGGCCGAGGGGCCACTCTCTTTTTGAAGTACCGAGTTATCTTTTGTTTGTAGGTGATGGATCTGAGTAGAGCATCATTCCTTGTCTTCCTTCATTTTCCTTGTACTCGTAGTAGGAGATCCTTGGTGAAGGTATCCCTACTTCCACTGGAAGGACGGCTTCGCCGCCATATACTAAGGAGAATGGAGTATGTCCTATTGCCTCCTTAGTAGTTGTCCGAGCTGACCAGAAAACTCCTGGAAGCTCGTCAATCCATGAACCTTTGGCCCCTTCTAGCTAAGTCTTGATTCCTTTCAGTATAATCTTGTTGGCAGCCTCGGCTTGGCCATTCGTCTGAGGCATGGCCACGGATGTAAACCTTGTCTGAATGTCGAATTCAGAACAATATTCCCAAGTGGGTCCACTATCAAATTGGCGACCGTTATCTGAGATGAGCATTTGGGGAATGCCAAACCGAGTGATGATGCTTTTCCATATGAACTGCCTGACCTTCCTGTCAAGGATGCTTGCAAGTGCTTCGGCCTCGATCCACTTAGTGAAGTAGTCCACGGCTACCAAGAGAAACTTTTTCTGGGCTACCGCTGGAGGGGAAGGGCCGAGTATGTCCATACCCCACTTGTCAAAGGGCAGTGTAGGTGTGATGGTTGCTTAGTCTTGCGAGGGCCTTCTTGGTATATCCCCGTGTAACTGACATGGCTTACATTTTTTAACGAGGGCCACGTCGTCCTTTCTGATGGACGGCCAGTAGTATCCTGTCCTGAGTGCCTTGCACGCAATGGTACATGCTCCCTGATGGCTACCGCATACCCGTTCATGTATTTCTTGTAAGATGATATTTCCTTCTTCGGGGCTGACACATTTCATCAGTGGATGAGTGTAGGATAGCTTGTACAATTATTGATTGTACCAAAGGTAGTTCCGACTGAGGGCCTTGACCCGAGCTTGCTCCCTTTCCTCTAGGGGTAGCTGATGGTCTCTTAGGTAAGATATGATGCTGGTTCTCCAGTCGGCCTGTTGAGCCACGGTGTTGACGTTGAGTTCATTGATGTTGGGCTCCGGCAACACCTCCCAAGTAATAATCCGAGGGTGTATTCCTTCGGCTGAGCTGGCAAGTCTGGTAAGGGCGTCTGCTTGCGTGTTTTCTGACCTGGGGATGTGGTCGAGGGTGAAATGTTCGAACTGAGCTATGAGCGTTTTACATTTTTGTAAATACATCTTCATAGCTTCTTCCTTTGCCTCATACTCCCCGGATATTTGCCCGACAACCAATTGAGAATCCGAGACTACTTTTAGTGAAGTAGCTCCAGCAGCTTGGCATAGCCTCATCCCAAGGATGAGTGCCTCATACTAGTATTCATTGTTGGATATTGTGAATCCGAATCTCATGGTGTACTCAATCCGTTCGCCCGTGCTTGTTTTGATGAGCAAACCGGCTTAGCTCCCTCCTTTAGTGGCCGAGCCATCGATATACAATTCCCATGGCTGACCATTGTCCTGAGTGATGGTCTGTTTGTGCATTCTACAATGAAGTCAGCTAAAGCCTGAGCTTTGATAGCTCGGCGAGGCTCATACTATAGTCCAAAATCTGAGAGCTGATCGGCCCAATCTGACATCCTAGTGGAGTTGTTCCTTCCTTCTATTGCCTTCTGGATGGGTTGTTGTTAGTTCAATGTATACTCAAGAAGGGGGGGGGGGTTTGAATTGAGTATGTGTGTTTTTTCAATCGTTTTCAAGTTTTGTTTGTGCTTTTGTGAGAACAGCGAAAGAACAGTAAGCAAAGAGTAAGGACACAAAGATTTAACGAGGTTCGGCTTCTCAACAAGCCTACGTCCTCCACTCTCTCTCACCAATATTATTAATCAACTCAGAATAATAACAAGGTTACACACTCAATCAAGTGCTACAACTATGTAACACTTAATTCCCCAACTGTTAACTCTAACAGTTCACTCAGTGTTCACAGAACACTCCCCAACCACTTCCCTCTAAGTGGTTCAAATGTTACAAACTTAAATCTCCGTAAGTTTTTCTCTTAAAGATGGATATGGAGATAGTTTTGGACTAAGAATAGACTCTCAGAAAGTATTACTTTGTTTTCTTTGGAGAGCAAAAGTCTTCTAGGGTTTTTTGCAAAGAATGTTTATATAGGCAAGAAAACCGTTCCCTAGAAGTGTGCTGGAAGCTCCCCTAAATTGTGCAAAAGGATCAGCTGACACAAGTGTACAGTTACCTGTTCCAGACCTTTGTGTCTTACCACTGTTTGCAGCGGTTAATACCCAAAAGTTCAACAAGTACATTGCATTTAATGAGCTGATTTTGCAAATCAATTTAGCAGATTTCCAAAGTACAAGTGATCCAAATTTTTCAAATAAATTTTCAAAAATGATTTTGAACTCGAAAATTTGTACGGATCACGTGCGTAATACTGAGGTCTGTTCCCACAGTGGTCTCAGTACTACTAAGTTTACTTCTGGTAAAGTGAACTGTTCCAAGCTTGTTCTGTGCCTGTTCTTAGCTTGTTCTTGGGCTGTTCTCTTTACTAGATGTAAACTTAAGGTCTTTTTGCTCTTTACTTAAAAACAATAGGAATATTTTCCTAAGCCTATTTTACATGAAGATCCTAGAAATATAAAAATAAAAAGGCTCCAAGCTCTTGGCTTCTGATCTTCAAGTATTTCAAGGTCTTCATGATTGCCTTGATGAGTCCTCGCTTGATTCAACCTGTTCATGTACAATTATACATAGATATCAAGTATAGAGGACTGGTTTGTCATCATTCAAATCAAACATGGTTCAACAATTTCCCCCTATTTGATGATGACAAACCATGAAGTTCCCCCTGAGAACAGTAACCACTTATTTCAAAATAAAATGACTGTTCAGAGTAACTGGTCTTGCACTGTGCCTGTAGTCAGATTCATAATCTCAGAGAATAAGAAATATGCAGCAGACTAAAGCACAATTAGACTGATAACAATGATCAGTCACTCATCACATTACTCAATTTATTATTGAGTTTCAGCATTGAACCTGTAACCTGCAAGACTTATCAATTATGAAATGTAGCAAGAGAAATTTCAATTTCACTTAGAAGAATTTTCTTCCAGTTGGGATGGGTAGGGGCACTTGATCTGAATTCAAGATACTCCTAGGCAAAAAGCTGGGCCATCTCTTAACAAGGTCTGAACCTTGTCCAGGTTGCTACAATTGATACTAGGAACTTCACCTGTCCTATTCCCCCTTTTGGCATCATCAAATGACAAAAACAACCATAGCACAAAATTAGCAGAAGGCAACAAGTAAAGTCATAAGCATAATATACACACAGCATTCTAGAGATGCTGTTCCAAATGTGAGTACCTGCAACTCACAATCCCAAACTGTTCAAGTGCACACAGAAGTTAATAAAATATACAGACCAGGACCATCCTGCAGAGAAATTGTTTAGCAGAATTGGTCAAAAACTAAAGGTAGCAATTGTTCAGAGAAACCAGAGTAATTGTTTAGAGAGATTAAAAAAAAAGAAAGTTTGAGATCAATGTTAGTAGGGAAGGGGGATAGGCTAAGAAGAAGTGGAGTCAGCATCATCATCAGAATCCTCAGTGGAATCCTCATCCTCTTCTTCTGCACTCTGCTCCTGCTGCTTCTTCCTGACTTGGGCTATGATGGGAATTGGTCTCTTGGTGGTCTTGGGTTTGAAGTTGGAAGAGGAGGCAAGCTTTTCTTCCTGGGAGTCCAGTCGTGCTGTTATATTCTTTATAGAACCATCCAGAGAGGTGCACAGAGCATTGACACTAGCCATCATTTGTTGCAGTAATTCCCCATGTGTCTGCACCTGTTTGGATAGTGACTCAGTAGCTTCCTCAGACCTGGAACTGCTTGTCCTTCTGGCCCCTGTGACCCTGTCTTCATCCCTCATTTTGAGCATACCTCCCTCAAAGGTCATCCCCTTCTGACCTAGGATCTGGTTGGTGAGGACAGACATTTTCTTTACCTCACCACTCAGATGAACCTTTCTACTTTGGAAAACCAAAGTAAGCCAGGCTCCATAAGGTAGAGAGTGGTTGGACCTTTCCAAAATGCTAACCATGTGAGCTAGCATCAGACCAGGGAGACTTAACTTAATCTTCTCATATAGACAGTAAATAATCACAGCATCCATCTTCCTGACATCCATTCTGCCCTGAGCCCTGGGGAGTACTATCTTAGAGGCAACTGTATGGAACAGCCTCATTACTGGTTCCCTTAATTGGCCAATAACATAGCCAGCACCATCAGTTGGAGAACCAGTAAAGAGAGTGGTCTGTATGTGTTCTGTAGTGACCTCAGGAATAGTTGGCCAGTTGTCCTTGGAATAATCACAGAATCCACCCCTTGGTACACCCAGTGCCTCCCCTAGACTCTTCTTTGAAAGAGTGATGTCGACCCCCTCGACCTCACTCCAGACCTTCCCTTTCTCTAACTTCCCCAACTTAGAGTAAAATTCTTCAACACAAGTTTCAAAAACATTTAGCCTCTTATCAAACAACCCTTCCCAGCCCTGGTACTCTATGGCCTCCTTAAACTCCTCTAAAAATGGTTGACTCATCCAAGACATAGGACATGAAAAACCAAATAAGACACCCCTACCACTTAATTCATACAGTGGTTCAGAAGTGGTCTTACCTTTTTTCTTGGCAGGATTCTTGTCAGAGGCAGAGGCAGCTTTCCTCTTCTTTTCTGCTGGCAGTTTGTTTGCAGGCTTGGGGCTCTCAGAGGCTTTGCCCTTCTTGGCAACACTTTTCACCCTTTTTCTCTTTTCATCCTTCTTCTCTTCAGAAATCACTTCAGCAGGTTCCTTCTTGATTTCTTCCTTACAGACCCTTGTCCTCAAGGGCCTGGTTCTTTTTCCTTGTTCCTTTTCACCTTGTACAACACCGGTGATCTCTACATCCATATCCTGAACATTGGTGTCATCATCCTTCTTTTCCATCTTTTCCTTTTCAACTTCCTTTTCTTCAGTGCTTGGCACTAGTTTCTGTGTGGTCTGTGGTGATGATGTGGGTGATTTTTCGGATGGTGGAGAGGTTAATAGGGTTGTTTCTTTTTGCGGTGGAGATGATGGTGGAGTTGTGAATTTTAGTGGTGACTGTGGGGGAGGAGTTTTGGCTTTTGTGGGAGATGTTGGTTTTAGTGGAGGTGAAGATTTTATAGGCTGTGACGAGTGTTGTTTGGGTGATGGAGAGGGTGATTTCTTAGTTGGTGATGGTGTTTTCTGAGGTTGAGGAAGTGGTGATGTTTTGGGGCTTGGTGGAGGAGTAGATTTCTCATCGGGCTTGCATGTGCCTTTAGACTCAGCAATTGTTTCTGTTGTGGTTTGATCCTTGATTTTTTCTTCCTTTTCTTCTGTGTGGTGGTGTTCAGCAACCACTACATTTTCTGATTCTGTCTCAGCCTTAGAGGGTGTGAAATTTGGAGATTGGCTTAACCCACGACTTTTCTTCCTTGCAGCCTTGCTTTTCTTTCTTCCCATTTTGATTAAATTTGCAGAGTTGATGAAGGAGAGAGAGAAAGAAACCGAATTTGAATTCTTAAAGAGGATTTTGATGATGGTGCTTAGGGTTTGAGAGAAAGGATTACTTTGAGAGAGAAAGAGACAGTTAGAGGAATCAATGTGATAAAATGAATTAAAATGGAGAAAACCGGCAGTTATTCGAACAGATAAAGTAGAAGTAACTTCTACTGTTCACAACGGTCATGTGTCAGAACACTTAACTCCTCAATTTCAAAATCGAGAATTCAGCAGTAACTGATATAACCGATGTAGGGAACTGGTCTTACGATGGTCTGACACTGATCTGAATAAATTAAAAACTTTAATGCAACTTACAATTAGGCAACTTAGAGATACCACACATTGGAACAGCATAAGAATTTTGAGACCACTTGCATCAATGACATTAAGAGTTAACCAGCCCTGCTTATTTACACTAATGATCATAAAGTCAAACATAGCCAAAAAGTGAAAGATAAGTCCTAAGGAACTAGGATCTAATCCTTACCATACCAAGTAATGTGCGGAGTTTGACAAACACTTCCCTGCTCAGGGGTTTAGTGAAAATATCAGCCAATTGTTCTTCAGATCTGCAAAATTCAAGATTCACATTTCCTTTTTCAACATTATCTCTGAGAAAATGATGTCTGATTTCAATATGTTTGGTTTTAGAGTGTTGGACAGGATTTTTTGAAATGTTTATAGCACTGGTGTTATCACACAATATGGGAACACTTCCGGAACAGACCCCAAAATCCTTAAGTTGTGTCTTTATCTAAAGCAATTGAGCACAGCACAAAGCAGCAGCTATGTACTCTGATTCAGCTGTGGATAAGGCCACTGAATTTTGTTTCTTAGATCCCCACGAAATGAGACAAGAACCTAAGAAGTGAGCCATTCCTGAAGTGCTCTTCCTGTCCACACTAAAACCAGCATAATCAGCATCAGTGTATCCTAAAAGATCAAAATTGCTTCCCTTTGGATACCATAAGCACATGTCCTCTGTACCACTTAGGTACCTAAAAATTCTCTTAACAGCTTTTAGATGAGACTCTTTTGGGTTGCTTTGAAATCTTGCACACAACCTAACTGAGAACACTATGTCTGGTCTACTAGCCGTTAAGTAGAGAAGTGAGCCAATCATACCTCTGTATAGCTTATCCTCAACATCCTTTCCTTTCTCATCTAGGCTCAGTTTAGAAGAGGTAGGGATAGGTATGTCATAGGACTTGCTATCTTGCAGACCATATCTCTTGAGGAGCTCCTTGAGATACTTCTGTTGGTGGATCATGATTCCATCATCCACTTGCCTGATTTGAAGCCCTAGGAAGAAACCAAGTTCTCCCATCATGCTCATCTCAAATTCACTTTTCATTAGGTCTGCAAACTCATCACACAAAACAGAATTAGTAGCCCCAAACAAAATATCATCAACATATACCTGGACCACTAACAGATCTGTTTCCCTTTTCTTTAAGAATAGAGTTTTGTCCACTGAACCTCTCTCATAATGATTTTCAATAAGAAAGCTAGAGAGTCTCTCATACCAAGCACGAGGGGCTTGTTTGAGGCCATAAAGAGCTTTGTCTAACTTGTAGACATGATTTGGACAAACTCTATCCTCAAAGCCAGGGGGCTGTTCCACATACACATCTTCTTTCAAATAACCATTTAGAAAAGCAGTTTTAACATCCATTTGAAAGAGTTTAAAGTTCATGTGGGCAGCAAATGCAATCAAAATTCTTATTGCTTCAAGCCTGGCTACTGGAGCAAAGGTTTCATCATAGTCTATTCCCTCTTGTTGGTTAAACCCTTGAACCACTAGCCTGGCCTTGTTTCTGACTATAGTACCTGAGTCATCCATTTTGTTTCTGAAGACCCATTTGGTTCCAATAACAGACATCTCATTGGTTCTTGGTTCAAGATGCCAAACCTGATTTCTTTCAAACTGGTTCAACTCATCTTGCATGGCCAAGATCCAATCAGGATCAGTTAGAGCAATCTTATAGTCAGTTGGTTCTATGTGAGATAAGAAGGAGAAATAAGCACAGAAGTTCTTCCAAACAGAATTTCTAGTTTGGACTCCTTTTGATAAATCACTGATGATCTGATCAGAAGGATGAGAGCTTCTTTGCTTAAACATGCTCTTTCTTACAGCATTAGAATCACCTAAGTTAGAACCAATGTCTGTACTGGTTCCCCCTGTTTCATTTTCATTTTGAGAGGGTGGACCAGTTTCTTCAGTGTTCTCTCCCACTTCATCTTCAGATGGATGAGTAGGAGAGTCACTGAGTTCAACAACCTGCTTAGCATTTCCCTCTGCTGCACCAGACTCATTGTTGTTTTCAGGAGGAGTTGGAGAGTCTGGTTCAGCAGTGTTCTCTGGTTCAGCTCCAGTGAAATTTGTCATCCCAATTTCAAAGCCTTCATCATCATCTACCTGCACAGGCTTGTTGAACATGTTAGTTTCATCAAACAATACATGGATACTCTCTTCAACACACAAGGTTCTTTTGTTGAAAACTTTATATGCCTTGCTATGAGGAGAGTATCCTATAAAAACAGCTTCATCACTCCTAGGGCCGAACTTGTCCAAACTGGTCTTACCATTGTTGTGTACAAAACACCTACAACCAAATATCCTTAAGTGTTCAATGTTTGGTTTTCGACCCCTTAGAAGTTCATAAGGTGTTTTTCTTAGTATTGGTCTTAGCATAACCCTATTGAGTATGTAGCAAGATGTACTCACAGCATCAGCCCAAAATTTCTTGGACAGACCACTCTCTAGAAGCATGGTTCTAGCCATTTCTTCTAGAGTGCGATTCTTTCTTTCAACAACCCCATTTTGTTGTGGAGTTCTGGGGGCTGAGAAGTTGTGAGAAACACCATGCTCCATACAATAGGTTATGAAGCTAGCATTATCAAATTCTGACCCATGATCAGATCTGATGGATGCTAACTGATGATTGATCTTGTTCTGGACTTGTTTCACTAGTATTTCAAATTCATTGAAAGTTTCATCTTTGTATTTCAAGAATATGGTCCAAGTGAAACGAGAGTAATCATCAACTAAGACAAATACATAACTAGAGCCATTTCTACTTTGTACACGCATAGGTCCACATAAATCCATGTGTACAAGTTCAAATGGTCTAGAGGAACTAACCATTTTCTTTGGTTTAAAAGATGATCTTACATGCTTGCACTTTGCACACTCTTGGCAGAGCTGGTCTGCCACATATTTGATGTTAGGTAAACCTAATACCAATTCTTGTGTTCTCAACTTGTTGAGCAAAGTGAAGCTAACATGTCCTAATCTTTTATGCCAAAGCCATTGGTCATCCTCTACAACACTAAGGCAGAGGGCACTGTTTTGTGGAAGTTGATTTAAGTATGTAATATACACATTGTTATGCCTTGTTCCTTCACAGACCAGTTCCCCTGTCTTAGAGTTCACTATGTGACAAGTGTTTGATTCAAAATTCACTTTATTTCCCTTGTCACATAGTTGAGATATGCTCAAAAGATTATGTTTCAAACCTTTTACATAATAAACATTGTCAATTGCTTGGGAGAGTGACTTACCAACCTTACCTACTCCTTTGATAAGTCCTTTGCTATTGTCACCAAATGTCACGTGCCCTCCCTCGAATGCAGTGAGTGAAAGGAATTGTTCTTTATCCCCGGACATGTGTCTTGAGCAACCACTGTCCAAATACCAATATGGCTTTCCTTTCACTCGTACCTGCACAAGCAAACTAAAGGTTAGTTTTAGGAACCCAGACCAGCTTGGGTTCCTTGTTCTTTGAAACATTTTCAATCTTGACCTTTCTAACCCACACTTGTTGGGTGTAGGCTTTATTTTTCTTGTCATGTTTCTTTTTGGTGAAGCATTTGTTAGTAACATGACCACTTTTACCACAATAGGTACAAACATGCATATCCTTGGCAAATATATACTTGCCTTTCTTGAATTCATTGAACCACGTGTTGTCTCTGCCAAGAACAGTTGTAGAACTAGATCCAGAATACCCTAAACCAAACCTTTGAGAATTTCCAGGTTGGGATGTGAGGATGTTTAGGGTTTTCTGAGCATTTAACATTTTGTTCATTTGGTTCATACAATCTGTTAGCTCATTTTCCTTGTTCTCAAGCCTCTTAAGTTGAACTTCATTTTGTTTCTCAAAAGATTTTAAGTCAATTCTAGTCTTTTGAAGTTCATCTTGTAGTCTTGAGACCAGGGAGGGATCTGGTTCATTACTGGTCTTCTTGAGGTTTTCTTGTTTTAACAAGATGAGTTCAACCTCGAGATCACATATCTTGGCTGTGCACTCATCATGTAAAACATCCAAGACCTCATCAAAGGCAGTGGGAGAACCAGTCTCTTCAAAACTCTTGAGCTCACTATGTTCTTTGTGTAAATCTTCAAGTTTTTCAATTAAATGGTCATATGCAAGTATGACATCAGATTTACTCAAGGTACATGTGTCTTTTAACAGTTCAAAGTTTGAATTATGTGTGATAAATTTCTTAAGCTCATTAAACCCCTTTTCAATTTTTTCAAAAAGTTCATCCTCTTTAGGAACTGGTTTGGAGTTTAATGTCTCAAGTTCCATTTTATGCTGATCTGCTGTTATTTCAAGCTCAGAAATTTTTTCTTTAAGTTCTTCACAAATAAGCTCAAGTTCAACAGATCTAGCACCACATATTTCATACTCTCGAACTGTTTCTTTTAATTTCTTTTTGTTGTTCTGATAAGCAGACCCAACACTAATGCATTGATCAATAGTGAATTCAAGATAGTCAAGTAGTTCATCTCTATCTAGATTATGCATGTTTTCCTTTAAATCATTAAAACATACCTGGTTGTCGTCTGAAGTGCTTCCACCAGCCATGAGACAGAGAACTTCTTCTTTTTGCAAACAGACTTCAGACTGGTCTGTGCATGTGAAAGCAGTTAGACAGAGATTTGCTTCTTCTTCTTCTTCATCATCTTCTGATTCTAAATCTCCCCACACTGCAGCCAGCATAGCTCTTTTAAAAACCTTCTTCTCAGCCTAGACTCCAGGATTTCCCTTGGGATTTTTCCATGTTGGACACTCCTTGATTCTGTGCCCCATTTCACCACATTTAAAGCAACCAGTATTGGAACTGGTTTTCCTGAACTGTCCAGAACTGTTCCTTCCTTTTACAAACTTACCCTTGGACTTTGTCCTAAGGTATTTTTCAAACCTTCTGGCCATGAGACTTATATCATCTTCATCTTCTTCGGATTCCTCTGCTTTAAGAACCATTTCCTTGTATTTTGAGCTAGATTCAGCCTTTGAATCTACCAACATCTCATGAGTCATCAAGGAACCAATAAGTTGTTCTAGAGATAGTGAGGACAGATCCTTTGCTTCTTGTATGGCTGTAACCTTGGGCATCCACTTCCCTGATAAGCTTCTCAACATTTTCCTCACCAACTCTTCACTTGAGAAGGTCTTTCCCAATGACTTTAGTTCATTTACAATGGTCATGAACCTTGTAAACATGTCCTTTATATTTTCATCTCTAGTCATTTCAAAGACTTCATATTTTGACATAAGCATGTCAATTTTTGACCTTCTCACCTCAGAGTTGCCTTCATATGCAAGCTCTAGTGTATCCCATATTTCCTTTGCAGAAGAACAAGCTAGAATTCGATTTACCTCACATTCTGCAATTCCTTGTTGGACAAGTGACATTGCCTTTGCATTTTTCTCCAACTTCTTATAGTCTTCACTTGTGTACTCTTCTTCTGTCTTTGGAACCATGAGCCCTTCCTGACTCTTCTTGTGGATGGACGTGGGTCCATTTTTGACAATCATCCAGCACTCATAATCTATCCCAATGATAAGATTTTTCATGCAATTTTTCCACCAAGAGTAGTTAGTGCCATTGAACTTGGGGAGTCTTGAACTGTTTGATTCTTGAGTAGACATCTTCTTGCTCCTCTAGGTAATTAACCTTTTGAGAAGTTAGGCTCTGATACCAATTGTTAGTTCAATGTATACTCAAGAAGGGGGGGTTGAATTGAGTATGTGTGTTTTTTCAATCGTTTTCAAGTTTTGTTTGTGCTTTTGTGAGAACAGCGAAAGAACAGTAAGCAAAGAGTAAGGACACAAAGATTTAACGAGGTTCGGCTTCTCAACAAGCCTACGTCCTCCACTCTCTCTCACCAATATTATTAATCAACTCAGAATAATAACAAGGTTACACACTCAATCAAGTGCTACAACTATGTAACACTTAATTCCCCAACTGTTAACTCTAACAGTTCACTCAGTGTTCACAGAACACTCCCCAACCACTTCCCTCTAAGTGGTTCAAATGTTACAAACTTAAATCTCCGTAAGTTTTTCTCTTAAAGATGGATATGGAGATAGTTTTGGACTAAGAATAGACTCTCAGAAAGTATTACTTTGTTTTCTTTGGAGAGCAAAAGTCTTCTAGGGTTTTTTGCAAAGAATGTTTATATAGGCAAGAAAACCGTTCCCTAGAAGTGTGCTGGAAGCTCCCCTAAATTGTGCAAAAGGATCAGCTGACACAAGTGTACAGTTACCTGTTCCAGACCTTTGTGTCTTACCACTGTTTGCAGCGGTTAATACCCAAAAGTTCAACAAGTACATTGCATTTAATGAGCTGATTTTGCAAATCAATTTAGCAGATTTCCAAAGTACAAGTGATCCAAATTTTTCAAATAAATTTTCAAAAATGATTTTGAACTCGAAAATTTGTACGGATCACGTGCGTAATACTGAGGTCTGTTCCCACAGTGGTCTCAGTACTACTAAGTTTACTTCTGGTAAAGTGAACTGTTCCAAGCTTGTTCTGTGCCTGTTCTTAGCTTGTTCTTGGGCTGTTCTCTTTACTAGATGTAAACTTAAGGTCTTTTTGCTCTTTACTTAAAAACAATAGGAATATTTTCCTAAGCCTATTTTACATGAAGATCCTAGAAATATAAAAATAAAAAGGCTCCAAGCTCTTGGCTTCTGATCTTCAAGTATTTCAAGGTCTTCATGATTGCCTTGATGAGTCCTCGCTTGATTCAACCTGTTCATGTACAATTATACATAGATATCAAGTATAGAGGACTGGTTTGTCATCATTCAAATCAAACATGGTTCAACAGTTGTCCGGTTAGGACTTTGATCTGATGAGCTTGAAAGTATGTCTTCAATTTCCTGCTAGCAATGACTAGTGCGAAGACCATCTTCTCGGTCTGAGAGTACTTTGATTCTGCACCATGGTACGCATGGCTGATGAAGTAGACCGGGTACTAAACATGTTCCCTCTCGGCTACTAAAACTGCGCTGAGTGTGTAGTCGGAGATAGCCAGATAGAGGAACAATACTTCTCCTGGTAAACGAGAAACTAGTTTTGGAATCTGAGAGAGATGCTCTTTTAACTTTTGAAAGGCTTCTTCAGCCTCGGCGTTCCAGCTGAACGTTGCTCTTTTTAATGCTTGAAAGAAGGGCAAGCTCTTATCGACTGACTGAGACAGGAAGTGGCCGAGTGCTGCGATGCAGCCCGTCAATCTTTGCACTTCCTTGACTGTCCTTGGCGACTGCATGTCTTGAATGGCCTTGATTTTATATGGATTAGCCTCCATGCCTCTTTCGTCTACCAAGAATCTGAGGCATTTTCCTCCTTTGACCCGGAAGACACATTTCTTGGGATTTAGTTTCATGCTGAATTTTCTGAGTGTTTCCAAAGTTTCCCTCATGTCCTGGACATGATCTGATGCCAGCTTACTTTTGATGACCATGTCATCCACATATACTTCAACGTTTTTCCCAATTTGTTTTTCAAAGACCTTGTTGACCAAACTTTAGTAGGTGGCCCCGGCATTCTTCAGACCGAAGGGCATGACATTGTAGCAGTAGACCCCTTGGTTGGTGATGAATGTTGTGTGTGGTTGGTCTTTTTCTGCCAAGGGGATTTGATGATATCCTGCGTTGGCATCCATGAAGCTGAATAGAGCATGCCCCGCAGTTGAATCAACCAGCTTGTCAATCTTTGGCAAAGGATAATCGTCTTTGGGGCAAGCTTTGTTAAGAACGGTGAAGTCCACACACATCCACCAAGTTTTGTTGGGCTTTCTGACCAGAACCACGTTACCAAGCCAATCGGTGTACTTACGTTGTAATGACCCAGATTTTATCGGTATTTTTGCCGATATTTATGTGTGTATTTATGTGTTTATTTGCTAAGTTCAAAATTTATTTTGAACTATTTATTTTAATTTTATGTGAATAATTTCGATTTAATCGAAATGTTTTATTTCTTAGTTTTTATTATTTATTTTAATTATTATTTAATTAATTGGCCCAAGTGCCTAAGAAAAACCGGCCACCACTAAAAATAAAGAAATAAATTGGGTCTTTGGCCCAATTGAGACTTCAAGATGAAGCTGCCAGTTTAAAAGATGAGGCTTCAAGCTGCCGGTTTGGTCTTCATAAACCGCCGGTCTTGGACCTTGCAAGCTGCCAGTTATATACCGCCGGTTTGGTCTTCATAAACCGCCGGTCTTGGACCTTGCAAGCTGCCAGTTCTATACCGCCGGTTTGGTCTTCATCAACCGCCGGTCTTGGACCTTGCAAGCTGCCAGTTCTATACCGCCGGTCTTGGAACTTCACAAGCTGCCGGTTCCATACCGCCGGTCTTGAACTTCACAAGCTGCCGGTTTTTGCATGATTAGTCATGTAAATTTAGTAAATTAGCCCAATGGATCTCAAGGCCCATTTTGCTTCTCTTGGCCGGTTCTACAAAGGCATGGCAAGGCTTGCCACTTGCCTTGTGTTCACACCTTAACTAACTCTATTTATAGGGGAGTTAGTAAGGCTTAAGCTCATTTTTGCCATCATAAACTCTTGCCATCCAAATCAAACACAAAACCTCTCATACTCTCTTCCACACGCCATTGTTGGCATTAATCATCAACTCATTGTTCATCCATCTTTTGAACTCTAAACTTAAAGATTCAAACTCTATTGATCTTTAAGCCTTAAAACACAATCTAGACTTCAACAATTCCTTTCAAGATTATTTTGGTTGGGTTGTTTTCCGGGTTGTTCTTGCTCGTGTGGGTGTTCGTGGGGGTTGAGGCCGTGGTTGAGGCCGTGCAAGTGAGGTGTTCGTGTTGAGTGCTCGTATGAAGCTGTGTGTGGAGCCGTGTTCGTGGTGGTTCGTGCTCGTGTGAAGCCGTGTGGGTGCAGGCCGTGTTCGTGGCTCGTGCGTGTGTGTGTGCCGAGTGGATTTCATTCTTGAACTGCATATTTGTGTTGATTTGTGTGTTGATCTTCAATAAGGTAACATACTAACTCAACTTAATTGGTAATACTATGTTTATAGCTTTGATTAAATGCATGTTGGGTTGATTTGATGATGATTGTTCATGGTTTTGAAGTTGTTTCTTTAATCTGATTTTGAAGTATTTTTAATGATGTTTTAATGGTGGATTTTCATGTTTTAAGATTGATTTATGATATTTTGGAAAGCATGGTGATTGGGTTTAAATTTGTTGAATTTTGATTAAAATCGTGAAGAATGCCGTGTGGTTGATGATGATGTTTCATGCGTGTAGTTTGAGTTGTATGAATTCTTGATTGAAGTTCTTGAATCTTGATTGAGTTCTTGATTGAAGTTCTTGAATCTGGAATAGTTTCTTTATGAGGTCTTTGGGTAATGGATGAGTTCTTTGAGGTTCTTGATTGAGTTCTTTAGAGTTCTTGTTGAGGTTTGATGAGTTCTTTAAGAGTCTTGAAAGTTAAAGAAAGAGGTTGGAAGAGTCTTGAAAGTTAAAGATTTGGGATACGTTGACCAAAGATTGAGTTAAAGATTGATGATATGATGTTTGGTTAGTCTCAAGAGTAAGGCTATAGGCAATTCTTGGGTTAACTTCGATGATTTAGTTATTAATTTCAAGAGTATGGCTTATTCTTGTCTTTAATTAACTATGATGATATGATGAAAAGATAATAATGGTATGATGGTTAGCTTGACTTCTTTTCTAGACGCCGTTGACTATGTGTATGGCTTATGCTTAGTTTTTGGGTTAAGACGTTGCCCCTATTTCCGTCCGCGGTATCGGAATAGTTTTGGAGTCTCACTATGTTATTCCTAGTACGCTCAGAGTGATTTGGGGATTAGGGACACGAATTTCCAAGTATGGAATGGGTTCGTGGGATTTGGGTGTATGGCTTATGCCCGGTCCTGACATAGTAGAAGTTCGGTTGCGTAAGATGCTTCCGTACGAGCATAGTCCGGTCTAGAACTAGAATGATTGCACCTGAGTTAGAATTGAGTGTAGTAATGTCGTATGGTGATGATGTCGAGTGATTAGTCGAGTTTGGATTACGAGCTTGAGGTTGTCTCGTGTTTTCGAGGATTTACGTGTGATGTTATTTGATTAATGCTATGTGCTTGTGTATTCCCGTTAGGGTGGGTCAGTTATGTTACTCGCCACTGATGGTGGATTATGTTGTGTTTTTCAGGTACATCTGACGATGATGCTCTTGCTTAGCTTTGGGGTTGGGCGAGCGACGCTTTGTGTACTTTGTTGTTGTTTATTACAGTTGTTTCATAGTATTAGATTCTATAGACGTTGTTTCAGACGTATGATATTACATTTGTTGTATAAGACTCTAGCATGTGGTTAGAGTTGCACTTTACTTTTCGTTTGGTACATTTGACTTTTGGATTTAGTGGTTGTACAAGATTGTGGGTTATTGTACACTTATGGTTCAATAATAATATTTTGAGGTATTAGTTTATTTTCTAAGCGTTGAGTTTTAGTTTTATAACTACTTGACTCGTCGGTTTCTTCCGCGCCGATTTAAGCGAGTCGGGTCGTTACAGTTGGTATCAGAGCCGAATAGGTTTAAGTGAAGTTTCTAGGAATTCGAGTTAAACCCGGGAGATGAGAGCTTTATTTTTCCCGAGTGATTAAACCATTTTTAGGACTATGTGAAGGGAAAAGAGTTGGGTAGAAAGACCGGGATATGATTCTTTCTATTTTTCCTTTTCTTTGTATTTTCTTTGTATGTATTTGGTGAGGTTTTGTACTGACTTGCTATTCTTGTTATGTCTGTTGTTGTGTTGCGTTGCAGCATGTCTACACCTCGCCGGTTGCATACTGGACGACAGAGGTTGCGGGCCCTCGAGGAGGCGATCCTTACGTTGGCGCACCATAGTCGTCATACGCCGAGTACGCAGTCGACGTTCGATCGTATCGCACGTCATCGACCTCCTACCTACGACGGGGTTGCCGACCCCACTATCTTGGAGAGCTGGATCCGTGAGATGGGCAAGCTCTTCGATGCGACGTTTTGTCCCGATCACGAGAGGGTGCAGATCGCCGCATATTACTTACGTGGAGAGGCCGATAACTGGTGGGCATTAGCTAAGGACGCGTACCAGCCGTTGCATGCGATGACTTGGACCGACTTTGTCGATAAGGTCCAGGAGCGTTTCTACCCCGATGAGCTGCGGTGGCAGAAACAGGAGGAGTTCCTTACTCTTGCACAGGGTAAGATGACTGTCCAGGCGTACACTGATCGATTCACGGAGTTATCGCGGTTCGCTACGTCTGTGGTTCCGTCGGAGAAGGATCGGGTCAAGCGCTACATCAAAAAGCTAGATCCGAGGATCCGAGTTCACGTGATCAGTAGTGGGGCGACGACGTTCCAGCAGGCCTACGATGTGGCACTCGAGATACAGTCATCGATTTCTGAGGAAGATTCGAGCAAGAAGAGAGCTCCGGTTCCGACGACTACAGCTTCGTTTAAGAAGCCCCGTTTCAGCGCACCTAGCAGTACCCCTCCGACCACGAGTTCGCATAAGGGTAATGGTGGTTCGAGTTGTCGAGGCTGTGGCAGAGACTTCCATCCAGGGAAGAAGTGCGACGGTTCTCCGATCACTTGCTTCACTTGTGGTAAGGTAGGCCACAAGTCGACAGTTTGTCCCGAGAAGAGGCCGGATTCAGAGATTAAGCAGCTTCCAGCACCGACAAAGACTCCGGTGAAGAATCGAGTCTACTGTATGACTGAGGCGGAGGCCGAGGTTCAGCCCGACGTTGTATCAGGTAGATTTCTTGTCTCTGGTGTGTTTGCTTTAGTTCTTTTTGATTCTGGTGCTACTGTGTCTTTTGTGGCTAGTAGTTTTGCCTCGAGGTCAGATCTTCATGGCAGTCTACCTGTTCGTTCAGTTATTACTCTCCCTTCAGGAGAGGATTTTACTTGTCAGCGAGAGTTCCGAGGAGTGCCTATCGTGATAGCAGGGGAGCAAGCGACGGCCGATCTGAAAGAGTTCCCGCTGATGGAGTTTGACGTTATACTTGGTATGGACTGGCTATCGAGGTATCAAGCGATCATTCGTTGCCGAGATCAGTCAGTGACATTCCGAGGATCTCAGGGCAACCGAGTTACCTACTCTGGGTTCGTCCTTAAGAAAGGAGTAAAGGTAATCTCAGCCTTGAAGATGAGAAAGCATCGCCAGAAGGGCGATATGGTGTTTCTTTGTCAGGTACGAGACTTGACTGATGAGTCTCTGTTGGACGATATACCTGTAGCGAGGGATTTCAGAGACGTATTTCCTGATGAGCTACCAGGCGTTCCACCTAAGCGCGACGTCGAGTTTCATATCGACTTAGTACCCGGCACAGCGCCAATCTCTAAGGCACCGTACCGGATGGCACCATCTGAGTTATTGGAGTTGAAGACGCAACTCCAGGATTTGATCGATAAAGGCTTCATCAGGCCTAGTGTTTCTCCGTGGGGAGCACCTGTGCTCTTCGTGAAGAAGAAAGATGGTAGTATGCGCCTGTGCATAGACTACCGAGAGTTGAATCGGGTAACCATCAAGAATAAGTACCCATTGCCTAGGATTGAGGACCTGTTCGATCAGTTGCGAGGAGCAGGAGTGTTTTCAAAGATAGATCTTCGGTCTGGATATCATCAGATTCCAGTCAAGAAAGAAGACATTCCGAAAACTGCCTTTCGTACTAGATACGGCCATTATGAGTTCGAGGTGATGCCCTTTGGTCTTACTAATGCGCCAGCCGTGTTCATGGACCAGATGAACCGGACGTTTCACCACTTACTCGACAAGTGCGTCGTAGTATTTATAGATGATATCTTGATCTATTCTAGAGATGAGTCCGAGCATGCGGAACATCTCCGGATGGTACTCGAGATATTGAGGAGTCATAAGTGGTTCGCGAAACTCTCCAAGTGTGAGTTCTGGCTTCGCGAAGTAGCCTTCCTAGGTCATGTGATTAGCAAAGAAGGCATTAAAGTAGATCCAGCTAAGATTAAGGCTGTTGTTGATTGGAGTAGCCCGAGAAATGTGGCGGAGGTTCGTAGTTTTCTTGGCTTAGCCGGATACTATCGACGATTTGTCCAGGATTTCTCCAAGATAGCTAGGCCGATGTCTAGTCTCCTACAAAAGGAGGTCCGATTCGTTTGGACAAAGGCTTGTGAGCAAGCTTTTCAGGAATTGAAACAGAGATTAGTCTCTGCTCCGATTCTTACTCTTCCGAACGATGAAGAGGGCTTCGAGGTCTATAGTGATGCTTCGAAGAGTGGCTTAGGTTGTGTGCTCATGCAGGGTGGAAAGGTCATCGCTTACGCATCGAGGCAACTGAAGGTGCACGAGCGTAACTATCCTACGCATGACTTAGAGTTAGCGGCTGTAGTGTTCGCGCTCAAAATTTGGAGGCACTATCTCTACGGTGGTTCGTGTAGAGTATTCACGGATCACAAGAGTCTCAAGTACATCTTCACTCAGAAAGACCTCAATATGAGGCAGAGGCGGTGGCTTGAGTTGATTAAGGACTACGACCTGACGCTCAACTATTGCGAGGGCAAGGCGAATTTGGTTGCAGATGCACTAAGCCGCAAACATCGCTTGAGCTTCAGTAGAAGCCGTGATTCCGTCAGACTTCGTCTGACATCGATGAGTGCTGAACCTGATTTGATTCGGGAAATGCGTGAGGGTCAACAGAACGACCCACAGCTTACTAGGATTCGAGAGGCTATACGGCAAGGTAAAGCCGTTGGTTTCACGATTTCTTCTGATGGTAGTATGCACTTTCGAGGGAGATGGTGTGTACCGGACTGTTCTGATCTTAGGAACAGGATCATGTCCGAGGCACATAACTCGCCTTATTCTGTTCATCCCGGTGGTAATAAGCTTTACCAGGATCTCAAGGGCCAGTTCTGGTGGCCTAAGATGAAGGGGGATGTAGCAGAGTTTGTTGCTCGGTGTTTGACCTGTCAGAAGGTCAAGATTGAGCATCAGAGACCAGGAGGTCTGTTGCAGCCACTACCTATTCCGACCTGGAAGTTTGAGTCTGTTTCTATGGACTTTGTAGTGAGCTTACCCACTTGCAATGGCTTGAATGCTATTTGGGTCGTTGTGGATAGATTGACTAAGGTCGCTAGATTCATTCCGATGAAAATGACCTGGTCGATGGAGCGTCTAGCTGAGGCGTATACTCAGGACATAATCCGACTTCACGGAGTTCCGAGGGAGATTGTTTCTGATCGAGATCCGAGGTTTCTATCTCGATTCTGGAAATCAGTTCAGGAAGCCTTTGGGACGAAATTGAAGTTGAGCACCGCTTTTCATGCGGCGACTGATGGTCAGACTGAGAGGACCATCCAGACTTTGGAGGATATGCTTCGAGCATGCACTCTGGAGTATCATCAGTCTTGGGTGCGTATGCTTTGCTTGGTAGAGTTCTCCTATAATAACAGCTATCACTCTAGCATTGAGATGGCTCCATACGAGGCCCTTTATGGCAGGAAATGTCGGAGTCCGATTTGCTGGAATGATATCAGTGATTCTGTGGCTTTAGGACCGGAGATGGTACGCGATACTATCGAGAAGGTTCGAGTCATTCGGTCTAAGATGCAGGCCGCTCAGAGTCGTCAGAAATCTTACGCCGATAATCGACGTAGACCACTGGCTTTTGAAGTAGGTGACAAAGTCTTGCTTAAGGTTTCACCTTTCAAAGGAGTTGTACGCTTTGGTCAAAAGGGTAAACTTCGACCGAAATATGTGGGACCTTACGAGATACTAGAACGAGTTGGGGAGGTGGCTTATCGATTGGCATTACCACCTAGTCTGGCTAATGTTCATGACGTATTTCATGTTTCCCAGCTAAGGAAATATGTACATGATCCTACTCATGTAATCTCAGTGGATCCGGTCGTGATCGAGCCGAATCTGACTTATGAGGAGCGACCCGTCCAGATCTTGGATCGGGAGGAGAGGACCCTGCGGCGTAAGCAGGTACCGCTTGTCAAGGTGTTGTGGAGAAATCAACACCATGAAGAAGCGACTTGGGAGACGGAAGCGTCTATGCGGCAGAAGTACCCTGAGCTTTTCGATGGGGAGCGATCTCCTGCACCTTGAAATTTCGGGACGAAATTTCTTTAAGGAGGGGAGGTTGTAATGACCCAGATTTTATCGGTATTTTTGCCGATATTTATGTGTGTATTTATGTGTTTATTTGCTAAGTTCAAAATTTATTTTGAACTATTTATTTTAATTTTATGTGAATAATTTCGATTTAATCGAAATGTTTTATTTCTTAGTTTTTATTATTTATTTTAATTATTATTTAATTAATTGGCCCAAGTGCCTAAGAAAAACCGGCCACCACTAAAAATAAAGAAATAAATTGGGTCTTTGGCCCAATTGAGACTTCAAGATGAAGCTGCCAGTTTAAAAGATGAGGCTTCAAGCTGCCGGTTTGGTCTTCATAAACCGCCGGTCTTGGACCTTGCAAGCTGCCAGTTATATACCGCCGGTTTGGTCTTCATAAACCGCCGGTCTTGGACCTTGCAAGCTGCCAGTTCTATACCGCCGGTCTTGGAACTTCACAAGCTGCCGGTTCCATACCGCCGGTCTTGAACTTCACAAGCTGCCGGTTTTTGCATGATTAGTCATGTAAATTTAGTAAATTAGCCCAATGGATCTCAAGGCCCATTTTGCTTCTCTTGGCCGGTTCTACAAAGGCATGGCAAGGCTTGCCACTTGCCTTGTGTTCACACCTTAACTAACTCTATTTATAGGGGAGTTAGTAAGGCTTAAGCTCATTTTTGCCATCATAAACTCTTGCCATCCAAATCAAACACAAAACCTCTCATACTCTCTTCCACACGCCATTGTTGGCATTAATCATCAACTCATTGTTCATCCATCTTTTGAACTCTAAACTTAAAGATTCAAACTCTATTGATCTTTAAGCCTTAAAACACACTCTAGACTTCAACAATTCCTTTCAAGATTATTTTGGTTGGGTTGTTTTCCGGGTTGTTCTTGCTCGTGTGGGTGTTCGTGGTGGTTGAGGCCGTGGTTGAGGCCGTGCAAGTGAGGTGTTCGTGTTGAGTGCTCGTATGAAGTTGTGTGTGGAGCCGTGTTCGTGGTGGTTCATGCTCGTGTGAAGCCGTGTGGGTGCAGGCCGTGTTCGTGGCTCGTGCGTGTGTGTGTGCCGAGTGGATTTCATTCTTGAACTGCATATTTGTGTTGATTTGTGTGTTGATCTTCAATAAGGTAACATACTAACTCAACTTAATTGGTAATACTATGTTTATAGCTTTGATTAAATGCATGTTGGGTTGATTTGATGATGATTGTTCATGGTTTTGAAGTTGTTTCTTTAATCTGATTTTGAAGTATTTTTAATGATGTTTTAATGGTGGATTTTCATGTTTTAAGATTGATTTATGATATTTTGGAAAGCATGGTGATTGGGTTTAAATTTGTTGAATTTTGATTAAAATCGTGAAGAATGCCGTGTGGTTGATGATGATGTTTCATGCGTGTAGTTTGAGTTGTATGAATTCTTGATTGAAGTTCTTGAATCTTGATTGAGTTCTTGATTGAAGTTCTTGAATCTGGAATAGTTTCTTTATGAGGTCTTTGGGTAATGGATGAGTTCTTTGAGGTTCTTGATTGAGTTCTTTAGAGTTCTTGTTGAGGTTTGATGAGTTCTTTAAGAGTCTTGAAAGTTAAAGAAAGAGGTTGGAAGAGTCTTGAAAGTTAAAGATTTGGGATACGTTGACCAAAGATTGAGTTAAAGATTGATGATATGATGTTTGGTTAGTCTCAAGAGTAAGGCTATAGGCAATTCTTGGGTTAACTTCGATGATTTAGTTATTAATTTCAAGAGTATGGCTTATTCTTGTCTTTAATTAACTATGATGATATGATGAAAAGATAATAATGGTATGATGGTTAGCTTGACTTCTTTTCTAGACGCCGTTGACTATGTGTATGGCTTATGCTTAGTTTTTGGGTTAAGACGTTGCCCCTATTTCCGTCCGCGGTATCGGAATAGTTTTGGAGTCTCACTATGTTATTCCTAGTACGCTCAGAGTGATTTGGGGATTAGGGATACGAATTTCCAAGTATGGAATGGGTTCGTGGGATTTGGGTGTATGGCTTATGCCCGGTCCTGACATAGTAGAAGTTCGGTTGCGTAAGATGCTTCCGTACGAGCATAGTCCGGTCTAGAACTAGAATGATTGCACCTGAGTTAGAATTGAGTGTAGTAATGTCGTATGGTGATGATGTCGAGTGATTAGTCGAGTTTGGATTACGAGCTTGAGGTTGTCTCGTGTTTTCGAGGATTTACGTGTGATGTTATTTGATTAATGCTATGTGCTTATGTATTCCCGTTAGGGTGGGTCAGTTATGTTACTCGCCACTGATGGTGGATTATGTTGTGTTTTTCAGGTACATCTGACGATGATGCTCTTGCTTAGCTTTGGGGTTGGGCGAGCGACGCTTTGTGTACTTTGTTGTTGTTTATTACAGTTGTTTCATAGTATTAGATTCTATAGACGTTGTTTCAGACGTATGATATTACATTTGTTGTATAAGACTCTAGCATGTGGTTAGAGTTGCACTTTACTTTTCGTTTGGTACATTTGACTTTTGGATTTAGTGGTTGTACAAGATTGTGGGTTATTGTACACTTATGGTTCAATAATAATATTTTGAGGTATTAGTTTATTTTCTAAGCGTTGAGTTTTAGTTTTATAACTACTTGACTCGTCGGTTTCTTCCGCGCCGATTTAAGCGAGTCGGGTCGTTACATACATTCCCGGATGAATCCGGCCTCTAGTAATTTCTTGACTTCGGCGACTGCGGCCAAAGTTCTTTCTTGGCCTTGGTGTCTGAGCTTCTGCTTGACATGTTTGGATCCTTCCTTGATGTTCAGCTCATGTTGCATTATTGAGGTATTGATACCGGACATTTCAATTACTGAGAAGCCAAACACATCTCAGTATTCTCTGAGTACCGAGACTATTTCTTCTCTTTGCTGGTGGCCGAGGGTTCTTCCTACCCTGACCGTCTCTCCTTCATGCCCGATAGTTACCTCTTCATTCTCCTCAGCTGGTTGTGGTCGGGAGTAACATTTGGGAGAGCCTGCGACAAACATTTCTTTTTCTGTAATGTTGTCCTTTGCCCCCGTCACAGTCGGCTCCTTTCGTTTTTCTCCGAACTTTTGGCCCGGTTGCTTGAAGCTGTTGACATAGCATTCCCGAGCTGAGTGCTGATCTCCATATAGTCTTCCAACGGATCCAGTGTTCGTCTCATACTGCAAAAGTAGCTGATAGGTGGATATGGCCGCCTTGACTCGGTTCGAATGGGCCTCCC
Source organism: Salicornia ramosissima (assembly GCA_951394345.1). NCBI lineage: Eukaryota > Viridiplantae > Streptophyta > Magnoliopsida > Caryophyllales > Amaranthaceae > Salicornia > Salicornia ramosissima. The sequence goes on along the minus strand of OX596240.1, from coordinate 23,069,228 downwards.
AAGGATGACATTGTAAGGTAGAGGCACGTCTACCACTATGAAATCTACCATCAAGTTTCTTCCTTCGCCTTTTTGTCCAATCCGGACCGGGAGCTTGATGGTTCCCTTGGATTCGGTAGTCTGACCTCCGAATCCGACTAAGGGGTGTTGGACTTGTGTCAGCTCAGTACTTGGAATACCTAATTTGATCAGGTAACCGAGTGTGATGATGTCGGCTGAGCTACCACAATCAATGAGCACTGTTTTGACTAAAGAGTTGGCAATCTTTACCTCGACCACTAGAGGGTCATCATGTGGGAACTGATCTGAAGGAACTGTCGTCTGATCGAAGACCATGGTTGGGAATGGTGGTTGTTCCTTGACAGCCATCACTGGGAATTTGAGCTGGCGAGCATGTGACTTTCTTGCCTTGTTGCTACTTCCTCCGGAGTTGATGCCTCCGGCAATGACACACACCATGTCCTGAGTGTCACTGCTCTTGGACTTCTTTGTCTTTTTATCCGAGTCATTTTGCAAGTAGCGTTTGATCTTTCCTTCGTCAACCAGCTGATCTAATGCCTTTTTTAGTTCACGGCATCCCTGAGTGCTATGGCCACATTCCCTATGGTACTCGCACCACTATTTACTATCCCTCTGAGTGTTGGAGGTCTTTATTGGACTAGGCTTTGGGAAGTTAGTCTTTCCTTTCATCTCAAGGAATATCTCACGTCTAGAAGTATTGAATCGTGAGTCATCCCTTGGACCTCTATCTGTTGTGCCTGAGTTAGATTTTCCTCTCGAGACTTCCTTGTGTTTCTCTTTCTTAGAGCCCTCCTTCTGGATGGTTGATGTCGGAGGCATTGATGTACTTCTATGCTCGAGTCATGGCCTCGGAGAAGGTAGAGACTTCGTCATTCAGGATGTCGAATCTGAGTCGACTTGGACGAAGCCCTAACATTAATGATGCAAAAGCCGTAAAGTCCTTCAGATTGGGAATCTCTAACGACTCGGAGTACAACCTTTTGATGTACTCGGCCAACCCTTCGCCTTCCCCTTGTTTACAAGACATTAGGTGAATGCTTGTCCGCTGAAGGGCAAGGTCTAGATCTCGGGGTGATGACTCGGTTGAGTTGTGGATAAGCTGAGACTTGATGCTGACTGGACTCCTTCGAACGGGCTCGGGCCTGGCTGAGTGAGTCCTGCAAACTGAACAAGGGGTGACTAACCCGGGGGGTGGACCCGGGAATTCTCCTCCGATGCTTAAGTCAGCAAAGTATTTATGTGGAAATGTAGAGAGAGAGAGAGAGAGAGAGAGTTCCCTTTTAGGAAAGGTGGCTGTATTGGGAATTGTGTTTACCCAAAAAGCTCTCTGTGGAAAGTACATATTTTGGGTGTTGTTCATAAAATAAATTCCGATTTAAAAAAAGTATATGTTTTTATGCCTAGTATCATAAACCCAAACCTATTAGGAAACCCAAATTTGACCCAAGCGGTATAAATAACCTAGAGCAGACTAAAACATGTCAAAAATCTACTAAAATAAACCCTCTCTCATTTCTTCCCCGCCCACATGAAACCTCAAAATAAAAAAAAACATCATCTTTCTCCTCACGAGCCACCACAACAGCCACTAGGGCCGGGCAAATCTGGATATCCGGATTTTCGGATCATCTTTTTCCTGATCTGGATCCGGTCCGGATATCCGTAAAACTGGATTCGAAAATCGGATATCCGGATCGGGTTTTAAATATATTGTTTTTTTTACTTATTTGATTTGGCAAATGATTTAAAAAATTGCAAATCAAGTCATGCAACCAAATCTACATCATAAAAACTCAAAAGATTACAAGGCTTCAAACCTATAATTTGCCATGCAAGGCTATCAAACTATATTATCTCAAATTTAAAGGGGGCGTGAAGCCGTGAAGAGCATAAAATAAATTAAGTCATAAATTACAATACAATCTAGGAAAGGGAACATATTACAAAATAAAAATGCATAAGTTCGTGAATAATTGAATTACTCCAACGCATCAATAGTCTCATCTACTATTATTTCCGGTTGCTCCAAAGTTAAACCTTTCATACCTAAAAACATAGACCATAATATAAAGTTAATATTCATAATATATAATTTTATACAATAACTAAAGAGTTAATATTCATAATATATATTTTTATACAATAACTAAAGAGTTTTTTTTAAAATTGCCAAGAATAAGCGAACCTTTGGACGATCTTCCATAAATAAGCCAACCTTTTGAAAATCCAGAAATAAGCTAACCTTGTTATCATTTAAGCCAAAAATAGGTCAAATGATTATTTAACATGTTATTTTCTATTATTTTTTATCACTATTTTACAATCATTCAACCTATTTTTTACTTTAAATGATAACAGTAACTTAAAACAACCGATAACTAATAGATTAAATAATCGTTTAACTTATTTTTGGCTTAAATGATAACAAGGTTAGCTTATTTCTGGATTTTCAAAAGGTTGGCTTAAATGTGGAAGATCGGCCAAAGGTTGGCTTATTCTTGGAAATTTTTCCAAAAAAATTAAAGAAACTAACCTTCTTCCATTTCTTCCAATAATTGCAAATTCTCTTCAATCACTAATGGAGTACAAGTACGTAGCCAATCATTAGTGCAAACCAAAACCTCAACCAATTTTGGAGTCAATGAAGTTCGAAAATCATCTAGCACACGACCCCCCAAACCTTTTAAGATGATTTGCTAAAGGAGAAGTGCCATTTTTAGTTTCACAACCAATTTGAGCATTGCAATACTTACAACGAGCAATTACTTCACTAATTTTCTCGAAATGATCCCAACATTTGGAGCGATTCTTACTCTTTGCGTTAACTTTGCTTTCCGTTGTAGTAGTTGGTATTTTCTTTTTTTTTCTTGCGCCTTGGCTTCTCTTCTAAAGGTTCCTCCGTCGATGAACTAAGAGCTTCAACATTTGCGTCATCGATACCCAAAGGTGTCGGATTGTTAAAGATTTATTGAATGTCATCATTATCATTGAAACTTGACACTAAAAAAAAGGCAAAACAAAAAAATAAATTACATAATAAAAAATAAGAACAACAAATAATTGTATAAATAAAAAAAATACAGAAAATGTTAAAAAAATACAGAAAATCTAAATAATACAGAAAAAAAAACCTAAAAAATACATAAAATCTGAAAAAAAAAATCGAAAAAAAAAAGATAATTACAAAAACAAAAAAAAAAAAGTGAATCTAAAATATGCTATGTTCGAACTTAGACCTAACTAAACAAATAAGAAAAAACTTAGAGTCTTAGACCTAACTAAACACATAAGAACTAACAGCAAAGAAAAAAAAAATCAAGATTTACAAATAATAAAAAAGCTTAGACCTAAGGACGAAACTAAGAATGAAAATCTTAGACCTAAACAAATAAGAATGAAAAGCAAAGAAATCAAAAAAAATTAAGCTAAGGACGAATCAACGAACAACAAAGAAATCAACTAAGAAAATCAAACAATGAAATCAACTAAGAAAATCAAGCAAGCATAAAACTTAAACTAATTTTCGAACTATATAATTTTCGAACAAAAAATCAAAAAAAAAAAAAAGAAAAAAGAAACTTACTTTCAAACTGAAGAGCAGAAGACGGCGCCAGACTGGCAGAGGAGAACCGGAGATGGCGGCCGACGGCAGAAGACGGCGGCTTCAGTTGCTGCCTTGCTGCCGTTGCTAGAGTATGGAGGGTAGAGAATAAAGAGCTAGGATTTTGAATGAAGGGGATTGATGTTTGAACGTTGGAGTTGAAAAGAATAAAAACTGAATAATGAAATGAAATGGGCTTGGGGGAGTTGGGGCCTTAGGCTAATTTGGGTCAGCCTTTTTTTTTTTTTTATATATAATAAAAAACCGGATACCGGATAATCCGGTTGTTAAAAAGGGTGATCCGTATCCGGTCCGGTTTTTAGTTTAAAAAATCGGATATCCGGTCTGGTTTTTCGGATAAAAAAAAAGCGGATACCGGATCGGAAACCGGATACAGATTTTTTTGCCCGGCCCTAGCAGCCACCAGGGCCCCGCTGCGTTGCTGGCACGCTGCTGCCACCGCTGCCTTGTCGGAGGTCTGTCGACGCTGCCACCTACCCTGTTGTGCGTGAGGTCTTCTTTAAAAATTAAAAAAGAAACTTCTTCTCTAATCTTTGATTCAATGATCATATATTATTTACATCTTCAAATTATATGTTTCTATCTTTGTTTAATTATATTTTTGTATTAAATATTGATGATTTAAGTTGGGTTTTGTATCTTCAAGTTTATGGGTTTTATTATGAGAAATTTTTCAGATTTTATTTGTTGATTAAACTTGATTAAAAATATATTATTTTGATTAGTTTTCATGTTTGAAATAGTTGGGATTGATTATAAGTTGTAAAGGTTGATTTTATAAATTTTTAAAGCTTTGGGTATATATTAATGGAGGTTTTCATGGAGTTTTGAGAAAAGGTTGTAGATGAAGCGTTGTAGTTTGATTTTTTTATATTTTAATGAGTTTTATGAAATTATTAATTAATTTTGATTAGTATATATTGTTAATTAGATTGTGGTTTTGAGTTTTTATATCAAGAATATGATTTCTAAAGTTTTAAAGTGGTTTTTATTAATATTATTATTGCTAAAATTATAGAATAAATGGGTTATTTTAATGTATTTTGATTGTTTTCACCTAATAATCATTGTTAATTAACAATAATTATACCATCTCAAGAAATTAATTAGGGTCCTAAAAGTATTTTTTAAAAGTGTTTAATTAAAGAAGGTTGTTATGTTTTTATTAATGCTGGAGTTATATTAAAGTATTTTAAATTGATGTTTTAGTTAATCTAACTAATTACCCACTTAGTATACTAATTAGAGAGCATTAAAACATTAATTTCGGGACATTAGTAGGTCTTTAAAAGTGATTTTATACTTGTTAATATTACTGGAGATTGGTTAACATGTACGTAGTAGAGAGGTAAATTACCCACTAGGTACGATGTTTATGGGGTTTAATTGGGGGTTTTAATATTATGAATTTATATTCAGAAAGAGTTATTTATTGGTTTTATTTGTTTAATTGTAGAAGATCTCGAGTTCGAATATTTTAATTAATCGTGGCTAGTCGTAACTATTATAAAAGGTACGTTATACAAGAGAACTTCCATGAGCTTATAGTATCATGTCTAGGAGAATATTTTTGAGCATTCAATAACCAATTCATGTACACTGTAGGGAGGAAATTATTTGATAGATATGATATGAAGATTTTATGTGATGAATGAATTATATGAGTTTGGTTGATTAAAGTCTATTAATTATATGTATGTACATTATGTTATTTAGAAGCTTGAATATTTACGAAAGTTTGATTATTATTGATTTTATTTATGAGCTATGATTAAGAAGAAGAGTTTTATTATTCAGGCAACAAAAATATTATTGCTCACCAGATGAATCTAGTAGAAGCTTTTTTACCCTCTCCTTTCTGAGATTGAGACATGAAGTTTAAATTTTACCAAACCTCAGCAATGGTTTGGGCCTAGGCAAAAAAGACTAATAAAAATGAAAAAGTGTCTTTTTCGTTCGGTCTGGGAATAGGGTGGGGTTTCTGACCCAGGGGAAGGACTTGACCCAAAACCAGTGATCACTAAAGTTTGAAGATAAGAATTTGGATCATTTGTTGTTTGATGTTAATTCATATGTTTCGATTGTGTGTTCGTTATGTGTGGGTCTTCACCAAGTTAAATGAAGTAATTGCGTAAAGTGAAAGAGGATTCGCACCAAAACTCTTGGAACGTATATACCTTGAGTATGAACATATGGGGAAGCTATGCTTCTATAGAGGGGTATGAGACGTCGTACACCTTTTTTTTTGGGATCTCACCCACCTTATGGTGGCTTTTTCCATTTTATTTGCTACCGAGTGTGGCTCTAAGGGAATCTTGATAGACAATCATTTATAGGGGTCATTCGATATTGAATCCAAAATTAAATGTGTAATCTAAATTAATTAAAATGTTAAACAATGAATGACCGGGTAAGTCAATTTGTATGTGACTGTTTAAATCGCACTTACTAGGGTTTCATGTTAGTGTGTGTATTTCTCGTTGTATTTACGTACTCACCTTTTGCTGATTCTATGCTTGTCTGTGCATTTGGCCTTGTCTTTATCTCGGCCCTACGACGAACTATTTCGTAATGACGCATGGCACTGATTGGGGTTGAGTGTGGAGTTCTTGTAGTTCCTTATAGTGGTTTTATTATTTATCTTTGTGTGAATCATTGTTATTGCATTGCTTGAACTAATAAATTATTTAAACTACTTTTAATAAAGTTGGTTTTGGTGGGCCTTTATGGTTCCAATATGTACGAAATATTTTTTAAAATTTCCTTATCTCAAATCTTTTTTTTGTTTGGAAAATTAAAGAGTTTTAAAACTAAAGTACAATTATCTTACGTTTTTTTAAAATTAGACTTCTGTTGTGTAGCATTGATAAAATGTTGTTATCGTTTAAACACGGTGTCAGTAACACTTTGGGTTTTCTTATTCAAAAGGTATTCAAAAATTAGTTGTCAAAAAATCTTTAAATAGGGAATTTCCAAGGTGTTACATTTATCGTCGAACAAAACTGACATAATCCCTTCTCACAATTATATATGAAGAAAGTAAGTAAATTTAGAAAAAAAAAATGGATAAATTAAAGGGAAATTCCCAGTGGTATACCCGAGCTTTTTCGAAATCCCACTGGTACACCCGAGTTTATTTTAATCCCAGTGGTATACCTGAAATTATGTCTAATTCTCATCCGTTAAATTTTAGAAGGTATATTCTGTTAAATGTAATGGAATATACTTATTTTAAGGTTAGATTTAACTTTGGTTAACAATTTTTTTATTTTTCTTTAAAAAAAAAAAAATTTAAAACTAATAATATATATTAAATTAATGGGTTTTTGCCAAAAAATGATCCGATTGCCCCCAATTTGCGTTACTGATTCGCATCGATTTGCGCGCATTGATCTACGTGAAAAAAATAGTCCGCTCATGGTTTTTACAGGTCATTTTTATCTTTATAGGATCCGATTTGAGGTCGGATTTTGTAAAAAATGATCTGATTGCCCCAAATTTGCGTTCTCGATTCGCCTCGTTTTGCGCGCATTGATTTACGTGAAAGAAATAGTCCGCTGAAGATTTTACAGGTCATTTTAATCCTTAAGGGATCCGATTTGAGGTCGGATTTTGCAAAAAATAATCCGATTGCCCCCAATTTGTGTTCTTGATTTGCCTCGTTTTGCTCGCATTGATTTATGTGAAAAAAAATAGTCCGCTCAAGGTTTTACGGGTCAGTTTTATCCTTAAGGGTTCCAATTTGAGGTCGAATTTTGCAAAAAATGATCCGATTGCCCCCAATTTGTGGTTGTTTTTCCTTTTTTTTTTTTTTTTTTTTTTTTTTTTTTTTTGGTGAGTAAAGAATTATATACCAAAGGAGAATATAGTTACATCCTACCCTAAGAGAGTGACACAAAGCCACCACCAGAATGAAAAACCTACTACTATTAGGGACAAGCCCCTAATAGTCCTAGGTAAGCATCCAAACCACACAAAATAATCTACCATACAATCTTTAGTCTAAGGACTAAGTCCCTTATAAACATTAAAACAAGCAAGTAATGTAGTGAAAATACAACTATACTTTACAAAACAAGCAAACTAAAAGCAAGTAATGTAAATGCGCCAAAAAGAAACCAAGGAAACTAATGGTACCCCAATTCGGCATCAATCTCAGACCATATAATCACACCATCAACAAGCACACCCATCAATTAGTACGCCACCGATGAACTATGGGATGTCCGAGCCAAGAGCTTGGATATCAACCATAGCCATCCTTAAGCAAACCATTTACCACCATAAGCTAAAATAATAAGTGTAGAAGGGTCATTATGAGCGTCTTCCTTGGAGCCATCATAACCATAGGACATTAAGTACGGAGGCAAACCATCTCCTATAAAAGAACCCATGTTTGAAAGAGCTCGAAGGTATCTAAACCAATAGCCATTCCATCATCTTATCATTGTGCACATAGTAATAATAAGGACAATAGGTCGATATGAAAGTATCCTCCTTTTTACCCTTTCAACGTTGAGGACATTAAGACCCGAGGTAAAAATATCTCCCATGAAAGATCCTAAGGTTGAAAGAGCGCGAAGCAGTCTACCTTCCTCAAAGACACCATATTACCTTATCATTATGAGTCAGGATTCAGGATGAAGGAAGAAAAAATCCAACATGACAACAGCCCATGGCTCTCCCTCGCTCACCCAAGCTTCCTCGTGCCCTGGGATTAAAAAAAACTCGGGTATACCAGTGAGATTTCCAAACAGTTCGGGTATACCACTGGGAATTTCACTAAATAAAATAATAATAAAAAAAAGCCAATATTGCATATTTTTGTTTTTGTTTCTTATATGTAGTGTTAAACCACATATGGAGTATTATTTACCCACCGACCACCGCCGACCTAGGTTACACGGACACTTCACATAAGTGTCACATCCCCTGTCCAACACGTATCGGACACCGACACTCTTCAGACACGCTTATATATATGTCGGACACATTAATTCTCGTGTCCACTATTTTTAATCGTATGGACGATTGTAAGACACATTAAGGACACTTATAGGACACATCAAGGAAATTTTTTAAACATTTAAAACCTCTTGAAACTTGAATATCTAAATTGAGTGAGAAATTATAATATCTATGATTTAGTCCTTGTACTACTATTAAGTGATTCTAAGCTTAGCTTAATTAGTATAAATACAACAATACCAATATTAATAATATATTAATATGCAGATTAGTATTATGCCAATTTTTAATTAATACTCGACTGACCTTTTGATGACTTTTATGGTACTAATTATCACTGTTCTACTACTTATATCTAAATAAGTTATTCTAGCTAGGTCTGAGCAACAGTTCCGGGTACCCACCCATGGAACCGGCGGGTAATTACCCGGAACCAGTTCAACTGGTTCCCGTTCCGGATCCAAAAGTTACCACCCGGTCACAACTGGTTCTGGTTCCGGTTCCAAGAATTTTGGACTGGGTACCCGGTGGGTATCCGGTTGTAACGGTTCCAATTCCAAGTACCCGGTACCGAGACCCGTTTCCAATGGTAAATAGTGAAGTATTGAATTGACTACTGACTAAACCAAAATATAATAAGCCTAATATTTTTTTTTTTCATTCAAAATTTGTATGTTTGTGACTTTATATAAACTTGTATGTAATGTGTGTGAACTCGTGTTTATTAATTTAAGTAAACTTCTATGTTTTATTTTAAATTTGTAAACTTGTGTTTAATGAAACTTTATTTGTTGATGTTTAGTGTTAAATTAATTAAATATGTAGTAGAGTAGTTGTTGGACATTAAGCTCATTTGTTATTTAAATTTAAGAAATTGAACAAAATACACACCCATTAAAGAAAACCGGGTACCCGGTATTGGAACCGGTACCCAATGGTTCCGGTTCCGGTTCCAAAAATAAATTACCCAGTTGCAACAGTTCCGGTTCCAGATATTTCGGACCCGGCGGTTCCAGGTCCGGGTCCATAGAAAAAGACCTGGTACCCGGTTTTTCTCACCACTAACTCTACCTGCTCATTAGTCCACCATGCTTCGCAAAATAATTACAGATAGAGAGTTTTGACCAAAACCTAAACTTAGTCAGCACTGGATCCTCCGGCGTTCCTAAGCTTCCGGCTTTACTGTGGCAGCTAACCACAACTTTGCTTCCCTTAGATCAGGCACAACACAGATCTAATATGTTTCCTACCTTAGACCGTAGTCTCACTCTATAATATTTTGTGTTTTGATGATGATATTTAAGCAAGAAAATTAATCATTTAAGATATAAGATTCGAAAGGATAACATTCCCTTCTAAGAAAAACTTTTATTAACTTAAGGAAATATTACAAAATTCTCAGAATGATTTCTAGAGATATTTTGCTCTTAGGAGAGATGGAATCCCATTCTTTCTCTTAAGGCTATCTTTCTCTAGATGACTTGAGTTTTCTCTCTCTAAATTTTTCTAGCTCAAGTCTGCCTCTACTAAGCTTCCTAAGCTCTCTATTTATAGAGGGAGTATCCAAGCATTGGATCCCTTCTGAATGGTTATAAGATTTCAGCAACTACATACCACACACTAAAAGTAAAAGTAAATGTGAAAAGAAAAGACACTATTTTACAAAAGTAGTCACATGCTTAAATATGTTGGTCCTACTCCATCATGATATTGTACATCCCCTCATCTCCAACATTGGATTCCCAATTTTCATGATCAACATCTTCTTCCAGGAAAATCTCTTCAAAATATCTGGATGCATAAGTCTCATCCCAAGTTATGAATGTATCCAGTAGATAATCTTCCCCTTCTTCTGATAAAAATTTTCCAGCTTCAATGTTTTCTAAGTAGTCATGGACAGATTCTGTATGAATTAGCCCTTCTTTAAAGTATGCTTGTGACGACCCGACTCGCTTAAATCGGCGCGGAAGAAACCGACGAGTCGAATAGTCATAACTAACAACTCAAATACTTAAGAATTAAAAACTAATACCTCAAATATTATTATTATGATTCCAAAAGTACAAATACCGACAAGTTTGTACAATACTAAACCAAAAGTCAAACTACAAAGTCTAATATACTATAAACTCCAAACACATGTCAGAGTTCAAACAAATGTATACAAGTCCCCACTATAGTCTAATACTATCCAAAATCAACAAATAAAGAAAATACAACCATATTAAAATATCGACGCTCGCCCAACCCAAAACTAAGCAAGAGCCTCGTCATCAGAATTACCTAGAAAATAAACAACAGTCCACCATCAGTGGCGAGTAACATAACTGACTCACCCTAATGGGAATACACATGAACATAGCACAAATCAAATAACCAGACCAATCATCAAAACATGCGAAAATCAATCAATAACAAACTCGACTCCAACATCTTATCCAAACTTATCTTTGGCGCAATCATTCATATACTAGACCGGACCATGCTCATACGAACGCATCTTACGCATTCGAACTTTCTACTATGTTAGGAAATGAGAATCTTACTCCCAAGTCCCGTGAAACCAATCTTACTGGAAATCCACATCCGAAGACAACATAGTAAGACTCCAACTATCCCAATACCGCGGATGGAATAGGGGCAACGTCTTAACCCAAAAACATAGAATCTTACTCTAAGTTTTAGGCGTCTAGCTACGAAATCAAGCTAAGTTATTAATTAAATCTTTAAATCTTAATCATCTTAATCATAACATAATTAATTTCAAGAATTTCCTTTGCGCCTTGATTCTCGAAAATAATCAGTTAAATCACGAAGTTATTCTCAAGAATTGCCTTTACGCCTTAATCTTGAGTCTAACCAACATTCTTAATCCATTCTTTAACTTTCGTTAACATTATCTTTAACTTTCTTTAACAACTTAATCATTTTCTTTAACTTTCAAGACTCGTCAAAGAACTCATCAAGATTCATAAAGAACTCATCAAGATTCATAAAGAACTCATCAAGAACTCATCAAGATTAATAAAGAACTCATCAAGATTCATAAAGAACTCATCAAGAACTTAAACCCATAATAATCATCATATTACACGCATAAAACAACACTTTTAAACAACAATTTTATCAACTTTCAATCATCCAACTTTCACCAAAATTGAACACGATTTTCATAAAACTTAATAATAAACTTTAATCATGAAATCATCATTTTGAAACATTAAAATCATCATCAAATCACCTCAAAATCAAATTATACTCCATACATAAAAACATGATTAAACTTCAACAAATAAACCCATACATGCATTTAATCTATACTATAATCATAGTATGCCAATTAAGTTGAGAAAGTATGTTACCTTATTGAAGATTAACACACAAAATCAACACAAACTCGCTGCCCGGAAAGTCGAGCCACACGACCTCACAACACGGACCACCACACACGGCACGGCCTTGGCACGAACACCACCACGAACTACACGAGCACCACGGCTGCCCAACACGGCTGCCTATCATGAACCACACAAGCACCAGCGTCCCTCGCACGGTCCACACGACCCTTGCACGGCACCACACGACCACCACTCGAACACCCACACGAACAAGACCCAAAACCAAACCCGAACTATAGATCTTGAATGAAATAATTGGGTTTAGATTGTGTTTTGGTACTTAAAGATCAATAGAGGTTGAATCTTTAAGTTTGGGATTAGATAAAATGATGAACAATTAATGATGATCAAAGTGCCAAAAATGGCGTGAGGCAAGAGAGCAAATGAGAGGGAGTTTTGTGTTTAAACTTTTGATGGCAAGTGCATAAAATGGCAAGGATGGCAAAAATGAGCAAAAGCCTTACTAACTCCTCTATATATAGAGTTAGTTAAGGTGTGAACATGAGGCAAGTGGCAAAATTTGCCACCAAATACTAGGGCCAACCGGCCAAGCAAGAGAAAAGGGCCAAATTTGGGCTTTCGTGATCAATTGGGCTAATTTACAAAAACCGCATGATTAAACATGCTTAAATCGATTTAGCCCAAAATATTAAATAATTAATTAGAAAATTAAATAATTAAATTCTAATTAATTAAATAATAATTAAAATAAATAATAATAACTGCAAATAAAATAATTCGAATTAAATCGGAATTATTCACACATAAAAATAAAATAAATAGTTCAAAATAAATTTGAACTATACATAACATCACATAAATACACATAAGTCAAGGCAGAAATATCATGAAAAATCAGGGTCGTTACAATGCTTGCATTTCTTTTGGCGCTATTGCTGTGGTGTTTCCAACATGGAATATTATAGGAGCTTCACTGGGATGTTCTGGACTCTTTTGCCTTCCCAAAGATCGATTAATATATTGAACAATGTAGAAGAACTCAAGTGCCCTTGCCTTAGCTGGATCATCTACTCTTTTTTGTCTTCTACTTATTGGCTCTTGTACAGATCGAACCTTTTGGTTTAGCATTATGAGATAATGGGGAGGATCAATCGTCACTTCTCTGGCCTCTATATTTGCACATTGTACTTCCATAGTCGTTCAGAGATATTCCTTTCTATAATCCTCGACTCTCTTAAATATATACTTTTGGAATTTAGTGAGATGCTTGAATAGGTAGCTTCCTGGGAATGGTATACAGTGACATCCATGTGTCATGACATATTTCCAGGCTTGAAGATTTGCCTTACCATATCCACAGTCGTGGTGGATGGGATTTGCATCCAACGCCATGGTTCCTACTCCAGAATTTTTTATGTAGCGTATGTGGCTTCCCCACATGTCAAATATGTCATAAATTTGTAACTCCTTGTTATAACTTCGAAGTACCATGCTTTGAAATTATTGACTTTAATTTTTTCAATAATTATACTTTGTAGGTCATAATTAAGATTTTATAGGTTTTCTTGTAGTTTCAATACGAGAAACCTTTGGACTGCTCTATGGCATCCTTTGACTAATCCATCTATGCACCTATTCTTTGTTGATGCTATTAAGGCTTGCATCAAAGCCTTTGTGGTGGGTGATACCCGCACCAATTCTTCTTGTGATTCTTTAATTAGAGTTTCCCATTCTACAGCCAAGAGTCCCCTTATTTCTGTAGAAGGTTGTTGTTTCATCTTCTTGTAAATTGGCTTCAGGTTGGATGATGATGTCATTAGCTAATTCTCTAGTTAGAGTGTCAGCTAGAGAATTCTTTGATCCCTGTATATGTTCAACAATAAAAGAAAATTGATTAAGACATAATTACCAATGCAAGAGCCTCCCTTGCGCTTGCATGTTAGATAAATTCTTTTTGGCAAAACCTAAGATTCCTTTACAATCTGTCCTTACTAGGAATTATTTAGGTGCCAAGAATATTAGGAACTTCTTTATTCCTCGTAGTACTGCTAGGATTTCTTTATGCATTTTTGGATAATTGCATTCAACTTTGTTAAAGCTTCCACTACTATATCTGCAGAGTTTTCTCCTTATTTTATTTTTAAGATAGCACTCCAGTGCTCATTGCTTGTATCTGTTTCTAATATTAACTGTAACAACCCGACTCGCTTAAATCAGCGCGGAAGAAACCGACGAGTCGAATAGTTAAAAACTACAACTTAAAATACTTAAGAATTAAAACTAATTCCTCGAAATATTATTATTAAACCATAAAAGTACAAATACCCACAAGTTTGTACATAACTAGTCCAAAAGTCAAACTAAGAATACCGAAATACAAATAACTCCAACCACACGTCAGAGTCCAGAAATAACGTATAAAGCCTTTACAACAGTCCGATACTATCTATAAGCAACAGAAATAGAAAATACATCAAAAACAGAAACAACAAACGTCGCTCGCCCAACCCAAAGCTAAGCAAGTACATCGTCATCAGAATTACCTGTAAAACAGACAATAGTCCACCATCAGTGGCGAGTAACATAACTGACTCACCCTAATGGGAATACACATGTACATAGCATAAACCAAATAATCAACATCAACAATCAAAGTACGAGAACAACCCAAAAATGTGAACTCGACTCAAACAACCTAACCAACTAACTTTGGCGCAATCATTCATATTCTAGACCGGACTATGCTCGTACGAACGCATCTTACGCGATCGAACTTTCTACTATGTTAGGACCGGGAATCTTACTCCCAAAAATCCCATGAAACCAATCTTACTGGAAATCCATGTCCCGTGAAACCAATCTTACTGGAAATTCAAAGGATAACATAGTAAGACTCCAACTATCCCAATACCGCGGATGGAATAGGGGCAACGTCTTAACCCAAAAACAAAGAATCTTACTCTAGGTTTTAGGCGTCTAGAAATGAAATCAAGCTAATTAATTAATTAATCATTTACTCAACTTATTCAACTCATTCATAACTAAATCAATTTCAAGAATTGCCTTTGCGCCTTGATTCTCGAAAATAACTAGTTAAACAACGAAGTTATCCTCAAGATTGCCTTTGCGCCTTGTTCTTGAGTCTAACCAACCATAAACCATCATTTAAATTCCATTCTTTAATCAACTTAGACTCAATCTTTAACTTTCTTTAAGTTTTAAACCACTTTCTTTAACTTTCAAGATTCAACCAAGAACTCATAAAGACTCATCAAGAACTCATAAAGAACTCATAAAGAACTCATTCAAGATTCAAGATCTTCAATCAAGAACTCAATCAAGATTCAAGAACTTCAATCAAGAACTCATCCAAACCAACCATATCACACGCATAATCATCATTGAACTACTCGAAAATTACCATTCCATTTATCCAAAATTCACCAAACTTTAACACAATAATCATGATCATAAAACAACATATATTAAATCATGAAATCAGGAAAAACCATCATCAAAATATCATATAAACCATATAAAAATCAGAATAGAAACATCACATGAAATCATGAACAATCATCACCAAACCCATACATGCATTTAATCTATACTATAAACATAGTATACCAACAAGGTTGAGAAAGCATGTTACCTTATTGAAGATATACACACCAATCAACACACAAATGCAACCCGGAAATTAACACCACATGAACACCCAACACGGCACACACGGCACGGCTTCAACACGGTTGCACCACCACCACGAACCACCTTAGCACGGCTGCTGCACCCAGCCACGGCACCACTACACGGCTGCACCACCACGCACACACATACGACCCTCTTTCACGAACCTACTCGAACCACACGACTCCCACACGAACACGATCAAACCAGACCCGAACTAATGGTTTTGGATGAAACAATTGTGTTTAGGATTGTGTTTTGGTACTTAAAGATCAATAGAGGTTGAATCTTTAAGTTTGGGATTAAAAGATGGATGAACAATTTTGATGGTGTTAGAAGCCAAAAATGGCGTGTGAAGGAGAGCAAATGAGAGGGAGTTGTGTTTGATTTTGATGGCAAGAGCATTTGATGGCAAAAATGAGCAAGGGCCTTACTAACTCTCCTATATATAGAGTTAGTCAAGGTGTGAACACAAGGCAAGTGGCAAGCCTTGCCATGCCACTTAAGGAAACCGGCCAAGAGGGAAAATGGGCCTAAAAATGGGCTCTCGTGATCCATTGGGCTAATTTGCATAAATTACATGATTAATCATGTATAAATCGATTAAGCCCAAAATATTAAATAATTAATTAGAAAATTAAATAATAAAAATTCTAATTAATTAAATAATAAATAACATAAATAATAAAAACTGAAAATAAATATTTCGAATTAAATCGAAATTATTCACATAAAATAAAATAAATAGTTCAAAAATAAATTTGAACTAACACATAAATACACATAACGCACATAAATTATCGGCAAAAATACCAATAAAATCAGGGTCATTACATTAACTCATCGTCATTAGTTGGTAATGTTAGAACACGCAGGTTTTTGCATAACTTTTTCAAATTTTTAACATTTTTTGTATCTTCAATTGACCAGTTCCACACCTCTTCTTTCTTCAGTTTTTGATTTAATGTTTTCCTTAATAAAGCAACATTTTTAATAAAATCAGAAGCATAAGTTAAGCGTCCTAAAAACCTTTCTAGTTGCTTCCTATCTTCTATATTATCAGGGAATTTTTATATTTTTTCTAATATATATTTTTGCAATATTATTTGTCCATCTTTTATTTCTAATCCTAGAAACTCTATTTCTTGTTTAGCAAAAACACATTTATCATTTCCAAATATTATTCCGTGATCAATGCATTTCTGAGTTACTGCTTTTAAATCATTTTTATGTTGCTCAAGATTTTACGAAAATATTAGTATATCATCTATGTATACTAGGCAACAATGATTTAGTTCTTTGAAGAAACTATCCATTCTTCTTTGGAATATTTGAGGTGCATTCTTTAGTCCAAATGGCATTACTAAACATTCGTAATGTCCCTATGGGGCACTAAACGCTGTTAGTGGAATGCTTTCCTCTTCCATTTTAATTTGCCAATATCCACTCTTGCAATCCATTTTTGAAAACCACGTAGCTCCTTGGATTTTATTAAACAAAACAGTTTTGTTAGAAATATAATATCCATCAAATATAGTATTATCATTTACCCTTTTGTAATTGATTACCATCCAGACGTTTCCTCTTTTGTCTTCCAAATGATTTCTTACCATAAACGCAGGGCTATTATGGGGACTATTACTATTCCTAATAAGTTTCTTTTTTAATAATTCCTTGATTTGTTCATTGAACTCTTTTATATCTTGATACGTGTAGACCATCTGTTTTACTATTATAATTTTATTAGGATCTGACAGTGTTAATTTGGCAAATGCTTTATCTTTATCCTAATGTTGTAGTGGATTAGTAGAATATAGTTTCTCGCATAATTTTCTTGTTTCTTCGTTATTTCTTCTTTTATAGTTGACTCATCTTCAGATATTCTTAATGCCACTTCCCTTTGTGCTGGGGTGACTTCATATTCATCACGACGCTGGCTGCGTTTGAATTCCATAGTTTGATGTGTATAAGCTTTTAACAATTTTGTAACTGGAACTGAATGACCATTTATTGTAAACACTATGTGTTCTATCGTTTGAGTGCATGGCGAATATAACCTTTGGAAATTATTTCCAATGATCATGTCAGGAGAAGGCTGATTAGTTACCCATACTACGGGAATTATGCATTAAGTTCCACCAATTTTTATTGGTAAATTTTCAATTATGTCTGAATGCATCATAATGCTATATCCGCAATTTTTACTCTCATTGAATTTTTAGCTTTCTTCCATAGATATTCAGGGAATAACGTTCTTTTCCCAAAGCAAACTGAGCATACACTATCAACATAATTAAGCAAATATAGCTCATACTCTTTCTGTTCTTCTAAAAAAAATTTTATAGGAACGTAAATGCTATTAGGGTTTGTTTCTGTAATTTCATAGCTCATTTCCATTCTCATATTCATTTCTTCTTTGGAAACTGGTTCACTTACTGTTTTAGTGATATATCCTCTTATTTTTCGTCTTCCTATGCTTTGATCACTACTAGAGCTTGAACTTGATTCTAGATCTAAACTCTGCCTAAGGGTTTCTTGCAAACTCTTTTACTTCATGTTGATTTTTTTCATTAATCGTTTTAGCTCTTCTTCATCGTCTTCAGTGCTATTTGGGTCATACCTTTCAGTTTGGATAGGTTCTCTTATATTCGTAGTAGACGAATTTAGTCTAATTATGCTATTGCATCGAATACTTAAATTTCTTTGCATTCTTGGGAGTTGATTTACTCCACTATGGAGGTTTCCAAGTTCGTCTATTACTAATTTACTTGATTTGTTGGCCACGATAGGGTTCATAAAGAATTCTTCCCATTTTTTTCTATGACTATATCATTAGGATTTACTTTAATGGGATATATTTTCTTTTTTGGTCCTCCACCTTGTTCATATTAGTACGTATTTTTCTACGTATTTTTATACGTATTTTTGTACGTATTTCGTATGTATTTTTGTACGTATTTCGTATGTACTTTTTGTACGTATTTCCATATGTTTTTGGTATGATTTCCTCGTTTAATTCTATGCTATTATATGGTTAATGGTCCCTCATTTAAGCGGGACAGCCTAGTTACTCGCCACTGACGGTGGACCCCCCTAAATTTCAGGTGATGATGCAGACGCATAAGTGGGCTTGTTTGGATCGGATTGTGAGATGTGATGAGTTTAGCTTAGTGAACCCGGGGTCTATTTATGTTTTCTATTCTTTTATTGAGTATCTATCCCAGCCTGTTGGGATTGAACAGTATTTAAATTATGTATTTTGGAGTTTGATTATGGATTTCGGGATATTATTTATTTACTTAGTTAAATAAAGGATTATTAGACTTTAAATATGATATGATTATTAAGTTCTTATGTTTGGTAATGATCCATTTGTCAATTTCCCTCGTAAATCGACAGTCCAAAAAGTCGGGTCGTTACAGTTGGTATCAGAGCATAGGTTAAGACCCTAAAGTTACTTCTCCATAAGTAAATTGGAAAGATGAGCGCTTTATGAATCACGAGAGAAACTTAGCCTAAAATGAAAACCTAAGTGAGTGAAGCCATGGGTAGAAGCCAGGGATAAGATATTTTATTACTTTTTACGTTCCTTTACGTGCTTGTGTTTGTTTTTATAACTTGAATCGTTGGTTACAGAATGTCGACTCCAAGACCCAATTCTCGACTCCGACGCCGGAACCTGGAAGATGCTATTCTCACGTTAGCACAGAGGGCTGTTCAACCTCTGAACAATCAGTCGTCCTTCGATCGGGTTGCACGTCTTCGTCCGCCGGTATATGATGGGACAGCAGACCCGACCGTTCTCGAGAACTGGATTCGAGAGATGCGGAAGATGTTTGATGCCTTATCATGTTCTGAGCGGGAAAGAGTTCCAATTGCGACCTTCTATCTAAAGGGCGAAGCTGATAATTGGTGGAGTACATTGCGGGCCAACCCCGAGATAGATCTAGATCTGAGTTGGGAGGACTTCACTAAGAAAGTCCAAGACCGGTTCTATCCTAACGAACTGAAATGGCAGAAGCAGGAAGAGTTCCTCTCATTCACCCAGGGTAGCATGTCCGTCCAAGCCTACACGGACAAGTTCACAGAGCACTCTCGGTTCGCATCAGCAGTCATACCTTCTGAAGCCGAGCGGGTCAAGAGGTACATCAAGAAGATGGATACCCGCATCCGGGTTCATGTGATCAGTAGCACGGTGAAAACTTTCCAGGAAGCTTACGAGGTAGCTCTAGAGGTCCAGTCCTCGGTTTCTGATGATGACACGGCCAAGAAGAGGGTTGCTTCGGTTCCTACTCCATCACCAGCGAAGAAGACCCGGATCGTGTCTACTCCGGCGCCTCAACAGAGTGCTCGACCAACTCCAAGTCAAGGCCCGAGGATCTGTCAGGGCTGCAAGAAAGAGTTTCACCCGGGTAAAAAGTGTGATGGGACACCGATTATATGTTTCAATTGTGGTCAAGAAGGTCACAAGTCCATGTTCTGTCCTAAGAATCGTCCGGCAACGACAACTAGCCAGGCACCGGTGAGAAATAGGATCTTCTGCATTACTCAGGAGGAGGCGGATGCTCAGCCAGATGTGGTCACGGGTACCTTCCTTGCCCATGATATTGATGCTTAAGTTTTAATCGATGCAGGTGCTACTGTGTTTACTTTCTTATGTGTGTTATTTGAGCTCCGTTAAGTAAATTTCGAGGTCGAAATTTATTTAAGGAGGGGTGACTGTAATAACCCAAAATTTAGGGCCAGAAAATTTCGCGGTTATTAATATTATTTTGCTAATCTAAGTCCAAAGGGGCCCATTATTTGGACTGTTTAATTCTTGTTTCTTTCAGCTTATTCTGAAATTGGGCCTATGACCCAATTTTCCCTTACTTGGCCGGTCCCTTTTGTTATAGCCAAAGGATTGTTTTCTTTATTTCCTTTTGGGTCATTGCTTTTTAAGTGAGCCCATATCCTAATTACCCCAATTAAAAACCCTAATTTTCCCCATACTAAGTCTACCTAAAAACACTCTCCTCCCCCTATTTCCTCTCTACTCTCACGGCCCCCCTTATATTATTTTTATTTATTTTTCTTTTTCTTTTTCTTTGGTTCCTTATATTATAAATAGGGAACAAGCTTTTTAACCTAATTTCTTTTACACATTTTCTTATACTACAAAACTCAAAGAAAAACCCTAAAGTTTTCTCTAGCCTAGCCGTGTGGTTTCAAGGATCCAAAGGGTGGATTTTTCTTGATTTCTTTCCTATGCTAAGGTAACTAGACTTGCTCTCTTAGATTAGGGTAGTTTTCTGTATAGTTAATTAGGATTAAAACTAGGAAAAATTAAAAGAATTAGTATCATGTTTAGGTTGTGAATTTCGAACCTTATGATAAATTTGTTCATGTTATTTTCTTGATAGTATTATGTAATCCTTATGAATCTTTAATTATTTTAATTAATTCTATGCATGAAATAATTTATTTAATTATATATTTATGTTGAATAAATGCATGATGAATTTCGAATTTTAATCTTGAAATTTCGAACCTATGTTGAGTATTATAACATGATATTTTGATGATTTTTATGATAGTTTCTTGAATTAAAATAGTAATCTTGATTGTTTAATTGTTAGATTAAAGTCTTAATTAAAATTATCATTTTTGTTCTTTTCACTAAAAAAAAACGAGTGGTATGATATAATAAAAGGGATTAAAAATATGATTTTTAATGTTGAATCTTGATTAATTTTGAATTGTTATTATTAATCTTCAATTAGTTGAAATGGATAACTATATTTATATGGGGTAGCTTTAGTAGGAGTTTTATCTCGTTGAACACGTTGATGTCTAATTTTGTGAATCAAAGCTAATTTTATTTGTTTAGCTTCGTCTTTAAGTTCCTTGACTTCCTTTTAAAATTCTTCTGTAAAAGTAGAAAATTTTCTATCAAGGTTGGTGCAAGTATAAGAAGTGTCTTCTACTTCTACCTTTAGATCACTAATTTGATCTAAGATATAATTTAGTATAGCTCCTGTAGCGGTAGTGCTACCTTCAGGTAAATGAGATAAATGTGGACAAGCGGGTTCCTTACACTCTAGAGGAGGAGGAGCCCTTGAGCGAAATGACATTAATTAGTTGATAATATTTAATTAAGTGCCAATTAATCTACTAATTATAACTCTAACTGTAATTAATTTTATAACGTGGCTCTGATACCAAGTAATCGGAAGCGGGTAATTTTTAGTAATTATTAAGATTAAGCTTACAAACAAGCAAAGGATATTTTTGTAATTAAAAGTTAGTTTTATTTTGAGTTTTTGAAGTAAGGGCTAATTTGCAATATTTTGAAGTTAAAAAGCTCATAGGGATTAAATTATAAATACCAAAACTGTATTTTGGTAAATATTTTCATGCTAGCATTATTTTGGTAAATAGTTTAATTTTTAGCATTATTTTGGTTTTTGACTCAATTTATATTTTGCTCATTCAATATATAGTTTTTTTTTATAAAATTATTTGATATTATTTATTTAGTTTTCTGTATTGCTTATTTAGTTTTTTTTATATTATTCATTTTCTAAAATGTCTATTAAATGAGCAAAATATATATACATATATTTGTTAAGTGATAAATATCTACATACATCGAGTATATAATATAAATTGTACGTGTAATTTTTTAACAACGACCAATGAGTCAATATTGAGTGCTTGTTTGGTTCCACTTGGGAAATAATTTTCGACATTAAATCGTTTACTAGGGGAAGTTTTTTCTCTTCTTATTTACATAAAAAAAATAAAATTGATAGACATCATGGGAATTAGTATTGCCCAAGAAGTAACTTGCTATGCATTGTGGGAATTCACTCATTTTGAGGGGACTTGGTGAGTTATTTCTCATGCTATGTGGTAAATTACATTCCCCTTGTAAATTGAACTAGTTTTTGAGCACGTGCAAAGCACGGTTTATTTTTTAAGACAAATATCAAAAATAAAAATTAATTTTAGAAAATGATATAGAATTCTATTATTGTATTTTATTTTTTAATGTTTGCACCAAATCAAGTAATGATCACCAAGAAAAATCTCAAGCTAACTTCAAAATTAATTTACAAAACCTTAGAAATCGGAGAGAGCATGATAATTGATGAAGGGATAATCAATAGGAATATAATTAATATTGTACAAAGAAAAAGAAAAATGTTAAAAAATTAATTGTCTTAAAAATATGACACTTGCGAAAAAAGTTCTTGTTTTAAATATTTAACTAGTGTTTGAACCTGTCAAGGCACATGTTATTTTTTTTAAATATCAAAAATAAAAATTAATTTTAGAAAATACTATAGAATTCTATTATTGTTTTTATTTTTGTAATGCTTACACTAAATCAATCAATAATCACTATGATAATTCTCAAGCTAAATTCAAAATTAATGCACAAAACATTAGAAATTGGAGGGGATATGATAATTGATGAAAAGGTAATCAAAAGGGCTATAATTAATGTTGTAAGGAAAAAAAGGGATAAAAAATTGTCTTAAAAAGATGGCACTTGGCAAAAAAAAGTTCTTGTGTTGATAATTAATATTATTGATTTGAATCAATTTTTTTTATTAAGTTTAAAATGTATAGAAGTTAAAAGAGATAACTTAAGAAATAATGAAAGAATTTTAGAGATCTAACTATAAAATTGTCTTGAGAAAAAAGGGAAAAAAAAAAGAAGTCATTAGGCTCAAAAATGACACATGGCAGAGCTGAAGCAAGGATTAACAATGAATGGCATGTCGTACTTAAAACTTCATGTTTTAGATATTTGATTATAGATATAGATTATAGATTTCCTACTTCGAATGAAATGTCTAATCAAACGCAACGTATTCTAGTTATTGCCTAGGATTTAACATTTCCAAGATAAATTTCTTCCAACCAAACAAGCATTCTATCAAGTCGTAAAAATTGTCAAACTTATCTCGTGATATTTGGTAAACTAATCTTCCGTCTTTTTTATTTGTTACATTTTATTTTAATTTTCACATCTCCCAAACACAATTTTAAATAAAAATATCTTTAACTACGGGCTCGTTTACATTAGCTGAATAGAGCTGAACTGAACTGAACTGAATAGAATTGTATTAATTGAACTAAATAGAGATGAACTGAACTGAACTGAATTGAACTGAACTGAATATAATCTGAGGTAAACAAGCCCTACATTTAATAAAAATATATACTCCCTTTGTTTTGATTTGTTACTTATTTTTATTTATTTTTTATAAAGTGTAGTATAAGATATAAATGTTTCAATATATGCATTGAAAACCGTGCAAAAAGTAAACGTAAAGAACAAACTAGAACAGATGGAGTAAATATTATATATTTGAAAAGTAAATATAAAGACGAGTCAAATTAGAACTACCATGACTATATTTTTTACTATACACATAAAATTATAAATAGTCAACGTTATTATGTAAACACTATCACATGATCAAATGGGAGTATGGGACAACTAAAAAAGGACCACGGGACTTGAACTAAATGATTAGAAAACTTGTGTGTTGTACTTACTATGTTGTGTCTTTTTTTTTTTTTGCAAAGGAATGTGATCGACTCCTAGGGTGTCGTGGCCCTAGTCGCCAAACAAATATACAATTTATTATGACCTAACGAACTAACACGTAATATTAGCGGGGTTAGGGTCGATCCACAAGGAACTAACACGGATTTAGTTGTAATCAAAATGATCCAAGGGTCTAATTATATGTTGAGAGAAATGTGAAATTGAATTGAAAACTAAAACAATTTGAATACCAAATGACTAAAATTCCAAGGATTAGACTCCCTAATGTTACTTCAATCGGAGGAATTACAATCATTGAATAAACCCAAGTTCGATTATCTCAATTGCAAAGTGAATATTCAAAAAGCACTAATGAACTTAATCCCAAACCCTCTCTCGATTAGGCAATAGGAAATTCTAGGAGATGCTTAATTAACCTCTCTTGATTAGCCAAATTAGCAAAACCTAAAATCGAGTTCGT
The DNA here is from genome assembly GCA_951394345.1 of Salicornia ramosissima. Lineage (NCBI taxonomy): Eukaryota > Viridiplantae > Streptophyta > Magnoliopsida > Caryophyllales > Amaranthaceae > Salicornia > Salicornia ramosissima. The sequence continues at coordinate 23,044,542 of OX596240.1, read as the reverse complement.
CAAATACTTTTATCAATTCACAATCCTAATTACTATCTCTAGCAATTAAGAAATTCTCATAAAAATCTTGAAAGCGATTATCAAAACCATCAACAATCACCAAACTCAACATGAACACTTCACCAAAATATCATGCAAGGTTCAAGAATTCTAGAGAAAATACATTCAAGATTATTCAAACACTAAACCAATCCAATGATTAACCTCCAAAATCAATAACATCAAGTCATCCAATCCCTATAAAAAGAGCTACTCACTCATGGAAGCCATTAAAGCAAAACTCATGAACTTCAATTAATTCTATTCTAAGAAGCAAAACAAATTCAATCAAATCTAAAATAACAACAAGAATTAAGAGATTACAATCTAAACATCAATGAAAACAAAACAAAACCTGGATTGGAAATCAAATCAAGCCAAAGGAATCTTGAGATTCAATGGAGAACAAGGAATTGAAGAACAAAATGCTAATCTTACTTTTGATTATTGAAAATCTAAGAATATTTTTGGGTTTTTTCACTTCTTGAGTGTTTAGAGTACAATACCATTGGAGAGTAAATCTGAATATTAGTTTCTAAAACAAAGCTTAAGCCTCTAAACTAATCCCTAAGGCTAAGTAAAATACACGGCCAAAACATAGAAATTCACGAGCTGCAGATCGTGCACGGCCGTGCAGTAATAAGCTGCACGACCGTGCGGCTTAGTTGCACGACCGTGCAGTTGAACTTTGCACGGTCGTGGTGAAACGAAGGAAAAGTTGCACAACCGTGCAATGTTTTCTGCACGGTCGTGCACTCCAAAATAGTCACTCTGACCTCTGCACGAGTGAGTAGCACGACCGTGCAGCTGAACCTTGCACGGTCATGGTCTTGGGAAGGAGGGGCTGCACGACCGTGTAGATTTTGCCTGCACGGTTGTGTGCCCATTTTTGGCCTCTCTAGAGTCTGCAAGACCGTGCACGGTCAGCCTACATGGTCGTGTGGCTTCATTCTTGGCCCCCCTTACTTCCTAAGTGCTTCCAAACGTCTCGGTGCTATCTACGGCTCCTCGGAATCCGTTCAGGACCTCTCACAACTCGTACAAAACCCGAAATTACCTGCACAAAGCACGAGACAACTCAAACGAACATATTTTGGCCGAATTATTAAGAAAAAGAACAAAACTAACACTAAAACACAAAACCTAAGAAAATACAAAACTAAGCTAAAACACCCTAAAATACGTAAAATAAAGACGAAAACGCTCAAAATACAAGTTAAAAGAAGCTAGAAAATAGGTCCTAAATGGACCGATCAAAATGTTGTGGTTTTTGTTTTTTTTTTGCAAAGGAATGTTGTGTCGTTTTTTTTGGCAAAGAAGAATGTTGTGTCTTGTAATTACCGTATTTTGTTTTTAAAATCGTATGAATTATGACATCACTTTTAGAAGGGGACAAGGGGTAAAAAAAGGGGTTCAAGGCCTTTGAATTTTTTATTTTATTTTATTTTTTTGCCTTTGATTCATGTAAGTAGTACCTAATAAAGAGAAACAGTGGCTAATAACGAAATATATTGAGGAAAAAGCTTGGTAGAATCACTGAGTATATGACTCATCTAAACTTAAATATTTAAAACATGATGTTTTATTGCCACGTGTCCACCTTTTAACCCTCCTCCCCATGACACATCACCTCACTCACTCATTCGTCAACCTACCCATTATTCTCCTCCTAATCAAAACTTATGCATTACTTTTCATTTGCATGACACTTCATTTCATTTCCTTGCTCCTCAATCGTCGCTCCCCTTCATTATTGTAATAACCCGAAATTTAGGGCCAGAAAATTTCGAGGTTTATTTATATTATTTTAATATTCTAAGTCCAAAAGGCCCGAATATTTGGACTGTTTGATTTTATTTCGTTATCTTATCTCGAAATTGGGCCGATGAACAAATTCCTTTGATCCTCTTGGCCGACCCTTATGTATGGGTTAGGATTAATTTTCCTTCCTAAGTTATTATTAATTAAGTAATTTTTATTTTTATTTAATTAATAGTATTTTAAAACATTTTGAATTAGTAAAACCTAGTCTAACTTCCTTACTAGGTCTACCTACTTACACTCCCACTCCCCTATTCTTTCTCTCTTCTCACGGCCCCCCCTTACATTTTGTTAATTTTTTTTTTTCTTTTCTTTGTTTCCTTATATTATAAATAGGGAACAAGCTTTTTAACCTATTTTCTTTTACATAATTTTCCATACTACAAAACTCAAAAGAAAAACCCTAACTTTCTCTAATTTTTATGATTAATCTTGATTAATCTTCAATTAATATGCAATCTTGAATTTAATCTTTAATTATATCATGTTATTATGAATTCTTGAAAATTAATCTTGTTATTGTTGTTGGTTCAAGAAAGCCGTGTGGTTTATGTTGTAAAAAGGATTGATTTTGATCTTGTTTGGATTCATGTTGTATGATTTAATGTTCAAAGCATGATTTATTTGATTGTAATTAAGTTTATATGATTAATTATTGATAATTATATTTATTGAATTAATTGTGTAAATTTTCGGTATTTCCACATGAAATTTTCGAGTGGAACAAAAATATGAAAAGTAGGATTTTTATCATGTTTTATGTAATTTTGATGATAATTATTGATTTACATGATTTATTGTAATTTAAATGATTTTATTTAATTAATATATGATTATATGATGAATTTATTTAATTATTATTTTATTATTAAAATGTCGAATGGACTAGAATAGTTTTGATCAATTTTAGTTTAATTTTTGACTTATAATAATATTAGAAGTGTTTTAGGAACTAATATAATTTAAAAGGAATTTATAGGGATAAGTTGCAATATGAAGGAAAGTAAAAATATGAATAAGAAGAAAAGGAATAAGATATGATATGAATTAGTGGTCTCAAGATGGCCTTTAGATGTTTGCTTGTTAATTGGTGGTCTCACGATGGCCTTTAAAAAAGACAAGATATGTAAGGACGCCCATTTGATGATACACGAGTCATCAGGTCGGGTTAAGTCGAAGCCACTGCCCTACTGCGGTCTCTGGGCAGTTCTGGATCTTAAGATATGTAGTCGTCTAAGTAGTAGTACACGAGCTGCTATTTAGGGGTTATGGCCATAGCTTAGGCTTAGTTCTTACAAAGGAGGGCTACGGGTTGAATACACGAGTTCACCCCGGCATGTTTTCGGAAAGTTGTGGTGCACACGGGATCCACAACGAGCATTATGACCGGTCCGATAAGAAGGTTAAAAGAGGGTTTAAGGGTAAAATATGATAAATAAATAGTTCACGGGAAGGGTTATGTGTATATGTGTATTTTGGTGTATATATGTATTAATTTGGTAATATTAAGTCTTCCGCTGCATACGTCTGGTAAGTCTGTATTTTATTAGTGTATTTCTGAGTATATGTATGTTGTACGTATTTGTATTTGTATGTTGTACGTATTTGTATCTGTAATGTATACGTATTTTGAATGTATTTCTAACCGTATTCTGCATGTATTTTATACGTATTGTACTCATATTATATATTTATATTGTATGTACTTCTAACCGTGTTTTGCAGGTATTTTATACGTATTTTATACATATTATATACGTATTTGTATACGTATTTTGTACGTATTTTTATACGTATTTCGTATGTATTTTTGTACGTATTTCGTATGTATTTTTATACGTATTTCGTATGTATTTTTGTACGTATTTCCATGTGTTTTTGCATGATTTTCTTGGTTGATTCTATGCCATTATATGGTTAGCGGTCCCTCATTTAAGCGGGACAGCCTAGTTACTCGCCAATGACGGTGGACCCCCCCCCCATTTCAGGTGAAGATGCTGAGGTTTAGAATGGGCTTACGTCGGCTCGGGTTGTGTGTTTTAGAGTTATTTAGTGCAACCGTAGTTTGTTTTGAGTATTTTCTTCTATTTATTAGCTAGTTGTTCCCAGCCTGTTGGGAAAGACTTCAGTCAATTATGTAATTTAAGTATTGTTTATTAACTCTTGGGATTATTATTTCAGTATTTAAGTAATAAAAGGAATTTTAGACCTGAATTATAATATTATTGTTAAGCTTTTATGTTGGTAATGATGCATTTGTCGGTTTCCTTCGTAAATCGACAGTCCATAAAAGTCGGGTCGTTACAGTTGGTATCAGAACATAGGTTAAGACCCTAAAGTTACTTCTCCATAAGTAACTTGGAAAGATGAGCGCTTTATGTATCACGAGTGAAACTTAGCCTAAATTGGAAAACCGAAGTGAGTGAAGCCATGGGTAGAAGCCAGGGATAAGATATTTTATTACTTTCTGCGTTTTTTTACGTCAATACGTGCTTATGTGTGCTTAATAACTTGAATCGTTGGTTACAGAATGTCGACTCCAAGACCCAATTCTCGACTCCGACGCCGGAACCTGGAAGATGCTATTCTCACGTTAGCACAGAGGGCTGTTCAACCTCTGAACAATCAGTCGTCCTTCGATCGGGTTGCACGTCTTCGTCCGCCGGTATATGATGGGACAACAGACCCGACCGTTCTCGAGAACTGGATTCGAGAAATGCGGAAGATATTTGATGCCCTATCAAGTTCTAAGCAGGAAAGAGTTCCTATTGCAACCTTTTAGCTAAAGGGCGAAGTCGACAATTGGTGGAGTACATTGCGGGCCAATCCCGAGACAGACCTAGATCTGAGTTGGGAGGACTTCACTAAGAAAGTCCAAGACCGATTCTATCCTAATGAACTGAAATGGCAGAAGCAAGAAGAGTTCCTCTCATTCACCCAGGGTAACATGTCCGTCCAAGCCTACACGGACAAGTTCACGGAGCTCTCTCGATTCGCATCAGCATTCATACCTTCTGAAGCCGAGCGAGTCAAGAGGTACATCAAGAAGATGAATTCCCACATCCGGGTTCATGTGATCAGTAGCAGGGTGAAAACTTTCTAGGAAGCTTACGAGGTAGCTCTAGATGTAACGACCTGACTCGCTTAAATCGGCGCGGAAGAAACCGACGAGTCGAATAGTTATAACTACAACTCGAAATACTTAAGAATTAAAAACTAATTCCTCAAAATATTATTATTAAACCTCAAAAGTACAAATACCCACAAGTTTGTGCATAACTAAACCAAAATGTTATTATTAATACTAATAACAATATGAACTCCAAACACGGTCAGAGTTAGAAATTACAAACTATAAACAAGGTCCAAAACTATAAATGAAATACAAACTAAACAAATCAAAAGAACATCGGCACTCGCCCAACCCCAAGATAAGCAACACCGACATCATCAGAATTACCTGAAAAGTAAGCAACAGTCCACCGTCAGTGGCGAGTAACATAACTGTCCCACCCTAACAGGGATACACAAGATCATAGAATAAATCAAATAAAACAACAGTTAATCAAACTTGCCAACGTACATCAAACATATGAACCATCATAGCAAGCTACCGACAATAACAACATCACTTAATCATGCTTACACGACTAACTTAACCATTAAACATTATTCCATTATCTTTGGTGCAATCATTCACATATTAGACCGGACTACGCTCGTACGAACGCGTCTTACGCATTCGAACTTTCTACTATGCCAGGACTGAGAATCTTACTCCCAAATCCCATGAAACCAATCTTACTGGAAATCCATGTCCCGTGAAACCAATCTTACTGGAAATTCAAAGGATAACATAGTAAGACTCCAACTATCCCAATACCGCGGATGGAATAGGGGCAACGCCTTAACCCAAAACATAGAATCTTACTCTATGTAATAGGCGTCTAATAGTGAAATCAAGCTAATCTTTAATCTTTAAATCTTAATCAAATTAATCAACTCAATCATAACATAATTAAATTCAAGAATTGCCTTTGCGCCTTGATTCTCGAAAATAATAAGTTAAAAACGAAGTTATTCTCAAGATTGCCTTTGCGCCTTGATCTTGAGTCTAACCAACATTAATCCTTTACTTTAAATCCATTCTTTAACCAACTTTAACTCAATCTTTAACTTTCTTTATCATTTTAATCACTTTCTTTAACTCATCAATTACTTTCTTTAACTTTCAAGACTCGACCAAGAACTCATCAAAAACCCATCAAACTCATAAAGAACTAATCAAGAACTTATAAAGAACTCATCAAGATTCAAGATCTTCAATCAAGAACTCAATCAAGATTCAAGATCTTCAATCAAGAATTAAACCCATACAAATCATCATATCACACGCATAGACCATACATTAAACAACAATTTCTTCAACTTTCCAACATCCAATTTTTACCAAACTTGAACACGATTTTTATAGAACTTCAAAAATAACTTTAAATCATGAAATCATTAATTTCAAACATTAAAATCATCATGAAAATCACTTCCAAATCAGATTATAAAACACACTTAAAATCATGTCAAAACTTCAAGAAAACCAATCTTAAACATTTAATCTATACTATGAAGCATGGTATACCAATTAGATTGAGAAAGTATGTTACCTAGATCACGATTAGACACACAAAAATGTACACAAAGTTGCTGCCCGGAACGAGTCTTACACGGCCATCAAAACACGGCTATATTCGCACATGAACATGGCAAATAACATGCCACCGCTTGGCACCACCTTGAACCGCCAAAGACCCGCGGATCTTGCTGCCCGCGTCTGCACCCACGTCCACCACGAGTCTGCCACCACTGCACGCTGCCTTGCACCACTGCACAGCCTCACTGCTGCACACACGGCCCACTGCACACCCTTGCACGGCTGTCCCACACGAGCACCTACGAACACCCACACGAACCATGCCCAAAACCACATCTAACTAACGTTCTTGCATGAAATCATTGGGGTTTAGTTTGTGTTTTGATACTTAAAGATCAATGGATGAAGAATCTTTAAGTATGGGTTTAGAAAAGATGATGAACCAAGTTGGGTTTAACTAGGCCAAGATAGGCGTGTGGCAAAGGGGAAAAATGGAGGGAGAGTTTGCCTTTTGAAAAGTGATGGCAAGGTGATTAAATGAGCAAATGAACAAAAGATCCTAAGTGTTGAACCATGTTTTATTTATACAATTATTTGTTGTTCTTATTTTTTATTATGTAATTTATTTTTTTGTTTTGCCTTTTTTTTAGTGTCAAGTTTCAATGATAATGATGACATTCAAGAAATCTTTAACAATCCGACACCTTTGGGTATCGATGACGCAAATGTTGAAGCTCTTAGTTCATCGACGGAGGAACCTTTAGAAGAGAAGCCAAGGCGCAAGAAAAAAAAAAGAAAATACCAACTACTACAACGGAAAGCAAAGTTAACGCAAAGAGTAAGAATCGCTCCAAATGTTGGGATCATTTCGAGAAAATTAGTGAAGTAATTGCTCGTTGTAAGTATTGCAATGCTCAAATTGGTTGTGAAACTAAAAATGGCACTTCTCCTTTAGCAAATCATCTTAAAAGGTTTGGGGGGTCGTGTGCTAGATGATTTTCGAACTTCATTGACTCCAAAATTGGTTGAAGCTTTGGTTTGCACTAATGATTGGCTACGTACTTGTACTCCATTAGTGATTGAAGAGAATTTGCAATTATTGGAAGAAATGGAAGAAGGTTAGTTTCTTTAATTTTTTGGAAAAATTTCCAAGAATAAGCCAACCTTTGGCCGATCTTCCACATTTAAGCCAACCTTTTGAAAATCCAGAAATAAGCTAACCTTGTTATCATTTAAGCCAAAAATAAGTTAAACGATTATTTAATCTATTAGTTATCGGTTGTTTTAAGTTATTGTTATCATTTAAAGTAAAAAATAGGTTGAATGATTGTAAAATAGTGATAAAAAATAATAGAAAATAACATGTTAAATAATCATTTGACCTATTTTTGGCTTAAATGATAACAAGGTTAGCTTATTTCTGGATTTTCAAAAGGTTGGCTTATTTGTGGAAGATCGTCCAAAGGTTCGCTTATTCTTGGCAATTTTAAAAAAAACTCTTTAGTTATTGTATAAAAATATATATTATGAATATTAACTCTTTAGTTATTGTATAAAATTATATATTATGAATATTAACTTTATATTATGGTCTATGTTTTTAGGTATGAAAGGTTTAACTTTGGAGCAACCGGAAATAATAGTAGATGAGACTATTGATGCGTTGGAGTAATTCAATTATTCACGAACTTATGCATTTTTATTTTGTAATATGTTCCCTTTCCTAGATTGTATTGTAATTTATGACTTAATTTATTTTATGCTCTTCACGGCTTCACGCCCCCTATAAATTTGAGATAATATAGTTTGATAGCCTTGCATGGCAAATTATAGGTTTGAAGCCTTGTAATCTTTTGAGTTTTTATGATGTAGATTTGGTTGCATGACTTGATTTGCAATTTTTTAAATCATTTGCCAAATCAAATAAGTAAAAAAAACAATATATTTAAAACCCGATCCGGATATCCGATTTTCGAATCCAGTTTTACGGATATCCGGACCGGATCCAGATCAGGAAAAAGATGATCCGAAAATCCGGATATCCAGATTTGCCCGGCCCTAGTGGCTGTTGTGGTGGCTCGTGAGGAGAAAGATGATGTTTTTTTTTATTTTGAGGTTTCATGTGGGCGGGGAAGAAATGAGAGAGGGTTTATTTTAGTAGATTTTTGACATGTTTTAGTCTGCTCTAGGTTATTTATACCGCTTGGGTCAAATTTGGGTTTCCTAATAGGTTTGGGTTTATGATACTAGGCATAAAAACATATACTTTTTTTAAATCGGAATTTATTTTATGAACAACACCCAAAATATGTACTTTCCACAGAGAGCTTTTTGGGTAAACACAATTCCCAATACAGCCACCTTTCCTAAAAGGGAACTCTCTCTCTCTCTCTCTCTCTCTCTCTCTCTCTCTCTCTCTCTCTACATTTCCACATAAATACTTTGCTGACTTAAGCATCGGAGGAGAATTCCCGGGTCCACCCCCCGGGTTAGTCACCCCTTGTTCAGTTTGCAGGACTCACTCAGCCAGGCCCGAGCCCATTCGAAGGAGTCCAGTCAGCATCAAGTCTCAGCTTATCCACAACTCAACCGAGTCATCACCCCGAGATCTAGACCTTGCCCTTCAGCGGACAAGCATTCACCTAATGTCTTGTAAACAAGGGGAAGGCGAAGGGTTGGCCGAGTACATCAAAAGGTTGTACTCCGAGTCGTTAGAGATTCCCAATCTGAAGGACTTTACGGCTTTTGCAGCATTAATGTTAGGGCTTCGTCCAAGTCGACTCAGATTCGACATCCTGAATGACGAAGTCTCTACCTTCTCCGAGGCCATGACTCGAGCATAGAAGTACATCAATACCTCCGACATCAACCATCCAGAAGGAGGGCTCTAAGAAAGAGAAACACAAGGAAGTCTCGAGAGGAAAATCTAACTCAGGCACAACAGATAGAGGTCCAAGGGATGACTCACGATTCAATACTTCTAGACGTGAGATATTCCTTGAGATGAAAGGAAAGACTAACTTCCCAAAGCCTAGTCCAATAAAGACCTCCAACACTCAGAGGGATAGTAAATAGTGGTGCGAGTACCATAGGGAATGTGGCCATAGCACTCAGGGATGCCGTGAACTAAAAAAGGCATTAGATCAGCTGGTTGACGAAGGAAAGATCAAACGCTACTTGCAAAATGACTCGGATAAAAAGACAAAGAAGTCCAAGAGCAGTGACACTCAGGACATGGTGTGTGTCATTGCCGGAGGCATCAACTCCGGAGGAAGTAGCAACAAGGCAAGAAAGTCACATGCTCGCCAGCTCAAATTCCCAGTGATGGCTGTCAAGGAACAACCACCATTCCCAACCATGGTCTTCGATCAGACGACAGTTCCTTCAGCTCAGTTCCCACATGATGACCCTCTAGTGGTCGAGGTAAAGATTGCCAACTCTTTAGTCAAAACAGTGCTCATTGATTGTGGTAGCTCAGCCGACATCATCACACTCGGTTACCTGATCAAATTAGGTATTCCAAGTACTGAGCTGACACAAGTCCAACACCCCTTAGTCGGATTCGGAGGTCAGACTACCGAATCCAAGGGAACCATCAAGCTCCCGGTCCGGATTGGAGAAAAAGGCGAAGGAAGAAACTTGATGGTAGATTTCATAGTGGTAGACGTGCCTCTACCTTACAATGTCATCCTTGGGAGGCCCATTCGAACCAAGTCAAGGCGGCCATATCCACCTATCAGCTACTTTTGCAGTATGAGACGAACACTGGATCCGTTGGAAGACTATATGGAGATCAGCACTCAGCTCGGGAATGCTATGTCAACAGCTTCAAGCAACCGGGCCAAAAGTTCGGAGAAAAACGAAAGGAGCCGACTGTGACGGGGGCAAAGGACAACATTACAGAAAAAGAAATGTTTGTCGCAGGCTCTCCCAAATGTTACTCCCGACCACAACCAGCTGAGGAGAATGAAGAGGTAACTATCGGGCATGAAGGAGAGACGGTCAGGGTAGGAAGAACCCTCGGCCACCAGCAAAGAGAAGAAATAGTCTCGGTACTCAGAGAATACTGAGATGTGTTTGGCTTCTCAGTAATTGAAATGTCCGGTATCAATACCTCAATAATGCAACATGAGCTGAACATCAAGGAAGGATCCAAACATGTCAAGCAGAAGCTCAGACACCAAGGCCAAGAAAGAACTTTGGCCGCAGTCGCCGAAGTCAAGAAATTACTAGAGGCCGGATTCATCCGGGAATGTAAGTACACCGATTGGCTTGGTAACGTGGTTCTGGTCAGAAAGCCCAACAAAACTTGGTGGATGTGTGTGGACTTCACCGTTCTTAACAAAGCTTGCCCCAAAGACGATTATCCTTTGCCAAAGATCGACAAGCTGGTCGATTCAACTGCGGGGCATGCTCTATTCAGCTTCATGGATGCCAACGCAGGATATCATCAAATCCCCTTGGCAGAAAAAGACCAACCACACACAACATTCATCACCAACCAAGGGGTCTACTGCTACAATGTCATGCCCTTCGGTCTGAAGAATGCCGGGGCCACCTACTAAAGTTTGGTCAACAAGGTCTTTGAAAAACAAATTGGGAAAAACGTTGAAGTATATGTGGATGACATGGTCATCAAAAGTAAGCTGGCATCAGATCATGTCCAGGACATGAGGGAAACTTTGGAAACACTCAGAAAATTCAGCATGAAACTAAATCCCAAGAAATGTGTCTTCCGGGTCAAAGGAGGAAAATGCCTCAGATTCTTGGTAGACGAAAGAGGCATGGAGGCTAATCCATATAAAATCAAGGCCATTCAAGACATGCAGTCGCCAAGGACAGTCAAGGAAGTGCAAAGATTGACGGGCTGCATCGCAGCACTCGGCCGCTTCCTGTCTCAGTCAGTCGATAAGAGCTTGCCCTTCTTTCAAGCATTAAAAAGAGCAACGTTCAGCTGGAACGCCGAGGCTGAAGAAGCCTTTCAAAAGTTAAAAGAGCATCTCTCTCAGATTCCAAAACTAGTTTCTCGTTTACCAGGAGAAGTATTGTTCCTCTATCTGGCTATCTCCGACTACACACTCAGCGCAGTTTTAGTAGCCGAGAGGGAACATGTTTAGTACCCGGTCTACTTCATCAGCCATGCGTACCATGGTGCAGAATCAAAGTACTCTCAGACCGAGAAGATGGTCTTCGCACTAGTCATTGCTAGCAGGAAATTGAAGACATACTTTCAAGCTCATCAGATCAAAGTCCTAACCGGACAACTGTTGAACCATGTTTGATTTGAATGATGACAAACCAGTCCTCTATACTTGATATCTATGTATAATTGTACATGAACAGGTTGAATCAAGTGAGGACTCATCAAGGCAATCATGAAGACCTTGAAATACTTGAAGATCAGAAGCCAAGAGCTTGGAGCCTTTTTATTTTTATATTTCTAGGATCTTCATGTAAAATAGGCTTAGGAAAATATTCCTATTGTTTTTAAGTAAAGAGCAAAAAGACCTTAAGTTTACATCTAGTAAAGAGAACAGCCCAAGAACAAGCTAAGAACAGGCACAGAACAAGCTTGGAACAGTTCACTTTACCAGAAGTAAACTTAGTAGTACTGAGACCACTGTGGGAACAGACCTCAGTATTACGCACGTGATCCGTACAAATTTTCGAGTTCAAAATCATTTTTGAAAATTTATTTGAAAATTTTGGATCACTTGTACTTTGGAAATCTGCTAAATTGATTTGCAAAATCAGCTCATTAAATGCAATGTACTTGTTGAACTTTTGGGTATTAACCGCTGCAAACAGTGGTAAGACACAAAGGTCTGGAACAGGTAACTGTACACTTGTGTCAGCTGATCCTTTTGCACAATTTAGGGGAGCTTCCAGCACACTTCTAGGGAACGGTTTTCTTGCCTATATAAACATTCTTTGCAAAAAACCCTAGAAGACTTTTGCTCTCCAAAGAAAACAAAGTAATACTTTCTGAGAGTCTATTCTTAGTCCAAAACTATCTCCATATCCATCTTTAAGAGAAAAAATTACGGAGATTTAAGTTTGTAACATTTGAACCACTTAGAGGGAAGTGGTTGGGGAGTGTTCTGTGAACACTGAGTGAACTGTTAGAGTTAACAGTTGGGGAATTAAGTGTTACATAGTTGTAGCACTTGATTGAGTGTGTAACCTTGTTATTATTATGAGTTGATTAATAATATTGGTGAGAGAGAGTGGAGGACGTAGGCTTGTTGAGAAGCCGAACCTCGTTAAATCTTTGTGTCCTTACTCTTTGCTTACTGTTCTTTCGCTGTTCTCACAAAAGCACAAACAAAACTTGAAAACGATTGAAAAAACACACATACTCAATTCAACCCCCCCTTCTTGAGTATACATTGAACTAACAATTGGTATCAGAGCCTAACTTCTCAAAAGGTTAACTACCTAGAGGAGCAAGAAGATGTCTACTCAAGAATCAAACAGTTCAAGACTCCCCAAGTTCAATGGCACTAACTACTCTTGGTGGAAAAATTGCATGAAAAATCTTATCATTGGGATAGATTATGAGTGCTGGATGATTGTCAAAAATGGACCCACGTCCATCCACAAGAAGAGTCAGGAAGGGCTCATGGTTCCAAAGACAGAAGAAGAGTACACAAGTGAAGACTACAAGAAGCTGGAGAAAAATGCAAAGGCAATGTCACTTGTCCAACAAGGAATTGCAGAATGTGAGGTAAATCGAATTCTAGCTTGTTCTTCTGCAAAGGAAATATGGGATACACTAGAGCTTGCATATGAAGGCAACTCTGAGGTGAGAAGGTCAAAAATTGACATGCTTATGTCAAAATATGAAGTCTTTGAAATGACTAGAGATGAAAATATAAAGGACATGTTTACAAGGTTCATGACCATTGTAAATGAACTAAAGTCATTGGGAAAGACCTTCTCAAGTGAAGAGTTGGTGAGGAAAATGTTGAGAAGCTTATCAGGGAAGTGGATGCCCAAGGTTACAGCCATACAAGAAGCAAAGGATCTGTCCTCACTATCTCTAGAACAACTTATTGGTTCCTTGATGACTCATGAGATGTTGGTAGATTCAAAGGCTGAATCTAGCTCAAAATACAAGGAAATGGTTCTTAAAGCAGAGGAATCCGAAGAAGATGAAGATGATATAAGTCTCATGGCCAGAAGGTTTGAAAAATACCTTAGGACAAAGTCCAAGGGTAAGTTTGTAAAAGGAAGGAACAGTTCTGGACAGTTCAGGAAAACCAGTTCCAATACTGGTTGCTTTAAATGTGGTGAAATGGGGCACAGAATCAAGGAGTGTCCAACATGGAAAAATCCCAAGGGAAATCCTGGAGTCCAGGCTGAGAAGAAGGTTTTTAAAAGAGCTATGCTGGCTGCAGTGTGGGGAGATTCAGAATCAGAAGATGATGAAGAAGAAGAAGAAGCAAATCTCTGTCTAACTGCTTTCACATGCACAGACCAGTCTGAAGTCTATTTGCAAAAAGAAGAAGTTCTCTGTCTCATGGCTGGTGGAAGCACTTCAGACGACAACCAGGTATGTTTTAATGATTTAAAGGAAAACATGCATAATCTAGATAGAGATGAACTACTTGACTATCTTCAATTCACTATTGATCAATGCATTAGTGTTGGGTCTGCTTATCAGAACAACAAAAAGAAATTAAAAGAAACAGTTCGAGAGTATGAAATATGTGGTGCTAGATCTGCTGAACTTGAGCTTATTTGTGAAGAACTTAAAGAAAAAATTTCTGAGCTTGAAATAACAGCAGATCAGCATAAAATGGAACTTGAGACATTAAACTCCAAACCAGTTCCTAAAGAGGATGAACTTTTTGAAAAAATTGAAAAGGGGTTTAATGAGCTTAAGAAATTTATCACACATAATTCAAACTTTGAACTGTTAAAAGACACATGTACCTTGAGTAAATCTGATGTCATACTTGCATATGACCATTTAATTGAAAAACTTGAAGATTTACACAAGGAACATAGTGAGCTCAAGAGTTCTGAAGAGACTGGTTCTCCCACTCCCTTTGATGAGGTCTTGGATGTTTTACATGATGAGTGCACAGCCAAGATATGTGATCTCGAGGCTGAACTCATCTTGTTAAAACAAGAAAACCTCAAGAAGACCAGTAATGAACCAGATCCCTCCCTGGTCTCAAGACTACAAGATGAACTTCAAAAGACTAGAATTGACTTAAAATCTTTTGAGAAACAAAATGAAGTTCAACTTAAGAGGCTTGAGAACAAGGAAAATGAGCTAACAGATTGTATGAACCAAATGAACAAAATGTTAAATGCTCAGAAAACCCTAAACATCCTCACATCCCAACCTGGAAATTCTCAAAGGTTTGGTTTAGGGTATTCTGGATCTAGTTCTACAACTGTTCTTGGCAGAGACAACACGTGGTTGAATGAATTCAAGAAAGGCAAGTATATATTTGCCAAGGATATGCATGTTTGTACCTATTGTGGTAAAAGTGGTCATGTTACTAACAAATGCTTCACCAAAAAGAAACATGACAAGAAAAATAAAGCCTACACCCAACAAGTGTGGGTTAGAAAGGTCAAGATTGAAAATGTTTCAAAGAACAAGGAACCCAAGCTGGTCTGGGTTCCTAAAACTAACCTTTAGTTTGCTTGTGCAGGTACGAGTGAAAGGAAAGCCATATTGGTATTTGGACAGTGGTTGCTCAAGACACATGTCCGGGGATAAAGAACAATTCCTTTCACTCACTGCATTCGAGGGAGGGCACGTGACATTTGGTGACAATAGCAAAGGACTTATCAAAGGAGTAGGTAAGGTTGGTAAGTCACTCTCCCAAGCAATTGACAATGTTTATTATGTAAAAGGTTTGAAACATAATCTTTTGAGCATATCTCAACTATGTGACAAGGGAAATAAAGTGAATTTTGAATCAAACACTTGTCACATAGTGAACTCTAAGACAGGGGAACTGGTCTGTGAAGGAACAAGGCATAACAATGTGTATATTACATACTTAAATCAACTTCCACAAAACAGTGCCCTCTGCCTTAGTGTTGTAGAGGATGACCAATGGCTTTGGCATAAAAGATTAGGACATGTTAGCTTCACTTTGCTCAACAAGTTGAGAACACAAGAATTGGTATTAGGTTTACCTAACATCAAATATGTGGCAGACCAGCTCTGCCAAGAGTGTGCAAAGTGCAAGCATGTAAGATCATCTTTTAAACCAAAGAAAATGGTTAGTTCCTCTAGACCATTTGAACTTGTACACATGGATTTATGTGGACCTATGCGTGTACAAAGTAGAAATGGCTCTAGTTATGTATTTGTCTTAGTTGATGATTACTCTCGTTTCACTTGGACCATATTCTTGAAATAAAAAGATGAAACTTTCAATGAATTTGAAATACTAGTGAAACAAGTCCAGAACAAGATCAATCATCAGTTAGCATCCATCAGATCTGATCATGGGTCAGAATTTGATAATGCTAGCTTCATAACCTATTGTATGGAGCATGGTGTTTCTCACAACTTCTCAGCCCCCAGAACTCCACAACAAAATGGGGTTGTTGAAAGAAAGAATCGCACTCTAGAAGAAATGGCTAGAACCATGCTTCTAGAGAGTGGTCTGTCCAAGAAATTTTGGGCTGATGCTGTGAGTACATCTTGCTACATACTCAATAGGGTTATGCTAAGACCAATACTAAGAAAAACACCTTATGAACTTCTAAGGGGTCGAAAACCAAACATTGAACACTTAAGGATATTTGGTTGTAGGTGTTTTGTACACAACAATGGTAAGACCAGTTTGGACAAGTTCGACCCTAGGAGTGATGAAGCTGTTTTTATAGGATACTCTCCTCATAGCAAGGCATATAAAGTTTTCAACAAAAGAACCTTGTGTGTTGAAGAGAGTATCCATGTATTGTTTGATGAAACTAACATGTTCAACAAGCCTGTGCAGGTAGATGATGATGAAGGCTTTGAAATTGGGATGACAAATTTCACTGGAGCTGAACCAGAGAACACTGCTGAACCAGACTCTCCAACTCCTCCTGAAAACAACAATGAGTCTGGTGCAGCAGAGGGAAATGCTAAGCAGGTTGTTGAACTCAGTGACTCTCCTACTCATCCATCTGAAGATGAAGTGGGAGAGAACACTGAAGAAACTGGTCCACCCTCTCAAAATGAAAATGAAACAGGGGGAACCAGTACAGACATTGGTTCTAACTTAGGTGATTCTAATGCTGTAAGAAAGAGCATGTTTAAGCAAAGAAGCTCTCATCCTTCTGATCAGATCATCAGTGATTTATCAAAAGGAGTCCAAACTAGAAATTCAGTTTGGAAGAACTTCTATGCTTATTTCTCCTTCTTATCTCACATAGAACCAACTGACTATAAGATTGCTCTAACTGATCCTGATTGGATCTTGGCCATGCAAGATGAGTTGAACCAGTTTGAAAGAAATCAGGTTTGGCATCTTGAACCAAGAACCAATGAGATGTCTGTTATTGGAACCAAATGGGTCTTCAGAAACAAAATGGATGACTCAGGTACTATAGTCAGAAACAAGGCCAGGCTAGTGGTTCAAGGGTTTAACCAACAAGAGGGAATAGACTATGATGAAACCTTTGCTCCAGTAGCCAGGCTTGAAGCAATAAGAATTTTGATTGCATTTGCTGCCCACATGAACTTTAAACTCTTTCAAATGGATGTTAAAACTGCTTTTCTAAATGGTTATTTGAAAGAAGATGTGTATGTGGAACAGCCCCCTGGCTTTGAGGATAGAGTTTGTCCAAATCATGTCTACAAGTTAGACAAAGCTCTTTATGGCCTCAAACAAGCCCCCCGTGCTTGGTATGAGAGACTCTCTAGCTTTCTTATTGAAAATCATTATGAGAGAGGTTCAGTGGACAAAACTCTATTCTTAAAGAAAAGGGAAACAGATCTGTTAGTGGTCCAGGTATATGTTGATGATATTTTGTTTGGGGCTACTAATTATGTTTTGTGTGATGAGTTTGCAGACCTAATGAAAAGTGAATTTGAGATGAGCATGATGGGAGAACTTGGTTTCTTCCTAGGGCTTCAAATCAGGCAAGTGGATGATGGAATCATGATCCACCAACAGAAGTATCTCAAGGAGCTCCTTAAGAGATATGGTCTGCAAGATAGCAAGTCCTATGACACACCTATCCCTACCTCTTCTAAACTGAGCCTAGATGAGAAAGGAAAGGATGTTGAGGATAAGCTATACAGAGGTATGATTGGCTCACTTCTCTACTTAACAGCTAGTAGACCAGACATAGTGTTCTCAGTTGGGTTGTGTGCAAGATTTCAAAGCAACCCAAAAGAGTCTCATCTAAAAGCTGTTAAGAGAATTTTTAGGTACCTAAGTGGTACAGAGGACATGTGCTTATGGTATCCAAAGGGAAGCAATTTTGATCTTTTAGGATACACTGATGCTGATTATGCTGGTTTTAGTGTGGACAGGAAGAGCACTTCAGGAATGGCTCACTTCTTAGGTTCTTGTCTCATTTCGTGGGGATCTAAGAAACAAAATTCAGTGGCCTTATCCACAGCTGAATCAGAGTACATAGCTGCTGCTTTGTGCTGTGCTCAATTGCTTTGGATAAAGACACAACTTAAGGATTTTGGGGTCTGTTCCAGAAGTGTTCCCATATTGTGTGATAACACCAGTGCTATAAACATTTCAAAAAATCCTGTCCAACACTCTAAAACCAAACATATTGAAATCAGACATCATTTTCTCAGAGACAATGTTGAAAAAGGAAATGTGAATCTTGAATTTTGCAGATCTGAAGAACAATTGGCTGATATTTTCACTAAACCCCTGAGCAGGGAAGTGTTTGTCAAACTCCGCACATTACTTGGTATGGTAAGGATTAGATCCTAGTTCCTTAGGACTTATCTTTCACTTTTTGGCTATGTTTGACTTTATGATCATTAGTGTAAATAAGCAGGGCTGGTTAACTCTTAATGTCATTGATGCAAGTGGTCTCAAAATTCTTATGCTGATGCTGTTCCAATGTGTGGTATCTCTAAGTAGCCTAATTGTAAGTTGCATTAAAGTTTTTAATTTATTCAGATCAGTGTCAGACCATCGTAAGACCAGTTCCCTACATCGGTTATATCAGTTACTGCTGAATTCTCGATTTTGAAATTGAGGAGTTAAGTGTTTCTGACACATGACCGTTGTGAACAGTAGAAGTTACTTCTACTTTATCTGTTCGAATAACTGCCGGTTTTCTCCATTTTAATTCATTTTATCACATTGATTCCTCTAACTGTCTCTTTCTCTCTCAAAGTAATCCTTTCTCTCAAACCCTAAGCACCATCATCAAAATCCTCTTTAAGAATTCAAATTCGGTTTCTTTCTCTCTCTCCTTCATCAACTCTGCAAATTTAATCAAAATGGGAAGAAGGAAAAGCAAGGCTGCAAGGAAGAAAAGTCGTGGGTTAAGCCAATCTCCAAATTTCACACCCTCTAAGGCTTAGACAGAATCAGAAAATGTAGTGGTTGCTGAACACCACCACACAGAAGAAAAGGAAGAAAAAATCAAGGATCAAACCACAACAGAAACAATTGCTGAGTCTAAAGGCACATGCAAGCCCGATGAGAAATCTACTCCTCCACCAAGCCCCAAAACATCACCACCTCCTCAACCTCAGAAAACACCATCACCAACTAAGAAATCACCCTCTCCATCACCCAAACAACACTCGTCACAGCCTATAAAATCTTCACCTCCACTAAAACCAACATCTCCCACAAAAGCCAAAACTCCTCCCCCACAGTCACCACTAAAATTCACAACTCCACCATCATCTCCACCGCAAAAGGAAACAACCCTATTAACCTCTCCACCATCCGAAAAATCACCCACATCATCACCACAGACCACACAGAAACTAGTGCCAAGCACTGAAGAAAAGGAAGTTGAAAAGGAAAAGATGGAAAAGAAGGATGATGACACCAATGTTCAGGATATGGATGTAGAGATCACCGGTGTTGTACAAGGTGAAAAGGAACAAGGAAAAAGAACCAGGCCCTTGAGGACAAGGGTCTGTAAGGAAGAAATCAAGAAGGAACCTGCTGAAGTGATTTCTGAAGAGAAGAAGGATGAAAAGAGAAAAAGGGTGAAAAGTGTTGCCAAGACGGGCAAAGCCTCTGAGAGCCCCAAGCCTGCAACCAAACTGCCAGCAGAAAAGAAGAGGAAAGCTTCCTCTGCCTCTGACAAGAATCCTGCCAAGAAAAAAGGTAAGACCACTTCTGAACCACTGTATGAATTAAGTGGTAGGGGTGTCTTATTTGGTTTTTCATGTCCTATGTCTTGGATGAGTCAACCATTTTTAGAGGAGTTTAAGGAGGCCATAGAGTACCAGGGCTGGGAAGGGTTGTTTGATAAGAGGCTAAATGTTTTTGAAACTTGTGTTGAAGAATTTTACTCTAAGTTGGGGAAGTTAGAGAAAGGGAAGGTCTGGAGTGAGGTCGAGGGGGTCGACATCACTCTTTCAAAGAAGAGTCTAGGGGAGGTACTGGGTGTACCAAGGGGTGGATTCTGTGATTATTCCAAGGACAATTGGCCAACTATTCCTGAGGTCAGTACAGAACACATACAGACCACTCTCTTTACTGGTTCTCCAACTGATGGTGCTGGCTATGTTATTGGCCAATTAAGGGAACCAGTAATGAGGTTGTTCCATACAGTTGCCTCTAAGATAGTACTCCCCAGGGCTCAGGGCAGAATGGATGTCAGGAAGATGGATGCTGTGATTATTTACTGTCTATATGAGAAGATTAAGTTAAGTCTCCCTGGTCTGATGCTAGCTCACATGGTTAGCATTTTGGAAAGGTCCAACCACTCTCTACCTTATGGAGCCTGGCTTACTTTGGTTTTCCAAAGTAGAAAGGTTCATCTGAGTGGTGAGGTAAAGAAAATGTCTGTCCTCACCAACCAGATCCTAGGTCAGAAGGGGATGACCTTTGAGGGAGGTATGCTCAAAATGAGGGATGAAGACAGGGTCACAGGGGCCAGAAGGACAAGCAGTTCCAGGTCTGAGGAAGCTACTGAGTCACTATCCAAACAGGTGCAGACACATGGGGAATTACTGCAACAGATGATGGCTAGTGTCAATGCTCGGTGCACCTCTCTGGATGGTTCTATAAAGAATATAACAGCACGACTGGACTCCCAGGAAGAAAAGCTTGCCTCCTCTTCCAACTTCAAACCCAAGACCACCAAGAGACCAGTTCCCATCATAGCCCAAGTCAGGAAGAAGCAGCAGGAGCAGAGTGCAGAAGAAGAGGATGAGGATTCCACTGAGGATTCTGATGATGATGCTGACTCCACTTCTTCTTAGCCTATCCCCCTTCCCTACTAACATTGATCTCAAACTTTCTTTTGTTTTAATCTCTCTAAACAATTACTCTGGTTTCTCTGAACAATTGCTACCTTTAGTTTTTGACCAATTCTGCTAAACAATTTCTCTGCAGGATGGTCCTGGTCTGTATATTTTATTAACTTCTATGTGCACTTGAACAGTTTGGGATTGTGAGTTGCAGGTACTCACATTTGGAACAGCATCTCTAGAATGCTGTGTGTATATTATGCTTATGACTTTACTTGTTGCCTTCTCCTAATTTTGTGCTATGGTTGTTTTTGTCATTTGATGATGCCAAAAGGGGGAATAGGACAGGTGAAGTTCCTAGTATCAATTGTAGCAACCTAGACAAGGTTCAGACCTTGTTAAGAGATGGCCCAGCTTTTTGCCTAGGAGTATCTTGAATTCAGATCAAGTGCCCCTACCCATCCCAACTGGAAGAAAATTCTTCCAAGTGAAATTGAAATTTCTCTTGCTACATTTGATAATTGATAAGTCTTGCAGGTTACAGGTTCAATGCTGAAACTCAATAATAAATTGAGTAATGTGATGAGTGACTGATCATTGTTATCAGTCTAATTGTGCTTTAGTCTGCTGCATATTTCTTATTCTCTGAGATTATGAATCTGACTACAGGCACAGTGCAAGACCAGTTCCTCTGAACAGTCATTTTATTTTGAAATAAGTGGTTACTGTTCTCAGGGGGAACTTCATGGTTTGTCATCATCAAATAGGGGGAAATTGTTGAACCATGTTTGATTTGAATGATGACAAACCAGTCCTCTATACTTGATATCTATGTATAATTGTACATGAACAGGTTGAATCAAGTGAGGACTCATCAAGGCAATCATGAAGACCTTGAAATACTTGAAGATCAGAAGCCAAGAGCTTGGAGCCTTTTTATTTTTATATTTCTAGGATCTTCATGTAAAATAGGCTTAGGAAAATATTCCTATTGTTTTTAAGTAAAGAGCAAAAAGACCTTAAGTTTACATCTAGTAAAGAGAACAGCCCAAGAACAAGCTAAGAACAGGCACAGAACAAGCTTGGAACAGTTCACTTTACCAGAAGTAAACTTAGTAGTACTGAGACCACTGTGGGAACAGACCTCAGTATTACGCACGTGATCCGTACAAATTTTCGAGTTCAAAATCATTTTTGAAAATTTATTTGAAAATTTTGGATCACTTGTACTTTGGAAATCTGCTAAATTGATTTGCAAAATCAGCTCATTAAATGCAATGTACTTGTTGAACTTTTGGGTATTAACCGCTGCAAACAGTGGTAAGACACAAAGGTCTGGAACAGGTAACTGTACACTTGTGTCAGCTGATCCTTTTGCACAATTTAGGGGAGCTTCCAGCACACTTCTAGGGAACGGTTTTCTTGCCTATATAAACATTCTTTGCAAAAAACCCTAGAAGACTTTTGCTCTCCAAAGAAAACAAAGTAATACTTTCTGAGAGTCTATTCTTAGTCCAAAACTATCTCCATATCCATCTTTAAGAGAAAAACTTACGGAGATTTAAGTTTGTAACAGTTGAACCACTTAGAGGGAAGTGGTTGGGGAGTGTTCTGTGAACACTGAGTGAACTATTAGAGTTAACAGTTGGGGAATTAAGTGTTACATAGTTGTAGCACTTGATTGAGTGTGTAACCTTGTTATTATTCTGAGTTGATTAATAATATTGGTGAGAGAGAGTGGAGGACGTAGGCTTGTTGAGAAGCCGAACCTCGTTAAATCTTTGTGTCCTTACTCTTTGCTTACTGTTCTTTCGCTGTTCTCACAAAAGCACAAACAAAACTTGAAAACGATTGAAAAAACACAATACTCAATTCAACCCCCCCCCCCCCTTCTTGAGTATACATTGAACTAACACTAAGGCCTCACTAACTCCTCTATTTATAGAGGTTAGTCAAGGTGTGAACATGAAGCAAGTGGCAAAACTTGCCATCAACATAAGGAAACCGGTTATGGGCTTAAACAAGGGCCAAAATAATCACTTGGGCCATTTGCATTAATTCATGACTAATCATGAATAATTTCGCACTTGGCCCAAAAACTTAATTAATTAATTAGAAAATTAAATAATAAAATTCTAATTAATTAAAATTAAATTAAATTAAGAAATAATAAACCATTAAATAAAATGGTTACACTCAAGCATTAAAAATAGTCTAAAATAAATTTAGACCAGGCACCGCAACAACAATAATCACAAACTAACAATACGAAAATAGCCCAAAATCTGGGGCGTTACACTAGAGGTCCAGTCCTCGGTTTCTGATGATGACACAACCAAGAAGAGGGTTTCTTCAGCTTCTACTCCAGCACCAGCTAAGAAGACCCGGTTCGAGTCCAATCCGAAGCCTCAGCAGAGTGCTTGTCCAGCTTCGAGTCAGGGCCCGAGAATCTGTCAAGGCTGCAAGAAAGAGTTTCACCCGGGTAAGAAGTGTGATGGGACTCCGATTGTGTGCTTCGATTGCGGTGAAGCAGGTCATAAGTCAATATTCTTCCCTAAGAAGCGTCCAGCAGCATCAGCTAGCCAAGCACCGGTTAGGAACAGGATCTTCTACATGACTCAGGAAGAGGCAGATGCTCAGCCAGATGTGGTCACGGGTACTTTTCTTGTTCATGATTTTGATGCCTATGTTCTATTTGATACTGGTGCTACTGTGTCTTTTGTGGCTAGTTCGTTTATTGTGAAAGCTAACCTGATGGGAGAGTCTCCTGCCAAATTTGTAATAACTCTTCCTTCGGGAGAGGACTTTGGTTGTCTTCGGGAATACAAAAGTGTTCCTATTGTGATCTCGAGAGTACAGTTTGAAGCCGACTTGAAGGAGTTTCCTATGATCGAGTTCGATGTGATCTTGGGTATGGATTGGTTAGCAAGGTATCAAGCGACTTTCCGTTTTCAAGATCAAGCTGTCACTTTGCGTGGTCCTAACGCAAAGAGAGTAACCCATGTCGGGAAACCGATAGAGAAGGGTGTGAAGATCGTGTCAGTAATGAAGATGCGCAGTCTGCAGCGCAAGGGCGGAATGGTATACTTGTGTCAGGTTAAGGACATAACCAAAGAAGAGCTGTTGAAAGCTATTCCAGTGGTTCGCGAGTATGCAAATGTGTTTCCAGAAGAGTTTCCAGGGATACCGCAGGAACGAGAAGTGGAGTTCACTATCGATTTGGTGCCCGAAACTGCTCCGATCTCGAAGGCTCCATATCGTATGGCTCCTCCAGAGTTGAAGGAGTTGAAGGTTCAGTTGCAGGATCTGATCGACAAGGGTTTCATAAGGCCCAATGTGTCTCCTTGGGGTGCTCCGGTATTGTTTCTCAAGAAGAAATATGGCGGCATGCGACTATGTATAGATTACCGGGAACTTAACAAGGTGACCATCAAGAACAAGTATCCCTTTCCCAGGATTGAAGATTTGTTTGATCAGCTGAAGGGTGCCAGTGTGTTTTCCAATATTGATCTCAGGTCGGGGTATCATCAGATTCCAGTGAAGCCGGAAGATATACCGAAGACCGCGTTTCGCACTAGATACGGGCACTATGAATTTGAGGTGATGCCGTTCGGTTTGACCAATGCTCCTGCTATTTTCATGGATCAGATGAACCGGACTTTTCATCATCTCTTGGATGTGTGTGTAGTGGTGTTCATCAATGATATTCTTATCTATTCGAAGAGTGAACAAGAACACACTCAACATTTACGTCTGGTGCTAGATGTCTTACGGGCTCAGAAGTGGTTCGCAAAGCTGTCTAAGTGTGAGTTTTGGCTCAAGGAAGTAGCCTTTCTAGGGCATGTGATTAATGCGGACGGTGTCAAGGTAGATCCAGCCAAGGTTAAGGCGGTTGTGGAATGGCACAGTCCTAAGAATGTGGCCGAAGTTCGATGTTTTCTTAGCCTAGCAGGTAACTTGAAGTATTTTATATAGCTATTATACTGTCTATGCATGAATACTTACCTGTGAAATTTTCTGTATCAGGTTACTATCGGAAATTTGTGAAAGATTTCTCCAAGGTAGCAGCACCTATGACCAAATTGTTGCACAAGGATTGCAAGTACGTGTGGACCGATCAGTGTGAAGAAGCTTTCCAGGCCCTCAAGCAAAGTTTTGTGTCTGCACCGGTTCTTGCATTGCCGAATGAAGGTGTGGGTTATGAAGTCTACAGTGATGCGTCCAGGAAAGGTCTAGGCTATGTTCTGATGCAAGAAGGCAGGGTGATTGCGTATGCTTCGAGGCAACTCAAGGTTCATGAGCAGAACTATCCTACTCACGACTTATAGTTGGTTGTTGTAGTGTTCGCTCTGAAGATTTGGCGACACTATCTCTATGGAGCGACTTGCAAGCTGTTCACCGATCATAAGAGCTTAAGGTACATCTTCACTCAGAAGGAGCTCAATATGAGACAGCGATGGTGGCTCGAGTTGAACAAGGACTACGACCTCTCAGTTGATTATTGTGAAGGGAAAGCCAACAAAGTAGCGGATGCCCTTAGTCGTAAAGATCACCATTCACTTAACAGGGCGGCGGTTTTACCTAAGGAGATCTGTGCTGATCTTCGCAGGATGGAGATTGAGATGGTTATGCCAGGTAGCACACGAGTCTATCTTAGTGCTATGAGTGTTGAGCCCAGTTTGTACCGGGAGTTACGGGAGAGTCAGAGAGAAGACCCGCAACTCGAGAAAATTCGTGAAGCCAAACTTCAAGGCAAGGCAGAAGACTTCACGATTGATTCAGATGGTTGTATGAAGTTCCGTAACAGGTAATGGAGTTAAACGTTATAGTAAACTACTTTCACCTAATGGATACTAATTTATGTTCCGTAACAGGTGGTATGTGCCCCAGAATTCGAGTCTGAGGAACTGGATCATGAAAGAAGCCCACAATACTCCTTATTCGGTGCATCCAGGTGGTGGGAAACTCTACAAGGACCTGAGGGAATATTTTTGGTGGCCGAAGATGAAGCAAGAAGTCGCAGACTTCGTTGCACGGTGTCTTACCTGCCAGAAAGTTAAGATCGAGCACCAAAGACCAGGTGGACTGTTGAAGCCGTTGCCGATACCCACATGGAAGTTTGATTCCATATCTATGAATTTCGTGGTAGGCTTACCCACGACATCTACAGGTTTGGATACTGTTTGGGTTATCGTGGATCGTTTGACTAAGGTCGCCCGATTCATTCCGATGAATATAACGTGGTCGATGGAGAAGATGGTGGAAGTGTACTCGAGGGAGATTATACGGTTACATGGTGTGCCTAAGGATATCGTGTCTGACCGAGATCCCCGATTTCTGTCACGGTTTTGGAAGTCGTGCAAGAGGCTTTTGGAACTAAGCTTAATTTGAGTATAGCTTTTCATGCAGCTACGGATGGGCAGACAGAACGGATCATCCAGACGCTAGAGGATATGCTACGGGCTTGTGCATTGGATTTCCAGCAGACTTGGGTTAAATCCTTGAGCTTGGTGGAATTTTCATACAACAACAGCTATCACGCCAGTATTAAGATGGCTCCTTATGAGGCGTTGTATGGGCGCAAGTGTCGCAGCCCTACTTGTTGGAGCGATATCATTGATGCTTTGGTGATTGGTCCTGATCATATCAGAGACATAGTTGAGCAGGTGAAAATCATCAGGGCAAGGTTGCAGGCAGCTCAGAGTCGGCAAAAGTCTTATGCTGATTGTCGTCGGAAGTCGTTGGAGTTCCAGGTTGGGGATAAGGTATTGTTGAAGGTGTCTCCGATGAAGGGTGTGGTTCGATTTGGCCAGAAGGGTAAGCTCAGGCCGAAGTATGTCGGCCCATATGAGATTCTGGAACGAGTGGGTGAGGTTGCTTATCGGTTGGCGTTGCCTCCGGATCTATCGAGGGTTAACGATGTTTTCCATGTGTCTCAGCTACGGAAATACGTGAATGATCCTTCTCATATTATTCCAGTAGAATCGTCAGAGATTGAGCCGAACTTGACCTTTGAAGAAAGGCCAGTGCAGATTTTGGACCGCCAGGATCGGATGTTGCGTTGTAAGGTGGTGCCTTTGGATAAGGTACTTTGGCATAGTCAGAAGTTCGAGGAGGCTACCTGGGAGACGGAAGCTTCCATGAGAGATAAGTATCCCGAGCTTTTCGAAGTAGGTACTAAGTTGTTTATTTGTTTATTGTTCTGTTCTGTTTTTTTGTGGTGTGCGTTTATGTATGTAATGAGCTTCGTTAAGTAAATTTCGAGGTCGAAATTTATTTAAGGAGGGGTGACTGTAATAACCCGAAATTTAGGGCCAGAAAATTTCGCGGTTTATTTATATTATTTTAATATTCTAAGTCCAAAAGGCCCGAATATTTGGATTGTTTGATTTTATTTCATTATCTTATCTCGAAATTGGGCCGATGACCCAATTCCTTTTATCCTCTTGGCCGGCCCTTATGTATGGGCTAGGATTAATTTTCCTTCCTAATTTATTATTAATTAAGTAATTTTAATTTTTATTTAATTAATAGTATTTTAAAACATTTTGAATTAGTAAAACCTAGTCTAACTTCCTTACTAGGTCTACCTACTTACACTCCCACTCCCCTATTCTTTCTCTCTTCTCACGGCCCCCCCTTACATTTTGTTAATTTATTTAATTTTTTTTTCTTTTCTTTGGTTCCTTATATTATAAATAGGGAACAAGCTTTTTAACCTATTTTCTTTTACATAATTTTCCATACTACAAACTCAAAAGAAAAACCCTAACTTTCTCTTTTTTTGGACGTGTGATTTTCGAGTATCAAAGGAGTGATTTCTTGGATTTTTCTTGCGATTTCAGGTAACTAGACTTTCTCCCTTAGATTAGGGTAGATTTCCATATAGTTAATTAGGATTAAAACTAGGAAAATTAAAAGAATTAGTATCATGTTTAGGGTGGAATTTTCGAACCATATGATATAAAAGTTCATGTTATTTTCTTGATTTTATTATGAAATCTTTATGAATATTAAATGTTTTAATTAATTCTATGCATGAAAATATTTATTTAGTTATATATTTATGTTGAATAATTGCATGATGATTATTAAATCTTGACCTTGAAATTTTCGAGTGATATATAGGAATTTTGATGAAATTTTGATCATTTTTTCTTGAATTAAATTGATGAATATGATTAATTAATTGATTAATTAAGGTCTTGAATTAAAATTATTATTTTTAGTATCTTAATCCAAAAAATGTCGAGTGACATAGGTGTAAAAAGGGATATAAAATCTAATTTTTATGATTAATCTTGAATTAATATGTAATCTTGAATTTAATCTTTAATTATATCATGTTATTATGAATTCTTAAAAATTAATCTTGTTATTGTTGTTGGTTCAAGAAAGCCGTGTGGTTTATGTTGTAAAAAGGATTGATTTTAATCTTGTTTTGATTCATGTTGTATGATTTAATGTTCAAAGCATGATTTATTTGATTGTAATTAAGTTTATATGATTAATTATTGATAATTATATTTATTGAATTAATTGTGTAAATTTTCGGTATTTCCACATGAAATTTTCGAGTGGAACAAAAATATGAAAAGTAGGATTTTTATCATGTTTTATGTAATTTTGATGATAATTATTGATTTACATGATTTATTGTAATTTAAATGATTTTATTTAATTAATATATGATTATATGATGAATTTATTTAATTGTTATTTTATTATTAAAATGTCGAATGGACTAGAATAGTTTTGATCAATTTTAGTTTAATTTTTGACTTATAATAATATTAGAAGTGTTTTAGGAACTAATATAATTTAAAAGGAATTTATAGGGATAAGTTGCAATATAAAGGAAAGTAACAATATGAATAAGAAGAAAAGGAATAAGATATGATATGAATTAGTGGTCTCAAGATGACCTTTAGATGTTTGCTTGTTAATTAGTGGTCTCACGATGGCCTTTAGAAAAGACAAGATACGTAAGGACGCCCATTTGATGATACACGAGTCATCAGGTCGGGTTAAGTCGAAGCCACTGCCCTACTGCGGTCTCTGGGCAGTTCTGGATCTTAAGATATGTAGTCGTCTAAGTAGTAGTACACGAGCTGCTATTTAGGGGTTATGGACATAGCTTAGGCTTAGTTCTTGCAAAGGAGGGCTACGGGTTGAATACACGAGTTCACCCCGACATGTTTTCGGAAAGTTGCGGTGCACACGGGATCCACAACGAGCATTATGACCGGTCCGATAAGAAGGTTAAAAGAGGGTTTAAGGGTAAAATATGATAAATAAATAGTTCACAGGAAGGGTTATGTGTATATGTGTATTTTCGTGTATATATGTATTAATTTGGTAATATTAAGTCTTCCGCTGCATACGTCTGGTAAGTCTGTATTTTATTAGTGTATTTCTGAGTATATGTATGTTGTACGTATTTGTATTTTTATGTTGTACGTATTTGTATTCGTACGTTGTACGTATTTGTATCTGTAATGTATACGTATTTTGAATGTATTTCTAACCGTATTCTGCAGGTATTTTATACGTATTGTACTCGTATTATATACGTATATTGTATGTACTTCTAACCGTATTTTATACGTATTATATACGTATTTGTATACGTATTATATACGTATTTGTATACGTATTTTCTACTTATTTTCCTACGTATTTTTTATGTATTTTTATACGTATTTTTGTACGTATTTCGTATGTATTTTTGTACAGATTTTTGTACGTATTTTGTATGTATTTTTGTACGTATTTCCATGTGTTTTTGCATGATTTTCTTGGTTGATTCTATGCCATTATATGGTTAGCGGTCCCTCATTTAAGCGGGACAGCCTAGTTACTCGCCACTGACGGTGGACCCCCCCCATTTCAGGTGAAGATGCTGAGGTTTAGAATGGGCTTACGTCGGCTCGGGTTGTGTGTTTTAGAGTTATTTAGTGCAATCGTAGTTTGTTTTAAGTATTTTCTTCTGTTTATTAGCTAGTTGTTCCCAGCCTGTTGGGAAAGACTTCAGTCAATTATGTAATTTAAGTATTGTTTATTAACTCTTGGGATTATTATTTCAGTATTTAAGTAATAAAAGGAATTTTAGACCTGAATTATAATATTATTGTTAAGCTTTTATGTTGGTAATGATCCATTTGTCGATTTCCTTCGTAAATCGACAGTCCATAAAAGTCGGGTCGTTACAATTATTTATTGTCCTTCATCTTCCTGCAATCAGTTGAGGATGACTGCCACAATAATAATAAATAAAATAAGAAATTTAATGATAAATTACCTAATCATATTTTTAATCTCTTTAACTTCCGTACATTGTTTGGTTTTTAACTCATAATTTTTTTCATATATTAATTTAATATCAATTGTATATGTAACGACCCGACTCGCTTAAATCGGCGCGGAAGAAACCGACGAGTCGAATAGTTATAAACTACAACTCTAATACTTAAGAAATTAAAACTAATTCCTCGAAATATTATTAATGAACCATAAAAGTACAAATACCCACAAGTTGTACATAACTAGTCCAAAAGTCCAACTAAAAATACGAGTAACTCCAACCACACGTCAGAGTCTAAACAACGTATAAAGAGTCCAACAATAACGTATAAAGTCTATACAATACGCCAATACTATCTACAAACAACAGAAAATAGAAAATACATCAAATAACAGAAACAATAAACGTCGCTCGCCCAACCCAAAGCTAAGCAACAGTATCGTCATCAGAAATACCTGAAAAACATACAACAGTCCACCATCAGTGGCGAGTAACATAACTGACTCACCCTAATGGGAATACACATGAACATAGCATAAACCAAATAGTCAACATCAATAATCAAAGTACGAGAACAACCCAAAAACGTGAACTCGACTCAAACAACCTAACCAACTATCTTTGGCGCAATCATTCATATACTAGACCGGACTGTGCTCGTACGAACGCATCTTACGCGATCGAACTTTCTACTATGTTCGGATTTGAGAATCTTACTCCCAAACCCCATGAAACCAATCTTACTTGAAATCCATGTCCCGTGAAACCAATCTTACTGGAAATTCAAAGGATCACATAGTATGACTCCAACTATCCCAATACCGCGGATGGAATAGGGGCATCGTCTTA
This sequence comes from Salicornia ramosissima, assembly GCA_951394345.1. Classification (NCBI taxonomy): domain Eukaryota; kingdom Viridiplantae; phylum Streptophyta; class Magnoliopsida; order Caryophyllales; family Amaranthaceae; genus Salicornia; species Salicornia ramosissima. The sequence goes on along the minus strand of OX596240.1, from coordinate 23,013,498 downwards.
ACCCAAAAACAAAGAATCTTACTCTAAGTTTTAGGCGTCTAGAAATGAAATCAAGCTAACTTTATTAATTAACCATTTAATCATTTTATTATCTCAACATAACTATATTAAATTCAAGAATTGCCTCTATGCCTTGATTCTTGAAAATAACTAGTTAAAACATCGAAGTTATACTCAAGATTTCCTTTGCGCCTTGATCTTGAGCCTAACCAACCATAATCCATTACTTTTAAATCCATTCATTAACCAACTTTGACTCAATCTTTAACTTTCTTTAATCTTTAAACCACTTTCTTTAATTATCAAGATTCAACCAAGAACTCATCAAGACTCATCAAGAATTCAAAGAACTCAACAAGAACTCATAAAGAACTCATTCAAGATTCAAGATCTTCAATCAAGAACTCAATCAAGATTCAAGAACTTCAATCAAGAACTCATCCAAACACCAAACATCACACGCATATCATCATCATCAATCATTCGAAAATTCAACTTTAACTTATCCAAAATTCATTAAACTTTAACATAATGATCATGATCATAAAACAAATAAATTCAATCATAAAATCATCAAATCCATCATCAAAATATCATGGAAACCACATAAAAATCATAATATAAACAATACATAAAATCATGATTAAACATCACCAAACAACCCATACATGAATTTAATCTATACTATAAACATAGTATACCAACAAGGTTGAGAAAGTATGTTACCTTATTGAGGATTACACACAAAATCAACACAAAAAGTGCAGTCCGGAAACAAGTCTCACACGGCCACACAACACGGCACAAGCACGGTCTTCACACGAGTTGCACCCACACGGCACACACACACGGCCTGCACACACGGCACCACCACGAGCACCACTGCACCACCACGAGCACGGCCACGAACACTGCTGCACGGCCTCTCACACGAGCCACTACAAGGTCACCCACTTGATCACGAACACGAACAAGACCCAAAACCAACCCGAACTAGTGATCTTGAATGAAATGAATGTGTTTAGGATTGTGTTTGAATACTTAAAGATCAATAGAGTTTGAATCTTTAAGTTTGGGATTCAAAAGATGGATGAACAATTGGATGGGTTTAATAGCTTAAAATGGCGTGTGAACTATAGAGCAAATGGGAGAGATTTGTGCTTGAATTTGATGGCAAGAGCTTTTGATGGCAAAAAGAGCAAGGGCCTTACTAACTCTCCTATTTATAGAGTTAGTCAAGGTGTGAACACAAGGCAAGTGGCAAGCCTTGCCATGCCTTCTAAAAACCGGCCATGAGGGGCAATTGGGCCTAAAAATGGGCTCTCGTGATTAATTGGGCTTATTTGCAAAAACCGCATGATTAATCATGCATAAATCGATTTAGCCCAAAATATTAAATAATTAATTAGAAAATTAAATAATAAAAATTCTAATTAATTAAATAATAAATAACATAAATAATAAAAATTGAAAACAAATATTTCGAATTAAATCGAAATTTTTCACATAAAATAAAATAAATAGTTCAAAAATAAATTTGTACTAACACATAAATACACATAATTATCGGCAAAAATACCAATAAAATCTGGGTCATTACAACCTCCCCTCCTTAAAGAAATTTCGTCCCGAAATTTCAAGGTGCAGGAGATCGCTCCCCATCGAACAGCTCCGGGTACTTCTGCCGCATGGACGCTTCCGTCTCCCAAGTCGCTTCTTCATGGTGTTGATTTCTCCACAACACCTTGACAAGCGGTACCTGCTTACGCCGCAGGGTCCTCTCTTCCCGATCCAAGATCTGGACGGGTCGCTCCTCGTAAGTCAGATTCGGCTCGATCACGACCGGGTCCGCTGTAATCACATGAGTAGGATCATGCACATATTTCCTTAGCTGGGAAACATGGAATACATCATGTACATTAGCCAAACTAGGTGGTAATGCCAATCGATATGCAACCTCCCCAACTCGTTCAAGTATCTCGTAAGGTCCCACATATTTCGGTCGGAGTTTCCCCTTCTGACCGAAGCGTACCACTCCCTTGAATGGCGAAACCTTAAGCAAGACTTTGTCACCTACCTCGAAAGCCAGCGGTCTACGTCAATTATCGGCGTAGGATTTCTGACGACTCTGAGCGGCCTGCATCTTAGACCGGATGACTCGGACCTTCTCGATAGTATCGCGTACCATCTCAGGTCCCAAAGCCACAGAATCACTGATATCATTCCAACATATAGGACTCCGACATTTCCTGCCATACAGGGCCTCGTACGGAGCCATCTCAATGCTGGAGTGATAGCTATTATTATAGGAGAACTCTATCAAGCAGAGCATACGTACCCAAGACTGGTGATACTCCAGAGTACATGCTCGAAGCATATCCTCCAAAGTCTGGATGGTTCTCTCGGTCTGACCATCAGTCGCCGCATGAAAAGCGGTGCTCAACTTCAGCTTCGTCCCAAAGGCTTCCTGAACTGACTTCCAGAAACGAGACAAAAATCTCGGATCCTGATCAGAAACAATCTCCCTCGGAACTCCGTGAAGTCGGATTATGTCCTGAGTGTACGCCTCAGCTAGACGCTCCATCGACCAGGTCATCTTCATCGGAATGAATCTAGCGACCTTAGTTAACCTATCCACTATGACCCAAATAGCATTCAAGCCATTGCAAGTGGCTAAGCTCACTACGAAGTCCATAGATACCGACTCAAATTTCCAGGTCGGAATAGGTAGTGGCTGCAACAGACCTTCTGGTCTCTGATGCTCAATCTTGACCTTCTGACAGGTCAAACACCGAGCAACAAACTCCGCTACATCCCTCTTCATCTTAGGCCACCAGAACTGGCCCCTAAGATCCTGGTAAAGCTTATTACCACCGGGATGAACAGAATAAGGCGAGTTATGTGCCTCTGACATGATCCTGTTCCTAAGATCAGAACAGTCCGGTACACACCATCTCCCACGAAAGCGCATACTACCATCAGAAGGGATCTCGAAACCTACGGCTTTACCTTGCCGTATAGCCTCTCGAATCCTAGCAAGCTGCGGGTCGTTCTACTGACCCTCGCGCAGTTCCTGAATTAAATCAGGTTCGGCACTCATCGATGTCAGACGAAGTCTGACGGAACCACGGCTTCTACTGAAGCTCAAGCGATGCTTGCGACTCAGCGCATCCGCAACTAAGTTCGCCTTGCCCTCGCAATAGTTGAGCGTCAGGTCGTAGTCCTTGATCAACTCAAGCCACCGCCTCTGCCTCATATTGAGGTCTTTCTGAGTGAAGATGTACTTGAGGCTCTTGTGATCCGTGAATACCCTACACGAGCCACCATAGAGATAGTGCCTCCAAATCTTGAGCGCGAACACTACAGCCGCTAATTCCAAGTCATGCGTAGGATAGTTACGCTCGTGCACCTTCAGTTGTCTCGATGCGTAAGCGATGACCTTCCCACCCTGCATGAGCACACAGCCTAGGCCACTCTTCGAAGCATCACTATAGACCTCGAAGCCCTCCTCATCGTTCGGAAGAGTAAGAATCGGAGCAGAGACTAATCTCTGTTTCAACTGCTGAAATGCTTGCTCGCAAGCCTCCGTCCAAACGAATCGGACCTCCTTCTGTAGGAGACTAGACATCGGCCTAGCAATCTTGGAGAAGTCCTGGACAAAACGTCGGTATTATCCGGCCAAACCCAGAAAACTACGAACCTCCACCACATTTCTCGGGCTACTCCAATCCACTACAGCCTTAATCTTAGTTGGGTCTACCTTAATGCCTTCTTTGCTAATCACATGGCCTAGAAAGGCTACTTCGCGAAGCCAGAACTCACACTTGGAGAGTTTCGCGAACCACTTATGACTCCTCAATATCTCGAGTACCATCCGGAGATGTTCCGTATGCTCAGACTCATCTCTCGAATAGACCAAGATATCATCTATAAATACTACGAAACACTTATCGAGTAAGTGGTGAAACGTCCGGTTCATCTGGTCCATGAACACGGCTGGCGCATTAGTGAGGCCAAAGGGCATCACCTCAAACTCGTAATGGCCGTATCGAGTACGAAAAGCAGTTTTCGGAATGTCTTCTTTCTTGACTGGAATCTGATGATATCCAGATCGAAGATCTATCTTCGAAAACACTCCTGCTCCTCGCCACTGATCGAACAGGTCCTCAATCCTAGGCAATGGGTACTTATTCTTGATAGTTACCCGATTCAACTCTCGGTAGTCTATGCATAGGCGCATACTACCATCTTTTTTCTTCACGAAGAGCACAGGTGCTCCCCACGGAGAAACACTCGGCCTAATGAAGCCCTTATCGATCAAATCCTGGAGTTGTGTCTTTAACTCCAATAACTCAGATGGTGCCATCCGGTACGGTGCCTTCGAGATCGGCGCTGTCCCGGGTACTAAGTCGATATGAAACTCGACATCACGCTCAGGTGGAACGCCTGGTAGCTCATCAGGAAATACGTCTCTGAAATCCCTCGCTACAGGAATATCGTCCAACAGATGCTCCTCAGTCAAGTCTCGTACCTGACATAGATACAAAATACCCTTCTGGCGATGTTTCCTCATCTTCAAGGCAGAGATTACCTTTACTCCTTTCTTAAGGACGAACCCAGAGTAGGTAACTCGGTTGCCCTGAGATCCTCGGAATGTTACTGACTGATCTCGGCAACGAATGATCGCTCAATACCTCGACAGCCAGTCCATACCAAGTATAACATCAAACTCCATCAGTGGAAACTCCTTCAGATCGGCCGTCGCTTGCTCCCCAGCTATCACGATAGGCACTCCTCGGAATTCACGATGACAAACAAAATCCTCTCCGGAAGGGAGAGTAACAATTGAACTAACAGGAAGGCTGCCTCGAAGGTTAGACCTCGAGACAAAACTACTAGCCACAAAAGAAACAGTAGCACCAGAATCAAAAAAAACTAATGCTAACACACCAGAGATAAGAAATCTACCTGATACGACGTCAGGCTGAACCTCGGCCTCCGCCTCGGTCATACAGTAGACTCGGTTCTTCACCGGAGTCTTCGTCAGTGCTGGAAGCTGCTTAACCTCAGAATCTGGCTTCCTCTCGGGGCATGTCGACGCCTTATGGCCTACCTTCCCGCAAATAAAACAAGTGATCGGAGAACCGTCGCACTTCTTCCCTGGATGAAAGTCTCGGCCGCAACCTCTACACTTCGAGCCATCACCACCCTTACGCGAACTCGTGGTCGGAGGGGTACTGCTAGGTGCGTTGAAACGGGGCTTCTTAAACGAAGCTGTAGTCGTCGGAACCGGAGCTCTCTTCTTGCTCGAATCCTCCTCAGTCATCGATGCCTGAATCTCGAGTGCTACCTCGTAGGCCTGCTGGAACGTCATCGCTCCACTGCTGATCACATGAACTCGAATCCTCGGATCTAGCTTTTTGACGTAGCGCTTGACCCGATCCTTCTCCGATGGAACCACAGACGTAGCGAACCTCGACAACTCCGTAAATCGATCAGTGTACGCCTGGACAGACATCTTACCCTGTGCAAGAGTAAGAAACTCCTCCTGTTTCTGCCACCGCAACTCGTCGGGGTAGAAACGCTCCTGGACCTTATCGATAAACTCGGTCCAAGACATCGCATGCAACGGCTGGTACGCGTCCTTCGCTAACGTCCACCAGCTATCGGCCTCTCCACGTAAGTAGTATGCGGCGATCTGCACCCTCTCGTGATCGGGACAAAACGTCGCGTCGAAGAGCTTCCCCATCTCGCGGATCCAGCTCTCCAAAGTAGTAGGGTCGGCAACCCCGTCGTAAGTAAGAGGTCGATGACGTGCGATACGATCGAACGTCGACTGCGTACTCGGCGGATGACGACTATGGTGCGCCAACGTAAGGATCGCCTCCTCGAGTGCCCGCAACCTCTGTCGTCCAGTACTCAACCGGCGAGGTGTAGACATGCTGCCATGCATCACAACAAAAGACATAACAAGAATACAAGGTTAGTCAGATACCCCCACCAAAGTCAAGTAAACAACATAAGGAAAGAAAGAAAATAGAAAGAATCCTATCCGGTCTTTCTACCCAACTCTTCTCCCTTCACTTAATCCTAGAATTTGGTTTATTCACTCGGGAATAGTAAAGCTCTCAACTCCCGGGTTTAACTCAAATCCTAAAAACTTCACTTAGAACCTATTCGGCTCTGATACCAACTGTAACGACCCGACTCGCTTAAATCGGCGCGGAAGAAACCGACGAGTCGAATAGTTATAAACTACAACTCAAATACTTAAGAAATTAAAACTAATTCCTCGAAATATTATTAATGAACCATAAAAGTACAAATACCCACAAGTTGTACATAACTAGTCCAAAAGTCAAACTAAAAATACTAAAAATACGAGTAACTCCAACCACACGTCAGAGTCTAAACAACGTATAAAGAGTCCAACAATAACGTATAAAGTCTATACAATACGCCAATACTATCTATAAACAACAGAAAATAGAAAATACATCAAATAACAGAAACAATAAACGTCGCTCGCCCAACCCAAAGCTAAGCAAGAGTATCGTCATCAGAAATACCTGAAAAACATACAACAGTCCACCATCAGTGGCGAGTAACATAACTGACTCACCCTAATGGGAATACACATGAACATAGCATAAAGCAAATAGTCAACATCAATAATCAAAGTACGAGAACAACCTAAAAACGTGAACTCAACTCAAACAACCTAACCAACTATCTTTGGCGCAATCATTCATATACTAGACCGGACTGTGCTCGTACGAACGCATCTTACGCGATCGAACTTTCTACTATGTTCAGATTTGAGAATCTTACTCCTAAACCCCATGAAACCAATCTTACTGGAAATCCATGTCCCGTGAAACCAATCTTACTGGAAATTCAAAGGATCACATAGTATGACTCCAACTATCCCAATACCGCGGATGGAATAGGGGCAACGTCTTAACCCAAAAACAAAGAATCTTACTCTAAGTTTTAGGCGTCTAGAAATGAAATCAAGCTAACTTTATTAATTAACCATTTAACCATTTTATTATCTCAACATAACTATATTAAATTCAAGAATTGCCTCTATGCCTTGGTTCTTGAAAATAACTAGTTAAAACATCGAAGTTATACTCAAGATTTCCTTTGCGCCTTGATCTTGAGCCTAACCAACCATAATCCATTACTTTTAAATCCATTCTTTAACCAACTTTGACTCAATCTTTAACTTTCTTTAATCTTTAAACCACTTTCTTTAATTATCAAGATTCAACCAAGAACTCATCAAGACTCATCAAGAATTCAAAGAACTCAACAAGGACTCATAAAGAACTCATTCAAGATTCAAGATCTTCAATCAAGAACTCAATCAAGATTCAAGAACTTCAATCAAGAACTCATCCAAACACCAAACATCACACGCATATCATCATCATCAATCATTCGAAAATTCAACTTTAACTTATCCAAAATTCATCAAACTTTAACATAATTATCATGATCATAAAACAACATAAATTCAATCATAAAATCATCAAATCCATCATCAAAATATCATGGAAACCACATAAAAATCAGAATATAAACAATACATAAAATCATGATTAAACATCACCAAACAACCCATACATGCATTTAATCTATACTATAAACATAGTATACCAACAAGGTTGAGAAAGTATGTTACCTTATTGAGGATTACACACAAAATCAACACAAAAAGTGCAGTCCGGAAACAAGTCTCACACGGCCACACAACACGGCACAAGCACGGTCTTCACACGAGTTGCACCCACACGGCACACACACACGGCCTGCACACACGGCACCACCACGAGCACCACTGCACCACCACGAGCACGGCCACGAACACTGCAGCACGGCCTCTCACACGAGCCACTACACGGTCACCCACTTGATCACGAACAAGACCCAAAACCAACCCGAACTAGTGATCTTGAATGAAATGAATGTGTTTAGGATTGTGTTTGAATACTTAAAGATCAATAGAGTTTGAATCTTTAAGTTTGGGATTCAAAAAATGGATAAACAATTGGATGGGTTTAATAGCCAAAAATGGCGTGTGAACTAGAGAGCAAATGGGAGAGATTTGTGCTTGAATTTGATGGCAAGAGCTTTTGATGGCAAAAAGAGCAAGGGCCTTACTAACTCTCCTATTTATAGAGTTAGTCAAGGTGTGAACACAAGGCAAGTGGCAAGCCTTGCCATGCCTTCTAAAAACCGGCCATGAGGGGCAATTGGACCTAAAAATGGGCTCTCGTGATTAATTGGGCTTATTTGCAAAAACCGCATGATTAATCATGCATAAATCGATTTAGCCCAAAATATTAAATAATTAATTAGAAAATTAAATAATAAAAATTCTAATTAATTAAATAATAAATAACATAAATAATAAAAATTGAAAACAAATATTTCGAATTAAATCAAAAATTTTCATATAAAATAAAATAAATAGTTCAAAAATAAATTTGAACTAACACATAAATACACATAATTATCGGCAAAAATACCAATAAAATCTGGGTCATTACAGTATACTTTTAAACTCTTATTCAACGAGTACATGATTCTCTTATTTATATGCATGTTTAATTTCTTTATTTTTTTTAATATACATTGTGTATATGTATAGATATTTCTTATATATTTATGGTAAAACATTGTGTATATGAAGAGATATTTCTTATATAAGTCAAATAAAATCCCGTGCAAAATACGAGGTTAAAACTAGTTCCTAATTAATACATCGAGTCATACTATCTGACTTAATATTTAATGTTAGACAGGCTAAGCTCAATACATGGTTACAAGGTTTTAAAATACAAAGACCACACATAATGCTTTAAGGGTTGACATATAAGCATGCTAATTAAGTATCACATCAGCAAAAAAAAAAAAAAAAAAAAAAAAAAAAGAAAAAAAAAAAAAAAGACTCAAACCTTCATCTCCCATAGTGAGTTCATTGAGTTGCATACCCTTGCATACAATCACCCCTTTATTTTCTATTGCCATAGATTTCATATAATTTTTATGAAGGGATAATTCACACAAATTTAGAAGTTACAAATTTCTTACGACAGTTTATGGTTGTGACGATATTTATAAGAATATGGTGAAAGTATTGGGTCGGACCGTCTGACCAAACACAAACTGTCAGATGGGTTGTCTGACCCAAAACAAACTATCAGACTGGTTGTTGTAGAATTTTGGAAGGGATTAATAAAATGAATAATAGTTTTGGAAAGCTAAAACTCAAACATCATACTTAATATTTTCCATTCTGAAATCAACTTACAAAAGATGCATTAAATAGAAAAAATACTTAACACATAAGTACTATGGTTTAGGAAAACCACCCACTAACATTACTCCACTAAGTCACTAACCTAATGATACTTGACCACTCCAAGCATTACTGACTACTAACTAACTTCTAATTAATGGTACCTAATTTTGACTAATTAAAAATCTACTCAATACAATATTATTTTAATAACTAAGAAACTAACGCATCTTTGAAGCACACCAACATACCCCTTTGCTTCAAAGTGGGATCTTCAAGAACTTGTACTTAGCTTTCATATTGTTGTCACAGACTTAATTTGATACACTTCTAATCGGTAACTCCTGTTGATGCACATTATCACCAACATTACTTTTAAAACTGTTGATGCACATTATCATCAACCTTCATTTAAATTTGTTGATGCACATTATCATCAACCTTCATTTAATGGAGCACTTCTCTCCAAATTTGTACTTGTTGATGCACTTCTCACCAACTCTATACTTCTTAGGTTTTGGAGCACTTCTCTCAATGAACTCTATTTGATGTTGTCTTGCATATTGACTGCGTCCTCCACCAATTTTTTTACGACGACAACCACGACTACACATAATTTAAAACGAGACGAATCCTTGACGCCAGTTTTTTTTTTGCCCTCTTTCACATTTTTTGGGGCTAAAAGGGAACCCATCAACAATGCTCACACTTTTTTACAAAAAATTATTTTTTCATCACTCTTTTTTTTATCACTCTTTTTTTTTCTTTCTTTTCTTCATCTTTCCCTTCTCTTTTTTCTTTCACTATCCCAGATCTAACCTGAAGCTCTTGACACCATGTAGAATTTTGGAAGGGATTAATGAATTGAATAATAGTTTTGGAAAGCTAAAACATAAACATCATACTTAATATTTTCCATTCTGAAATAAACTTACAAAAGATGCATTAAATAGAAAAAAAATACTTAACTCATAAGTCATATGGTTTAGGAAAACCACCCACTAACATTACACCACTAAGTCACTAACCCAATGATACTTGACCACTCCAAGTTTTACTGACTACTAACTAACTTCTAATTAATGGTACCTAATTTTGACTAATTAAAAATCTACTCAATACAATATTATTTTAATAACTAAGAAACTAACGCATCTTTGAAGCACACCAACAGTTGTCTGACCCAGCACTACCAACAATGGCAAGCCATGAAAACTGCAGCACCACCGCCAACCCACGAAACTGCAGCACCACCGCCCAACCACAAAATTGCAGCACCTCCATGCAACCATTGCAAACCAAAGCATTCTTCTTCAAATGCAAACCATGCAACCAATCATTGGCATTACTTCATCTTTTAATATCTATACTTTACCCACCAATAAGGCTAGGAGTGAGAAAAAAAAAATTTAAATTTTTTCAAAGATATTTTTTACAAAAAATAAAATATAAACTCTAAAATTCCTATTTTTTCTCTACAAATAGAGACCCATATTGATATAATAACTTTGTAACCCCAAAATAACTTTGTAACTCCCTACAAAACACTTTGAATTAGGGGTGTAAATGTGGTCAAAAAACTGTTTGACCGACCGTTACTGACCGATACCGAACCTGTTTTTGACCGTATTTTTAGTGACCGGATACCGACCGCTACCGAATCCGAATTATACCGAAACCGTTTCTGACCGATTTTACGCATACCGAAACCGACCGGTACCGAGTCCGTTTAAGACCGAATCCGTTTTCGACCAGTTTTTATTATACCAAGACCGACCGTTATCGAAACTGTATTGTACCGAATCCGTTTTTGACCGATTTTTTACCGACCGTTTTCGACCGACCGCTTTTGACCGATCGTTTTCGACCGAAATCTTATTGTACTGAACCTGTTTTTGACAGACCATTTTTTATCGAACATATTTTGACCAACCTTACGACTGAAGTACGACTGACCCCATTTTTTTATCGAACTTATTTACATGATTGATGATTATCATCATCGTTATCATGAGTATCATTATCAATTCGTTGTTGTTGCTAATTCTTATCAATATTGTTATCATCTTTGTTATCGTCAATTCATTATCATCCATCATCATCTTAATCGTCATCATAAGCTCATAACCATTTATTATTAGCGTCATAATCCATCACCATCATCCATGTCGTCATCATCATCATCATTCATGACCATCTATCATATTGATCATCAACATCCATCATCGTCATCATGCTTCAGCATACATCATTGATGTCATCATCATCATTGTCATCATATGCATCCATCATCAACATTCATCACCATTCATATACATCATCACCCATGATCATTATCATGACTTATTATCATCCATCATCAACGTTATCATCACCATACATAATTGATGCCATCATAATTCATCACCATCATCAATCAACATCCTTCATGTTGGCCAACATCGTGATCAACACCAATTCACCATGCATCATCCACCAAGATTATGATCATCGTGGTTATTACCATCCATCATTATTATGATTGATCAATTGATTATTTATGTCATTGACTCACCATCATATCATTATTACTATTGTTACCATATGCGTAGTATATTGCTTTTATGATGATGATGACAAGTTGACAACGATAAATCCCATCCTCATAGCCATTGATATTCTAATGATATATATTTTTATTATAATCGTAGCCATCACAATCATCATAAATTGATATGGTTCATCGAGATTATTCTTTGATGTCCATATATAATATTTATATTAGTCACTTATTAAAGTCGTTGTTATTCTCATAATTCAGGGGTGGGCATAGTTTTCGATCCCAAGATTCTAAGCCACATATTCTAAGCCAACTAACCCGAAATATCAAAATCCGATCTGGAGTTTTGAATTGACTAATTGTATTGTGATTTATTTGTGTTCGATCGTTTAAGACTAACAGGTTACGTCCTACATTTGACCTTGATCGACCGATTATGACCCGCATGCTGATTTTGACCAAGCGATTATGACCCGCATACTGATTTTGACCGATCGATTATAATCCACATACCAATTTTGACCGATCGATTATAACCCGTATACCGGTTACGACCTGTAAAAAACCGTTTTTAACCGACCGAATGTGACCTGTTACCGATAACGACCGGACCGATAAGTACCGGACCGAAACCGACCGACACCTGTTTAGGAAAATATCGAATTTGACCGGATACCGAATAAGTCCGACCGTTACCGACCGATACCGAAAGAGCTCATATGACCTATTTTTGACCGACCGTTTTTGACCGAACCTGTTTTTGACCGACCAGTTTCCGACCATTTGACCATTTTTACACCCCTACTTTGAATCCCACTTAAACATTTTGTAACCCCACGTAAATACTTTGTAACCCCAAAAACACTTTGTAACCCCACTTAAACACTTTGCAACCTTACGTAAGCACTTTATAACCCTAAAAAAATATTTTGTAACCCTGTATAAACACTTTGTAACAAAATAAAAAAAACACACACTTTGGAACCCCAAATAAACACATTGTCAGGGCCGGTGATTGAGTTGTGCAAGCAGCCCAACCACAAAGGGGCCCCCATAGTAACAGGGCCTCTAATTTTAGTTTTGGATATTAGTAATATGTTGTGCATAAGTGACAGATTAGTGAGGGGTGGAGCAGTTGTCTTGTTTTGCTTCCACAACTCAAGTTTGAATCCTATTACACTATGCTTTGAACTCTTTTTTTTTTTTTTTTTAATAATCAACTCATGCTACTTTATTCCTCCAATAGACTAATCTTATGCAAGTCACCCATCTTTTTCCTTCAAATTTTCATCCTTTACTTTTATTTTATTGTTTATGTTGTTAAAAAAAAGTTCTTAATATTGAACAAATTGTTTTTCTTTCTTATTGATCACTTTACAAATAATGAGTTTCGTAAATGCATTGATCAATTTACAAATAATGAGTTTCGTAAATACAAACATGATACATAATATAATATATTTCGTATGTATTTTATTTCATGTTATTAAAGCTTAGAAAAAAAATAAGGGCCTAATTCTAAAATTAGCCCAGGGCCCCCAAATTGTTTGAGACGACCCTGCATATTGTAACCCCACTTAAACACTTTGTAACAACAAAAAAAACAACACTTTGTGACCCCAAATAAACACTTTGTAACCCATTTAAATACTTTATGACCCCAATAAAAAAAATTGAACCCCACTTAAATATTTTGTAACCGCGTTTTGTGACCCCAATAAAACACTTTGTAACCCGACTTAAACACTTTATAACCCCACTTAAATACTTTGTAACTCTACTTAAGCACTTTGTAACTCCACGTAAACACTTAATAACCTAAAAAATACTTTGTAACCTCAAAAAAAAACTTTGCAACCCCAAAAAAATAATTTGTAACCCCAATAAAACACTTTGAACCTCAATTAAACACTTTGTAACCCTAACAAAACACCGTGTTACTCCACTTTATAATCCCAACTAACAAAATGCAACACTTTGCAACTAAAATAGATTATTTTGCTATTGGGGTTACAAAGTGTTTATTTGGGGTTACAAAGTGTTTTTTGGGTTACAAATTGTTTACGTGGGATTACAAATTGTGTCGTAGGAAATTACTATATCAATATGATTCTCTATTTGTAGCGTTGAGCGCGGTGCAGTTTGGTGCGTTTTGAACGTCAAACCGCACCAAACCGCAAAATTACAGTTTGTCATTTTTGAAACCGCACCGCAATTTATATCAAAGCGCACCAAACCGCACCGCAAAATACGGTTTGGTGCGGTGCGGTTTGCGGTTTAACCCACTTTTTAAATTTTTTTATTTTTTAATTAGTAATTGATAAGAAAAAATAAATCCTAGATTTATTTTTTGTTAGAGCCTTAAAGAGTTAGAGAAGCCTTAGATAGTTGCGGCCTTGCGGGTTTAAACAACTAGATAAGGCACAAGAAAAAACAAAATGAATAATTTCAGTAGGGTAATAGGCCAAATAAAAAGTATAAAATTAAATATTTTAGAATAATTTTAAAAATTACGGTTTGCGGTTTGGTGCGTTTTCAAAATTTTCGAAAACCGCACCGCATCGCAATATTACAGTTTGGTAAAATTACAAACCAAACCGCACTTTTTAAACCACAAACCAAACCAAATTGCACAATTGCGGTTTGGTTTGCGGTTTGGTGCGGTTCAGACCGCACTCTACTCAGCCCTATCTATTTGTAGAGTATTAAAAAATAAAAATTTTGGTGTTTAGATTTTATTTTATAGAATTGTATTTTTTGTACAAAAATACATTTGAATTTTTTTAAAAAAAAGTATTACCTCTCTCCTAATATGATTGGTGGAAAAATATTATAAGTAAAAGTGGTTTATTAGGTTGCATGTGTTTAATGGAACATGAAGGATAATAAGCTTCCAAAATCAGCTGCATGTACAGCAAGCCGCATGTTTTAAAACTATACAACCTGTTGTATATAAGAATTTGTGCATTTGTATTAGGTAGTACCAAAGAAGAGAAACTTCTTTTTCTTTTAATTGAGGAAAGTTAACCCGTTTTTAAAATAGGATTGCCTAGTCAAAAAGTATATATGTAAGTAGAGCTGACAAAATATGACCCAACCCAAACCCAACCCAATAATAACGGGTTGGGTTGAGTTTTTTAACCCGTTTAGCTAAATGGGTTGATCTAACCCAACCCATTTAGTTTAATGGGTTGGGTCGGGTTGAAATTCTCAACCCAATTTCAACCCGCTTAACCCATTAAGAATATAATTTGTAATAAAATTAGTTTCAAGTTAAATTAACTTACTAATCTAATATATCACATTCATATTTTTATTTTTTACTATGTAATACATTTTTTACAAGTTATGTAGATGGTTGTAATGTCTTAAAATCTATTGTATTTATCTTGAACATTAGAACTTAAAAGGTTGTTAGTTATTAATTACCGTATGTGTATATAAGAACATGAACAATATGACATATAGTGGTATAACTTTATTTGATGCTAATGAAAAAGTGATAATATTCTTAAACGGGTTATTGGGTCAACCCATTTATTTATAAGGTTGGGTTGAGAATCTCAACCCGTTTAACTAAATGGGTTGGATTTGGGTTGAGGATTTCAACCCATTTATATTAATGGGTCAACCCGAACCCAATCCAGGTTGACCCATTTACAGCTCTACATGTAAGACAAGAAAATACAATTTTTCTTTTTTGAAATTATGTTTTCAATAAAATTGCACAAAATGTGACTTTTTTAAGATTCCAATTTTGAAAAACTATGTATTTCCTAACTTAAAACCATGTTACTCAATAAGTATACTTATACTAAAATGTTAGGTTGAAAATTTTATGAACCAACATCCTCCACCTGAAACAACAGTTACACCATGAAGAGCAACGCACACCACAGAAAAGGTTGCTCACCAACTGATGGCACTTCCAACACGAGTTATTTTAAAGTACATTAACAATATATTAAATTAGTATACAACAGATCTAAATTAAAAGTGTTCCAAAATTATTTACTTTGTTAAAATCACTCTCCAATAAACATTGTTATATCTAGAAATAATATATAGTGCGAAAAAAATTAATTTTATAAATTTTATGTCGATTACCAAATATTACGGAAAAAAAATGAAAAATTCTAAATTTTATCGGAGCCACGAACCCCATTTGAATTGGTTGCATCACCACTATCAATAAAGTTAACATTTTATCAACAAATTAACAAATAATGTTATCAAACTGACTCTAAATTGTCTTACTACTCATCTCCTTATACATTAATTTAGTATAAACCCAATTGACAAAGTTTTTTTTTTCTTGCACAAGGACAAGGTAGTGTCGTGTGGTCATCAACAAACACCTCATCTGCCCACTTGGGTAATTTGTTTCGGGCAATTCGGGTTCCAAAATGACAAACAAAAATTCAGACTTCATCTTTAAGATAATGATTTAAGGGTGTAGATGAACAAATTAATCAAAATGATTTTAATACAAGTAAGATTGAGATCATAAGTTACTAATCTTAAAGTTATTTTTGATGAATTTGTTCGTTTGCACCCTTAAATTGCTTTCTTAAAATGTGTGCAAAATATGTTATAGAGGGAGTAATAAATTACTCTTCTTCTTTCAAGCAGTCATCACACTTCAATCCTGGATGTTGAAACCCCTCAATCTTATGGTTTCATTCGGAATTCAAGGAATTTAAACATTACTTCGTCCCTAGAAATTTGCTACTTCATCCGTTTCGAAATAAACGCAACAATTTCTATTTTAGGAAGTTTCAAAATAAATGCAACAATTTAATCTTTCCATTTTAATAAGTTTTTTTTTCCTATCTCTCACATCATCACATACCTCACTTTCTCTCTCTATCCCTTTTACTTTTTTTAATAGGAATTTGTTACGTTACTTTTTTTAAAGCAATATAAAACCATTTTTTATCCTAAAAACACAAAAAAAAAAAAAAACCCTTTTTTATTGAATTTATTTAAACTAAACTAGACTTGTCTAAATGAACTGAATTATTACTAAATCCTAGACTTATTATGTGAGTTAAAATGAACTGAATTTACATTGTCTAAACTGAAATTCCAAAAAGTATGTCCAAAAATACATGTCAATTACTGATGTAATAAAAGATCGGAAAAAAAAAACGAAGCAAGGGCTTAGTCAGTAGACCAGCCTTTTATATGCACATATTGATAGTTTGATACAGGAGCGAAGCTATGATTAGAATATTAAGGGGTTCAAAAATATTTGTAAAAATTTAAAATATATATAATTTATTTATTATTAAGTAATAATGAGGACATGCATATCTTATCTCATTCTTTAATTATTTTATCATTAATATTTTTTACATTTTTTTATATAAAAACTACAGACAAAAAAACTACAAAATAAAATTAAATCCAATTTAAATTGGACACACGTACTTTGAAGTTAACAAAAATCATTAATCATAGAGTAAAATCCTACCTTAGCACAAATTTACAAAATACCAGTTTGGTAAAATAGTTAAACTAGTTAAATAGTTAATTAGTACTCCCTCCTTTGGAATTTAGTTAATACATTCGCATTTTTACATCTCATGAAACAAGACTTTAATTAAAAATATATTAAACTATACATAATAAAAAATTACAATAATTATATATTTGAAAAGTATATATCGAAACGAATTAAACTAAACCAATCATGACTATGTTTTTCTTACGCTAATACAACTAAAAGCAGTCCAGGTTCACATATGAATAATGATACAAGTCAAAATGTAGCAACTAAATTGAAATAGAATATATATTTTATAAAACCTTATCTGGACCATATAGTAAAACTAATGGTCATATTTATGACTTATAGTTACCAGACTCCTTCTAGTCCCCATTTAGCTTCAGCCTTAATTTAATACATGCATATATGATATGGAGTACGTGTTACAGGCTTATAGCACAATATATAAACATCTCAACAACAAAATAGCCAGAAGAAACTGATATTTCACAAGTTTTAACTAAGTACAACTTCTATCAACAGACTGTATTTGTCATTTCAAATGATAACATCAAACCTTACTGCAAAATTATTTAAACCAAAGCCTAAAAAAACCAAATATAAACAAAAGCCAGCTATGAACTTCACTTTCCTCGCTTGAAAATTCTGGAGCCTTAGAGTGTTGCACTGGAAATCATACAACTTTGAGAAGCATCATAAGTTGATGACACACAAAACAACGAACTTATTACAAGAAACAGTGTTGCCCAAAGTACACAATTAGCATGGAATTTAGGGAACTAGGTAACACTGATAGGAACCAATTCAGATTCCACCTAGCCCTCCCAAGTCACAATTCCGCCCGAAATTCCTATGTCCGGGATGTTGAGGTAGACCAAAAGCACCAAAAGCCAGTTGCCGGTCATAATCTCCACCTATAATGAAAGGAGGGCTGAAGGGATTCGGATCCCTTCGGCCCGGAAATAAACGCCGAAATGGAGGAGGTTCTTGCCACCGAAATGGCATAGACACCCTCCTTCTCTTCTTCATAATATCCCAAGAAGCAGTAAACTTTGCCTTCCATTGACAGTCCCTCTGTAATGCTGCAGTCATCCTAAACTCTTCTTCAAACTTCAACCTCCAAAGATCGTTATTCGAAGCAACAAATCTCAATTCAGAACAAACACATTCCACTCTTGCAACATCTATTGCAGGAAGTGATTCTAGAATCTTGAGTTTGAGCTCCGTAGGAAGGCGCATCAAACAAGGCGGAGGAACTAAACCCAATTGTCCACAAAGATCAATTAATAAAGGATATGCAAGTCCATCCTTTACAATCTTCCAAAACTCAAATATTTTATGATTTACATCTATCTCAATTTCAGAATCAGTATAATAATCCCTCTTGTTCCAGATTGAACTCAATATTGAAACAAACCTAGGTTCATCCAAGCACACTCTATGGATGTTATATCCTTTGTTAGGCAAAGAACCATAAACATTCACAAACTTTCCTAGCGATTGGAACTTCAACACAACCTTCTCAACAGCCTCAGATGTTGAAGACTGTGGAAGAGTGTAATGCAAAGTCATACCAAAAGCTAAAGAGGGCCACTCCTCAGCAAGATGAAAGCCATCAACTTTCATGCCTGAAACAGAGTCATACCCTACAAAACCACACTCCAATAAAACAGCATGTACAGCAATTACTAACAGCTTATGATCACTGCCCTTAGCAGCAACATCTCCCACCTCCTTAAAATATATCTTCTTCAAAAAACTTGGCACGGAAAAAGTATAACTTTCCTTAACTTCATCAACCTCCATTTCATCGTTCCCTTCATATAATTCAACAGACGTTTCCTCATTATTATCACTCAGTTTTAAGGAACCTTCTTCTATCTGGGTATTATTCATCGACTCTTGAATTTGACTTCTTGAACCAATCAATTCACCATATTTACAGGGTTCAACCACCTGGGTTTTCCCCAAACTATGACTATCATAACAAGAACTACCCATTTGCGAGCTTCCTTCTATGTGGGTATCCGTCAAATCTCTAACTTTGACACTTGGGTTGATCAATTTACCAGATTCTACTTTGGTGATATTCATCAAATTAACAGGTGTATCGTCGCTAATACTAATTGTCCGAGTAATTTTTAATTGAGAATGCGATAAATTAGGGATTTGAGAGGAAAAAGCGTAAGGGTTTTGAGAATAGTAAATAAGATCACCTGACGTAACGCCGAGCGATTGGATAGATTCTTCAGGAGAAGACGCACAAAGCTCCTCTTTTTTGTTGAGGGATATAAGCAAGTTTTGTCGAATTACAGAAGAAGAAGACGATGAAGATGAAGAAAAGAGCTGAAGATTGATAGCTTCCTTCAATTGTTGAAGATTACAATTATTGGCGACTTCAATTTTGTTTGTTTGTTTAGTTTCCAAAGATCTCAGTCTCGATCTCATGGTTGCTTGAGAAAGAAATCAGCGAAATCGATTATGGGGATTTTGTGCAGTGAACAGAAAACACAAAGTCGGTGTTATACTAGAATAGAGGCGAGACGAGTGTTTGAACAAATTGGACGCAGATAGTAAAGGGTAAGAATCGCAACAGATCACACTCGGATCAAAGAATGCATTATCCGACTCTGACCCGATTGTTAATTAGTTATCACTATTGGATTTTTTAGTTGGAGTTGGGTATTGATTTTATTTTCCGGATTCAAATCGGATTTTTTCTTGCAGATCGAATCGGGTTTTTTTCTTACGGATCAAATCGGACTAACTAGGGTTGGATCCGGATTATATTCACATCCCCAAACAAAACAAATCTTTAATATTACATTAAAATTAATTTATATTATTGCAGTATTGTAAATACAAAATTAGATATTATATCATAATAAAATAAACTACGTATATAATTACTACTAAATAATTTATATGAAACTAGATAAATTTAATTAAATACAACTTAGAAAAATAAAAATTCTATGGAGGTGAAAAGATGAAGAAAAATATACTTATAATAAATAGGAAAATTGCCCCAAATAAGCCAACCTTTGCGTGGTCTTCCACAATTAAGCCAACCTTTGAATAATCCAGATTTAAGCTAAGCTTTTCATCATTAAAGCTAAATCTAGGTCAGATAACCTGTGACCTGTTTTACAGGTAAAACTTTTTATATATTTTTTTTAAACTCTTCTTCTCTCTCCTCCCCTTTTCTCACTCCCCACCTCTCTGACTCTCTCACTCCCCACACTTCTCACTCCTCCAATCTCACCATCTACAGCCACCACCACCACCTGCCGCCGAGCTACCGCCACTTACTGATGATCTGCCACCACTTGTTGCCGCCGTAGATCTGCCGCTACTTGTTGCCGCCGTAGATTTGCCGCCACTCGATGTTGTCGACACGTTTCTCTCTCCTCACCTCTCTTATTTTTTCTTCTTTCTGGTGACCTTGGGTTTTTAGGTTTAGGGTTAACGGTGTTTGGTTCGATTGGGGGAGGGGGGCGGCGGTGTTTGGTTCGATTGGGGGGAGGGGGCGGCGGTGTTTGGTTTGATTGCGGAGAGGGGGGCGGCGGTGTTTGGTTCAATTGGGGGGATTGGGAGTCACGTTGTGGTCCTGGGTTTAGGGTATGGTGGTTCAGTGGTTTTAGGTGGGAGTGGGTTTAGGGTGGTGGGTTGTGTTCGATGGTCAGTGGTGGTGGTGGTAGGGTTGGGTTAGGTGGTGGGGGGTTGGGTTAGTGGTTGTTAATGGTGTGGGTTGTTGTGTTTTGTGATGGTGGTGGTTTGGTTAGTGGTAGGGGTGCGTTGTGTTTCGTTTGGTGGTGGTGATGGTGGTTTAAATTGTGGTGGGGCTGGGTTTGGTGGTTTCAGTGGTGATGGGATTGGCCTGGGTTTGGTGGTTTCAGGGTGGTGGGGCTGGATTTGGTGGTTTCAGTGGTGGTGAAGCTGGGTTTGGGGTTAGTGTCAGTTGGTGGCTGGTGGTGGTGGGTTTGGCTAGCTGGTGGTGGTAGTGGGTTTGGTGGATGAGTTATTAATCATTTTTTTTTGTTAATTCATCATATTTTTTTTGTTAATTAATCATTATAGTCTTAATTTAGTATAATTAATTAAAATTAACCTGTTGTAACCTATAATAATAGGTAAACTAAAACAGTGGCCTAAATTTGGCTTTAATGATGAAAAGCGTAGCTTAAATCTGGATTATTCAAAGATTGGCTTAATTATGGAAGACCACTTAAAAGTTGGCTTATTTCAGGCAATTTTTCCTAATAAATAAGCAAGATAATTAATTCAAAGAATGGTGTTTTTTATTTGATCGAAAATTATTGATCTATCCTTGTTGATCTGTTCATTAATTTATTTTTGTGTTTTTTTTCTGGTTGAAGACGGTGAATTGGTGATAGGTTGAAAGAGATGAACGTAGTTGAAGATATATTGGGTTGTAGAAAAATTAGAGCAAATGTTCTTTGCAAGAAAAAAAATTGATAAAAAAATTCCAAGTTAATGATTAACTCAACAATTATGTAACAAAAGTTAAGTTTAAGTACCAAAATACAACTTTTGCAGCTAAAGTACCCAAATTATAACTTTTGTGAAAATTCAATACCCTATAGTGCATTTAACTCAAATTTTTTAGTTATACACCACATAATTCACTGCCTCATATCTCTTTTGTGACATGGGTTTACAATTAGAGGTTGAGAAATATTGTCACAATTAAATTTTTGGATATCCCACCAGAAAATTTGTATCCATTTAAATATACTCACACTTCTTAATTCTTATACTACATGTTTAATCTTAATTAAATGTTGATTTTCTTTATTAGAAAATCCAGAAACTTCTTCCTTTTTATTAATTGGAGTTTAATCAAAATTTTGATTTTGTTTATTTTTTCTATTAATTAAATACTAAAATATGTTTCATTAGTATAAATTTATAATACTAACTTTGTTAATTTTTATGTGCAACAATGTGAAAGAGTAGAAGGAAATTTTTTAACCGTAGCACATAAAAAATTAGCAAAGGTAATAAAAAGGTTTTGATCAAACATTACAATGATTGTCTTTTGAAGAAAACCAATGCACTCCATCCGTCTTTTTTTACTTGCCACTTTTTGCTTCTCACATCTCCTAAGTCCACTTTAAATAGAAGTATTTTTGCTTATATAACATTATAACCTCTATATATATATATATATATCTATAAAGAATTTTTTGTCAGATGAAACCTTTTAAAAACTTTTTTGCAAGGTGAAACCTTAAACTAGAAAATATTTGTCACATGAAACCTGCCACTCATTTACCAACGTTAACCCATGTTTAACATCTTAATCACAAATTAAGAAACTAATTAAAAATCTAACTAACCTAATTTGAAACACCTAACTAAGTTTATTTCAAATTAGGTTAGATTTTTTTAATTAACCTCCTAATTTATAATTAAGACGTTAAACATGGGCCAATGTCATTAAACTTGGATCGACGCCAATCACCAGTAAATGAGCAACAGATTTCATGTGACAAATATTTCCTACTTAAAAAAAAAAGGTTTCATTTTGCAAAAAAAAAAAAATAATAAATAAAAGGTTTAGTCTGACAAAAAATTATATTTTTAGACGAATCAAACTAGATCCATGATGACTATATTTTTCATTATATACAAGAAATTATAAACTAGGAACAATCAAAGTTTTAAAATGAACCGTGTCATTTTGTGGTACGTAGTTGGCATTGCTTGTAAAAACTGGCATAAGATGAACAAAGGCAGAACCGCAGAAACACAACTACAGCCTGAAGACACCAGACGACCAAAAAGTCCAGACTTTGATCAAAAAGGTAAAGTTGGAAAATCCTCTGTCAAGCCTCAACTAGTTTCAAGTAACCAAACACAAAAAGAACACCCTACAGCTCTCAAATACACAATCTATTCTACATACTTCTAAATACGAGTGATCCACAATATTACAAGAAAAATATATCAATGCAAACCCCTAACTGCGAAAGCAAATCAGACACACATCTCATTTTGGATTCCTGAGGACAATGATAACCGAATCTCCTCGGAGGAACATCTTGCTGATAAACCTGTCCTTGTTCACAGGCTGAGCCTTCTTCTTCCCTTTCCCAGTTTTAGGCACCTACAACACAACAACAAGGAATTATGTTCGCAGTTTGATATACATTTTTGCATACCATGAATAATGTAATTAATAAACTCTTTCTTTCTGCCCAAAATGAATGGTCATATGATATAGCCTCCATCAAATTATTATAAGAAATCACATGAATAATCTCATTTTCCAACCATCTTTTCAACTTTTTATTACACTCTTGGACAAATTTTCGAAAAACAGACCTCAGTCCACATCTCTCGGACATTCTCAAGAACCATATTGCAATGACGGTCAAAAGCTCTCACGCGCCCTAACAATTTTCTGTTATTTCGGCAATTGATCAGGACCTGAGGAGAGTCAAAGCAGATAAATTAGCTACCAATCAAAGAATCCAAAGAAAAAAAAACACCCTAAAAAAGAGGTGACTATAAGGTGGGTGGAGCAAAATAGCATTTGAGAGTAAAAAGGAAAAACTACATTAAGAGAATGATAACCCTGACACAATACTCAAGATAGGGAAAAACATATCTCCTAATTGTTATAAAATAAATCACTAAACATAAGGTGGAAGACGAAACAGCTGTAAAGCATAATAGCACGGTACCTGTGTGTTGTTCTTGACACTCATCATAAGCACAGATAGAGGACCAGTGTTAAACTCCTCTTCCTCATTCTTGACCTGCCAAAGTCATCTTTCATAAGCACAAGCAATATGTTCTAATTAATGAAACAAAAATGTATAATTCATTCATACAACAACTTCACATCAAATGAAGTTGCACAAGGCTAGAGTTAAAAAGGTTATGCCAATAAATTCCTCATGATTTCTAAGTAGTACTCCCTCTTTAACTAATTACTAGCAACAAATGCACTAGCACCAACTCCTAGAAGAAATATGGTAATTGTGTTATTAAGTGGTATAATGATAAAAGTAAGAGAGATAAAAGTAGATAAAAAAAAATGGGGAAAAAATGTGGGCCTACTTGTGTTAGTAATGTGTAAATTATTATGAATAAGGGTAATAATGTAAATTTGTTATTTTTTTATTGCCAAAAATAGAATAAAATGAAATTAGGAAAAAATGTTGCTAATATTATGTTACAACCAAAAATAGAAAATGTTGCTAGTAATATGTTACGGAGGGAGTAATTCATTAGATTAAGGAATTGTTCATTGAACTCATTGAATATTAGTTCAAGGTAGATTGTATGCAGATGCTGTAAGAAATAGCACGAACCCAAAACAGATGATTCAATTTCATTTAGAGCTCGCCACAAGCCACGCGAATAACTAATCAAGAATCTAAAACAAATACCAGATTTGCCAACAATGGTCACTTGCAAAAGATTGTTTAAACTCCAGAAAGCCTCATGTGGAGACCATCAAAGGGGGAGAAAATACATCAGCAATTTATAATGGATGTGATGTAGTGACACAAAGACAAAAGGAATGGACATATTGATACCAATATAACCATAGATATCCACAACAGATTAACCATACAGATTAATTCCTCAAAAACCCAACATCCCAGTAAAGCACAATTATACTGGTAAAAAAAATGAAAACTTCACTGGAACAAGATCATCCTTTCAGGATGTCTGTTTTAGACACTATAAAACTCAACATAATAGAACCAGCAGTCAAAGCCTCAAAGGCAATGCAAAACGCTGTACAATTACATAATGTAAATGATACTTACTGGAGCTTCTTCCGCCATGACACAACTGAAAAACATAGAAAATAATGTTAGACTTAGCGCAACAAAGTCATTAGTAATTTAGTACGGATACCATCAAACAAAAACAAATCAATACTACAAAAGAAGTGATATGTACTATGAACACCTATTCATTACCAAACATTCAAACAAACATTTAACCAAGTTCAACATACCTCTCAAAGCATTAAAATCTTTTACATATTAGATATATATGAAACTGGACAAGCCTCGAGTAGCAATTAATCCAACAATGTAACTAAAAGCTTTCCATTTTTATGCACATAAGACAGAACAACACCATTGGCTTTCCATTGAGCCAACTCTGTTAATATAATACATAACTACTCTTCATCTTAACTCCGCCAGTGGGGTTTCCCGCTGTCAGTCCTAATCCCGAATAAAGGAGGAAGGTTGTGGTAGGCTTGTGACAGCCATCGTAAAAATATGTCACATTCAGGCGCATTGTTGGACAAGAATAGTACTAGGATGGGTGACCTCTTAGGAAGTCCTTGTGTTGCCATGCCGTCGACTACGTGGTTGGCTGAAAATAGTACTAGGATGGGTGACCTCTGGGGAAGTCCTTGTGTCATCGCTTTGGGATTAAGGTGCAGCGCAAGAAGAAGAAGAAGAGAACTACTCTTCATCTTCGATTCAATCCCTAAATCCCTAAAATAGGAAAATATCCTTCAGCTTCCAAATAACAATAACATCATAACACCTTAGTTTTAAAAAGCGCGTTTGAGTCGCGCGCCCATGCACGAACCCGAGCTCAGCCAATTGGAAAATCGCGCCAAGGTGGTTGGGCGTAGCGAGGTCTGAAAAGCGTGCACCTCTTCTGCGCCTCAAATGCCTTTTGGGTGATGAGGCGTTGGGTTGGGTTGCACATGATTAAATTTAACATCACTTATGTAGTTATGTATATTCATTTGTATACTACTGATTGTTCATTTGTAAATTATTGATTGTTCATTTGAAACTATTGATTGTTCATTTAATATTTATGTATTAGATGTTTTTTGTTTGATTGATTGTTCGTTTTTAGTTCTTATATTGTTCATTAGGAAAATATCAGTTATATATATTTTTCATTTGTATAGTATTGATTGTTCATTTGTAAACTACTCATTGTTCATTCAATTTATATGTGTATAAATACTCATTGTTCATTAGAAAAACTGAGTTTTTATTTAATAAGTTAATATTAGGAAGTTTAATAATGAAATAAAAAAAGTAGGATTGAAAATTAAAAAAAAAAAGGTTTTTTTTTTTAAAATATGAAAATACTAAATTTTGGTTACAAACCCTACTAATATTCATTTAAATTGAACTAATGTACTGATGTACATGCATGAATACCTTCCTCATGGTACTCATGTGTGTACCTACATCTAATTGCTTTCAAGTCACCTTGGTCGGTCCCAATTGAAGCTTGAGCTTACAATTGAAGCTCGATTTCCAATTGAAACTTTGCGTGAAAACCCTAGATTTCCCATTTGAACCAAAGCTTGACGGAATGTACCTCAATTAACACAGGAGATCTCAAATAATACTTCATCTTATATTCTTTTTCTTCTCTATTCCTCTTTTCTTATTTGAAAAGTCAGCAAATTTATGTTTAAATCTGTCAATTTCTTCGGACTTTCCTCTTCTTTGCTTCTCTTTTCTTCCTCTTCTATGCACAACCCTTTCAAATTCTTTCGATTCAAGTTGTCTTATTCAAGTATTCAACCCTTCTCTCTTTTTTTCCCTTTCTTTCTCCTTTTCTACTGCTTCAGCATATGATTCATGCTTTCTGTCTTTTTCTCTCTTTGTCTTTGTTTGGTACTTTGGTCAATTACTAAAGGTGGTGATACAGCCTCCGGTACCGAATTTTAGTACTGACTACTTTTCTAATTTTTTTTTTGGAAATTTTTTTTTTGACAATATTTCAATTTTATGGGTTGTTTTATATGGAGTATAATTTATATTTCCTCAGTTTTTTTAATTAATACACAACCTTCCAACCTTTTTCCCTTGCTGATACAACACTTTCAAGATAAATATCTCAAATTAAGTATCTTTAAAGACTATAAAAACTCGATATTAAATAATTATGTGTTGAATCAAATCAAATGAAGCCCAAATAAGTATATTTTTCTTTACATAAAACCTATAAACTATTGTCAAATCAATTTTGTGAACAATAACAAAAGTCAAATAGTGTAAATTCTAAATTTTGTTTTCGAAAAAAAAAACCCAGAGGAAGCATATCTTATGTGGTGTTTAGTACAAAATAATCTCTACATTTGGTTTCTATTATAGCACTTAAAGTGTGTTTCATATTCAAAAGGGGCGCGACTACACCCTTGCGACTCATGCCTAAGCTTCGCGGCCCCTTTGTGCCACGGTGCACCTAGCGTCCTTCAAAACTAAGCATAGTACACAAAAGCATCTAAACTCTAAAGAACTTCAAACCTTTAAACAGGATTTGTTGGCAAGAAAGAAATTAAATGAACTCACACAAACAATCTTACTTCCTTGTTTTTGTGCATAGCAAACAAAAGAATCTAAACTCTAAAGAGCTTCAAACCTTTAGACAGAATTTGTTAGCAAGAAAGAAATTAACTGAAATCACACATAAACAATCTTACTTCCTTGTTTTTGTGCAAAAGTTAACAAATTGTTCACTAATTTTACCCTAAATACTCACATATAAAATTGTAATAACGCAGCCTACCACCAAACTATTGGAGAAAGGGGGATGAAACATTGGCATAACCTATAACCGATTAGCAAGATTATAAAAGTAAAAAATAAATAAATAAATAAATAAACGTAAGCAGCCTTATGTTGATTTCTAGTAGAATCACAGCTTCACAAAATCACAACTAATTCCAGAGGACCAGAAAGTGACACATGATCATGATTGTGGCCATACAATAGATATGTTGTCCTACTTGTCCATCAAAAAAAATCAACACATAGCACAAACACGAGCAGCTGATCAAAGCCTCATAAAAAAGTCCTTTTTTCCTTAATAGCTCGGGGAGAAGGGTACTTTAATAAAATATATATCATCTAATGTTGAACAGCATAACAGATTTATGCAACATCATTCTCTACCCCTTCCCTCACTTCCTTCCTGATATTATTGCTATCCAAACACTATGTTGATGAGTGATGGTCCCTCAATGCTCAAACCACATGAAAACTTGTGAATTGCATAAGGGAGACGATTTGGCACAAGGAAAATGGCATTTAAGACTCATTTAGGGTGCATCAGCTTCTACTTTGTCAGACTTGAATTTATCTTTAACATATTGAACCTTATTAGACCTCATTGGAACTTATTAAATCTTATATTCTTATTAGAACTCATTGAACTTGTCAGCCCTAATTTTAAGAAATAATTATAGCTTATGAAAATTTATCGGACCTGTTTTTTTCCCAAAGGAGAAGAGAACACAAACTTCATTGCCTAATGAGAGCTGACAACAAAGTCAAAAGGCTATCGACATCAAATGCACTTCCTTGAGTTCTCTTCAGATTATAGCTTGGGTAGGAGGGTCTACACAGTACAAAGAAACCACAAAGCAAACAGGTCATGTAGATAAGTTGTTACATTCTTTTAGCATATGCTGAAAGTAGAACAAGAAAAGTCTCGAGAACACATCCACCAAAACATGTCCAAATTGATTAGCATTTTCCAACCACCTCCACGAACATCGTTACTATCATTAAACAGTCGTATATAGATGTGTGTCACATTTTCTCCCACCCCCCACCCCTCGACTCTCAAAATAAGGTAGTTCAGCAAAGTGCACACCAACACTTATCACCAAACTATGGCAACAGAATTACCGAAGTAATTTCATCTAACTGAAATTAAGGGACATGGAATACTTTTACAAATGCTGAGGTTTTGATGAATCTCAGAAGGAGAATCCATATTTTTCAAAAGCATATAAATAATAAATGAGAGAATATACAAATTCTGGTTATTATCGCCTTTTTTTCAATCCTCACCCCTCACTGAATTACCTCCTAAAAAATAAACGTGTTACAAGTTCAATGAAGCCTGACTAAGCCACATTCAAGGATTTAGCTAGTAAGCTCGAACGCAACTCTTCTAGGGTCATTGATTTTATTCACTCCTTCAATTCACTTATGGCCCAAAACCATTAGTATAGAATCCAGCTAACATAATAAAATCCAAGTAATTCCAAAGTCCTCCAGAAATTCTATCTATCAATCATTTAGAAACATTGCTTCCTAAAAGCAACAACAAAAACTGAAAATAACAGGCCCGTCCTTGACCCAGGGCAAGAGGGCGACCGCCCTGGGCCCCGAAAGAAAACATCCATTTTCGTAGT
This sequence comes from Salicornia ramosissima, assembly GCA_951394345.1. Classification (NCBI taxonomy): domain Eukaryota; kingdom Viridiplantae; phylum Streptophyta; class Magnoliopsida; order Caryophyllales; family Amaranthaceae; genus Salicornia; species Salicornia ramosissima. The sequence continues at coordinate 22,983,953 of OX596240.1, read as the reverse complement.
CTATAGCACATATATTATCAACAATATTCGATTGGAAATTCATCCTCCTGCTGGCAATAAATAAATTACCCAACAAAGTATAAACTTCCCCGATATATTCAATAAACCCACACTAGAAAAACCCAACCCCATTGTATAATCGATTCTACGGGAAAACAATCTTACCTCAAAAGCTCTGCTTTAATGGAGGAAAGGCACCACAAAACCCACGGCTAACCCAGTCACAGTTAGTTCCACAGAAGAGAGATGAACCTGCTCCGCTACGGTTGATTTTTTTAGGGTTTGAAATGGAAAGAGAGAAAAGTGGGGCAAAAATTAATAGCATCCCACCAGCAAGTAAAAACCCAAAAAAACAAAAGGAAAAATTGCCTAAAATAAGTCAATCTTTTAGTGATCTTCCATAATTAAGTCAATCTTTGAATAATTCAGATTTAAGCTAAGCTTTTCATCATTAAAGCCAAATTTAGGCCACTGTTTTAGTTTACCTATTATTATAGGTTACAACAGGTTAATTTTAATTAATTATACTAAATTAAGACTATAATGATTAATTAACAAAAAAAATATGATGAATTAACAAAAAAAATATGATTAATAACTCATCCACCAAACCCACTACCACCACCAGCTAGCCAAACCCACCACCACCAGCCACCAACTGACAATAACCCCAAACCCAGCTTCACCACCACTGAAACCACCAAATCCAGCCCCACCACCCTGAAACCACCAAACCCAGGCCAATCCCATCACCACTGAAACCACCAAACCCAGCCCCACCACAATTTAAACCACCATCACCACCACCAAACGAAACACAACGCACCCCTACCACTAACCAAACCACCACCATCACAAAACACAACAACCCACACCATTAACAACCACTAACCCAACCCCCCACCACCTAACCCAACCCTACCACCACCACCACTGACCATCGAACACAACCCACCACCCTAAACCCACTCCCACCTAAAACCACTGAACCACCATACCCTAAACCCAGGACCACAACGTGACTCCCAATCCCCCCAATTGAACCAAACACCGCCGCCCCCCTCTCCGCAATCAAACCAAACACCGCCGCCCCCTCCCCCCAATCGAACCAAACACCGCCGCCCCCCTCCCCCAATCGAACCAAACACCATTAACCCTAAACCTAAAAACCCAAAGGTCACCAGAAAGAAGAAAAAATAAGAGAGGTGAGGAGAGAGAAACGTGTCGACAACATCGAGTGGCGGCAAATCTACGGCGGCAACAAGTAGCGGCAGATCTACGGCGGCAACAAGTGGTGGCAGATCATCAGTAAGTGGCGGTAGCTCGGCGGCAGGTGGTGGTGGTGGCTGTAGATGGTGAGATTGGAGGAGTGAGAAGTGTGGGGAGTGAGAGAGTCAGAGAGGTGGGGAGTGAGAAAAGGGGAGGAGAGAGAAGAAGAGTTTAAAAAAAATAAATAAAAAGTTTTACCTGTAAAACAGGTCACAGGTTATCTGACCTAGATTTAGCTTTAATGATGAAAAGCTTAGCTTAAATCTGGATTATTCAAAGGTTGGCTTAATTGTGGAAGACCACGCAAAGGTTGGCTTATTTGGGGCAATTTTTCCAAAAAAAAAAAACCTCACGAGAATTCCATGGACCGTCGCAGATTTGGAGCATTGAATTTTGTGAATTCGTGGCCACGTGTCAGCCGCGCATTGGGTGACCAGCGCGTGTGTGTCATGCGCCCGACACAAACATGGTGGCGCCAGCATCTTTCCACGCGGACTTATTTGATTGGTGCTGTTACTGTTTATAATTGGCAACGGTAATATTTGTTCAACGACAATTTTTAAGATTTTTTTAATTTAAAAAAAAATTACCAACGGTCATAATTTTTTGAGATCTATAAATAGACACCCATTTTACTATACTTCAAAAAATCAGTTTGTTCAAAAAAATTAGCAAAATTTTAAATCTTCATATAATTTTTTCCTCTAAATTTCAAACCTTCATATTTTGTTTTATCAAAGTACTAAAAAATATTTAAGTAAATGGATCCATTTAACTTGAATAATATTGATCCTAACTTGCTACAAAATCCAGAATTCCAAAAATTTTTACAAAATATTGGAGGAAATGTTTCAAATATTCAATTTCCTCAACAACAACAAACACCTCCTTCTAATGTCCATGATGTTCATCAAATGCCTGATAATAATGATTACTCTCCTCATTGTTATCAAGGTAGTAATAATGAATTTCATGACCATCAAAGCGAAGATGAAAGCGTTCCGGAGACCCAAGAACCGATTATGTTTCCTCCGGTGGTGTCGATTCAACCACGTGCTATGTCATCGGCTGCACGTTGTTGGTCGGTAAAAGAGGACGAAGCTTTAATCGCATGCTACATGGAACATTGCACTGATGCTATTATTGGTACCAACCAAAAAGCGTCTGTGCTTTGGAGGAAAGTGGCAGAATCGTGGGATGCCGCTCAAGTGAATCGACCACATGAGTTGCCGGTGAGAACCTCAAAAATGCTGGAAAATCGATGGAGACGAATGGCTAGCGACATAAATCTATGGGTTGGTTGCTATGAAGAAGCAAAGAAGGCAACGGGTAGCGATTACAGCGAGGACAACACAGTTCAAACAGCTCACACTTTATTTCGAGCATCAACCATACCTACAAGGAACTTCTTGTGTGAGCATGGTTGGAAGATGCTATGTCAGTATCCAAAGTGGAGGCGAAAAATGAGGTGGGCCATGTCGAAGAAAGAAAGGGAGATTGCAAATGCCGAAGAAGATGCTGAAGGAAATGATGGTAGCAGAAAAAGAACTAGAGTTGATGAAGATGGTGACGCTAACATGGGAAGCGGTAGCCACACTTCGGGTGGTATCCGTAGGCTTGATGGTGTTAAAAAAGCGAAGTCTAAACGAAAGGGTAAAGAGATAGCACCTGATGTTGCTATTTCAATAGATAAACACAATGAATTGTATTCTCAAATGATGGAGACACGCCGCAAAAAATTAGAGTTTGAGGAGAAAAAGTGGGCGGCGAGGCAAGCAGAAAATCACACTGCTTCAATGGCAGCAAAATTTGACATGCTGAAAGTATTAGTAGCAAAGCAATCACCTACTGAGGAGGAGGAGATGCTTAAGAAAAAATTAATTCAGCAGCTTTATGGTGAAATGTAGATTAATGCAGCAAGTTATGCATTTTACTTATGAATTTTAGTTATGCATTTTACTTATGAATTTTAGTTATGCATTTTAGTTATGTATTTTAGTTATGCATTTTAGTTATGCATTTTACTTATGTATTTTAGTTATGCATTTTATTTATGTATTTTAGTTATGAATTTTAGTTACGTATTTTAGTTATGTATTTTATTTATGTATTTCAGTTATATGAATTTTAGTTATGAATTTAAGTTATGTGTTTTATTTATTATTTATGTATTTTAATTATACTAACAATATCTACAAATTTGACACAATATTTGAAAGAACTGACACGAATATGATATGTACACATCTAAAAATGTTATCTTCAGAGAATCTTATCTAAAAAAATCTGAAAATACTTAAAAATCTGAAAATGTTATCTTTAGAGAATCTTATCTAAAAAATCTGAAAATATCTTATCCAAAAATATCTTAATAATCTGAAAATCTTATCCTAAAAATCTAAAAAATCTGAAAATCTTATCCAAAAATATCTAAAAAATCTAAAAATCTTATCCTTTTTTTCCTATATAAAGGAAACCTTCAATCAATAATATTGTACATTAACATGATTTCTACTTCAAATTTCATTTTCTACTACACATATCTTCATATTTTCTGTTGTCATTTTTTTTGTCTTCAAAATGTCCAAAAAATACTCATCTTCCTCTAGTTCTTCAAGTGATGGAATGGTAGAGGATTTTGAAGACAATATGCACGATTTCATCACAAATCAAATCCCAAATATACCATCTTCACAATGTAGAATTCGAAGCACACACAATGCTAATGAAGTTGCGACGGTTGATCGAAACCGTGAGGAGGGACACAATGTAGAATTCGAAGCACACTTTGCTAGTAATCCAGTGTACAAAGGTCAACAATTTCGTCGTCGATTTAGAATGCGGAGACCCTTGTTTTGCAGAATAATGGAAAAGGTTGTTGAAAACAATGTGTTCTTTCAACAACGCCGAAATAGAGCTGGAAAGCTCGGTTTCACTCCGTTACAAAAATGCACTGCAGCAATAAGGCAATTAGCTTATGGTTATAGTGCAGATGCAGTAGACGAGTATCTACGAATGGGGGAAACTACTGCAAGAGAATCGCTCAAACACTTTGTGCAAGGTGTCATCCAAAATTTTCAAAATCAATATCTTCGAACTCCAACAGAAGAAGATGTTGTGAGGACGTTGCACCGAAATGAAAGACGTGGTTTTTCAGGAATGATTGGTAGCATCGATTGCATGCATTGGGAATGGAAAAATTGTCCCCAAGCATGGCAAGGTCAATACAGTGGGCGAAATAAAAACCCAACTCTTATACTGGAAGCGGTAGCGGATCAAGATCTATGGATTTGGCACTCTTTTTTTGGCATTCCAGGATCTTGTAATGATCTTAATGTTTTGTATAGATCACCTGTTTTTGATAATGTGTTGCAGGGTAAAGCACCTAATGCCAACTTTGCTGTTAATGGACGTACCTACAACTTGGGATACTATCTAACCGATGGTATCTATCCTAGTTGGTCTACATTCGTACAAGGCATCAGATATCCTTAAACGAATAAGCAACGACTATTTTTAGACATGCAAGCTGCTGCCAGAAAAGATGTTGAAAGAGCTTTCGGGGTGCTGCAAGCAAGATTTGCGATTGTACGACATCCTACTCGTGCTTACGACGAGGACATGTTAGCTGACATAATGAAAGCTAGTATCATTATGCACAACATGATTATAGAGGATGAACGAGACACGTATGAAGGGGCGGAAGTTCTACGACAATATTATGAATCTGATGTCCCTCAAAGAAGAAATACGGCGTCAGCTCCAAGTACTAGCGCAGCGATGGATGATCATGAACCATTCGATTTTCAAACAGGACGACCGCTAGATATTAACTCGTATTTATATATACGGACTACTATTCGCGACAGACGCACTCATGATGCTCTAATACACGATTTAATGGAGCACATTTGGAACATATACGGTCCCAATGCTCAGTAGTTATGTATTTTATGCTTTCGATTTTAATTATTTTTATATCACTTTTCGTGAATTTGTTAATAAATTTGAAGTACTTTTTTCTGTGTTTTAAATTTACATTTACACTCTGCAATTACGTTGATTTTTTTAAAAACCGAGAAAATACGAAATACAAATACGTGAAAAAGCTATGTCAAAAAACAAATACGGGTCTCAAAAAAAGTAAAAAAATACGAATCACGAAAAACGTATTTTCGTATTTTATGCTAGGAAAAATACGGGTCAGAAAAAATACATGAAAAAAATACGTGAACAAATAAATACGGAAAAAAATACTTAGACAATACGTATTTTCGTAAATTACGAGAAGAAAAATACGAATAAAATAATACGGGTATAAAAATAAAAAATTAATATATTACATACATGTAAACAATTAAATATTTGTAAAATACTAAATTTGTAGGAAAGAGAAATGGGTGGGGTATAGTAGATAGGAGGAGAGAGAGTGGTGGGTTTTTTTTTTTTTTTTTTTGCTCACTGCTGGTATAAGTTTTGTAAAAAAAATTTGTCCACTAGATTATGTTATGTGGAAGAGTAAGAAAGTGGGTAGAGAGAGATTGGTGGGCATTTTTTTTTTTACCACTGCTGAGAGTGCTCTAAGAGGGCTTCTCACTATATCAAAATGATATACATTTTAAATATATCAAATGGCAAAGTTGTAAATAACATCAACTTGTTTTTAAAAAAAAAGAAAAAATGGGTATGTTTACTTAACAACCATCAACAGTACCACTTAACAGGAAGTTGCTTCAAAGTTTGTTAACTCCTCCATGTCATCTCCGTTTTCTTCAGTGGGCCTGAGCTGAGCAGGTTACAACTGTCACTCTAACCGTTACTTTACCTGCGAGATTCGTGTTTCTTCTTCAGCCATGTAAAAGGCTCTGCCTCCACTCTACTTTTCCTCTGTGCTTCCCCATCCGAGATATCAAGTGTATTTGTGTAGAACAGAGGTGAACTTCATCCTCTCCGCTGCCGTCTACGAGGTAATGTCTTTCTTCCTTTTTTTTGATTTTGGTTTTTGATGAAAGTCTTCTTGTTTTTAGCATACGGTTTTTAGCATCATTTAACCATGGATATTCAATTTAAGGTCTGACATTTGTGTTTGATTGAAATGGGGATTTGGGGGTTGTGAAGTTATTTTACTTTTTTTTTTGTGATTGATGTTTATTATTCTTTTGTTGGTGCTTGATGTTTATTATTGGAAACAAAATGTTAATTATGTATTTAGATCGAAGAGCCATGTATGATGTATATGGTTATTGAAGTTATTTTACTTTGCATGTTTTTGCTATGTTGCTTATTGGAAACAAAATGTTAATTGTTTATGTAGAAAAAACTGTTTATGTAGAAGCGATGATAATTATCTCAATAAGTATGATGAACGAGTAATTATGGATGAAAAAATAAACATAGCAATAAGTATGATGAACGATTAATTATTGATGAAAAAATAACATCCTAATGTTAAGGGAAATGGGAGTACAAATTTCAAATCACAAAGTAAGTAATTCAGACCTTATTGACATTTACACCACAATATTATTCATTTATGGGGATTTCAACAAATTTTATTTATTCATTTATGGGGATTTCAAGTAAGTAATCACCCTACATAGGATCAATAATTTTATTTATGACATTTAGTGTTATTTTGGAATATATTTTGTGTACTTTGTAGTTAATATAATTTGTGCAGGTTAAAAGATCGTTCGTTCGTGTCACAATGTAAGCAGAATGTAGTATGCATATGTTACATGATAATGATTTGGAGGATGTGGATATTGACCAAATTTGTAATGAATTACATGATGATGAACGCGTAGTGATCCAGAAAAGTACGGTCATTGTTGTAACACCACAATCACAACGTTCTCTAAGAAAACGTAAAAATGTTGAAGACAATGAAGAATCAACTGCTGAGCCACCGAAAGTAGGGATGTTGTTCGATTCATGGATGGAGGTTGATAAATTTTACAAGAAATATGGAAAACAAGAAGGGTTTGGCGTCGCTAAAGTTCAATATACTATGTCTAGAGACGGTAGTCATCGGTGGGCAATGATTTGGAGGTGTGAGTGTTGGGGAGATCCAGAAATGAGGTTGAAAAATAATTCTCAAAAAAGGTCACGCCACATGGATATAGGAGGTAGTGAAGTTCTTGATGAGGGGAGCAAAAAGAAGCGTAAATCCAAAAAATGCTTCCGTCCGGCAAAAGTGTACGCAAGTATAAATAGAAATAGTGTTTGGGAAATAAGGTATGTAATATAAAATCATCAAAATCATACACCACAACCAAGTTAAGCAAAATTGGTCAAAGAGTATAGAATGCAAAGTTTTCACACTGGTGTGCGGAGAAGATTATTGGACAGCACTGTTGTCGGAATTTCTATCCCACAGTTACTTGATACAATGACAAGAGAAAGGGATGAAGTTGAGAATATGCAATTTACCGAACGAGACATGCGACACGTGGTTGATAAAGAAAGGCGGTTGAAAATGGAAGGCGGGGATGCAAATGCATTAGCTAGTTATTTTGAGAAGATGCAAAGACAGAATCTCAATTTTTTTCCATGCACATAGGTTAGATGAGAATGGGTTTTTCAAGGATGTTGTTTGGGTGGATGCTCGTAGCCAGGGTGCTTATGAGGAATTCGGGGATGCAATTTGCTTTGATTCAACATATTTAACAAATGAGTATGATCTACCATTTCCCAACTTTGTTGGAGTAAATCTGTAATGGCCTAGATTTTTCGGTATTTTTGCCGTTGATTTATTTGCTATTTATGTTATTTTGTGTATGGTCCAAAATTTATTTGGACTATTTATTTTTATTTTATGTGAATAGTTTCGATTAAATTCGATATTTCTATTTTTAATCGTTTATTATTTATTTTATTATTATTTAATTAATTTGAATTTAATTATTTAATTTTCTAATTAGTTAATTAATATATTTTTTTTTGGGCCAAATGCGATTTAAGCATGATTAATCATGCATGAGTGCAATTAGCCCAATTGATCACCAAAAAGCCCATTTTAGCCTAATCTTAACCGGCCCCTTGGTAATTAGTGGCCTAATTGCCACTTGCCTCATGTTCATACCTTAAACCACTTCTATAAATAGAAGGGTTAGTAAGGCTTGGAAGCTCATTTTGCCATCTTAAACACTTTGATTATCCTTTACCACAAACAAAAGCCAAACACTCTCCCTTGCCTTAAGTTTCCACACGCCATTTTTGGCTATTGACACCCAACCATTGTTCATCATCCAATCACTACTAAAACTTAAAGATTTAATTACTATTGATCTTTAGGTAAATTTAAACACAACAATCTCCATATTTTGCAAACAAGATTTCTAGTTCGGGTTTGGTTTTGGGGTTGTACGATTAGGTTCAAGTTCGTGGGGTGGTCCGTGTGGTTCGTGTGAAAGGTCGTGTTGGTTCGTGGTGGCCGTGCGGTGGCAGCCGTGCAAGCCGTGGTGGTGCCGTGTTGAAGCCGTGGTGGTGCCGTGCAAGGATCGTGTTCGTGTGAGCCGTGCCGTGTTGGGCGTTTGATAGGGCCGTGTATTTGGGTTTTCCGGGCAGCAAGTTTGTGTGAATAATTTGCTTGATCTTCAATAAGGTAACATACTTTCTTACCTTAATATGTGTACTATGATTATAGGATAGATTAAGTAAGCATGTTAGATGAATTTTTGATGATTGATTGTCATTTCATGCGTGATTTTCAAGTGGGATTTAAGTATTGATTTTATGATGATTTACTTAAGTTTTCATGTATGCTTTTGTTAAGGTTTACGTGTGGCATGTTTTTGAAGTCGAGTTCTTGATTGAGTTCTTGTTGAGTTCTTGATGAGTTCTTGATGAGTTCTTGATGGGTTCTTGATGGGTTCTTTGAGTTCTTTATGAATTCTTGGTTGAGTCTTGAAAATCTTGAAGTTAGTTTTATGTTCTTTTAAAGTGCAAGATTATTGTTGTTTTCAAAGTATTGTTTAAAGATTAGTAAAGTTTTATGAAGATTTTGAAAGAAAGGTTTAAAGATTTTGGAGAAGGGTTTAAAGATTTGTTAAAGATTCGATAAAGATTGATTATGAAGTAGGATTGATTATGGTTAAACTCAAGAAAAGGCGAAAGAAGCGATCTTGAGTATAACTTCGATGTTTGTAAGTAAGATTAGCTTAAGTTTACTTTTAGACGCCTAATCTTGGAGTAAGATTCTGAGTTTTGGGTTAAGATGTTGCCCCTATCCTGACTGCGGTATTGGGATAGTGTATACTTGCTATGTTGTTGGTTTGATATGAATTTCCGTAAGATGGGGTTCATGGGTTTGGGAGTAAGATTCTCATTCCTGGCATAGTAAGAAAGTTCATTCGCGTAAGAAGCGTTTGTACGTGCATAGTCCGGTCTAAAATGTAAATGGTAGCGACAAAGGTGTTTTATGGTTTTTAAGTTGGAATTATTTAAAGTTGGTCAGTTTTACGATTATTGGTATTTCGACGTTTATCATATGTTGGTTGGTAGTCTGATGTGTTTGTTTGATTTGTTCTATGATTATGTGTATCCATGTTATGGTGAGACTGTTATGTTGCTCGTCACTGACAGTGGATTGTTGTTATTTTTCAGGTAATTCTGATGATAATTGTGCTGCTTAGCTATTGGTTGGGTGAGTGCAGTTATAGTATTTCTTTTGTACTAGTTTACGTTATGTCATTAGTTTGGACGTATAGTTTTACCTTTAGTGTATTTTTACTCTGACAGTGTTTGGAGTTATTCATTAATATTGATACATTTGGATTTAGTATTGTACAACTTGTGGGCATTGTACGTTTTGGGTTATAGTAATAATATTTTCGAGGTTTTGTTTTAATTTTTAGTAAGTTTGTTTGTTAGATCCACAATTCGACTCGTCGGTTTCTTCCGCGCCGGTTTAAGCGAGTCGGGTCGTCACAAAATCACGATGGCCAATCAATATTGCTTGGCTGTGCCTTAATATCCAAGGAAGATTGTGATATGTTCACCTGGTTGTTTTTTCAATGGCTGCTTTGCATGAAACGAAAGGCACCCCAGGCCATAATAACTGATCAGGCGGCAACCATGCGAGGACCTATCACTGAGGTTATGCCTAATACGCGCCATAGATGGTGTATTTGGCACATTTTGCAAAAGCTTCCAAAAATATTAGGGAAGGACGAAAGGTAAAAACTAATTAACCTCAATTTATTTTCAATGGCATTCAAATGTTTTTCTTTACTAAGTTCATTTGTTGTCTTCTTATTTTCTGTTAATATTAACCTTGATTTTGCATTATTCATCTTGTTTACTTAAGGATAAAAAATAATTTTATAGGTATGAAAATATTAAAGAAGACTTGTTTAGGGCAATCTATGATTCATTCACCTTTGGTGAATTCGAAACCACTTGGGACGAAGTAATTACCAAGTACTCATTGCAATCAAATGAATGGTTAGCTAATTTGTTTGAAGAGCGACATATGTGGGTTCCCACTTTCATGAAAGATATTTTTTTGGCTGGGATGAGAACAACCCAACGGGTCGAGAGTATTAACAGTTTTTTTGATAAATTTATTAAGCGACATATTAGCAGAAAAAAAAATATGGAAAAAAAAATATATTCAATCTTCTAGTTTGGTAACAATCCTTATCTTTCTTTCTTTGTTATTTGTTCATCATTTTTATGTTATTATTTGTTGAGTCATTACTTGTCATTAGCTCTAATCCCTTGTTCATTATGTTAGTGATTTAAAGTTTGAATCTTTGAGGTAGTTTTTGCAAGTCTAGTTGTTATTTTCCATGTTTATTAGTTTCATTACATCTTCTATCATGTTCGGTCTATTTATGGCTTTTGTTAGTATGAACACCCCTCTACTAGGCTAGATTTCTAGTTAGGGGAGGGGGAAAATGATGGTATTTTGGTTGTTGAACGTGGAGTAATTGTTGGTTTGGTATGAAATAACTTGTTGATGCTTATTTTCTAACACGGATTGAAATGCTAGATTAGGAGTTTGGCCAACTTCTAGGATAGAATCTTGGACTAACCAAGTGTGGTTGAGAAATCTAAGCATGAGGTTAGAGATAACATGTTAGGAAGGGTCTAGAGTAAATCGAACCGGGTTGTGAGCGAGGTAGAGTATGAGAGATCTACTTTACCGAGCGATTCGATCTATGGTGTTTGGTTTGGTCTAGGTTGAGATGTCGTGTGAGTGGGTGGGCTGAGAAATCCAAACCCTCTTGTATAAACTAATCTCCTTGCTTGAAACAAATGATTTTATGCTCGCTATGTGGTTGCTCCGTGCTTGATTATTAGAATATCATGTTTTCCTCCTTCCCTAGTGCCCTTTAATTGTTGATTTTACTTCATTTTAATTTAGTTTATTTTGCATTAGACTTAGTCTGTTAAAGTAGTTTAGTCACCTTTCCTCTTTATTAAAACCCCCCCTTTTTTCACTCAATAATTTGGCTAAGTAATCCGCTTGTTTCTTGTGGTTCGACCCCTTACTTTCCTATACTACTTGTCAGGATAGCCTAGGGTAATTATTTTTGACCGGATTAGGAAGTAACGACCCCTAAACCTCGATCAAGGTAACCCAAGCTCAACCAGGAAACACGTGGATTATCCCAGCTTATCCTCGTACCAGTTCAATACAGACGCGGAAGGCATAGTGGAAGCTCTAAGGCGAGTAGGCGAGAAGGTGAGGTGGCCCAAGAAAAGTAACAGACCAGATTCAGAAAAGGACAAATCAAAATGGTGCAGCTATCACCAAGACCATGGGCATGTGACTAGGGAATGTTTCCAGCTAAAAAAAGAAGTAGCATGGTTATATAAGAAGGGACATCTAGACCACCTGATGCAAACAAAAGAAGCAGTAATCAACCAATCAGAGGGGCCGGCACCACCACCGCCATCCGAAAAGGTAATTAATTCTATAATAGGAGGTTCTAATTTATGTGGATTAACATATTTTGTAGCTAAAAGAGTAGCCAGAGAAACCGGGTCGGTGTCGAGTGTAAGCAGAAGATCACTACACGAAGCAAAGAAAAAGTTACTCGACATGCCGGTCAGCTTTGAAGCAAAGAACCTGGAAACGACAGAACATCATGACTGTTTGATAATCTCCTTACATGTTAGAGATTTCCTAACCAAACGAGTCCTAGTAGATGGAGGAAGTATAGCAAACATCATCTTCATGGACGCACTAGAAGCCATGGGGTTAGGAGAAGCAGACATAGTGAAGAATACCAAGACTTTGGTAGGGTTTAGCGGAGAAACAAAGCAAACAATTGGTGAAGTAACGTTGTATACCTGGGCAGGGGGAGTAAACACGTCAAACACCTTCAACGTAGTGGATTGCCCATCAGCTTACAACATCATACTAGGGACACCATGGATACACAAAATAAAAGCGGTGCCATCCACCTTCCACCAGGTAGTAAAGTTCCCCACACCATGGAGTGTTCAAGAAATCAGGGGAGAAAGAAAAGCAGCCAGAGAATGTTACAGCAGCAGTTTGAAACCAAAGAAACAACTAGCATAGCAACTACAGTAGAGTCCAGCCTCAGTTGTACCAGAAGAGATGTTGTTAGATGAAGTGGAGCTGGACCCCTCACAACCAGAGCGTAAAGTCCTAATTGGTGCTACCCTCACCATACCCTAGAAAGAAGCCATAACCCATTTTCTGAAGCCAAATGCAGATTGCTTCGCTTGGTCGCACGAAGATATGGTTGGGATTAGTCTTAACATTATTACCCACAAGCTGAACGTAGACCCCAGTATGAATCCAGTGAATCAGAAAAGGAGGAAATTCACACCAGAAAGGAACAAAATCGTAAACAAGGAAGTAGCCAAACTTTTGGAAGCAGGAAAGGTCTAGGAAGTAAAGTATCCGGAATGGCTGGCCAATGTGGTCTTTGTAGGGAAGAAGAATGGCAAGTGGAGAGTTTGTATTGATTTTACAGATTTAAACAAGGCATGCCCAAAAGATCCATTTCCCCTGCCCCACATTGACTCGATGGTAGACGCCACAGCCGGACATGAGATGCTGACATTCTTGGACGCATACTCGGGTTACAACCAGATATTGATGCATGCAGAGGACCAGGAGAAAACAGCTTTCGTCACTGACAAAGATATATATTGTTACAAAGTAATGCCATTTGGTTTAAAGAATGCAGGTGCAACTTACCAGAGGTTGGTGATCAAGATTTTCGAGAACCAGCTAGGAGATACAATGGAAGTTTACATCGACGACATGTTAGTCAAATCAAAGAAAGCCGAAGACCACACCCAGCATTTAACCGAGACCTTTGGGATACTCAGGAAGCACAACATCAAGCTAAATCCCACAAAATGCTCCTTAGGGGTCGCAGCTGGGAAGTTCCTCGGGTACATAGTCACGCACCGGGGCATCGAAGCCTGCCCCGACCAGGTAAGGGCTATTGTGAACATCAGGTCACCTGCAAACCTGAAAGAGGTACATAAACTAACTAGTAGAGTAGCTGCACTAAACAGATTTATATTTAAATATTCGGATAAATGTCATTTGTTTTATAACATTTTACGAAAAAATAAAGGGTTTGAATGGACAGAGGAGAACGAAAAGCACTCTAGGAACTTAAACGGTACCTGGCATCGCCTCCTCTGCTATCCAAACCAAATCCGGGGGAAATATTGCAGCTATACCTATTAGTTAATGAGCAAGCAGTAAGCGCGGTGTTAACCAGAGAAGCTGAGAACCAGCAACTCCCTATTTATTACGTAAGCAAAACACTCTTGGATGCTGAATCCAGGTTACAACATCCAAGAAGTTGAGGCACTACTTCGAGTCTCACACTGTAGTTGTGATGACCAATTACCCGATAAAAGCAGTTTTGAAAAAACCCGAACTTTATGGAAGAATGGGTAAATGGGCCATCGCACTAAGCAGTTTAGACATCAGGTACCAGCCGAGATCGGCCATAAAATCGCAAGCCCTAGCAGATTTTGTGGTGGATTTCAGCCCAACCCTGGAGCCTAAAGCAGACAACGAAATGTTGCAATTAAACCAGTTATCTAGTCCTCAGATATGGATTTTGTACGTGGATGGTTCATCCAATTTTAGAGGTGCAGGGTTAGGGTTTGTACTAAAATCGCCACAAGGGGAGATGATAGCGCAATCCATAACCTGCGACTTCTCCGCTACTAACAACGAAGCAGAGTATGAAGCTTTGATTGCAAGAATGACATTAGCCAAAGATTTAGGAGCTACGGGGTTGAACGTTTACAGTGACAGCTTATTAATAGTAAGCCAAATCCATGGAGAATTCGCAACTAAAGATTCAAAGATGATCGCATACCTAACAATAGCAAAGCAGAAAGCAGAAAAATTTCAACCATTCACCATTATACAGATACCTAGGGACCATAACACACAAGCAGATGCACTCACTAACCTAGGATCGACACCCAAGAAGTGCAACTTTCACAATATACCTTTAATACACTTATCAAGCCCAGCTATAACCAAACCTGAACAAGAAACTCTCCCTTTAAACTCTACATCCCAAAGTACACCCTAGTTCCAAGAAATCCTCGACTACCTACAAAACCAAACATTACCCCAAGATAAAATGGAAGCCAGAAAGGTAAAAACTAAAGCAGCAAGCTACGAAGTACGAGAAGGTGTTTTATTCAAGAGAGCATCTAAAGGAATCATGCAGAGATGTTTATCAGAAGACGAGTGGCCGAACATTCTCTCAGAGTTTCGCGATGGCCAATGTGGATCTCACATAGCAGGAAGATCATTAGCCAACAGAATCCTAACATACGGGTACCACTGGCCAACTGTAAAAAAGGACGCCCACAGGTACGCATCCAAATGTGATAAATGCCAAAAGTATGCAGGTTTGTCCCACCAACCAACCCAACAACTAAGTCCAATCCTCACACCGTGGCCCTTCATAAGGTGGGGAATGGATATAGTAGGGAAGTTACCAGAAGCACCAGGTCAGAAAACATACATGCTCGCAGTAACCGATTACTTCTCTAAGTGGATAGAAGCTGCACCCTACTCCCAGGTAAGAGATAAGGAAGTTACATCGTTTTTATGGAATAACATCATAGGCAGGTTCTGAATCCCATCAGAAATCATATGCGACAATGGATCCCAGTTCATCAGTGACAAGACGAGAGAAATCTGCAAAGAATGGAACATAGACCTACATACGTCAACACCAAGGTACCCCCAGGAAAACGGGCAAGCAGAATCTAGTAACAAAGTCATCATCAACGGTATCAAAAAGAGACTAGAAGCAAAGAAAGGAAGGTGGGTAGAAGAACTACCAAGGATCCTATGGGCCAACAGGACTACACCTAGAGCTACTACAGGCCAGATGCCATTTTCTCTAGTATACAGTTGCGAAGCTGGATTGCCAGCAGAAGTGGTAACTCCAACAGCAAGATATGGGTTACTCACACCAGAGCAGAACATAGAAGAAATAACGTGCGACTTGGACACCATAGAAGACTTACGAGAAAATGCAATGATAAGGAATGCAGCATACCAGAGCATTGTGTCAAGAAGCTTCAACAAGAATGTGAAAGCAAAAATGTTCCAAACCGGAGATTGGGTCCTCAGGAAAGTGTTTCAAAACACGCAAGAAAGAAATGCAGGAAAGTTGGGGGCAACCTGGGAAGGACCGTATTAGATAGAAAAGGTAGTTGGAAACGGGGCGTATCGCCTAGTAGACTCACAAGGTAAGCAAGTCCCTAAGAGCTGGAATGTAGTGCACTTAAAGAAGTATCACTTCTAAAAGTGCACTGCAGGGGGCAACTATCCCTAGCTATTCAGGTACGCCACTTATATAAAATAAATTCCTAAGTTTCTTTTTCAAAAATCACATACTAACTTAAGCATCAGAGGGCTGTTGGTGGCAACACTAACGGTCGTTCCTAACCTATTTGTGGATGCAGACATATGTGCAAAGTAACAAAGACAAACACATAGTATTGAAAGCAAACAACAAAAGCAGACGTCGAAAATGAACAAGCAAAGAACATAGGTGGAAAAGCTAATGCTAGCACACAATTAGAGCAAACGCTCGCATATCGTTAGGTACACACTAAACACGTTGGCACCTTAGCCAACGATAAAAAGAGAAATTAAGTAGTTAGATTGTTCAAACAACAAAAATAAGAAGTGCAGAGAAATTGTTCACATGACCAACAGATTATAAAAACTAAGTATCAACGTTATCATCTACGCACTCGCCCCCCTTCCTACTCGACCCCTTGCCAACATCAGCATCTTCGGTAATCGGAGGAGCTGGTCCCAGATCGGACATCAACCCTATTTGAAGGTACGAGTCCATATATCCCCCGAAGTGGGACTCAGGTAACTTCTGGATGAGGTATTGATGGGAAACCTAAGCTCTTACAAACATCGTGATCTCAGCTTCCACATCCTTACACTCCTCCAAGGCCTCCTCCTTTAGCCTCTGCTCCTCAGCAAGCTTCTCCTTCAGCTCTTTCTCCCGCTCCTCGGCTACTCTGGTAAGCTATTTCATCTGCTTCTCTAGTTCCATCTTCTCCTCCTCAACCTTGTTGGCAGCATTCTAAAGTTCGCTTATACGCATGTTAGCCCTGACCTGAGCGTCAGTGAGGCTCTTCACACGCTCAATGACGACCAACTCATTTTGCAAACCCTGACAAAAGCAAATAGTCAAGCACGATACCAAAAGGCTATAACGCAAGAAAATTAGAAGAAACATCAAAAAGGGAAAAACCCAGTACAAGGAAAGATGACTACGCATACCTGGAGAAGGTGTCCCACGGTCCGAGTAGTGAGGACCTCTGTGTATGGGTCCAGCCTCTTCCTAGCAGAAGAAAATAGCAGCTGGGAAGCCGCAGGCATAATCCCGTGGTCTACGCCATGGTGCGAGAGAAAGTCGGAGGGGATACCAGAGAACCCGGAATCCTGAGACTTGGGAACACGAGGGACAGGAGGAGGCGGGTACTCAATCACTACAACATCGTCAGACTTCGTCTTCTTGGTTGGAGTCTCATCCCCCGAGCTCGTACCAATCAAAGGAGTCGCGTCAGTGCTCAAAGTGGTGGCTCCACCCCTCTTCCTCCTTAATCGTTGAGCCCTCTTGAGAATCTCATCCTCGGAACCCGAGAAGGTGCGAGGGGCTGGAGAAACAAAATTGCAGATGAGATCCAGAATACCAGATAACATGTAAACAAGAAAACTGGAACAACCATCAAGTTAGTAGAACGTACCCATAGAAGCAGAAGAGTCGGGGAGTAAGTTGTAGTGATGAGGAGGGTAAGCCCTAGAAAACGTCCTCCGACTTCAAGGGATCTTCAAGAACTTGGCGACACGGTCTCCAGTAGGCTCGGACTCCGGAGTAGGGATGTCGAGGTCTACAACATGCAAAAACAAGTAAGAAAGTATACAGGTTAATGCACTTGGATAAAATCAGATAAAATAAATATGTTAGTTATACCTCCGTAATTCCAACCACCTCGAAGCCACTCCCCAGCTTCCCCCAGACTCGACTTGTTGACGAAAATGTATGATTCTTTCCACTTCCTATCATTGACGTCTTTATCCATAATTAAGTAATCACACCCTACCCGTTTCTTGAACGAGTAAGTGAAGTCCGAAGCCCTCTTTATCCCATACACCGACATCAAGTCGTTGTGTGACGACCCGACTCGCTTAAATCGGCGCGGAAGAAACCGACGAGTCGAATAGTCATAACTAACAACTCAAATGCTTAAAAATTAAAACAAAACCTCAAGATATTATTATTATAACCCAAAAGTACAAATACCCACAAGTTTGTACAATACTAAACCAAAAGTCAAACTATCAATACTTAATATAAGTAACTCCAACCACATGTCAGAGTCTAAAACAAATGTATACAAATCACTACTACAAATCTATACTATCCAAAGTCACAAAATAACAAGAATACAACTAATTCAACATATCGGCGCTCGCCCAACCCAAAGCTAAGCAAGAACCTCATCATCAGCTATACCTGAAAAATAAACAACAGTCCACCATCAGTGGCGAGTAACATAACTGACTCACCCTAATGGGAATACACAAGAACATAGCACAAATCAAATATCCAAAGCATAAGAACAAACATGCGAAAATCATCCCAAACAGACTCGGCTCAACAAACTTATCCAACTATCTTTGGCGCAATCATTCATAAACTAGACCAGACTACGCTCGTACGAACACCTCTTACGCGATCGAACTTTCCAACTATGCCAGGATTGAGAATCTTACTCTCAACCCCATGAAACCAATCTTACTGGAAATCCATGTCAAAGACGACATAGTGGTAATTACTATCCCAATACCGCGGTCAGGATAGGGGCAACGTCTTAACCCAAAAACATAGAATCTAACTTTACGTTTCCATATTTAACTCACTTAGTTACTTCTTAAGTTGCATCTTACGCCTTGACTTAAGAAAATAACGCGTAAACCAAACATCTTACAACATCTTAACGTTTCCTTTAACTCTTTCTTTAACTTTCTTTACTTTCTTTAACTTAAAAGACTTAATCAAGAACTTAACAAGACTCATCAAGAACTAATCAAGAACTAATCTTAAGCATTTAATTCATACTATGAATCATAGTACACCAATTAAGTTGAGAAAGCATGTTACCTTATTGAAGATTAACACACCAAATCAGCACAAGATGCAGCCCGGAACTAGAACCACACGGCTAGACCACACGGACCACTCGAACCCACGACACACCACACGACTGCACCACTGCACGGCACACACGGCTTCACTACCTCGAACCACACGAGCACACACGGCTGCACACGGCCCACTGCACGGTTCACCACTCGAACCACCACCCTTGCACGGCTTCAACACGGCACCCACACGATCACCACCCGAATACCCACACGAACATAAACACGATCAAACCCAAACCCGAACTAATGATCTTGAATGCAAACCAAGAGATTTAGATTGTGTTTTGATACTTAAAGATCGATAGGATATGAATTTTTAAGTTTTGGGTTTAAGAATTTGATGAACAAATTGATGGAAATCCAAGTGCCAAAATGGCGTGTGGAAGGGAGAGCAAATGGGAGGGAATTTTTTTTGTGTTTGAACTTTGATGGCAAGAGCATAAGATGGCAAATGAGCAAAAAGGATTAACAAGCCTTACTAACCCTTCTATTTATAGAAGTGGTTTAAGGTGTGAACACAAAGCAAGTGGCAAATCCTTGCCATGCACCTTGAAGAAACCGGCCAAGCAAGGAAAAGGGCCAAAAATGGGCTTTCGTGAATAATTGGGCTACTTTACAAAAAGTACAAGATCAATCATGCTTAAATCGAATTAGCCCAAAATATTAAAACATAATAACTGCAAATAAAATAATTCGAATTAAATCGAAATTATTCACATAAAATAAAATAAATAGTTCAAAAAATAAATTTGAACTATACATAGCATCACATAAATACACATAAACTTATGGCAGAAATACCATAAAATCAGGGTCGTTACACGTTGTATGTAAAAGCTTCATCCCAATTGATCGTCAGGTGTTTGACTAACGCAAGAATTCTCCATGCTTGCGATCCTAGTTGTCCGGGGTTTACATCCCAATTAGTAAGCACGGCTTGGGTTAGTGGGGAAAATGGGAATTTATGACCCAAATCGAAGGCGTAAGTATAGAAGACGCAAGTGTTTAAATCAACTAATTCGGGTTTATGGTCGAGGTTGTGGCACGACTACGATAGCCTCAGGCGGAAAATTCGCCATCTCTCTTATCTCACTTAAACCACTTTCTTGAACTTTACTTGTATAATGTTCCTTGGCTTTACCCATTTTGTTAGAAACTCGAACTACCTTAAGATTGGAAGTCCCAAACTGAAGTAGCAAACCCAAGATTCCCAAATTACAAACCAAAATTCCCAAGATAAATTGCCCAAAAGGAAAAACGAAAAATTACTAAGTGTTGAAATAGATTCGAATCAGGAAACTAAAGGAAGCAAAAAAGAACTGATTACATGCGGAAGTGAAGGCGAAATTCGCTTGGGGAGCAAGAATGGTGAATGCCTAGCAGAGAGAAAGCTTTGGAGAGGGAGAGAAAAAGTGAAGAAATGAAGTTGAGTTTGAATGAGAGAAGTGACGGTTGGGGAAAGCCTTTTAATTAAGGACGGTTGGGCAAGTTAAATGCATGCAACTTTCGTCCCCCGCTCATCATCCGCCACGCGTCCCACTAAGGGAAAAGAGGGAAGTTTTAATTTTTGAATTAATTTGAGTCCTTTTGAATTTTGTTGAGTTATTTCAAGACTACTAATTATTTAGGAATGGTTTATCTCCAGCCGAATTGCTAGTTGATTATTTTTTGATTAGTAAAATTGTGAATATTTTTTGGCTTAAATCGCCTGTTCTTAAATAAAACTCGCAGGTTGCATCATACGGAATTCCCAACCAAAGAGTTGGGGGCAAATTGTTATGGTCAATTTTACCTAACCTGAATACAGCTTGAAAGTCGAGAAGCAAGCTAAGCCGAGAAGCAGAATTGCAGGTCGGCGTTGGAAGGACCTAGAAGCTGAAGCTAGTTTAAGTTCGAATCTAAAGAACAAGTCAAGGGTCAGCCAACATGGGAGAAATTTTTGCACGCTGACGTGGTAAGAACAAGTCTTTCATCTTGGTCATACACGCTCCACGTAAATAGGAAGTGGTTCCTATTATTTAGGAATGGCTAGTTGGTACTCTTTTGGGGGAATAAATAAGGAAAACCCTATTGTAAAAGATATAGCTACCAGTTTCCTCCCACTCACGCATTGTGTTGCACCGAAAACATACTCACAGCTCTATTTTCATTCGTATTTTTGCACTTGGTTTTGCACATCGATTGTAATCACAAAGAAAAATACATTCATATAGTGGATTGGTAGACTCAAAGCTACCCACAGTTTTCCCTCTGTTTCGAGGTTTCTGCGCCACCATCCTCCCGTGTTACCCCCGTCCCCTTCTTTGCTTTGATCCGTATTTTTTACGTTTCTTCTTCATTTGTATATTATACATATTCGGATTGTCACAATCTAGCTGTGGTTCGTACTAGCTTAGTCCCATACCTTAATAGGGATTTTGCATAAAAAAGAGGATAAAGTGATTAAGCATCAAAGCAAAAGCCACTAATCCATGCACATGATATCAACTATTAAGTCAAAGTTTTCGAAAACAAGCAATTAAGGGCACAAGTTATCAGTTAAATCCAAAGTACCATAGTTCAAATCCCAATTTATTCAAACTAACACTAAGCTAAACTAAACTAATCTAGGAAAGCTATACATTTTTTTTGTTCACATGTAAACTCCCAGCCCTATTGGCCGGTACAAACCACGCAACAATCCTAAGAAAGCAGTAAAAAACTATACTATGAAAGCAATAAAATGCTTACCTCCCCCAAGCCGAACTCAGCTGTGTCCTGATGCTGAAGGACAGTAAGTGTAACTCGGGTTGCCTCCCGGAAGCGCTGGTTTAATATGGTCCCGCACGACCTCATTCATGCTCAATTCATCTCACAGAACAGGGTGGACTTGTCACCTTCGGCTCCCTCATAATAATTGTATGTCCCCGCTGTAATGACCCAGATTTTATCGGTATTTTTGCCGGTATTTATGCGTATTTATGTTTGTTATGTGCTAGTTCAAATTAATTTTTTTGAACTATTTATTTTAATTTTATATGAATAATTTCGATTTAATCGAAATGTTTATTTCTTAGTTTTTATTATTTATGTTAATTATTATTTAATTAATTAGAATTTCATTTATTTAATTTTCTAATTAATTATTTAGTATTTTGGGTGAAATCGATTTGGGCATGATTAATTATGCGGTTTTTGCAAATTAGCCCAATTAATCACGAGAGCCCATTTTAGGCCCATTTAGCCCATGGCCGGTTTCTAGCAAGGATGGCAAGCCTTGCCACTTGCTTTGCTTTCACACTTAACCAACTTCTATAAATAGGAGTGGTTAGTGATGCCTTAAGGTTTTGCTCAATTGCCATCTAATGCACTTGCCATCAAAGTTCAATCACCAAAACTCCCTCCACTTCCTCCTTGCCTCACGCCATTTTTGAACAAATTGAACCCATCAATTGTTCATCATCTTTCCTAGCCAAAACTTAAAGATTCAAAGTTCATTGATCTTTAAGTATTCAAACACAATCCTAAACACATTCGTTTCAATCAAGATCTTTTGTTCGGGTTGGTTTTGGGATCGTGTTCGTGTGCACGTGTGGGGTCCGTGTGGGTTGGTGTTCGAACCGTGCAGCAGGCCGTGCGGTGGTGCTCGTGGTGGTGCAGTGGTGCTCGTGGTGGTGCCGTGTGCAGCAGGCCGTGTGTGTGCTCGTGTGGGTGCAGTCCGTGCAAGTGTGCCGTGTTGTTCGTGCTTATGCCGTGTGTGTGCCCGTGTGTGTGTCGAGTTTCGGGTTGCATATTTGTGTTGAATTTGTGTGTAATCTTCAATAAGGTAACATACTAACTCAACTTAATTGGCATACCTTGTTTATAGTATGGATTAAATGCATGTTTGGGTTGATTGTTGTTGAATACCTATGATTTCATGTATGGTTTCTAAATCTGATTTTCATATGCTTATATGATGTTTTAGTGATGATTTTTCATGATATTATGATTGATTATATGTTATTTTGTGTTCATGATTAATGTGTTAAAGTTTGATGAATTTTAGATAAGTTAAAGTTGAATTTTCGAATGAATAATGATGATGATATGCGAATGGTGTATGGTTGGATGAGTTCTTGATTGAAGATCTTGAATCTTGATTGATTTCTTGGTTGAAGATCTTGAATCTTGAATGAGTTCTTTATGAGTTCTTTGAGTTCTTTATGAGTTCTTGATGAGTCTTTATGAGTTCTTGGTTGAATCTTGTAAGTTAAAGAAAACGGCTTAAAGAATAAAGAAAGTTAAAGAAAGTGTTTAATTTGGTTAAAGAATGATTAAAGATTAATGATTAATGATTGGTTAGACTCAAGAATAAGGCTAGAGGCAGTTCTTGAGAATAACTTTGATGTTTTAGCTAGTTAATTTCAAGAATCGAGGCTTTAGGCAGTTTTTGAACTTAATATAGTTATGTTGGATAATAATGACGATTAATTGATGAAAATGAGTAAATGATTAATTAATTAATTAGCTTGATTTCATTTTTAGACGCCCTTAACTTAGAGTAAGATTCTTTGTTTTTGGGTTAAGACGTTGCCCCTAATCCATCCGCGGTATTGGGTTAGTTGGAGTCATACTATGTAATCTTCGTGAATTCCAGTAAGATTGGTTTCACGGGACATGGATTTCCAGTAAGATTGGTTTCATGGGGTTTGGGAGTAAGATTCTCAAATCCGAGCATAGTAGAAAGTTCGAGCGCGTAAGATGCGTTCGTACGAGCACAGTCCGGTCTAGAATATGAATGATTGCGCCAAAGATAGTTGATTAGGTTGGTTTGAGTCGAGTTCACGTTTTGGGTTGTTCTCGTAATTTGTTTAATGATGTTGATCGTTTGATTTATGCTATGTACATGTGCGTTCCCATTAGGGTGAGTCAGTTATGTTACTCGCCACTGATGGTGGACCGTTGTTGTATTTTTCAGGTACTTCAGATGATGATGCTCTTGCCTAGTTTTGGGTTGGGCGAGCGACGTTGTTTCTTGTGTTGTCTGTTGTATTTACTGTTTTCTTAGCATTAGTTAGCGACAGTATTTGTTTTGATGTTATTTCATTACTTTTGGACTTTTATATGTTGTTTAAAGACTCTGACATGTAGTTGGAGTTAACTCGTATTATAGTATTTCTAGTTTGACTTTTGGATTAGTTTATGTACAAACTTGTGGGTATTTGTACTTTTGGTGGTTTAATAACAATATTTGAGGAATTAGTTTTATTTCTTAAGCATTTGAGTTGTAGTTTCTAACTACTCGACTCGTCGGTTTCTTCCGCGCCGATTTAAGCGAGTCGGGTCGTTACAGTTGGTATCAGAGTCGAATAGGTTTTAAGCAAAGTTTTTAGGATTTGAGTTAAAACCGGGAGTTGAGAGCTTTATTATTCCCGAGTGATCAACCAAATTCTAGTTAAGTGAAGGGAGAAGAGTTGGGTAGAAAGACCGGGATAGGATCTTTTTCTATTTTCTTTCTTCCTTTATTTTGTGTACTTGACTGTGGTGGAGTGTTTGACTAACATTTTATCGTTGTTATGTCTTTTGTTGTGATGCGTTGCAGCATGTCTACACCTCGCCGGCTGAGTACTGGACGACAGAGGTTGCGGGCACTCGAGGAGGCGATCCTTACATTGGCGCACCATAGTCGTCAACCGCCGAATATGCAGTCGACGTTCGATCGTATCGCACGTCATCGACCTCCGACTTACGACGGGGTTGCCGACCCCACTACTTTGGAGAGCTGGATCCGCGAGATGGGGAAGCTCTTCGACGCGACGTTTTGTCCCGATCACGAGAGGGTGCTGATCGC
This sequence comes from Salicornia ramosissima, assembly GCA_951394345.1. Lineage (NCBI taxonomy): Eukaryota > Viridiplantae > Streptophyta > Magnoliopsida > Caryophyllales > Amaranthaceae > Salicornia > Salicornia ramosissima. The sequence goes on along the minus strand of OX596240.1, from coordinate 22,959,153 downwards.
CGCATATTACTTACGTGGGGAGGCTGATAACTGGTGGACGTTAGCGAAGGACGCGTACCAGCCGTTGCATGCGATGACTTGGACCGACTTTATCGATAAGGTCTAGGAGCGTTTCTACCCCGACGAGTTGCGGTGGCAGAAACAGGAGGAGTTTCTTACTCTTGCACAGGGTAAGATGTCTGTCCAGGCGTACACCGATCGATTTACAGAGCTGTCGAGGTTCGTTACGTCTGTGGTTCCGTCAGAGAAGGATCGGGTCAAGCGCTACATCAAAAAGCTAGATCCGAGGATTCGAGTTCACGTGATCAGCAGTGGAGCGGCTACGTTCCAGCAGGCTTACGAGGTAGCACTCGAGATACAGGCATCGGTTACCGAGGAGGATTCGAGCAAGAAGAGAGCTCCAGTTCCGACGACTACAACTTCGTTTAAGAAGCCCCGGTTTGGCACATCTAGCAGTACCCCTTCGACTCCGAGTTCGCGTAAGGGTAGCGATGGCTCGAAGTGTAGAGGTTGCGGCCGAGACTTCCATCCAGGGAAGAAGTGTGACGGTTCTCCGATCACTTGTTTCACTTGCGGTAAGGTAGGCCACAAGGCGTCGACTTGTCCCGAGAAGAAGCCAGATTCAGAGGTTCAGCGACTTCCGGCACCGACTCAGACTCCAGTGAAGAACCGAGTCTACTGTATGACCGAGGCGGAGGCCCAGGTTCAGCCTGACGTCGTATCAGGTAGATTTCTTGTCTCTGGTATGTTAGCATTAGTCTTATTTGATTCTGGTGCTACTGTTTCTTTTGTGGCTAGTAGTTTCGTCTCGAGGTCTAATCTTCGAGGCAGCCTTCCTGTTAGTTCAATTATTACTCTCCCTTCCGGAGAGGATTTTGTTTGTCAGCGTGAATTCCGAGGAGTGCCTATCGTGATAGCTGGGGAGCAAGCGACGGCCGATCTGAAGGAGTTTCCGCTGATGGAGTTTGACGTAATACTTGGTATGGACTGGCTATCAAGGTATCGAGAGATTATTCGTTGCCGAGATCAGTCAGTGACATTCCGAGGATCTCAGGGCAACCGAGTTACCTACTCTGGGTTCGTCCTTAAGAAAGGAGTAAAGGTAATCTCTGCCTTGAAAATGAGGAAGCATCGCCAGAAGGGCGATATGGTGTATCTATGTCAGGTACGAGACTTGACTAAAGAGTCTCTGTTGGACGATATACCTGTAGCGAGGGATTTCAGAGACGTATTTCCTGATGAGCTACCAGGCGTTCCACCTGAGCGTGATGTCGAGTTTCATATCGACTTAGTACCCGGGACAGCGCCGATCTCGAAGGCACCGTACCGGATGGCACCGTCTGAGTTATTGGAGTTAAAGACACAACTCCAGGATTTGATCGATAAGGGCTTCATTAGGCCGAGTGTTTCTCCATGGGGAGCTCCTGTGCTCTTCGTGAAGAAGAAAGATGGTAGTATGCGCCTGTGCATAGATTACCGAGAGTTGAATCGGGTAACTATCAAGAATAAGTACCCATTGCCTAGGATTGAGGACCTGTTCGATCAGTTGCGAGGAGCAGGAGTGTTTTCAAAGATAGATCTTCGGTCTGGATATCATCAGATTCCAGTCAAGAAAGAAGACATCCCGAAAACTGCTTTTCGTACTCGATACGGCCATTACGAGTTCGAGGTGATGCCCTTTGGCCTCACTAATGCGCCAGCCGTGTTCATGGACCAGATGAACCGGACGTTTCACCACTTACTCGACAAGTGCGTCGTAGTATTTATAGATGATATCTTGATCTATTCTAGAGATGAGTCCGAGCATACGGAACATCTCCGGATGGTACTCGAGATATTGAGGAGTCATAAGTGGTTTGCGAAACTCTCCAAGTGTGAGTTCTGGCTTCGCGAAGTAGCCTTCCTAGGTCATGTGATTAGCAAAGAAGGCATTAAAGTAGATCCAGCTAAGATTAAGGCTGTGGTAGATTGGAGTAGCCCGACAAATGTGGCGGAGATTCGTAGTTTTCTAGGCTTAGCCGGATACTACCGACGATTCGTCCAGGACTTCTCCAAAATAGCTAGGCCGATGTCTAGTCTCCTGCAGAAGGAGGTCCGATTCGTTTGGACAGAGGCTTGCGAGCAAGCATTCCAGGAGTTGAAACAGAGATTAGTCTCTGCTCCAATTCTTACTCTTCCGAACGACGAAGAGGGCTTCGAGGTCTATAGTGATGCTTCGAAGAGTGGCTTAGGTTGTGTGCTCATGCAGGGTGGGAAGGTCATCGCTTACGCATCGAGGCAACTAAATGTGCACGAGCGTAACTATCCTACGCATGACTTAGAGTTAGCAGCTGTAGTATTCGCGCTCAAAATTTGGAGGCACTATCTCTATGGTGGTTCGTGTAAGGTATTCACGGATCACAAGAGTCTCAAGTACATCTTCACTCAAAAGGACCTCAATATGAGGCAGAGGCGGTGGCTTGAGTTGATCAAGGACTACGACCTGACGCTCAACTATTGCGAGGGTAAGGCGAACTTGGTCGCAGATGCACTAAGTCGCAAACATCGCTTGAACTTCAGTAGAAGCCGTGGTTCCGTCAGACTTCGTCTGACATCTATGAGTGCCGAGCCTGATTTCTTTCAGGAGTTGCGCGAGGGTCAGCAGAACGACCCATAGTTTGCTAGGATTCGAGAGGCTATACGGCAAGGTAAAGCTGTAGGTTTCGAGATCCCTTCTGATGGTGGTATGCGCTTTCGAGGGAGATGGTGTGTACCAGACTGTTCTGATCTTAGGAACAGGATCATGTCCGAGGCACATAACTCGCCTTATTCTGTTCATCCCGGTGGTAATAAGCTTTACCAGGATCTTAAAGGCCAGTTCTGGTGGCCTAAGATGAAAAGGGATGTAGCAGAGTTTGTCGCTCGGTGTTTGACCTGTCAGAAGGTCAAGATTGAGCATCAGAGACCAGGAGGTCTGTTGCAGCCACTACCTATTCCGACCTGGAAATTTGAGTCGGTATCTATGGACTTCGTAGTAGGCTTACCCACTTGTAATGGCTTGAATGCTATTTGCGTCATAGTGGATAGGTTAACTAAGGTCGCTAGATTCATTCCGATGAAGATGACCTGGTCGATGGAGCGTCTAGCTGAGGCGTATACTCAGGACATAATCCGACTTCACGGAGTTCCGAGGGAGATTGTTTCTGATCGAGATCCGAGATTTCTGTCTCGTTTCTGGAAGTCAGTTCAGGAAGCCTTTGGGACGAAGCTGAAGTTGAGTACCGCTTTTCATGCGGCTACTGATGGTCAGACTGAGAGGACCATCCAGACTTTGGAGGATATGCTCCGAGCATGTGCTCTGGAGTACCACTAGTCTTGGGTACTCATGCTCTGCTTGATAGAGTTCTCCTATAACAACAGCCATCACTCCAGCATTGAGATGGCTCCGTACGAGGCCCTATATGGTCGGAAATGTCGGAGTCCTATATGTTGGAATGATATCAGCGATACTGTGGCTTTAGGACTTGAGATGGTACGCGATACTATCGAGAAGGTTCGAGTCATCCGGTCTAAGATACAAGCCGCTCAGAGTCGTCAGAAATCCTACGTCGATAATCGACGTAGACCGCTGGCTTTCGAAGTAGGTGACAAAGTCTTGCTTAAGGTTTCGCCATTCAAGGGAGTGGTACGCTTCGGTCAGAAGGGGAAACTCTGACCGAAATATGTGGGACCTTACGAGATACTCGAACGAGTTGGGGAGGTGGCATATCGATTGGCATTACCACCTAGTTTGGCTAATGTACATGATGTATTCCATGTTTCCCAGCTAAGGAAATATGTACATGATCCTACTCATGTGATTACAGCGGATCCGGTCGTGATCGAGCCGAATCTGACTTATGAGGAGCGACCCGTCCAGATCTTGGATCGGGAAGTTAGGACCCTGCGGCGTAAGCAGGTACCGCTTGTCAAGGTGTTATGGAGAAATCAACACCATGAAGAAGCGACTTGGGAGACGGAAGCGTCTATGCGGCAGAAGTACCCGGAGCTGTTCGATGGGGAGCGATCTCCTGCACCTTGAAATTTCGGGACGAAATTTCTTTAAGGAGGGGAGGTTGTAATGACCCAGATTTTATCGGTATTTTTGCCGGTATTTATGTGTATTTATGTTTGTTATGTGCTAGTTCAAATTAATTTTTTTGAACTATTTATTTTAATTTTATATGAATAATTTCGATTTAATCGAAATGTTTATTTCTTAGTTTTTATTATTTATGTTAATTATTATTTAATTAATTAGAATTTCATTTATTTAATTTTCTAATTAATTATTTAGTATTTTGGGTGAAATCGATTTGGGCATGATTAATTATGCGGTTTTTGCAAATTAGCCCAATTAATCACGAGAGCCCATTTTAGGCCCATTTAGCCCATGGCCGGTTTCTAGCAAGGATGGCAAGCCTTGCCACTTGCTTTGCTTTCACACTTAACCAACTTCTATAAATAGGAGTGGTTAGTGATGCCTTAAGGTTTTGCTCAATTGCCATCTAATGCACTTGCCATCAAAGTTCAATCACCAAAACTCCCTCCACTTCCTCCTTGCCTCACGCCATTTTTGAACAAATTGAACCCATCAATTGTTCATCATCTTTCCTAGCCAAAACTTAAAGATTCAAAGTTCATTGATCTTTAAGTATTCAAACACAATCCTAAACACATTCGTTTCAATCAAGATCTTTTGTTCGGGTTGGTTTTGGGATCGTGTTCGTGTGCACGTGTGGGGTCCGTGTGGGTTGGTGTTCGAACCGTGCAACAGGCCGTGCGGTGGTGCTCGTGGTGGTGCAGTGGTGCTCGTGGTGGTGCCGTGTGCAGCAGGCCGTGTGTGTGCTCGTGTGGGTGCAGTCCGTGCAAGTGTGCCGTGTTGTTCGTGCTTGTGCCGTGTGTGTGCCCGTGTGTGTGTCGAGTTTCGGGTTGCATATTTGTGTTGAATTTGTGTGTAATCTTCAATAAGGTAACATACTAACTCAACTTAATTGGCATACCTTGTTTATAGTATGGATTAAATGCATGTTTGGGTTGATTGTTGTTGAATACCTATGATTTCATGTATGGTTTCTAAATCTGATTTTCATATGCTTATATGATGTTTTAGTGATGATTTTTCATGATATTATGATTGATTATATGTTGTTTTGTGTTCATGATTAATGTGTTAAAGTTTGATGAATTTTAGATAAGTTAAAGTTGAATTTTCGAATGAATAATGATGATGATATGCGAATGGTGTATGGTTGGATGAGTTCTTGATTGAAGATCTTGAATCTTGATTGATTTCTTGGTTGAAGATCTTGAATCTTGAATGAGTTCTTTATGAGTTCTTTGAGTTCTTTATGAGTTCTTGATGAGTCTTTATGAGTTCTTGGTTGAATCTTGTAAGTTAAAGAAAACGGCTTAAAGAATAAAGAAAGTTAAAGAAAGTGTTTAATTTGGTTAAAGAATGATTAAAGATTAATGATTAATGATTGGTTAGACTCAAGAATAAGGCTAGAGGCAGTTCTTGAGAATAACTTTGATGTTTTAGCTAGTTAATTTCAAGAATCGAGGCTTTAGGCAGTTTTTGAACTTAATATAGTTATGTTGGATAATAATGATGATTAATTGATGAAAATGAGTAAATGATTAATTAATTAATTAGCTTGATTTCATTTTTAGACGCCCTTAACTTAGAGTAAGATTCTTTGTTTTTGGGTTAAGACGTTGCCCCTAATCCATCCGCGGTATTGGGTTAGTTGGAGTCATACTATGTAATCTTCGTGAATTCCAGTAAGATTGGTTTCACGGGACATGGATTTCCAGTAAGATTGGTTTCATGGGGTTTGGGAGTAAGATTCTCAAATCCGAGCATAGTAGAAAGTTCGAGCGCGTAAGATGCGTTCGTACGAGCACAGTCCGGTCTAGAATATGAATGACTGCGCCAAAGATAGTTGATTAGGTTGGTTTGAGTCGAGTTCACGTTTTGGGTTGTTCTCGTAATTTGTTTAATGATGTTGATCGTTTGATTTATGCTATGTACATGTGCGTTCCCATTAGGGTGAGTCAGTTATGTTACTCGCCACTGATGGTGGACCGTTGTTGTATTTTTCAGGTACTTCAGATGATGATGCTCTTGCCTAGTTTTGGGTTGGGCGAGCGACGTTGTTTCTTGTGTTGTCTGTTGTATTTACTGTTTTCTTAGCATTAGTTAGCGACAGTATTTGTTTTGATGTTATTTCATTACTTTTGGACTTTTATATGTTGTTTAAAGACTCTGACATGTAGTTGGAGTTAACTCGTATTATAGTATTTCTAGTTTGACTTTTGGATTAGTTTATGTACAAACTTGTGGGTATTTGTACTTTTGGTGGTTTAATAACAATATTTGAGGAATTAGTTTTATTTCTTAAGCATTTGAGTTGTAGTTTCTAACTACTCGACTCGTCGGTTTCTTCCGCGCCGATTTAAGCGAGTCGGGTCGTTACACCCGTGGATCATCAGCCATCAAAGACTTTTCCTTGGCCTTCCGAACACTCCTTCGGGGCTTAGACACCTTGCCGGCGAGTTAGATCCCGTTACTGCATAGACCTGCACAACACGAAGACTAAAAGTGAACATAAGAACTATTGCGCCTCAAAGAACATAAGGTTCCTTGAGGCATAAAAATCAGTAAAAAAAAAAATTCACACCCGAATAAAAGATAATTATGTTTCTTCCCCGACAACGGCGCCAAAATTTGATGAGGCTGTCGCTAACCTATCAAAAATAACCTAACAACTCTAACTAATATAGATAGGGAAGTAGGGTCAAATCCACCGGGAGGTACAAATTTCTCTTAATCCTAAAAAGTTCAAATTATGTAAAATGACCTTTAGGGAAAGATTAATAGACTAAAGAAACAAATAAATAAAATAAAAAATTAAAACTTTAGAGACCTAGGGTTAGGTTCACTATGATTAACATCCTGAATTGATTAAATATCAATGTTCAATAATTCACATAGAAGCTTTAACCAAAATCTAACAGGCTCTCGCAATTTACTAGACGTATAGAATTAATCTAACAATCCATCGCAATTTACTAGATTAATTCCACCTAAAATCTTAAGTCTATATGAAATTTTCACCTCTCGGCTACAAAATTGATATTTACTCAATTTTATATGATAAAGATCAGATTTTAGGAAGTTCAAAGCAAATATGGATTAAAGAATAAAGAAAATCAATCAACCCATTCAATAAATCATAGATCCCCTAAACCCTAGAGGGAAGGAAATCTAATCGAATAAAATAATAAAGAATAAACCAAAAGGGCATAAAATATTAAATCAACATGAACAAAAGGAAAAGGGAGAAGAAATTACCAATATGAAAAAGGAAAGAACAAATCTTGAATTAAAGAAACAAGAAAGTAATTAACAAAAGATAAAAGGAAAAGAAAGTTAAACCCTAAAACTTAAAATAAGAAAATAAAGAATGGTCCAAAGACTCCTTTACATGGGATTACAAAGGGATATTTATAGGGAAAAACATGGGAAGCACACGTTTTCCAATTGGGCCAAACGGTTTCTCGGGCCCAATTCTGACCAGCAAATTCAAATGGTTATAACTTCTTCGTTTCAAGTCTAAATCGGGCGTGTGACCTACCGTTTTAAAGCTCTTTGAATCTAATTTCCAACGCCACTGGAATCGCTGCAATCGGATATTCATAGCTCGGTTTATGTAAAAATTAGTGAGAGGTGGTCAAAATCATTTGAACCGAATCAAACAATTTCAAGCCAATTCTTCACTAATTGTCACCAGAACATCCCAATGGTTCACTAATTATCACGAATTTCAATCATTCGAACCTCTCCGACACTCACCATGACATCCCAATGCTTCACCAATGCCTAGCTTGACCTATTTTGATGGTTTTTGTTCCATTTAGAGCATCTTTTATCAAAATCCTGTCAAAAACATGGAAAAGAAACAAGATACTCCAAACCGACTGATTAGCAGAAAAATGGCTCCTAAGAGCACAATTAGCATAATAAAACCATACAAAATAAGGGGGGCAAAATACATATAAAACCAAGTTATCAGCTAGTAAGTAATTCATCAAATTAATCATCAAGAATCATGGCAAGGATCATAGATTATCCATAAAATCTTGATAGAACATAAAATAAATTCATCAAAACATACACAATCATTCGGCCATCATAAGATATTCAACAAGATGTAATATTATCAATTCTAAATTAATCCTAAGCCATTCTAAACATGTTCTAACCAATTTTAAATTTAATCTATTCTAGAATTAAATAGCAATTTTTGGTTAAGGATAAATCAAAGGTTTAATTAATTAGAAATTAATTAACTAAAGAGGAAAAGGAAAAAGGGGGATATCGTGTGGGCTTAAGAGTAAAGGGTTTTGGGCTTTGGCCCTATTTTGTCAAGGCTAGGTAAAAAGTTTGGGCTCGGGTTTAACTTGGATCGAATCAATGGGCCAGAAATCAAATGAAAAGGCTTTTTAAGTCCGGTTACCAAGAAGAGACTAAAATTACTTATAACCCCTACTTCATTAGCTAACTCGTCATTAATTCAACATTAAATTTGAGTCGGTCCACAACCTTGAATTTCTTTAAGGTGAAGATTTGGGAACCTAATAGATTGAGGCCAAAGGAGAGAATGTAAGATAACTATAATAAAGAAAATTAGTTTGACACATTATAAAATATTAATAACATAAATTCCCGAAAAATAACTTTTAAAATATTTTCCAAATATAAAACAGGGAATCTATTAATAGTTTTCAAAATAATTTTTTAAGACAACAGGAAAGACAATTTAATTACCTAAAATTATAACCCCAAAAATATGGGGTGTTACAGTCACCCCTCCTTAAATAAGTTTCGCCCTCGAAACATCAAAATAACACTACAACAAATAAAATAACAACAAATATTCACACCCATAAATATAATGCGAAAATAGTCCTAACCCAGGCTACTACCCAAGTCACACTCTCTAAGTTCAAAGGTTAGGCTAACTATGTCAAACTCTCGGAATCATAAAGCGCACAATCTTTCGGGTTACTTATGAGAAAGTAATCCTAAGGTTCAGCTCTGATACCAACTATAACGACCCGTATTTTACCAACGTTGATTTCGGAGAAATCAACAAAAATGAATCGTTAACGTTCAAATACTTATAAAGCATGACTCAAAACAATAGTGAAAGCTCTATAAAAACTAGCCTTTAATTACTTGAATTCTAATATATCAAAACAAAGAATTAATCAAAGCTCTTTAAAACTTCTAATTCCTACTACAAGTCTAATGGAAAACGAAATAAGGCTAGGACTACTAAAAGATCACGTAGCTAAAAGCTGCTACACTTGAAAGCTCACGAATCCCAACCCTCTCAACAACCCAATTAATCTTCTCCATTACCTGTAAAAGGGAATGAGGGGTCCACAATCAGTGGGGAGTAATTAGAATGTTCTATTTAATTGTAGAACACAATCAAACATATAATAGTCAGAACACAGATAAGCAACATCATGGCAAGCTAACAAGTCAATCATAATATTATCAACATTATCAATCAGGTTCATAATTCAATCAGACAACGCAGCGGAATAAACATATCATAACCAAATCATACTTTCTAGTGTTCACGTGGTTTGGTTTTCACGTGTTGCTTTATTGTTTTTTTTAAGAGGGGGGGGGGGGGGAGGAGGAGGGGTGATACCATTTTAATTTGGGAAGGTTGAACTCGTCATTTCTCTTGCTTGAAGATAATATTTATGGTACAAAAAATTTGTTGTGAACATCCTAAAAATAAGAAACAACATAAAAATAAAAACATGAACTTTGAAGACACTATCTCCTGGATTCTGAAATGCATCAGGAAGACCACTATGAAAGCTCAGGTTCTTACTATGTGCTTCACTGAGACAATACATACAATCTGGCTTCACAAGAACAATACCATATTTGGCAACATATGCAAACCCATTGACTTGTTGGTTAGGGAGATAATTCTGAAAGTGGCTCTCAGAAGCAATGAAGCAGGCAGGCAAATGCTCATCATGCAACCTGGAACTGGTGCCTGACCTACAAGTTCTAAGATTAGGTTCTATCTTTGTTTTTTTGTAAGGCTAATGCTTCTCTTATGTAAGGAATGATCTAAGTAGGCCATTTTTATATCTATGACCTAATATAACCTTGCCTCCCTTTTGGTTTCTTTTATTCTCGAAGGGCCTGTCCTGACCCAGAATTAGAAGTAGGTGTACCTAGGTAGGATCAAATAGTTTGTATCTAGTCTCAACCTAGGTGACAACTTGGGTTGAAACTTTTGGATGTATAGTTCACCTTTTCTTGGTATATATATAATTATTTACCAAAAAAAATAAAAACAAAAAAAAAATTTCCTAAAATAACTCCTTAATATCTCAATGCATATTAAGCAGAACGTCCATAACAAGAACTTGGGTTTTCTTTTAGTTTTCCTCCACAATGTACAGTTGTGGATAGCCAATTATATCACACCAACAGTTAGGCCCAGTTTTATAGGACTGAGAAAACATGAACTTAAATGAAATACGAAACTTAAATGAAATGAACTGAACTTAAATGAAATGAAAAAAACTCAAATTAAATTAACTGATAAAAAAATATTTATATTTATATTTATATTTATATTTATATTTATATTTATATTTATATTTATATTTATATTTATATTTATATTTATATTTATATTTATATTTATATTTATATTTATATTTATATTTATATTTATATTTATATTTATATTTATATTTATATTTATATTTATATTTATATTTATATTTATATTTATATTTATATTTATATTTATATTTATATTTATATTTATATTTATATTTATATTTATATTTATATTTATATTTATATTTATATTTATATTTATATTTATATTTATATTTATATTTATATTTATATTTATATTTATATTTATATTTATATTTATATTTATATTTATATTTATATTTATATTTATATTTATATTTATATTTATATTTATATTTATATTTATATTTATATTTATATTTATATTTATATTTATATTTATATTTATATTTATATTTATATTTATATTTATATTTATATTTATATTTATATTTATATTTATATTTATATTTATATTTATATTTATATTTATATTTATATTTATATTTATATTTATATTTATATTTATATTTATATTTATATTTATATTTATATTTATATTTATATTTATATTTATATTTATATTTATATTTATATTTATATTTATATTTATATTTATATTTATATTTATATTTATTAAATGAAATACGAAACTTAAATGAAATGAACTGAACTTAAATGAAATGAAAAAAACTCAAATTAAATTAACTGATAAAAAAATATTTATATTTATATTTATATTTATATTTATATTTATATTTATATTTATATTTATATTTATATTTATATTTATATTTATATTTATATTTATATTTATATTTATATTTATATTTATATTTATATTTATATTTATATTTATATTTATATTTATATTTATATTTATATTTATATTTATATTTATATTTATATTTATATTTATATTTATATTTATATTTATATTTATATTTATATTTATATTTATATTTATATTTATATTTATATTTATATTTATATTTATATTTATATTTATATTTATATTTATATTTATATTTATATTTATATTTATATTTATATTTATATTTATATTTATATTTATATTTATATTTATATTTATATTTATATTTATATTTATATTTATATTTATATTTATATTTATATTTATATTTATATTTATATTTATATTTATATTTATATTTATATTTATATTTATATTTATATTTATATTTATATTTATATTTATAGACAGTCGGCCTGAAAATCATCGCCGGAAAAGTCGGCCGAATAATCACCGCCGGAAAATTCAATAATAATAATAATAATAATAATAATAATAACAATAATAATAATAATAATAATAATGGTTTCCTTCTGTCTCCTCCGCCATCAACGTCAGGCTTCTGTCGCCACTGCCATCAACGTTAGGCTTCCGTCTGTCGTTCTCCTACTTCATTTCGTATTTGGGTTGTTCGCGATCGCCGGTTCCTCCGCTGCAGGTTGTTCGTCTATTCCACGCTCTAGGTATTCATTTGGATTTCGTAGTTCGATTTTTGCTTTTCGAATCTGCGTTTTAGGGCTATTTGAATTTGGGTTTTAGGGCTTTTCGAATTTTGCTTGGATTGTCTTCACAGTGGGGGGCTGCAATTGGGCATTTACGGTTTATCATCACAGTTTAGGGCAGCAGTGCAGTTGGCATTTTCGGCGGTGTGTCTCGAATTGTGGTGGTTTTGGGTTAGAATTGTGTTGGTTTTGGTTTCGAATTGTGGTTGTTTTGGGTTGGAATTGGTGGTTTTGGGTCTTGAATTGGTGGTTTTGGGTTCGTATTGTGGTAGTTTTGGGTCTCGTATTGGTGGCTTTGGGTCCGATTGGCGGTGATTTTGGGTTCTAATTGTGCTGCTTCTTCCGTCGATACTCTTTGGGTTTCTTTTAGTGGTGTTTGGACGTGTTCCGTCGATCCTCTTTGGGCTTCTTAAGAGGTGGTGTTCATGCCTCCTATTGTTCAGTTTCATTGTCCGTTTGTGGGTCTAAGTGGATGTTAGGATGGAGGGGGTAATGGGCTCACAAGGAGTTCGTTGATCACTCATTTTAGTGATCGTGATTGTTGTGAGGCTTCGTGGGATGAGACACGGCAGGCTCTTACTTCGGACTTGGTGTTTATTCGGAGGCTGGCGTTACTTTTCGCCGTACGGGTACCTGGCTTTGTGGAGTTGGTTTCAAGACTCATACTCTTCGTTCTAAGTGTCGGCATGGTCATGGTTGATTTTGTTGCGCCTCCTGATGCTGGCAATGGGGTTGTTCATTTTGTACTTTATGATCTTCCTCGACCATAGAGTCCTTCTAATATGTATGATAATGGGGAGCCAGTACAACAAGGTGGTTGTAATGTTGCCCTCCTTGACAACTTGTTCTCTAAACGGTTGCGTACTGTGAAGTCCAATCCCCCACAAATGTCGTTTGGGTTTTTCTAGGGTCTTCAAGGGATCACTTGAAAGGGTGATTTGTAGGCAGGATGACGTATCTTGTTGGGTCCGTTTATTGGTGTTGCCTCTTTGTATTCTTAGGATGTTTACTCCCCGGAGTAATCAGGAGGCTGCATCTTTTGTCAGACGAAAAATGCAAGAGGAGTGTATTAGTAATGCCCTTCGTTCTTGGGTTGAGCTTGGTGGTGATTTGCAACTTGTGCATGAGGCTTTGGCTGATGTTTCTCCTCCTTTAGTGGATGTTGGTGAGGACCTTGGTTTGGTTGAGCGGGATATCAAGCAATGTAAGAGGAAGATTTGTGATGGTCACTACACTGCTGCTGTTCGTATTCTTTCTTCTTCTGGCATCGCTCCTTACAATGAGACCACTCTAGAAGACTTGTAGGCTAAACACCCATCTTCACGGAGCTTTCCTCAGGGAACTTCATATGGTAGGGATGGTTTGCGAGCTTAATACCTAATGGATTGTTTGTTTGGTGCGGCTGTGGCTGTTTCTGATGAGTTAGTTAACTCCATCTCTCAGGTGGTTACTCTCTTTTTGGATGGGAAATGCTCGGCAGAGTTGTGTGAGTACATCGCTAGTGCTCCACTCACGCCTCTTGTCAAGCCTGGTAGGGGTATTCGTCCTATGGGTACTATAACGACTCGTATTTTAGCAACGTTGTTTTCGAAGAAAATAACAATACGAATCGTTACAGTTGGTACCAAAGCTGAACTTTAGGTTTAATTCTCCATAAGTAACCCGTGAGATTGTGTGCTTTATTTTCCGAGAGTTTGACATAATTAGCTATACCACGAGAACTTAATTGGGTGTTGACTCGGTTAGAGCTATGGGATAAGATAATTTTTGACTTTTGCGATTATTTATCTTTAACTTTAGTTGTCTTCTTATTTTCTTAACTCGGGTACTGTTTTGTAGAATGGCAAGCCCGGGGCGATCTCTTGGTAATCGCGACCGCCGTCGCATGTTGGAAAGCGCCATCATTAGCCTAGCTCAGAGGAGCGCAATCATCAGGTGGCCAGTCCACATTTGATCGTTTTCCCTTCATAGACCTCCCACATATGCCGGCACGACGAATCCCGTAGTACTTGAGAACTGGGTACGGGAGATGAGGAAGTTGTTCGATGCGACTTATTTCCCTGATGAAGAGCGAGTCCAAATCGCAAGTTACTACTTGCACCAAGAAGCTGACAACTAGTGGATGATAGTCCGACCACAGGGGAGATCAGTTAAGGGTTTGCCATGGGAAGAGTTCACCACCAAATTGCAAGAACGCTTTTACCCAGACGAGCTTCAGTGGTAGAAATAGGAAGAGTTCCTTATGCTCAATTAGGAGACTATGTCGGTGCAGGCTTATACTGATAAGTTTGCAGAGTTGTCTAGATTTTCCACTGCAGTGATACCATCCGAGGCCGAGAGACTAAAGAGGTATATTAAAAAGTTGGATCCCCGCATCAGAGTACATGTCAATAGCAGCGGAGCAGCCACTCTTCAACGAGCATATGAGGAGGCCTTAGAAATTCATGCATCTTTCGCCGAGGAAGAAGCTTCTAAGAAAAGAGTCACTGCGAGCCAGCCTCCTGTAGCTGCGAAAAATCCGAGGTTCGAGCAATCCCAGAGGCCGCAATAACAGAGCAACCAAGCGGGCAGATATCAGGAGACAAGGGTCTGTAGAGGATGCAAGAAGGAACTTCACCCAGGGAGGAAGTGCAATGGGACTGCGGCAGTGTGCTACTCGTGTGGTCAAGAAGGATACAAGTCTCGGGTCTATCCGAAGGGTAAGCAAGCTGCAACTGAGAGCAAGGCACTGGTGAAGAACCGTATTTTCTGCATGACACAAGAAGAGGCAGATGCGCAACCCGACGTGGTCACGGGTACTTTCCTTGTTTATAACATGTGTGCTTTAGTATTTTTTGACACGGGTGCTACTGCTTCTTTTGCTACAAAATAATTTGTGTGTAAAGCTAACTTGTCGGGAGAGTCTCCTATAATTATAGCTGGTGAGCAATTAACGACAGACTTAAAGGAATTTCCCATGATAGTGTTTAATGTGATTCTGGGAATAGATTGGCTTTCCAAATATCAAGCGACAATCAGATGCTGAGATCAAGCAATCTTATTGCGTGGGCCTAAAGGAGAAGCTATGAAGATGTAGAAGCTACATCAGAAAGGAGAAGTAGTGTACTTATGCTAAGTGAAAGACATCTCCAAGGAAGAACAAATTGAAGCAATCCCAGTAGTTAAAGACTATGCAGATGTATTTCCCAAGGAGCTACCGGAATACCTCCGGAGAGAGAAGTGGAGTTCAACATCGACTTGGTTCCAGGAACGACACCTATATCGAAGGCACCATATAGAATGGCGCCGGCAAAGCTCAAGGAGTTAAAAACTCAGTTGCAAGATATGATTGATAAGGGTATCATAAGACCCAGTGTTTCCCCATGGTTGTGAGAGAGATCATCCATTCTTGGTAGAAGGATGGGAGTATGAGATTGTGCATCGACTACCGGTAGCTCAACAAAGTAACTATAAAGAACAAGTATCCTCTACCAAGAATTGATGATATCTTCGACCAGTTGAAGGGTGCGGGCATTTTCTCGAAGATCGATCTCCGATCAGGCTATCATCAAATTCCGGTGAAGGCAGAGGACATTCCGAAGACAACATTCCGTACGAGATACGGGCACTAAGAGTTTGAAGTAATACAATTTGGTCTAACTAACACTCCAGCTGTAATGACCCTGATTTTATTGGTATTTTTGCCGATAATTTATGTGCGTTATGTGTATTTATGTGTTAGTTCAAATTTATTGTTGAACTATTTACTTCATTTTATGTGAATAATTTCGATTTAATTCGAAATATTTTATTTGCAGTTTTTATTATTTATGTTAATTATTATTTAATTAATTAGAATTTTTATTATTTAATTTTCTAATTAATTATTTAATATTTTGGGCTAAATCGATTTGTGCATGATTAATCATGCGGTTTTTGCAAATTAGCCCAATGGATCACGAGAGCCCATTTTTAGGCCCATAATCCCTCTTGGCCGGTTTTCTTAAGTGGCATGGCAAGGCTTGCCACTTGCCTTGTGTTCACACCTTAACTAACTCTATATATAGATGAGTTAGTAAGGCTTGAGGATCTATTTTTGCTCATTTGCCATCCTAACACATTTGCCATCAAAATTCAAGCACAAAACTCTCTCTCATTTGCTCCCATCTTACACGCCATTTTTGGCTAGTAAACCCATCAAATTGTTCATCCATCTTTTGAATCCCAAACTTAAAGATTCAAACTCTATTGATCTTTAAGTATTCAAACACAATCTTAAACACAATCATTTCATTCAAGATCACTAGTTCGGGTTGGTTTTGGGTCTTGATCGTGTTCGAGTGGTGACCGTGTGGGTGTTGTGTGAAGCCGTGGTGCTCGTGTGCCGTGGTGGTGCAGCAGGCTCGTGGGCCGTGTGAGCGTGGTGGTGCGAACGTGCAGCAGCACCGTGCGTGGTGGTTGTCGTGGCTGGGTTGCTCGTGTGAAGGCCGTGCGTGTGGTGCCGTGTTGTATGATCGTGTGGGTCGAGTTTTCGGGTTGCATTTGTGTGTTGATTTGTGTGTACATCTTCAATAAGGTAACATACTTACTCAACCTTGTTGGTATACTATGATTATAGTATAGATTAAATGCATGTATGGGTTGTTTGGTGATGATTAATCATGATTTCATGTGTTGTTTCTAATCTGAATTTTTATGTGGTTTTCATGATATTTTGATGATGGATTTTATGATTTTATGATTGACTCTATGTTGTTTTATGATCATGATTATTATGTTAAAGTTTGATGAATTTTGGATAAGTTTGATGGGAGTTTTCGTGTGGTTTTTGAGGCTATGCGTGTGACTTGTTTGGTTTGGATGAGTTCTTGATTGAAGTTCTTGAATCTTGATTGAGTTCTTGATTGAAGATCTTGAATCTTGAATGATTTCTTTATGAGTTCTTTGAGTTCTTTATGAGTTCTTGATGAGTCTTTATGAGTTCTTGGTTGAATCTTGAAAGTTAAAGAAAGTGGTTTAAAAGTTAAAGAAAGTTAAAGATTGAGTCTAAATTGATTAAAGAATGGAATTTAAATGATGGATTATGGTTGGTTAGACTCAAGATCAAGGCGTAAAGGCAATCTTGAGGATAACTTCGTTGTCTAACTAGTTATTTTCGAGAATCAAGGCGCAAAGGCAATTCTTGAAATTAATTTAGTTATGAATGAGTTGAATATGATGATAAAATGATTAATTAATAATTAGCTTGATTTCATTTCTAGACGCCTAAAACTTAGAGTAAGATTCTTTGTTTTTGGGTTAAGACGTTGCCCCTATTCCATCCGCGGTATTGGGATAGTTGGAGTCTTACTATGTTATCCTTTGAATTTCCAGTAAGATTGGTTTCACGGGACATGGATTTCCAGTAAGATTGGTTTCATGGGGTTTGGGAGTAAGATTCTCAAATCCGAACATAGTAGAAAGTTTGATCGCGTAAGATGCGTTCGTACGAGCACAGTCCGGTCTAGTATATGAATGATTGCGCCAAAGATAGTTGGTTAGGATGTTTGAGTCGAGTTCACGTTTTTGGGTTGTTCTCGTACTTTGATTATTGATGTTGATTATTTGGTTTATGCTATGTACATGTGTATTCCCATTAGGGTGAGTCAGTTATGTTACTCGCCACTGATGGTGGACTATTCTCTGTTTTACAGGTAATTCTGATGACGATGTACTTGCTTAGCTTTGGGTTGGGCGAGCGACGTATTTTGTTTATGTTTTGGATGTATTTTCTATTTTAGTTGTTTATAGATAGTATTGGATTGATGTATGGACTTTTATACGTTGTTTTTAGACTCTGACGTGTGGTTGGAGTTACTCGTATTTTAGTATTTCTAGTTTGACTTTTGGACTAGTTATGTACAAACTTGTGGGTATTTGTACTTTTGTGGTTTATTAATAATAATTGAGGAATTAGTTTTTAATTCTTAAGTATTTTGAGTTGTAGTTTATAACTATTTGACTCGTCGGTTTCTTCCGCGCCGATTTAAGCGAGTCGGGTCGTTACACCAGCAGTATTCATGGATCAAATGAACCGTACCTTCCACCATTTACTCGACGTTTGCGTGGTAATTTTCATTGACAATATATTAATATACTCGAAGAATGAGCAAGACCACGAGGAACACTTGCGAATGGTGATGGATGTGTTACGAGCCCTGATAGAAGGGATTTTCATCAAATAAAAACCCCCGCCGTAGTAAGAGTGGGGGTGTCGAGGATGGCGGGATGTGTTATAAGCCTATGAAAAATGCGGATGGCAGGATGTTGGAGTTCCGAGGCATAACACTCTCGGCTCACAAAATGAGCGCCCGCTCCAGACATAGTCCGCCACACCGTAGTAGGGTTAAATCCCTCGATTTCGCCTAAGTTAAAAATAGAGTTCCGAGGATCACAGTGAAGTATATCGTTTAAACGAGTCAGAGAGATCCTGTGTGATTTATTGTACAACTGAAATTGAATGTTGTACTCAGGAAATTCGTCGTCCGACGAGGTGCGTTCATAGTGCAATGATGCAATGAACTCGCGGACAATGTGTACTCCGGGGGTAAATCCAAAAATTTGCCCCAACCAAAGTTGGTGGCGAGCTGTCGCACCACATCATCCACCCCTAAAAATCTAGCAATGCTAGGGTCATAGAATCGGGTGGGGTGGATCTTCCGAGAGCCAAGTGTCTCAAATTGGGTCCGGAAGCCTTGTGTGCAGATAGGAGGTGGAAGGGGATCGTTCTCACGCTCGACATCAGGATTTGCCGAGCTTGTGCCACGTTGCCGTTTTTTAGGGGCCATGGGTAGGGAATTAAGCAACCAAAAAGCAACTAAAACTGTCTTGCAAATAATATGACGTAATTAAACGACAACAAAAAAAGTCCAACAACAGTCCTAAGGTCAATCTAGCAGCTTCAAACCTACCCAGTCAATGACTAAGGGGCCTAACTCCAATTGCCCCAAAGCCACACAAAAACAAACAAATCAATGAAAATCAAGGAACAAAGTGTCAACTAAAATTCAACAATTAAATTCAAACAACAAATCCAAACAATAATCCAACCAACAAGGATATTAAACAATTAAATCAAAATTCAACCAACAAATCCATACATATAAAGTTCAAATACAAGAAATGAACCAAAAATATACTTGAAAATGAAAAGGGTTGAACCGTAAGTGAAGGGTTCGACCCTGTCACCCAAAAATTCGAACCGTAAGTGAAGGATTCGATCACTTAAACTTAACAATTTCTGTTTTTTTTTAAAAGAAGAAATTTGAACCCTAGGTTCGAATTTTGGAGGAGTGAGGAGTGTGAGAGAAGAGTGGAAGTGTTTAGGAGAAAATGTGAGTGAAATGGAGATTGGGATGGAGGAAGGAAGTTTCTTGAAGCTTTAATGGAGGTAGGATGATGGAGAAGAAGGAGATGGGTTAGGGTTCTTCGTGGTGCTCTTCTCTGTCTTCTATTTTTTTTTTTTCAGTTTGAATGAGAGTGAGGAGAGAGAAGAGAAGGTCACGAGTAAAAAAATTCAGATCGAAATGAGCGGCCGTGCAAGGTAAAGGAGCGACCGCTCCTTTTCTTAAATTTGCTACTGACTTTTCGACCCGTCCAAAGGAGCGGCCGTGCATGTGCAAGGAGCAACCGCTCCTTTGAGGTCAGTAGCTACTGCCTCTTGTATTTCACATTGTCACGCCCTTGCAACTTGTTCATTGAGGGGGCTCCTCCATAGGCGCGGCCGCTTCTTATTGAGAACTCAAGTTTCGGAAGACGCTTAGACTAATAGATAAGAGAGCGTCGGTGCGTAGCCTTCATTCTACTATGCGTTTTTATGGAGCGACCGCTCCTTTCTCTGCTTCACAATTTATGCTTTTCTCTTCTCATTTGCATTGTGATGGCCAAAGGGGGACTTATCTAGATCAAAATGCTATATTTTCATCTCCTTGGCTCATCACATCATTACGGACTCCTTCTCTCATTTTTCCCAAAAATGAAGCTCGCATTCATGTTCGTTATCTGCACAACATTCAAATGACATACCAAAACGAGCATAAAATGGAACTCAAATAATAAATTAAAAGAAAAAATCATTATTTACTCTAAAAACCAATAAATCACGGTTTGCCTCCCGAGAAGCTCTTGTTTAACGTCCCGATCCTGACGAACTAGCCGGACACGGGACTAAGATGTAACAACACTTACATCAAAGTCATCCAGCGGAACAAACATCCGGGGCTCAATAAATAGCACCGCAAAGCTCGTAAAAGATTATCAAACGCAGTAGCACTCAACTCACTAAAAACCACATAAGCAATGATCAAATTAAGCAAAGGGAACGGTTTAAAAACCGACATCCAATGCTTATGTGGGAGTGAGTGCCCACAGGGAGGAAAATCAAAATAAAAACTACTAAAAGAAAAATCAAATAAAAGAGAAGAAACACCTCCATACACCTCCCTTGCCTTGGTTTCTAAAAGAGAAACATGGGAGACAAGACAAGAGATGGTGCCCTCGAATGGGGGTGATATGAGCACGGATAGAAGGGGAGTGGGATGTGAATAAACAAGGTTAAATCCTCCTAATAAGGGAATAAGAGAAGGTGATATAACCACATCCTCCACATTAATTACCTTGTCAGCTTCACTTGACTCTATTATGGGGGCCTAATCCTCTACAACATCACATGACGATGTGAAAGATTCGCGATTTTCATCACAGCATTGCCAATAGGTGTTATCGTCTATGTGAGTTTGGATGGGCTGTTGAACTATGAGAGGCGAGGGATCTAGGTCATGACTAGATTCATGGACAATGGACTCAGCTTGGGGAATATGAGGTGAATCAATGGGGTTCATGCAAACACCTCCTAAATACCTATCAAAAACATGATCGAGCGAGCTCGGTTCATGTGAAAATTGATGTTAAAGATCAATGTTAGAGGCATGAGATCTCGGTTGATTAAAGCCATATTCCTCAAGTGTGCTCAACTCATAACTAAAATCATGTAATCCTTGGGTAGCCATCTCCGACTCATAAGTTTCCTTAGTGAAACACTCGAATAAGAGCCAAGCTCTATCTAAGTCGAAAGCTAAGAAATTCCCACAAGATAAAGATTCTACCCATTCTCGTGTTTCATAGTTCAAACCCTCATACATTAAATTACATACATCCCACTTGCCAACATTATGATTAGGAGGAAGAGAGCCTCCGATCCTATCATAATAAAACCAAAACGGTTCATGCTCATATTGGGGATCAATTAAAGAAGTGGCCATCAAGCCAAAATATTCACACAAAAAAAAGAAAAAGGACCTAGAACCATTGTACTGAACATAAACTAATGGCATTGCCCTCCCCGGCAACGGCGCCAATTTGATAGAAGGGATTTTCACCAAATAAAAACCCCGTCGTAGTAAGAGTGGGGGTGTCGAACACGGGGAAGGTACGCTGCACTAGTCTAGGCATGAGCGTCGAACAAGCTAGGTCAAATGATGGTCGCGAGAGGTGAAGAGAACTACGGAACAAACTAAACTACACTATGGAAACAAGAATAAAAGGGACTAGGGTAATCGAGATCCACAACTCATACCAGCATGAATTATGAATCAATCGAAACTTAGACTTAGGTAATGGATAAGAGGAGGTCATTCTAAGATCACACTACTCTTTCAAGCTAGTGTGACGACTGGGAAGACGTACACAAACCTACTTTCGTGACGGGACATCTAACTAGTCATAAGCACAAATCACGAAGACCGGTAACTTTCCCTTGATCGAAGGTCCAACTTTCGTGGTGCTTCCATCAATTGGGCGAAGGGAGTCATCACTCACGTTCACCTTCAGTCCTTAGGTGGGGATTCTTCTATGAGTCTACTGTTAATTAAGCAGGAGACTCAACATCATCGAACCTTCGGTACGAACATAATCACAACCGAAACCAAGAAATAATTAAACCATAAACATGGAGGGTTTGAGAAGTTTCTCTCAAACCCTAGAAACTATCTACTCATACATAATTAATAAAAACATAATTAAAACTACAACTAAACCTAAATTTAAATACATAATTAAAACCCTAAAATCTATGAACAACAAATAAATAACTAAAACCTAGAAAACTATTAACACTACTAGCAAAACCAAGAACAAGAGCATAAAAACCAAAAAATTCACAACTAGAACTAAGGACAAACATCAAAAGAAGAACAAATTACAACAACTACATACAACAACTAAACAATAAAAAGCAAGGAATCAAAGCAATAAAAGTACCTTGAAGATTGAAGAGCAAGCTAAGAAGACATTGAAGAACAAAACTAGAGATTCAATACATAAATACAAGTGTTGATACCAAAGAAATCTAAAGGGTTACAAAGCTAAGCTAAGGTGAGAGAAGAGACTCTCACGAGCTCCAATCTCGGGTTAAAAGACCAGCTTTCAAAGTATATATACACTAGTAATTTATAAAGCAAAAATGCGGCCAGAAAACGCGAGAAAACAGAGCTGCCAAAAGGAGCAGCCGTGCAAGCATGAGGAGTGACCGCTCCTTTAGAGAAGCGACCGTGCAAAGAAGAGGAGCGACCGCTCCTGTGGTCGGGGGCTTAATTCTTCATTTCAGAGCTTGGGCGCGACCGTGCTACTAGGGGAGCGACCCCTCCTTTTGCAAAAAGCCTATAAATGTGCCTTGGCTCAGATATCCGATGCTCGAATGACTCGTCGAATTCCGTGAAGTATGAGTTACCTACAAAAATGAGGAAAACGACCAAAAAGGAGTAGCACATAGCAAGAATACTACAAAATAGCCGAAGCACAACTAAACTATAAAAAGGAAATAAAAAGGACAAAATGAAATAAGAAAAGGGAAAACTATGCCATAAAACTAACTTAAAAGCTAAGAAAAACACTAATAAAAAGTCGGTTATCAAGACCAGAAATGGTTTGCGAAGTTGTCAAAGTGCGAATTCTGGCTCTAAGAAGTGGCATTCTTAGGACACGTCATCAGCAAGGACGGTGTCAAAGTAAACCCAGCAAAGGTCAAGGCCATTGTTGAATGGTGTAGTCCAAAGAGTGTGGCGGAAAT
This sequence comes from Salicornia ramosissima, assembly GCA_951394345.1. Lineage (NCBI taxonomy): Eukaryota > Viridiplantae > Streptophyta > Magnoliopsida > Caryophyllales > Amaranthaceae > Salicornia > Salicornia ramosissima. Next base: position 22,935,823 of record OX596240.1, on the reverse strand, counting down.
CATAAGTTTCCTCGGTTTAGCGGGTAATTAAATTATCTTACTTAAAGAATGTTAAATTTATTACCTAACTAATCGAGACTTGTAAAACCATGTTTGTCTATGACAAGGTACTATCGGAGGTTCGTCAAGGAATTCTCAAAGGTCGCTCAACCTATGACAAAATTATTGCAGAAAGAAAGCAAGTTTATCTGGTCTGAGCAGTGTGAAAAGGCATTCTACACATTGAAGCAGAGCCTTGTTGAAGTGCCAGTTTTAACCTTGCCTAATGAAGGTATAGGGTATGAAGTCTACAGCGATGCATCGAAGAACGGACTGGGATGTGTGTTGATGCAAGAAGGGAAGGTGATAGCATATGCTTCGAGGCAGCTTAAGGTACATGAGAAGAACTATCCTACACATGATCTTGAGTTGGCAGCTATAGTGTTCTCTCTCAAGAGTTGGTGGCATTATTTGTATGGGGCAACATGTAAAATGTTCACTGATCACAAGAGTCTCAAGTACATCTTCACTTAGAAGGAACTTCACATGAGGCAGCGAAGGTGGCTAGAACTTATCAAAGACTATGATCTATCTTTGGACTACTGCGAAGGGAAGGCTAACCGTGTAGCAGATGCTCTAAGTCGCAAGGAGAGGCATTCTCTCAACCGCATATTAGTGCTTCCAAAAGAAATTCATGCAAACCTTCGGCGACTGGAGGTGGAAGTAGTGACACAAGGACATACTCGGGTATTCCTCAACGCTATGAGTGTAGAGCCTAATCTCTATCAAGAGCTTCGAGAAAAGCAGAAGCAAGATCCCCAATTGGAGAAAATCCGCGAAGCCAAGCTCCAAGGGCAAGCGGAGCACTTTGTTATAGGGACAGATGGGAGTTTGAAGCTCCGAAACAGGTATAGAATGTACTATTCGGAAATACTCTTACTTTTCTATAACTAAGCTAAGACTAACCCCAAACCGAAATAGGTGGTGTGTGCCCAACGATAAAGTTCTAAGGAACGAAATATTGCAAGAAGCTCACAACACCCCATATTCAATATATCCTGGGGGTGGGAAGTTATATATAGACTTGAAAGAACATTTCTGGTGGCCCGGAATGAAGCGGGAAATTGCAGAGTTTGTAGCTCGATGCCTTGTTTTTCAAAAGGTCAAGATTGAGCATCAAAGGCCCGGAGGTCTACTACAGCCATTACCTATTCCGAAGTGGAAGTTCGATTCTATTTCGATGGATTTCGTAGTAAGCTTACCCCCTACTACCAGTCGAATGAACTCAGTGTGGGTGATAGTGGATAGACTAACAAAGGTAGCAAGATTCATCCTAATGAAGACCACATGGACCATGGAGAGGATGGCAGAAGCTTATACTCAGGAGATAATTTGACTCCATGGCATGCCGAAGGATTTTGGCACCAAGATGAACTTGAGCACAGCATTTCATGCAGCAACAAATGGCCAGACAGAGCGGACCATCCAGACTCTCGAAGACATGCTTAGAGCCTTCGCGCTGGAGTTTCAACAGTCATGGATCAAATCTCTATGTCTGGTAGAATTTTCCTACAACAACAGTTATCACTCCAGCATCCAGATGGCACCCTATGAGGCTTTGTACCAGCGCAAGTGTCGCAGTCCTACCTGCTGGAGCGACACCAGTGATACCCTAGTCATTGGGCCAGCCCATATCAAAGACAAAGTAGAGCAGATCAAGATGATTCGAGCAAAGCTACAAGCAGCACAGAGCAGACAGAAGTCTTATGCGGATCGGCAAAGAAAAGCTTTCGAATTTCAAGAAGGCGACAAGGTGGTATTGAAGGTATCCCCAATGAAGGGAGTGACTCAATTCGGGCAAAAGGGGAAGCTTCGACCTAAGTACGTAGGCTCATACAAGAGATTGGAAATAGTAGGTGAGGTGGCTTATCGGCTCGCTTTACCACCAGAGTTATCGAAGGTGCATGATGTGTTTCACATCTCGCAACTATGAAAGTATGTGAGCGATCCATCACATATTATTCCAGTGGAGTCAGCTGCAATTGCACCCAACCTATCCTTCGAAGAGGTACCGGTGCAGATTTTGGATTGTCAGGAGCGGATGTTAAGGCGGAAGGTGGTACCGCTAGTCAAAGTGCTATGAAGGAGCCAACAGTATGAAGAGGCTACATACTTGGGAGACTGAGTCCTCCATGCGTGAGAAGTACCCCGAACTATTCAGTCAGGGTATGTGTTATTTCCTTTCTTTTTCTTCCTTTCTTTTGGTTCTATTGATCTTATGTGTGTGCTTCCTTCTGAAAAATTTCGAGGATGAAATTTTCTTAAGGAGGGGTGACTGTAATAACCCAAAATTTTGGGCTATTTTAAATTTTCTTTAATTAATTATTTATTTAACTATCTAGAAAGTTTAGCCATGATTTATGTTGAAGTAAGCCCAATTATTGACCCGAGCCCAAAACCTTTTAGCTCACGACCTTCACCCATTATGATTTTCTTTTAATTATTTTATTTATCCAACCTTAATTAGCAAACTAGATCTAATTTGACTAATCCTAAAAACTCTATCTTTTTCTCCTGAACACCCTACTAAATTTTAGGAGCACCAAACTCCCTCATTAATAGAACCACATGGCCCCATTGAGAATCCATTAAAAAGTTTAGAATTTATTTCCTTTACAATCTTTTATCAGTCACACAAATTTCTAAACACATTCAAAAAATTCTCTATTGATCAAAAACTCAAAGATTGAAGCAAGAAGTTCAAAGAAACCCAAGCCAAGGAGTACGTACACCCTCACGGCCAAAGCTAGGAATTTTCGAATCCTTATTCTTCAAAACTAGGTAATTAGTTGTTTTATTTAATCTTTAGAATAGATTAGTCATATAACCATTAGAACATACTTAGAATTGCCTAGAATTGCTTAGAACAAGTGTTGAATTAATAGAACTTACTTGTTAATAATTTCCTAAGATGGCCGAGTACTTTTAACATGGTTTGATGCATCAAACCATGTTAGAAGTACTCGGCCATGATTTATGTTGTGTTTTGACATGATTCCATGCATGTTCTATGAATTCTTGTTATGAAATTTTGAGATTGATTTGATTAATTCTTGAATATGTAAAAATCGAATTGTTACCTAATATACATGACAATGTAGAGTGAGCCAAGTGATTCAAGAAACGATCTTTAGTTGCTAATCTTGTTCTATTCATGATTCTTTATAATTTTCTTGTCCTAATTTTATTAATAGCATGATTTCTTGAATTAAATCTTAATCTTTAATATATTTGTTGATAATTAAATCTTGAATTATTATTGTTTGCCTATGAATGCCGTGAAAATGATGAATACTACAGGGTGGATTTTTATTTAACTGTTTACTTATGAAACATTGAATATTGTGACCTATTTATTAAGAAGGTCGTGCGTGATGGTGAGATTAAGGACAAGGTTTGGCTTTTAATATTTATTGATGATTGAATTTTAATTATTGAGTTATGTTAATTGCATGTCTTGTTGCATGAACTTGTTTAATTGAAGTAATTGAGTTGCATGATGAATTTTTAAATAGTTGCATGGTGAATGGCATGAAAAATGTGTAGTGTCTAGGGTTTTGAGTCAAGTAAAGTTGGACTAGAGTTGACTAGCGATAAAGTTAAGTTGAAAAGAGTCAAAGTTGTGAACTGGAAAGATTAATGATAAGAATAATGTCAATGAATGAAGTTTATGAATGAAAGAATGATTAACTATGAAGTGACCGTCCATCTAGTGGCTAAAGCACCACGAACATGGGTATAGTCGAAGCCACTGAGCCACTGCGGTATGGCGTCAGTTCTAGATCCCAGCGCTTGGAAAGTAGATCTCATGTGGTTAACCCGGCGTGAGCAAGGAAATTTGGAGAAAGAGTTAAGGTTTTCCCCTACGACCATATGACTGTGTCATGGATTTGAACGTTAAGAAGAAATGAATTGTGAAATGTTAAGGAATGAAAGACTAGAGTCCAGAGTCAGTACTAGCTTAAATGGAAGGTTTGGTCATAGCTTTGTCGTGTGTATTTTCTGCTTCGTGTCTCGTCATTCGTGTATGTTGAATGTTAGTGTTGATCTTGTTGACTTGTGTGGACTGTCTGGTTGACTTTTGTTCTGATTGTTATATTTCTAATTGCGTTCTATTATTAAATAGAACAATCTAATTACTCCCCACTGACTGTGGACCCCAAATTTCCTTTTTCAGGTAACGATGAAGAGTAGTTGGGTGTCGCGAGGGTTGTGATTGAGAGCAAGCAAGTACAGTAGTCTAGCTACCCATTAGATTATCCTAGCCTTTTTAGTGTTGATTTTCATGAACTTTAGTAGTTTCGTGAGAGACTATTTATTATGTTGTTTTGGACTATTTAAAGTTTATTAAATAAAATGATTAAGTTTAGAGCTTTCTCTGTTGTTAGTTAATTTAATATTGAAAGTTTATAGTTAATAATGATTCGTATTGTTGTTTTCTTCGAAAACAACGTTGCTAAAATATGGGTCGTTACAGGTACTGTTTGGCGACGTCTGGTATCTAAGGTTGGTGCTGCATTGATTGGACATTCCTTAGCGGGCTATTTTGATGGCCTCCTTTTTTTGTGGGGGTGTCTATGGGAGTTGAAGCAATTCTTTATGCGGTTAATCGATTGGTTGGGGAATGCGTTTATGATGTTGGACTTTCAATGTTGTTGATGGATTTCCAGAATGCCTTCAATTTAATTGATCCGGAGGTGATGTTACGTGAGGTTCGTCTTCGTTGTTCAGTCATTTAACGTTGGGTTGTATTCTATTACTACTCTCCTGCTAGGCTGTATTATGGAGAACACATGTTACGTTCGTGTCAAGGTGTGCAACAGGGTGATCCTCTTGGTCCGATGCTTTTTGCATTAGTTTTACATCCCTTTGTGTGCAAAATCAGGGACACCTTTGATCTGTGTCTTCAGACGTGGTACTTGGATGACGACACCATTGTTGGTGATGCTTTGGTGGTGGGAAAGGCATTGAAATTGATTATGGATGAAGGGCCTCGTTACGGACTACATCTTAATGTGGAAAAAATGGAAGTTTACCGGCCTGTGGAAGACCTTCGTAGTAGGCGTGCAAGTGTTTTTCCTACAAATATCTCACGACCATTGCGAGGTGTTAAGTTGCTTGGTGGACCTTTAAGTTCGGACTCAGTGTTTAGTGTCGAGCTTGCGAAGACATGTGTGGACAAGACTATTATGTTGATGGATGATGTTGCCAAGCTTGAAGATCCACAATGTGAGTGTAACACCTCCAAATCTCCCTCTACGGAAATACTAGAATAATACATATAAATACCGTAGAGATAGACTTGGGCGTATTACCGCCACGTGATAACGTAAGGCTATACTAAAATACTATTAAACTTTTGCAGCGGAACCTAAAATACTTTATTATTAAAAAGAACTAAATGGTTTTCTCCAAAATATACTATAATTTGATATTAAGTAAAATCCTAAACTAGGTGAATGACGCCCTTGTCCCCCAATGCAACATGTAGTCCACTCCAATCATCATCACCTATCTACTTATCACAAGCCAAAAACAAAAAGGAAGTATTCCCTCCCTAACATATTACTAGCAACATTTTCTATTTTTGGTTGTAACATAATAATAGCACCATTTTTTCCTAATTTCATACTATTCTATTTTTGGCAACAAAAAAATAATAAATTTACAGTATTGCCCTTATTCATAATAATTAACACAATACTAACACAAGTACTCTCCAAAATTTTTCCCATTTTTTTTATCTACTTTTCTCTCTCTTACTTTTATCATTATTATACCACTTAATACCACAATTACCTTATTTCAACTAGGAGTCAGTGCTAGTTCGATTGTTGCTAGTAATTAGTTACGGAGGGAGTACAAGTTAGCAAAATATGTTAAGTACATAAAAGTGTGAGATAAGTAAAAAAATAAATTTATTATGCAAACATACTTTCGAAGACTCAAGTCATATTACATGACAAAAATTATTTATCCAAAATGATCCTTTTCCAAAAATATTTCAAACCATGAATATTGAATGTAAATATTCAAATATTGAAAATAAAATTTTCCTATACCCCAATTCCTCTCTAAGTGTGCACACTCCCCAAGTTAGTATCTTTCTGTATAAAGGCTATCCTTGAGGACAAACTAGGTCATACAAAGTCCATAGTCTTATCAACCAAATCCACATAGCAGGATTACATAACAATAAATAAGCTTGTAAAGCTTGTGTGGTCACAAATAAATGTTTAATATAATAAGAGTTGAGTATAAAGAAAATATAATCATATGATTGCAACCTTCAAAAATTCATTTTCCTTAATCTTTCAAAATGATATGACAATATCAGTAAAATATTTAGTTATTCCAAATCTTTTCATAGAATATTTTCTATGATGATATTATTTTCCAAAATATAATAAGATTCAAATCTTTCCATAAAACATTATTCTCAAAATATAATAAGATGATTCAAATCATTCCAAAATCTAAAAATTTCATGACAAAAATATAAGGCTAATAAAATATAAAATAATTTTGTCATCAAACTTTAAATTAACATAATACGAAATTAATTGAATCATAAATAATATCATGTATAATATAAACACGTAACAATCATGTAAACACTTTAATAAAGTATCTAGCCATTTAACGTACCGTTACCGAGTCACAAATAACCTTAATCCGAAAGACCTATGAACTTCATCTACAAAAACACCCTAGATCCAAATATTATAACCTTAATTAATATAAGGTCATTCAAACACTCCAAATTACTTAAATAGGCTAATATGTGCATGATCTTTATAAAATGTTTTATATCAAAAACTTGTGTTTTTATAAAAAAGATCGATTGAATATTAATTCATAAATAAAACCATAATATCATTGATAATAAAAAAGTTTATTACTTATACTACATAATTGAAATCATCCTAACATAAAAATAATTTTATGATTTTATTGTTTATAAACTTTAATTATTTTCTAAAATAAAGTGTGAATGCAAAAAGAGAGGAAGAAAAGAAAACCAGATAGGACGAAGTGACGGCACGACTGCCTGAGGTGGCGCACGATGGTGGTGCAGAATGGTGGAGACACAGATAGAGTGAGAGAGAAAAGATGGGAGAAAATTGTGTTTTGGTGTGAGTTTGTATTGAAATGAAGGGGGTATTTATAGGCTAGTTGTAAGTAAAATTTATGGAAGGTGAATAATTTTTTGCTTGGTGATCAAGGAGTTTGATCATGGATTAAGAAAAATGGTAGGGAGTTATGTGGAGAATATTTGCATATAATTTGGATGTTGTATTTGGAAGTAAAATTTAACCTAATATTTTTTTTTTCTTTTTGTCTCCTCTTGTACTAGTTAGCCTTGTAGTTAGGTACTTAGGTGGCCTTTCACTCTTTTTTTTTTTTCTTTTTTTTTTTTTTTTTTGGTTTGTGCTCTTATTTGGTCTTTTGGGATTTAGTTTGGAATTTTAGAAAATCCTAAATAACATTTGGGCTTAAAATACTTTTTCAATAAAATTAGTTTAATCATAAGGTCCTAGTAATTTATGAAAATAAAGGTTATTCAAGATATCCAAAAATCACATGTATGTATATGAAATTACGATTTTTATAATTTAAAATAAAATTTTAACTTGGAATTTTATATCTAAAATGCAAATAAATAATTTAGTAGTATAAAAAATATTAATTATTTACAAAAAATATTCATCCAAATTTACGGGGTATTACAGTCTACCCCCTTAAAAGGAGTTTCATCCCGAAACTTAAGAAAATGGAGAAAATTTTAGTCTTATGTTTGATTCATACACATCCTAATCAGACTCATAAATGACACCTTTTACTAAAACAAATGACTCAAAATACCCCAAAAAAATTGCTCAAAAGAAAATGCGCGAAATTATATCGCACTCTATCCCCCTTAAAAAGAGTTACGCCCCCGTAACTCGATTAAAATACAAAAAAAAAAATAGCATTCTCCAATAACTTTGAAAGAAATCTTTCAACCATGACCAAATTTTATTTACCAAATTCCACTATAAGTATATGGTTAACAACGATAAATATTGTATCCTATTCTCGACTCATAACAAGCAAGGTTCATAATGCTTGAGTCTCAACTAATAGTAACATAATGATTCTCATACTTTGACGAAAATCTCAAAACTATCTCAACTCGTAGAAGGCAATAATACTAGCGTCCACAAATGTACTCATTCCATCCCAAAGTAATAGTGTTAAATATAAGACCTCAATAATGCTTCATAAAATAACAACCCTTAAAACCCTAGCAAGATCGTATGGTCACTTAAATACAACAAAAGTAATACTATACTCAATTCTAAACAAATCACATAATAGTTATCTTTCATACAAGAGTGGCATGTAAATCAAATATTTCCACATTTAATAATAGAAAATATCGTACAAACAACTCCAATAATACTAGTGTAATTACACAAAACTTTGTCGTCTCATTAATTCAATCATTAACACTTTTATTAATTATTAAACTAAGTAAGAAGATCAATAATTTTATAACGAATTACTCGTTAATCAATATTTAAAAGAATTTATATACAAAAATTATTTGAAAATACACATATCATTTGAAATATCTTTAGAATACTTAAATTTAGACAAGCCGAGAAATATCACATATAACATAAAATTATTTTTGAATTTTTAAATATGAAGTAGTGATTTCAAAGAGGAAAAAAAATATTCAATATCGAAATATATACGATTTTTGTATAAGGTTGATTATTTTGGGAAATAGTAAATAACAAAATAAAATTCCCTTTTTGAAGAACTATTTTCAGATACTTAATTGTAGTAAAATGCACGTGACCAAGGAAAAGATTTAGATATGTATTCGTTAATTAAAGAAACAATAACCCTCATGAGTATCAAGTGTAAAAGAAAACGGTCTTGATATGCTTAACTCTCGTGGATTGATAAAATATCATTCTTATAATATTCACTATGTTTCCCATAATTAATTATATTAATGGGGGTATCATAAAATTTAATATATAATTAACTCTGGGTTACTCTAAGGAAAACAAAATTTCCTCATTCAAAGCTTTAATAACACGAGTTCTTCAAACTTACTCTTATAATCCATGTTTATCTTCAAAACAATCCTTTTTCAAAATTATGTTGTTATTGTCAAACCATTAAGGTATAAAACTCAATTTTAATACATTGATACACTCTTAACCAATCTCTAATTGACTCCATTGTATTCTCCATTAGAGTATTATCTCCTTGAAATGACATTTGTTTCCCAACAAATTTCTTTGTTTCAAATATTATTCACTTATATTTTCCCATTTATAGCATGTCACTTAATTGATTGACTTTGAAATCCTTCAACCTTTGTATAATACGTTCCCAAATTCAATTCTAAACTCTTAACAATTGATAGTGTTACCTTAAGTAATTATAATGTTCCTTAATATACATATATACTTAATTCCCACCTCTAAAAAAATAGACATAAATTACCACAAAATATCATAACTCATACCTCCCAAAAATGTATCATATGAAATCCTTTTTTTTATAATTTATTTATTATTATTATTACTATTATTATTTTTTAACTAAGATATCTTCATTCTTCATGCCCAACTTAACATATTTCCCTGATATCGTAAAATTTGATAATAATAATAATATACCTCAAAATATCGATCCATATTTACATTCAAACCAATCAAAATGACACATTTTTTGTCTCACGATATCCATTGAATTCTTTGAAACTTAAAACTCCAACTAATTCATCAACATTGACCACACATAAGCTCTAAATGGTGAGAATAAAACACTTGATATCACATAAGCAATTACGTCATATAAGGTAATAAAAGTATAATAACTTATGCCCCTTAAAAAAAGGAAGTATAATAACTTATGCATATTTTGTAGGAAAAAAAAATCATTTCTTAAATAAGCAAAATAATTCAATTTGTTAGAAACTCACATTCATCCTCAAGTACGTTTTTAACCAGTAAGGAAATATTACAATTGCTTTAACATACTTCTATATATCTATTTCCAAGCAATTTTTTTTAAAAAAAAATATATATATCCACAAAATTTCCAACCAATTCCATAATAGGAATACATATAAAAAGTTTTATCATTCCACTAATAACTCAAAGATTCATATAAGTGATGTTTATACATACGACTTTCACTTAAGTTTCCATAATTTCAATTTTCCACCTGAAATATGAAAATGTACATATTCCATACTGGAATTTAAATTCAGTAAAATTCAACACATAATGAAAATTCACAAATTAAACATGAATTTGAAAATTCAAATACTTTAATAATTAAACCTCTTCTCCGAGATATACAAATAGTATTACCTTTAAAAAATAGAAAACAATAGTACTAACCTTCCGATTGTCACAATTTTCGACCTCATGGCTGAACACAAGATCTTTATAAGTATGCACTTTATTCTTATTGGTTCTAACTTAAGGTTCACTAATCTGCGGTGTCTTAGATAGTAGCTCAACGTCTTATGTTTCTTCTTATAACATTGATATTCACAATGCCCCATTCTTTGGCAATCACGACAAGTCACACAATTGCCTTCAAAAATTTTCACAAGGTGGTTCTTCAAAATTTCGTAGAAATATAATTTCTTAGATTTCTCAACATGTTCTTAATCCTTATTTCCCCAATGTATTTATCAGATAGCCTTCAACTAATTTCCCAACTTTCCCTCATCCTCCTTTCATCCATCTTTGATCTAGTAGAGTTCCTATTTATATAAAAGTTCCTAGTAGTATTAGACATCCTTTCTCCACTTGGGTATAGTTCACAATGTTTTCTTTAATCCATTGTTGATCTTTAATTTAATCTCTCGTCTCTTTATCCCAAATAAATAGGCTTCATGCCCACACCTTTATCCATAATACAAAAGGTAACTCATCATACTTTCCTTTAAATGGTCAAGTCAAAGTTTGCTCAAATTTATGTGCCTTAATGGCTCTTGTAGGTATGCAAATTTGGGTGTAAACCTCACCAAGATATTTTTTTTGACTTTTATAGTACTCCGAATGGACAATCTCATCACCTTAAAGTTTATAAATCCCATATACTTTTATTTCCTTAATTAGGCTAGGTAAAACTTTGATTTCAAACTTCGTTAAACTTCTTCCCAACCTCAAATAGGCACTTGTCGAGAACTCCTCCTTTATTTTTGGGTCTAACAAAGTTTAGCTGACCTTGAGCACTATATTGACTCTCAACTCACTTGGATAAGGTTTTCAACAGTGTTAATTAGCATTCTAAGGACTTTGCTTCATTTTAAACAAGTTCATTTCCCATGTCTTACGAGGTTCATAACTGGACTACCCTCTTCCTTAGTCTTCTTAGTTTTTATAAAAAGGATGGGCTATAATAAATGCAATTTGGATTGTTGTTTGGTTATAAATTGGATTATGCGGCCTCTACAAATCCGAGAACCTGAATTTACATGAGCTTGGCGGTTTGCGCATTAAGGGATCAATCGTTTTGCATTAAAGGATAGTTCTAGATTTTGGGCTTTAGCCCTCTTGAAATTCAAAATCGCAGATTGGATTAGGATGCTTACATGAAGTATGATCCTTATTATCAAAGATAGAATAAAATTGAAGAGTTGTATTTGAAAGTTATCGATGATCCTAATTTGATAATTCAAATCCATCAAAAACAAGGTAATGGTAGTGGTCAAAGGATAATTGTGAGGTTGAAATTATGGTTGTTTATGCTCTCGTATAGTAAATCTATAAAATATTGGTAGTTATACTCTCTTCCGTACTCATAAGGTTGCTCGATATGGCTAAGGTCTTGCTCGGTATCAATTAAGGTTACTTATTGGTTCCCTTGATGATACAATTGCTCACTCCATAACTTATTCCTATAGTCCACATCTATATACTTTCAAAAGATATTTATATTTCTCGACGAAAGGAGAAGATGCCAAAGTTAGGAGAATTAACATTGGGGACATGTTACTTCTTAAACGACCAAATAATATAGACAACATGAAATATACAGTACATCATTCACGAATTTAATCAAACTGACTTTCTCCAAAAAGTACGTATCAATGTATTCGTTTCACACTTGTTTTCACCCACAAACTTATTTTAACATCACGTGCACACACAAAAACAAAGATGTAGCATAAAAAAATTAAAATATTCCTCCTTAATTTGAATACTCAATTATTTCCTCTTAGAATTAAAATTCCTCAATTTTATTTAAGTACTTAATCATTTTCACCTTGACTTAACCCCCCATAATTCACATTCACGGTAAAAAAAAATAAAAAAATTATCAAACCTAACCATTGTTCGAAAATTCTAACCTATTAACTTGATCACATCATATTCATATATATTTTAAATATAAATAAACTATTTTAAAACACCTAAACACATTAATATCATTTCACATAAGTAATTCAAAATTAAACTCAAAAATTCCATTTGCATGAAGCAATACATATAAGTCAAAATATTTGACTAAAGGCTACTAAATTATGAGCATCAAAATACATAAAATTCAAACCTAATACAAATTCAAGGTATAATTACATATACTAACTTGTATATGCATGCATTGAAAATATTTCAAACTTCAAAATAATTTCAACCAAAGCAACATAATTGTTATAATATAATTCCAGGGCCTTCAGACTAATAACACCTAATAACAAGGCTTGTAAATAATAACTAACATCATATTCAAACTCAAACTTTTGTGGTTCTACTTGGGCCATATAACACTCTAGGATAAAAGCAACATAACGTGCTAAACTTGAAAAATTATGGGCCCTTAAGCCCAACAACTACTTACTATGGCTAAAGCACATATAATAATTTCAAATTTCAAATAATTACAATTCATTTTATTCATTTTCAAAAATTAATAATGTAATCGATTCATGATATAAGATGATCAAGTCTGATCTCCCAGGTAAGTTACCCATAGCGTCAGGGAGAGCCTTGTCTAGACCGAGATCATACCCATTATAGGCCTCGAATGAGAACCCGAACATCTTTTTCTCAATCACCTTTCCAAAGAGTTAAATAATTTATAATTTACTTTTTTTTGGAAAATACGTTTTTTTTTAAATCTACCCATTAATATATATATATATATATATATTAATATAATTCCAAGATCGATTTTATTCCCTAGGCTTTTAAACTAATACCACTTTGTAACACTCCCAAATCTCCCTCTACGGAAATACTAGAATAATACATATAAAATAACGTAGAGATAGACTTGGGCGTATTATCGCCACGTGATAACGTAAGGCATACTAAAATACGATGAAACTTTTGTAGCGGAACCTAAAATACTTTATTATTAAAAACAACCAAATGGGCTTCTCCAAAAAATACTATAACTTGATATTAAATTAAATTCTAAACTAGGTGAATGACGCCCTTGTCCCCCAATGCAGCATGTAGTCCACTCCAATAATCATCACCTATCTACTTATCAATAAATGATAAGTAGGGCCAAGTCAAAAATAAAATGAAGTACGAGTTAGCAAAATATGCTAAGTACATAAAAGTGCGAGATAAGTAAAAAATAAATTTATTATGCAAACATACTTTCGAAGGCTCAAATCATATTACATGACAAAAATTATTCATCCAAAATGATCCTTTTCCAAAAATATTTCAAATCATGAATATTGAATGTAAATATTCAAATATTGGAAATAAAATTTTCCTACACCCCAATTTCACTCTAAGTGTGCACACCCCCGAAGTTAGTATCTTTCGGTATAAAGGCTATATCCTTGAGGAAAGACTAGCTCATACAAAGTCCACAGTCTTATCAACCAAATCAAACTAGCGGGATTACATAACAATAAATAAGCTTGTAAAGCTTGTGGGGTCACAAATAAATTTTTAATATAATAAGAGTTGAGTATAAAGAAAATATACTCATATGATTGTAACCTTCAAAAATCCTTATTTCCATAATCTTTCAAAATGATATGACAATATCAGTAAAATATTTAGTTATTCCAAATCTTTTTATAGAATATTTTCTATGAAGATATTATTTTCCAAAATATAATAAGATGATTCAAATCATCAATATTATTTCCAAAATCTAAAAATTTCATGTCAAAAATATAAGGCTAATAAAATATAAAATAATTTTGTGGGGTAATTGACCAAATTGGTAAAAAAAATTAAACCAGTGCGATAAATAGGTAAAAAAAAAATCTCAGGCGACAAATGGGTAATAAAAATTCACTATGGTGACATATTGGTCAATTTTTTGTCAGAATTCATGCGTGAGTTTGAGGCCATTTTGAAGCTAACTGGGCCTTCCTCCTTTCACTTTGCACTGTATGACAACATTTTCATCAATATCATCATCATCATATTGCAACTCCTCATTTAAGATGCTATTCCTATTGAAAATCATCATCAAGGGACATCAACATTCATATTGCCTTCCTCCTCAACCGAAACCTTTTTTTTTTTTGCTGTATTTTTATTCTTTTTGCCTTTTTTTTCTTTGGTTTTTTTTTTTTTTTTTTTTTTTTTTTTTTTTTTTTTTTTTTGTTACCATAGTCCCCTTCCTCCATATATGCTTCCTCCATCTCCTTAGTTTTTTTTTTTTTTTTGGCTATCATCTTTGATTGAATCATTGTCAGCATCTTCAACTGGGATATTAAAGGTACTGAATCTGAATAAAAAACTTATTTTTAATGGCGATGATGAATAATCCAGCAATTTGGACTGGCGGAGATTTCCCTTTTGGGTTTATTACTCGATAGATGGCAATGATTCACTATCTTCTGTAATATCCCAATTGAAAGGGAGGGAAATAAGAGTTTTGGTGAATTTTGTTAGGTTTAAGAGGAAGGAAAAGAAATAAATGGAAAAAAGGGGAGAAAAGGAATTAAAAGAAGGGAAACAATAGAGAATGAGAGAGTGTAAGACACGCATGAATTCTGAGGAAAAAATTGGTCAATTTGTCGTCGGAGTGAATTTAAATTACTCATTTGTCGCCTGAGATTTTTTTTTTACCCATTTGTCGCCTGAAATTTTTTTTTTACCCATTTGTCGTATTGGTTCACTTTTTTTTTACTAATCTGGTCAATTGGCCTAATTGTGTCATCAAACTTTAAATTAACATAATACAAAATTAATTGAACCATAAATTATACCATAAACACGTAACAATCATGTAAACACTTTAATAAAGTATCTAGCCACTTAACGTACCATTACCGAGTCTCAAATAACCTTGATTCGAAAGACCTAAGAACTTCATCTACAAGAATACCCTACATACAAATATTATAACCTCAATTAATATAAGGTCATTCAAACATTCCAAATTACTTAAGTAGGCTAATATGTACATGATCTTTATAAAACGTTTTATATCAAAAACTTGTGTTTTTATAAAAAGATTGATTGAATATTAATTCATAAATAACATAATATCATTGATAATATAAACGTTTATTACTTATACTACATAGTTGAAATCATCCTACCATAAAAATAATTTGATGATTTTATTGTTTATAAAATTTAAGAGTGATTAATTAATATTTTAAACCGTGATACTTAAAAGTAATTGTTTTCTAAAATAAAATGTGAATGCAAAAAGAGAGGAAGAGAAGAAAACCAAATAGGAGGAAGTGGCGGCACGGCTGCCCGAGGTGGCGCACGGTGGTGGTGCACAATGGTGGAGAGAGAGATAGAGTGAGAGGGAAAAGATGGGGGAAAATTGTGTTTTGGTGTGAGTTTGTATTGAAATGAAGGGGGTATTTATAGGCTAGTTGTAAGTAAAATTTATGGAAGGTGAATAATTTTGTGCTTGGTGATCAAGGAGTTTGATCATGGATTAAGAAAAATGGTAGGGAGTTATGTGGAGAATATTTGCATATAATTTGGATGTTCTATTTGGAAGTAAAATTTAACATAATTTTTTTTTCTTTTTGTCTCGTCTTGTAGTAGTTAGTCGCACAGTTAGGTACTTAGGTGGGCTTTCACTCTTTTTTTTTTCTCTTTTTTTTTTGGTTTGGGCTTCTTATTTGGTCTTTTGGGATTTAGTTTGGAATTTTAGAAAATCCTAAATAACATTTGGGCTTAAAATACTTTTTCAATAAAATTAGTTTAATTATAAGGTCCTAGTAATTTATGAAAATAAAGGTTATTTATGATATCCGAAAATCACATGTGTATATGAAATTTTGATTTTTATAATTTAAAATAAAATTTTAACTTGGAATTTTATATCTAAAATGCAAATAAATAATTTAGTAGTATAAAAATATTAATTATTTACAAAAAATATTCAGCCAAATTTACGGGGTATTACAGTGAGCTATTGTTATTTTGTGCATGTACAGGGCTTTAAAAGCTTTACTTGCTTTGCGGACATGTCCTCCTTGTGTGTTTGAGGAAGCTCAACTCTCTTTTGATGGAGCTCTTCGGTCTTCATTGGAACGTATTGTCACTGCTTCGGGGCCGGGGTTTGGTGATTAGCAGTGACGTCTTGCTCCCTTACCTTTTGCTTGGGGTGGGCTTGGTGTTTATTCTGCAGGTGATGTTCGACATTATGCTTTCCTTGCTTCACGATTGCAGTCAGTTGACCTACATGCCAACCTCTTACATTGTGCTGGTGTTGCTGGGTTCGGTCGTGCTTTTGAGGATGCACTGGGCTTGTATAATATGATTGTGGAGACTGACTTTTTGCGTAATCCTAGTGAGATCGCTGCCCCTAAACTCATGAAGAAATTGAAAGATATATATTTCACTAAGGTTACTACAGCTGCAGAGTCCACCTTCTCTTTATCTTCGTGTTAGTTGGCATTGTGGAAATCGCAGCAGGGAGACCACACCTCTGCTTGGCTTCAAACGGTACCTATCTCGGGTCTGGGGTCAAACAATGAATGCTAGGACTTACCGTTCTGTTCTATGCTACTGGTTAAGAGTTCCTTTGTTCTCAATTGTGGCAACCTGCTCTGCTTGCTCGAGGGTTTTTGAGGGGGATATTTTTGGAGACCATGCAGTGTCATGTCCTTGTATGGTGGGTATTAAGCATCGGCATAATGTTGTTCGGGATATCCTTCTTGATATTTGCTATCGGTTTGGAATTTCAGCAAGGAAAGAGGTGGATATTGGTTTAATAGGGGGAAATAATGGAGAGTTGCGGCCTGCCGACACTTTACTATATTCCTGGGATTAAGGGGTTGATATGTGCGTGGACTTGGTAGGGTCTTCTCCTTTAACTCATTATGGGTTGGCTGACTTCGTTCTGGGTCGTGTTGTGATGGGTGCAGCTCTTCGTAAGCGGGCTAAGTACGCAGATTGGTGTCGGGCATTGGGTTATGGGTTCCTTCCTTTCTCTTTCTCAACCTTAGGGGAATTGGAAGGACATGTTGTTGCCTTGTTGAAGCGAATTCAGATTTTCTCACGGACTACGGATGTTGGAGTGTGTGCGGCTGCTCACATCTTCACAGGAATAGGTTTCTCTATAGCTAGGGGAGTGGGGGCCCAGATTGTATCTCGACTTCCCAATAACTTCTTGTAAATATGAACATTTTGTGTATTCTTTTCGATAATAATAATAATAACGAGGTGATCCCTTAGGTCCCTTGTTATTCGCCTTAGATTTACATCCTCTTGTCCAGTCTATCAATCGTGCTTGTGAGCTTACTGTGACGACCCGACTCGCTTAAACCGGCACGGAAGAAACTGACGAGTCGAATTGTCGATCTAACAAACAAACTTACTAAAAATTAAAACAAAACCTCAAAATTATTATTACTATAACCCAAAAACGTACAATACCCACAAGTTGTACAATACTAAATCCAAATGTATCAATACTTAGAAAATAACTCCAAATACTGTCAGAGTCAAAATACACCAAAGATAAATCTATATGTCCAAACTATAAACATAACGTAGTCTAGAACAAGAATACTATAACGGCACTCGCCCAATCAATAGCTAAGCAGCACAGTCATCATTAGAATTACCTGAAAAATAACAACAATCCACTGTCAGTGGCAAGCAACATTACAGTCCCACCATAACATGGATACACATAATCATAGAACAAACCAAACAAACATATCAGACTACCAACCAACATATGGTAAAAACGTCAAAATACCAATAATCGTAAAACTGACCAACTTTAAATAATTCCAACTTAAAAACCATAAAACATCTTTGTCGCTACCATTTACATTTAAGACCGGACTATGCACGTACAAACGCTTCTTACGTGAATGAACTTTCCTACTATGCCAGGAATGAGAATCTTACTCCCAAACCCATGAACCCCATCTTACGGAAAATCATATCAAACAGACAACATAGCAAGTATACACTATTCTAATACCGCAGTCAGGATAGGGGCAACGTCTTAACCCAAAACTCATAATTTTACTCCAAGATTAGGCGTCTAAAAGTAAACTTAAGCTAATCTTACTTACAAACATCGAAGTTATTCTCAAGATTGCTTCTTTCGCCTTTTCTTGAGTTTAACCATAATCAATACTACTTCTTTACCCAATCTTTATCAAATCTTTAACTTTCTTTAAACTTTTCTTTAACTTCTTTAAAACAACCTTTCAAAATCTTTACAAAACCTTACTTATCTTTAAATAATACTTTGAAAAACATTAATAAACTTGTACTTAAAAGAACATAAAACCAACTTTCAAGATTTCAGGATTCAACCAAGAACTCATAAAGAACTCAAAGAACTCATCAAGAACCCATCAAGAACTCATCAAGAACTCAATCAAGAACTCGAATTACAAGAATACCACAAGAATACCACACGAAAATCACATGAAAAACTCATCAAAACATGCATGAAAACTTAGGTAAATCATCATGATATCAACACTCAAATCCCACTTGAAAATCACGCATGAAATAATAACCAATCATCAAAAACTCATCCAACATGATTACTTAATCTATCCTATAATCAAAGTATACATATCAAGGTAAGAAAGTATGTTACCTTTTTGATGAACAAGCAATATAATCACACAAACTTGCAGCCCGAAAAACCCCAAAGTACACGGCCCTTACACGCACACACGACCTCAACACGGCTTGCACGAACACGGGCACGGCTTGCACGAACCACCACCACGGCTCGCCGTCTTCAACACGGGCACCACCACGGTACACCACACGAACCAATACGGCACGGCTGCCACTGCATGGTCCACCACACGGCCACACACACGGTCCCTCCACGAACCACACGGACCTATCATGAGCACGACCCAATCGAACAAACCCCAAATTCCAACCCAAACTAGAAGTCTTGAATGGAAACTAATGAGATTATTGTGTTTAAAGTCACCTAAAGATCAATAGCAATTTAATCTTTAAGTCTTGGAATTGATTGGATGATGAACAAAAGATGGTGAAACACAACCAAAAATGGCGTGTGGAACTTATGGCAAAGAGAGAGTGTTTGGCTAATTTTAATTGTGGCAAAATGATGAGCAAGGGTGCAAATGATGGCAAAATGAGTTCATAAGCCTTACTAACCTTTCTATTTACGGAAATGGTTTAAGGTGTGAACATGAAGCAAGTGGCAATTAGTCCACCAATTACAAGGGGGGCGGTTTTATCATGGCTAAAATGGGCTTTTGTGATCATTTGGGCTAATTGCACTCATGCATGATTAATCGTGCTCAAATTGCATTTGGCCCAAAAATATTAATTAACTAATTAGAAAATTAAATATTTAAAATTCTAATTAATTAAATAATAATAAAATAAATAATAAAAAACCAAAAGTAAAAATAATCGAAATTAATCAAAATTATTCACATAAAATAAAAATAAATAATCCAAATAAATTTTGGACCATACATACAATAACATAAATAACAAATAAATCAATGACAAAAATACCGAAAAATCTGGGTCATTACAGCTTGCCCTTCATGCTTGGTATCTTAATGATGGTACTATTATCAGAGACACCCCTATGGTCGCAAAAGCGCTTGATATCATTAGGACCGAGGGCCCAACTCGTGATTTGTTCCGTAATACGTATAAGACTGAACATTTCTGGCCCGCGAAGCACCCGAGGAGCAGGGTACAAGGAGTTTTTCCTACTAACATCTCTCGTCCATGTGATGGTGTCAAACTCCTAGGTGGGTCCGTTAGCTCGGATGTGGATTATTTTCGGGATCTATTGTCGAAAAGGTTTTCTATAACCATCGGTTTGATGGAGGCTGTCAGCAGGCTTGATGATCCCCAGTGTGAGTTTCTTCTCCTCCGGAATTGTGCCGGTGTTTCAAAACTTTCCTATGCTTTGAGAACCTGCTCTCCCTTGTCCTTCTAAGATGCTCATGTTTAGTTTGATCATGCTTTACGTTCTTCTCTAGAGAGGATTGTTACTGCTTCTGGGCCAGGGTTTGGCGATTGGAAATGGCGGCTTGCTACTCTTCCCATTAAGTTGGGAGGCCTTGGCATCTTTTCTGTGGTAGATGTGGTTCGATATGCTTTTCTTGTGTCCCGCCTTTAGACGGATTCGCTACAGGCTCAGATTTTGTCAAACTCGGGTATTTTTTCATGTGGCCCTTCTTTCCAACGTGCTCTTGATGATTTTGATATTTTTTTGCAATGTCGATGATCTCTCTCTCACCGCTGATTCTTGTGCCCCGAAATGATGTAAACCTTGGCCAAGTTTTATTTTGGTGTCATTGAGAAAAATCTTATCACTAAATACATGCTTAGTTCAAGACAGTTGCGGTTCTTAATTGTATTCAGGGGGCCATGCATAAGATTTTTTGCTCACTATTCCAATTGATGGCTTGGGGCAGACGATGAACCACCGTCAATTTCGTTCTGTACTATGTTATAGGCTCATGGTACCTCTGTTCGCTTAAGCCAATTTATGTCCGAGTTGTAATGCTCCTTAGATGGACCAATGGGGAGACCATGTTGTCCACTGTTCTAATGAGCTGGGTGTGAAATTCAGGCATAATTTGGTGCGTGATGTTCTTTTTGACATTTGCTCCAGAGCTGGGATTGTCGTGCGTAAGGAGGCCCATATTGGATTCCTTTCAGAGGAGGGGAGAGATCTTAGGCCCGCAGATCTTTTACTTCTTAATTGGTATCGGGGCAAGGATGCATGGTTGGATGTGACTGGTATTTCTCCTTTTTCCGGTGCGGGGTCGGGTTCATGGGTCCTTGGATTGGCCTTGCATAATGTCGTGGAGAAGAAAATGAAGAAATACATGTCCAAATGTGAGGAAAATGGATAAAAGTTCATACCCATTACTTTTACCACGTTTGGGGAGCTGGATAAGGAGGCTCTTGATACACTTTCTCGGATCAAGTCCTTTTTATGTACATTCCATTAACGCTAGGGATAATGTTTTTATTTTTCATCGCTTGAGCTTCTGTATTCAGAAAGGGGTGGGGGCTCAGCTTGTTTCTCGGCTCCCATCCTTTTTGTAAATAATAATAATAATAATAATAAATAATATTTAATAATAATAATACTAATAATAATAATAATGAACCGAACCTAAATTAAATTATCTAAACTTAAATAAAATGAACTGAACTTAAATGAAATTAAGTTAATAGAAGTCCTAAAGAACGGGGCCTTAATGAGGTTGTTGGCTACATAACATAAACATTAAAAAATAGAAAAAGAAATAGAAGAGGTAAAATAAGATAATATAAAAGAAAGAAAAGAAAAGATGACACTTTCCCACTGTTATTGATAAGCGGCCTTTATGACCTCTTTTATACCCCATTTTCTCCCCAATCAAGGCCTTTATTAGTCCATTTTATTTCCTTTTAGCTTAGTTTTTCTCTTTTTAGGCTTTTTAGTTGTCTTAGTGCATTTTGGGTCATTTCGGTGGTATTTTACCCCCTTATTTAAACCCACCTGAGTCTTTGGCACTTTTACCTTATTATGACTTGCGGATTACTTATTTCAGGTCCCTCATCTAGGCTACACGTGTGACGACCCGACTCGCTTAAATCGGCGTGGAAGAAACCGACGGGTCGAATAGTCATAACTAACAACTCAAAATACTTAAGAATTAAAACTAATACCTCAAATATCATTATTATAACTCCAAAAGTACAAATACCCACAAGTTTGTACAATACTAAACCAAAAGTCAAACTAAAAGTCTAATATACGATAAAACTCCAAACACATGTCAGAGTCCAAAACCAACGTATATAAGTCCAAACTACAGTTCAAAACTATCCAAAATCAATTAACAATGAAAAGTACAACAAAGCATAAAATCGGCGCTCGCCCAACCCAAAGCTAAGCAAGAGCCTCATCATCAGAATTACCTGAAAACAAACAACAGTCCACCATCAGTGGCGAGTAACATAACTGACTCACCCTAATGGGAATACACATGAACATAGCACAAATCAAACAACCAAACCCAAACATCCAAAATATGCGAGAATCAACCAATAACAAACTCGACTCAAATATCTTATCCAAACTTATCTTTGGCGCAATCATTCATATACTAGACCGGACTATGCTCGTACGAACGCATCTTACGCATTCGAACTTTCTACTATGTTAGGAAATGAGAATCTTACTCCCAAGTCCCGTGAAACCAATCTTACTGGAAATCCACATCCGAAGACAACATAGTAAGACTCCAACTATCCCAATACCGCGGATGGAATAGGGGCAACGTCTTAACCCAAAAACATAGAATATTACTCTAAGTTTTAGGCGTCTAGCTACGAAATCAAGCTAAATCTTTAATTAAATCTTTAAATCTTAATCATCTTAACCATAACTTAATTAATTTCAAGAATTGCCTTTACGCCTTGATTCTCGAAAATAATCAGTTAAATCACGAAGTTATTCTCAAGAATTGCCTTTACGCCTTAATCTTGAGTCTAACCAACACTTAACCACTTTCTTAAAACCATTCTTTAACTATCTTTAACATTATCTTTAACTTTTTTTAACATCTTAATCACTTTCTTTAACTTCCAAGACTCAACCAAGAACTCATCAAGACTAAACAAGAACTCAATAAGAACTTAAAGAACTCAACAAGAAACCATAAAGAACTCATCCAAGATTCAAGAACTTCAATCAAAAACTCAATCAACTCATCCAATTCACACGCATAACCCAACATTAATCATGAATTACCAACTTTACTATTATCCAAAATTCATCAAACTTTAACATAATCATCATGAACATAAATCCAACATAATCAATCATAAAATAATCATATTCGATCATCAAATCATCATTTAAACAACACAAAATTAGATTACATACATACATAAAAATCATGATCAAACTTCACAAATAAACCCGAACATACATTTAATCTATACTATAATCATAGTATACCAATTAGGTTGAGAAAGTATGTTACCTTTTTGAAGATTAAGACACAAATCAACACACAATTGCAGCCCGGAAACTAGAACCACACGGCTAGACCACACGGACCACACGAACACCACACGGCTGGCCACTGCACGGCACACACGGCTGCACCACCTCGAACACGGCCTCTGCCACGAACACGACCACCACAGCACGTCCACGAACCACCACTTGACACGGCCCTGCTGCACGGTTCACCTCACGAACCACCACTTGCACAACCACGAGCCACCACTTGACACGAACCACACGACCACTTCACGAACCGAATCCTAACACGTCACAACCCGGAACCCAACCAAAACTAGTGATCTTGATCACAAAAGATGAAGATTAATGGAGGTTTAATTACTTAAAGATCAATGGAATATGAATCTTTAAGTTTTGGGTTTAAGAAATTGATGAACAATTGATGGGGATTTTGGAACCAAATAGGCGTGTGACAAGGAGAACAAATGGAGGGAATTTTGTGTTTAAACTTTGATGAGCAAGTGTGTTAGGATGGAAAATGAGCAAATGATCTCAAGGCCTCACTAACTACTTCTATTTATAGAAGTTAGTTAGGTGTGAAAACAAGGCAAGTGGCAAAACTTTGCCATGCACAAAGAGGGGCCCGGCTATCACAAGGCCAAATTGGGCTTTTTGTGATCAATTGGGCTAATTTACAAAAAGTACATGACTAATCATATATAAATCGATTTAGCCCAAAATATTAAATAATTAATTAGAAAATTAAATAATAAAAATTCTAATTAATTAAATAATAATTAACATAAATAATAATAACTGCAAATAAAATAATTTGAATTAAATCGAAATTATTCACATAAAATAAAATAAATAGTTCAAAAATAAATTTGAACTATACATAACACCACATAAATACACATAAATCATGGCAGAAAATATCATGAAAATCAGGGTCATTACAACCTCCCCCCCCCCCCCCTTAAAGAAATTTCGTCCCGAAATTTAAGGGAAAGGAGATCGCTCACCCTCAAACAACTCCGGATACTTCTGCCTCATGGACGCCTCTGTCTCCCAAGTCGCCTCTTCATGGTGTTGATTTCTCCACAACACCTTGACGAGCTGGACTTGCTTACGCCAAAGGGTCCTCCCTTCCCGATCCAAGATCTGGACGGGCCGCTCCTCAAAAGTCAGATTTGGCTCTAACGTGGCCGAGTCCACTGGAATAATGTGGGTAGGATCATGTACATATTTCCTTAGCTGGGAAACATGGAATACGTCATGCACACTAGATAAACTAGGTGGTAAAGCCAATCGGTACGCCACCTCCCCAACTCGTTCTAGTATCTCGTAAGGTCCCACATATTTCGGTTGGAGTTTCCCCTTCTGACCAAAGCGTGCCACTCCTTTGAATGGTGAAACCTTAAGCAAGACTTTGTCACCTACCTCGAAAGCCAGCGGTCTACGTCGATTATCGGCGTAGGATTTCTGACGACTCTGAGCGGCCTGCATCTTAGGCCGGATGACTCGGACCTTCTCGATAGTATCGCGTACCATCTCCGGTCCCAAAGCCACAGAATCACTGATATCATTCAAACATATAGGACTCCGACATTTCCTGCCATACAGGGCCTCGTACGGAGCCATCTCGATGCTGGAGTGATAGCTATTGTTATAGGAGAACTCTATCAAGCAGAGCATACGTACCCAAGACTGATGATACTCCAGAGTACATGCTCGAAGCATATCCTCCAAAGTCTGGATGGTCCTCTCAGTCTGACCATCAGTCGCCGCATGGAAAGCGGTGCTCAACTTCAGCTTCGTCCCAAAGGCTTCCTGTACTGATTTCCAGAAGCGAGATAAAAATCTCGGATCCCGATCAGAAACAATCTCCCTCGGAACTCCGTGAAGTCGGATAATATCCTGAGTATACGCCTCCGCTAGACGCTCCATAGACCAGGTCATCTTCATCGGAATGAATCTAACGACCTTGGTCAACCTATCCACTATGACCCAAATAGCATTCAAGCCATTACAGGTGGGTAAGCTAACCACGAAGTCCATAGATACCGACTCAAATTTCCAGGTCGGAATAGGTAGTGACTGCAACAGACCTCCTGGTCTCTGATGCTCGATCTTAACCTTCTGACAGACTAAACATCGAGATACGAACTCTGCTACGTCCCTCTTCATCTTAGGCCACCAGAATTGGCCCTTGAGGTCCTGGTATAACTTGTTACCCCCAGGACGAACAGAGTAGGGCGAGTTATGTGCCTCAGACATGATCCTGTTCCTAAGATCAGAACAGTCCAGTATACACCACCTCCCTCGAAAGCGCATACCACCATCGGAAGGGATCTCGAAACCTACGGCCTTGCCTTGCCGCAGAGCCTCTCGAATCCTAGCTAGTTGTGGGTCGTTCTGCTGACCCTCACGCAGTTCCTGAATTAAATCAGGTTCGGCACTCATCGATGTTAGATGAAGTCTGACGGAACCACGGCTTCTACTGAAGCTCAAGCGATGCTTGCGACTCAGTGCATCTGCGACCAAGTTCGCCTTGCCCTCGCAATAGTTAAGCGTCAGGTCGTAGTCCTTGATCAGCTCAAGCCATCGCCTCTGCCTCATATTAAGGTCCTTCTGAGTGAAGATGTACTTGAGGCTCTTGTGATCCGTGAATACTCTACACGAACCGCCATAGAGATAGTGCCTCCAGATTTTGAGCGCGAACACTACAGCCGCTAACTCCAAGTCATGCGTAGGATAGTTACGCTCGTGCACCTTCAATTGTCTCGATGCGTAAGCGATGACCTTCCCACCCTGCATGAGCACACAGCCTAGGCCACTCTTCGAAGCATCACTATAGACCTCGAAGTCCTCCTCATCGTTCGGAAGGGTAAGAATCGGAGCAGAGACTAATCTCTGTTTCAACTGCTGAAATGCTTGCTCGCAAGCCTCCGTCCAAACGAATCGGACCTCCTTCTGTAGGAGACTAGACATTGGCCTAGCAATCTTGGAGAAGTCCTGGACGAATCGCCGATAGTATCCGGCCAAACCCAGAAAACTACGAACCTCCGCCACATTTTTCGGGCTACTCCAATCCACTACAGCCTTAATCTTAGCTGGGTCTACCTTAATGCCCTCTTTACTGATTACGTGACCTAGAAAAGCTACTTCGCGAAGCCAGAACTCACACTTGGAGAGTTTCGCGAACCACTTATGACTACGCAATATCTCAAGTACCATCCGGAAATGTTCCGTATGCTCAGACTCATCTCTCGAATAGACTAAGATATCGTCTATAAATACTACGACACATTTATCGAGTAAGTGGTGAAACGTCCGGTTCATCTGGTCCATGAACACGGCTGGCGCATTAGTGAGGCCAAAGGGCATCACCTCGAACTCGTAATGGCCGTATCGAGTACGAAAAGCAGTTTTCGGGATGTCTTCTTTCTTGACTGGAATCTGATGATATCCAGAGCGAAGATCTATCTTCGAAAACACTCCTGCTCCTCGCAATTGATCGAACAGGTCCTCAATCCTAGGCAACGGGTACTTATTCTTGATAGTTACCCGATTCAACTCTCGGTAGTCTATGCACAGGCGCATACTACCATCTTTCTTCATCACGAAGAGCACAGGTGCTCCCCACGGAGAAACGCTCGGCCTAATGAAGCCCTTATCGATCAAATCCTGGAGTTGCGTTTTTAACTCTAGCAACTCAGATGGTGCCATCCGGTACGGTGCCTTCGAAATCGGCGTTGTCTCGGGTACTAAGTCGATATGAAACTCGACATCACGCTCAGGTGGAACTCCTGGTAGCTCATCAGGAAATACGTCTCTGAAATCCCTCGCTACAGGTATATCGTCCAATAGATGCTCCTCAGTCAAGTCTCGTACCTGACATAGATACACCATATCGCCCTTCTGGCGATGCTTTCTCATTTTCAAGGAAGAGATTACCTTTACTCCTTTCTTAAGGACGAACCCAGAGTAGGTAACTCGGTTGCCCTGAAATCCTCGGAATGTCACTGACTGATCTCGGCAACGAATGATCGCTCGATACCTCGACAGCCAGTCCATACCAAGTATGACGTCGAACTCCATCAGCGGGAACTCCTTCAGATCAGTCGTCGCTTGCTCCCCAGCTATCACGATAGGCACTCCTCGGAACTCGCGCTGACAAACAAAATCCTCTCCGGAAGGGAGAGTAATAACTGAATTAACAGGAAGGCTGCCTCGAAGATTAGACCTTGAGACAAAAATACTAGCCACAAAACAAACAGTAGCACCAGAATCAAATAAAACTAAGGCTAACACACCAGAAACAAGAAATCTACTTGATACGACGTCAGGCTGAACCTCGGCATCCGCCTCGGTCATACAGTAGACTCGGTTCTTCACCGGAGTCTTCGTCGGTGCCGGAAGCTGCTTAACCTCAGTGTCTGGCTTCCTCTCGGGGCATGTCGATGCCTTATGGCCTTCCTTCCTGCATATAAAATATGTTATGGGTGAACCATCGCACCGCTTCCCTGGGTGGGAGTCTCGGCCGCATCCTCGGCACTTCGAGCCATCAAAACCCTTATGCGAACTCGTGGTCGGAGGGCTACTGCTAGGTGCGCTGAAACGGGGCTTCTTAAACGAAGCTGTAGTCGTCGGAACCGGAGCTCTCTTCTTGCTCGAATCCTCCTCAGCCGTCGATGCCTGAATCTCGAGTGCTATCTCGTAGGCCTGCTGAAACGTCGTCGCTCCACTACTGATCACGTGAACGCGAATCCTCGGATCTAGCTTTTTGATGTAGCGCTTGACCCGATCCTTCTCCGACGGAACCACAGACGTAGCGAACCTCGACAACTCCGTAAATCTATCGGTGTACGCCTGGACAGACATCTTACCCTAAGTAAGAGTAAGAAACTCCTCCTGTTTCTGCCACCGCAACTCGTCGGGGTAGAAACGCTCCTGGACCTTATCGACGAACTCGGTCCACGACATCGAATGCAACGGCAAGTACGCGTCCTTAGCTAACGTCCACCAGTTATCGGCCTCTCCACGTAAGTAATATGCGGCGATCTGTACCCTCTCGTGCTCGGGACAAAACGTCGCGTCGAAGAGCTTCCCCATCTCGCGGATCCAGCTCTCCAAAGTAGTGGGGTCGGCAACCACATCGTAAGTCGGAGGTCGATGACGTGCGATACGATCGAACGTCGACTGTGTACTCGGCGTATGACGACTATGGTGCGCCAACGTAAGGATCGCCTCCTCGAGTGCCCGCAACCTCTGTCGTCCAATACTCAACCAGCGAGGTGTAGACATGCTGCAACGCATCACAACAAAAGACATAAAAAGAATATAATGTCAGTCATATACCCCACCATAGTCAAGTAAAAAGAAAGAAAAGAAATAGAAAAGGTCTTATCCCAGTCTTTCTACCCAACTCTTCTCCCTTTACTTAACCTAGAATTTGGTTTAATCACTCGGGAATAGTAAAGCTCTCAACTCCCGGGTTTAACTCAAATCCTAAAACTTCACTTAAAACCTATTCGGCTCTGATACCAACTGTGACGACCCGACTCGCTTAAATCGGCGCAGAAGAAACCGACGAGTCGAATAGTCATAACTAACAACTCAAAATACTTAAGAATTAAAACTAATACCTCAAATATCATTATTATAACTCCAAAAGTAAAAATACCCACAAGTTTGTACAATACTAAACCAAAAGTCAAACTAAAAGTCTAATATACGATAAAACTCCAAACACATGTAAGAGTCCAAAAACAACGTATACAAGTCCAAACTACAGTTCAAAACTATCCAAAATCAAATAACAATGAAAAGTACAACAAAGCATAAAATCGGCGCTCGCCCAACCCAAAGCTAAGCAAGAACCTCATTATCAGAATTACCTGAAAACAAACAACAGCCCACCATCAGTGGCGAGTAACATAACTGACTCACCCTAATGGGAATACACATGAACATAGCACAAATCAAACAACCAAACCCAAACATCCAAAATATGCGAGAATCAACAAATAACAAACTCGACTCAAATATCTTATCCAAACTTGTCTTTGGCGCATTCATTCATATACTAGACCGGACTATGCTCGTACGAACGCATCTTACGCATTCGAACTTTCTACTATGTTAGGAAATGAGAATCTTACTCCCAAGTCCCGTGAAACCAATCTTATTGGAAATCCACATCCGAAGACAACATAGTAAGACTCCAACTATCCCAATACCGCGGATGGAATAGGGGCAACGTCTTAACCCAAAAACATAGAATGTTACTCTAAGTTTTAGGCGTCTAGCTACGAAATCAAGCTAAATCTTTAATTAAATCTTTAAATCTTAATCATCTTAACCATAACTTAATTAATTTCAAGAATTGCCTTTGCGCCTTGATTCTCGAAAATAATCAGTTAAATCACGAAGTTATTCTCAAGAATTGCCTTTACGCCTTAATCTTGAGTCTAACCAACACTTAACCACTTTCTTAAAACCATTCTTTAACTATCTTTAACATTATCTTTAACTTTCTTTAACATCTTAATCACTTTCTTTAACTTCCAAGACTCAACCAAGAACTTATCAAGACTAAACAAGAACTCAACAAGAACTTAAAGAACTCAACAAGAAACCATAAAGAACTCATCCAAGATTCAAGAACTTCAATCAAGAACTCAATCAACTCATCCAATTCACACGCATAACCCAACATTAATCATGAATTACCAACTTTACTATTATCCAAAATTCATCAAACTTTAACATAATCATCATGAACATAAATCCAACATAATCAATCATAAAATAATCATATTCGATCATCAAATCATCATTTAAACAACACAAAATTAGATTACATACATACATACATAAAAATCATGATCAAACTTCACAAATAAACCCGAACATACATTTAATATATACTATAATCATAGTATACCAATTAGGTTGAGAAAGTATGTTACCTTTTTGAAGATTAACACACAAATCAACACACAATTGCAGCCTGGAAACTAGAACCACACGGCTAGACCACACGGACCACACGAACACCACACGGCTGGCCACTGCACGGCACACACGGCTGCAGCACCTCGAACACGGCCTCTGCCACGAACACGACCACCACAGCACGTCCACGAACTACCACTTGACACGGCCCTGCTGCACGGTTCACCTCACGAACCACCACTTGCACAACCACGAGCCACCACTTGACAGGAACCACACGGCCACTTCACGAACCGAACCCAAACACGTCACAAACCGGAACCCAACCAAAACTAATGATCTTGATCACAAAAGATGAAGATTAATGGAGGTTTAATTACTTAAAGATCAATGGAATATGAATTTTTAAGTTTTGGGTTTAAGAAGTTGATGAAGAATTGATGGGGATTTTGGAACCAAATAGGCGTGTGACAAGGAGAACAAATGGAGGGAATTTTGTGTTTAAACTTTGATGAGCAAGTGTGTTAGGATGGCAAATGAGCAAATGATCTCAAGGTCTCACTAACTACTTCTATTTATAGAAGTTAGTTAGGTGTGAAAACAAGGCAAGTGGTAAAACTTTGCCATGCACAAAGAGAGGGGCTGGCTATCACAAGGCCAAATTGGGCTTTTTGTGATCAATTGGGCTAATTTACAAAAAGTACATGACTAATCATATGTAAATCGATTTAGCCCAAAATATTAAATAATTAATTAGAAAATTAAATAATAAAAATTATAATTCATTAAATAATAATTAACATAAATAATAATAACTACAAATAAAATAATTCGAATTAAATCGAAATTATTCACATAAAATAAAATAAATAGTTCAAAAATAAATTTGAACTATACATAACACCACATAAATACACATAAATCATGGCATTAAATATCATGAAAATCAGGGTCGTTACAACATGTGGGAGGCAAGTCAAGGAGGTGAGCGATGGGAATCGAAAGAGGAGCGAGATGAATTGAAGCCGACTATTGGTCGCCCTCCGATATCTTGGGAACAACTTATATTATAGACATCGTTTGAATTCGGGGTTGATTGCGTTGAAAACTAGAGTCCAAGAGCTTTCCATCTGTATATTACAGGCTCCAATCCGAGGTCTACATCAAAAGTTATGACCCTTACAAGATCAGTTTTCTGTGCATCCTTCTTAGAGCGGACGCTCTATGTTTTAGAGCGAACACTCTTTATTTTCAGGGCGGACGCTCTCCTTATTAGAGCGGACGCTCTAAATTTAAAGCGTCGGCTCCGATGCTCCAGTGGACTATATTTTTTGTCAAGGTCGTAGAGCGGACGCTCTAAATTTCAGAGTGCCCGCTCTGAGCTATTATGACAACTTTTTTTACGGGCTTCTAACTTCACTTAGGGTTAATTTCTTAGGGGTATAAATACCTAATCTTTTCCCCTTGATGTACTAAGCACATTTTAGAGACATTTTCAAATCTATTAGCATACTATTAGCTTAGGGTTTGCAATTTAGAGAGGGTTTGGTAGGAGAGAATAGCATAATAACTTCATTTTTCTCACTTGTAATTGGTTTGAGCTTCTCTTAGTTGGTAATTTCTGAACTCCTTCTTTTGTTTTGTCATCTATTCACTTGTTATTTCATTTTTATCTTGCTTTTAGTTGTTGTTCTTGCTTTGTTGAGTAGTTTAGTTTTAGTTTGATCTTCTTTATTCTTGTTTGTGCTCATCTTTTCCATGTTTATTTCTAGCTCTTTATTTGCTATTTTCATTGTCATCCCCCCTTGTTTATTCATGTTTACTTCTTTCTTAGGCTAGATTTTTAGCTAGGGAAGGGGGATAGTGAAGCATTATTGATGAGTAATTTCTGATTTTGGTTTCAATTTGTTTATAAATATTGGTTGCTTAATCTAGGGATTTATTTTGTTGAGTTTGGATCTTGGCCATTTCGATGACTTAAAACCCCAATCATTTGTGTTGTACGAGAGTGAGCACGTAAGTGGTGGAAAGCTAGATTAAGCATGACTATGACCATCTTGGCATGGTTGGGTTGTCGGTGCCCTTGAGTGTGTGAGAACGAATCTTTGGTGTTTACGATTCGAACAGGATTACAATGTTTTAGAGCGGTCCCCTTTATGATTCATCCTTGTTGCCATGATTTGAATTTTGGATTCATATTTGTTTCATGATTCCCTCTCTCCCTAGTGTTTATTTTCTCAAGTTATCTTCTGATTTTCCAACTTTATTTTTAGCAATTTCTAGCATTAGTATTTTAGTTTAATCAAATTGAACTCTCGATTTTTATACCCCGCCAATCGACTAGCTTTCAACTAAGTTCAAAAAACTTGCTTCTCCGTGGATTTCGACCCCTACTTACCACTTGCTATCTTTCCAAGTTAGTGAGTTTAGGCTAGGGTATTTTATCCTTGATCCCGAACCCTTGGGAACTAACGACACCTAAGGGACGGATCAATTATCTTTTTCAAAAAAACTAGAATGATAAACACATACTACCGCTAGCACAATAAAACCTCCAAGCCACACACTCAAAGTATAAGATAGACATAAACATATATAAACTACACTACTCTCTCTCAAACTCTAACAATCGTCCACATGATTCAAAAGAAGTTAATTAGAAAGAAAATGAGCTGAAAAAGATGTTATGGGTAATAGATACTTATTTCGAAGCACCAATATCCAGTAGACTTGAATTCATAGTCAGTGCCTACAATTGTGTCTCACTGTCGTGATTGGTAGATTTTTCTTTTAACCTTTCACAGGGTTCGCAAAAAGACGTAATTGCACTCATTACCTAGACTCTCATAGGTGATTGGGCATAATCCCCACTTTCACATAGGGTTCTCAAATCAAGAAGCGTTCTCGCAATTTGTAATATAACAATGCCCAATACATTGCCTGGACTCTCATAGGTGATTGGGCATAACCCCCACTTTCACATAGGTAAATTCATCAAGTTTGTGCTGCCACAACCACTTCAAAAGGAGACTATGAACTTATTAAGAATCGTATTTAGGAGGCTTTTATTTTGTATATGAAGTTACAACTGTTGGAAATGAAGTTGCGGCGTAAACTTCATCTTTGTGGGTTTGCTTCAAAAGAACAAATTTTCTTGTCATAATTAGCGTTGATTACATTCTATTAATACTTGATTTTCTTGTCGTTAAAATTTATTTCCTCCTCATCTTTCTCTAAACTTCCGTTACCTACGAATCAATCAAACTCTTTAATATGCTATATTTCATTTGGTCAAACAATGCTTCTAAATTCACAGAAAGCTTCTTGAATAATGGATTGACACCTTGATTTGGTCAACCATATCCCATAATCATAGCTAGCCTTAACTTGGTCATTCATATCGCATATATTATGTTAGCCTTAATGTGGTCAATGATATCTCAAAAAATATAGAAAATATGCACGGTGATATGCCTTAACGGATGCATACCTTCTTCAGTGGCTTGGATTATGCCTTGATGGCTTCATAAAACTGATATATATGTCAGTACTTCGTGAAGGCATGGGGACACAGAAAAATATTAAAATAATAATCACACTTATCTCAAAATTATTCTATTTTCTGGGCATTGTTCGAACTAGTTCTCATCCGTTCTATTGAATACACCCTTGGAGCGGAGGTCGTGTAACCCTGGGAGTCGGTTGTCGTTGAGGCCGTGTGTACATGTGCGGGGCAATATCGACTTTAGGGCAGTGACTTTACACGCCACGACCATCCTATCATTTTTGCAGCTAAGTTTTTATTTTTGTGCTTATTGCATACTCTAGCTTTAACATTCTTTCATATTCAACATTACCCCACATGATTCAAAAGAAACAAAGAATTAATAAAGAAATCTGGGCATAGAAGAATAAGTTTTAAATATCAATGTGTTGCGGACTTGAATTGATATTTAGTGTTTACAAAATGACCTACAACCATCTTAGGTGGAGTAGTCCTTGAACCTTAAATGGATTTATTAGTATCATAAATACACACTTAACTTTTTCTTGAATCCAAATAGTTCTCGCGAATGGAGTTCACTCTACAACTCCATGAATAATATTAGTCCCACTTAATTCTTGGTTTTTCATTAATGCTCTAGTGATCCCAAGCCAAAAGGATTTCATAGGGGTTGGAGAAATTCCCCACATTGATATAGGTAAGCTCATCAGATTTGTACTGTCTCAGACCACCTTTATAGGTTATGAACTTATTAAGAGCTAGGCTCAACCTTTCACATAATGACAATAAAACAAAGTACTAGATCACTATATTATTAATATGAATGGTAGTAGTACAAAATTGAGTTCTTTTGTGACTTCTTTTGACCCTTTGAACTTAGACTAAACTAAGTTGGGTATCCATCACATTTCACTCCACAATAGGCTTTAAACTCATTCCTTGTGCTGACTCCAGCACCACTTTCTAATGGCAGCTTGTAAGTCGCAATGCATGGAGATAGATGGAGTAGGCTTCCCCCACAATGATATATCTGCCAACAGTCCTCAAAGCCACTCAGCTTCTTGACCTGCCAATTCTAAAGCAATAAACTCATATTCCATTTTAGATTTAGTAATACAACTTTGTTTGGATGATTTCCATGATATAGCACCACCAGCAAGGGTAAAAACAAAGCCACTAGTAGATTGAATTTCATCATTATCGGACACCCAATTGGCGTCACAGTATTCTTGTGACGACCCAACTCGCTTAAACCGGCGCGGAAGAAACCGACGAATCGAATAGTCAGAACTAACAAACTAAAATACTTAAAATTAAAAACAAAACCTCAAATGATTATATATAGTAAACCAAAAAGTACAATTACCCACAAGTTTGTAC
Source organism: Salicornia ramosissima (assembly GCA_951394345.1). NCBI lineage: Eukaryota > Viridiplantae > Streptophyta > Magnoliopsida > Caryophyllales > Amaranthaceae > Salicornia > Salicornia ramosissima. The sequence goes on along the minus strand of OX596240.1, from coordinate 22,900,500 downwards.
ATAACTAATCCCAAAAGTCATACTACTACTACTATCAAACGTAACTCCAAATACATGTCAGAGTTATAGTAAAGTATACAAGTACTACTACTAGAGTTAAAGACTAGAAAACATCGAAAAACAACAAAATAAAGTCTAAACAATATCGGCACTCGCCCAACCCAATGCTAAGCAAGGACCTCATCATCAGAATTACCTGAAAAACAACAACAGTCCACCGTCAGTGGCGAGTAACATAACCGTCCCACCCTAATGGGAATACACATGAACATAGCACAAACCAAACAACTAAATCAAACATGCCAACCAAATCATGCGAATCATACAAGTAATCATGCTTGACTCGACTAACTTTAACCAATCTTAACTTTGGCGCAATCATTCGCATACTAGACCGGACTATGCACGTACGAACGCATCTTACGCATTCGAACTTTCTACTATGTCAGGATTGAGAATCTTACTCCCAAATCCCATGAAACCAATCTTACTGGAAATCCATATCCGAAGACAACATAGTAAGACCACCAACTATCCCAATACCACGGATAGGACAGGGGCAACGTCTTAACCCAAAAACATAGAATCTTACTCTAAGTTTTAGGCGTCTAATAGCGAAATCAAGCTAACTTTAACTTTAAATCGAAGTTTACATTCTTAGTTAATTCTTAAGTTACATCTTACGCCTTGACTCAAGAAATAACATGTAAACTAAACAACTTACAACTTCTTATAACTTTCTTTAACCTTTTCTTTAACTTTCTTTAACTTTAAAGACTCAATCAAGAACTCTTAAAGAACCTTAAAGAACTCATCAAGAACTCATCCAAGATTCAAGATCTTCAACCAAGAACTCATCCAAGATTCAAGATCTTCAACCAAGAACTCAATCAAGATTCAAGAACTCATCCATACACCACCGAAAATACACGCATACTTCAATCAATTCAACACATAAAATCATCAACTTTCGAGTACCCAAAATTCATCAAACTTGAACACGATTAACATTCAACTTAATACTAACATAATCAATCATGAAATCATCATATTCAAACATAAAATCATCATGAAACCATTCCAAAATCAGATTATAATTCATACATGAAAACATGGTTAAAACTTCAAATAAACTAATCTATTCATTTAATTTATACTATGAAACATAGTATACCAAATAGGTTGAGAAAGTATGTTACCTTGATGAAGATCAACAAGATAAACACTTAAAACTTGTTGCCCGGAAATTACCCACACGGCTCCAAGCAACACGGTCCACCACGCACGGACACGGCACCACCACGACTTGCACACACTCGCACCACCGTCTTCACCTCGTGCCACCACTCGAACCACACGGCCACGGACCTGCTGCACGGCCACGGCACACGAGCCACCACACGAGTACGAATCACCACCGTGCACCACCACTTGAACCACGAACAACCCACACGAGCAACCCCAAAAATCCAACCCCAAACTAGAAATCTTGAATGAAAACTATGGAGATTGTTGTGTTTTGGTACTTAAAGATCAATGGAGGATTTATCTTTAAGTTTAAGTTTAGAATTGATGATGAACAAATTGGTTGGATTGATGAGCCAAAAATGGCGTGTGGAATGATGCAAATGGAGGGAGTTTTGTGTTTGAACTTTTGATGGCAAGTGTTGATTAAAGGTGTCTAAGATGGCAAATGAGCAAAAGGATCCTTAAGCCTCACTAACCCTCCTATATATAGAGGTTAGTTAAGGTGTGAACATGAGGCAAGTGGCAAATCCTTGCCATGCACACAAGGTGTAACGACCCGACTTTTTAGCTTGTCGATTTACGAAGGGAAGCGACACTCGGGTCATTACTTAATCAAATTAAACTATAAGTCATATCAATTGAATGGAAGAAATGTCCTTTATTAAGATAACTACTAAAAATCCATAAATATTCCAATAATCGTTATTACATAGAAGATCTGAAAATACTGTCCCAACATGCTGGGATCATAAGATAAACTAAGTAAAGGTTTATACTGTTCTGGAAAATACTAGAAACTTTAAATAAAGACTAAATCTCTCAAGCCCATCCGGCGAAGCCCGCTCTATTCTGCTGCAACATCTCCTGAAACTGAGGGGGGGGTCCACCGTCAGTGGCGAGTAACTAGGCTGTCCCATTTAATCGAGGGACCACCAAACACATAATATCATAGAAAAATATCATAAAAACTGTAAAAGAATTAATACATGCTTTACACAAGATACACAAATTCCATAAAAACGTACGTATAATATTACGTATAAAAGTACGTATAAAATACGTATATAAATACGTATAAAAATACGTATAGATACCCCTGCAGAAATACGTATAATTACGTATAAAAATACGTACATTCAACCCTGCAAATACGGTTAGAATACATACCAAATACATTCCACATCCGTATAATTATACATACACGTACATGCTCATAAATACAGAAATACACAGCGGAAGACTTACAATATGCTAAACTTATACTTTATACTATACATCTTCAATCCTAAACTTATTCTTAACCCTTCTTAAATTATATCATTATTAAATCTTAATCATAATTTCATCACATTCCCTTCATCATATAAATCTTATCATAATCATATCATGTCTTTCTTATCATATTAGATCATATCATATCTTATCTTAATCTTATCATATCATATCATATCTGATCATATCATAACTTTCTTTAGAAATCATCTTATACTTCATCTTATGATTTCATCTTATCAATCGTATGATCATCACATATCATCTTCGTTGGACCGGTCACTATAACTCGTTATGGATCTCGTGTTTCACCATAACTTCCTAGAACATGCCGGGAGGAGCTCGTGTACTCAACCCGTAGCGGATCCCGTGTTTCACCACTAAGCCTAAGCTATGGCCATAACTCCTAGTAGCGGCTCGTGTACCACTACCAGACGACTACATGTTCTAAGATTCAAAACTACTCGGGGGAACTCGTGTGCTCGTCCCATTGAGCAGTGGCTCTGACTTAACCCACTAACGACTCGTGTATCATCAGGTGGGCGTCCATATTGTATCTTATATCTTCATTTAATTTAATCATATCATATATTAGGATAATACTAGGTGACCGTAATAGGAAATGAAATGTTCGGAGTCCCAGGAAAGAGAGGTGCGGCACGTGTATTGGCCACCTTAAATACCAAGTCTTTCCTAGCCAGAGACCGATACATAACATGTATAGCTATTACTCTGTTTCCTTTCTTATCCCTAATAATATCTTATGCAACTTCATTCTTATAACATATACTATTCCTCATATAACCGTATACTTATATCCTTATCCTTTCGGATATTAACCTTAACATTATATAACAATTTCGTAACGTTATCCAGAATATAATTATAAAAATTACCAAAATAAGATAAAAATCATATTTTTCAACAACATTCATCAAGATGAACATAAAAATAATATTTTTAACTCTTCTTTTAATTTCTATACACTCGACAATTAGAAGATAATAACAAGATTTAATTTTTAATTCAAGATTAATCAATATAATTCAATACTATCAAGATTCATCATAAAAATCATATTCTTAGTTCCCTTTTAATACTTAGGTCACTCGAAAATTCAATAATTAATAATAGCATATTTTAATAATTCAATTGCCCTATTTTATACAATCTGATTTTTAAAGAATTAAATTAAAAACGACCATCTAAAGATCTCTAAAAATCTGGAAATTTTTATGGGAGCTAAATATGGGTTCAAGGATTAACGTGCATAAATTTCGTCTAAAAATAACATCTTTTACTATTTTTAAGTGATTTTATAACTAACCAGTCAGGTTAGGCTGAATTCGGTTTCAGAATTTTCTGCCATAGCAAACGATCTTTAAAAATTACGAAAACTTTACAAAATCTTCAAAACAGTATTACTGACTTCCACCTAAAATTTCGTAGCCATTAGATTTGATTAAGTATACTAATTAATTCGTAAACTAAAACTGGGCAGTTTTATCAGTTTGATAGATTAGATTATTTCAAGCAAGAAAAGATCGAATTTTGCCACGAAATAAATTATGATTCAAAATAAAACAGTAAACAAACTGCCACGAAAAATTCATCAAGAAATAACAAGATTTGATTAATAGATAAATTCATACAAGTAATTATTCAACAATTAGAGATTTCAAGAAATACATCAAATCATGAAAATACATGAAAAATAAATCAAGAACATCATCATCCATATACTCGACACATTCATATGAAAACAATATTAAACTTCCTACAATTTTCATGCTTCAATTCCTAATTAACTATGTGATTAGCTACCCTTAGATTAATTGGAAAAGCGAAGTTACCTTAAATCGCAAATTTAATCCAAGGCAACCCAATGCACGGCTGTTCTTAGGAGGAAAGAGGAGGAGAAAAACTTTAGGGTTTATGGAGCAATTAACAAATAGGACCCAAAAGAAGTGAAGGGGTCCTATATATAAAGAGAATAAAAAAATAAAAAAAAAAAAAAAAAAAAACACAAGCAAGCCCTAGAACTACAAGCTGGCCGTGTAACAAGAGAGAAAAGGGGAGGATTAGTTGTTGGTCATCAACAACATTTGAATAAGTAAAGAGTGTTTAAACTAATTTAATTAATTTAATTATTTAAATTATAATAATTATCCTTAATTAATTAAATCAAATAAACCTTGGCCCAAACACCCAGAACAAACCGGCCAAGGCCTCATAAGGGAAAAGTTGGGTCTTTGGCCCAATTGAGAATTCAAGACGAAGCTGCCAGTTTAAAAGCTGAGGCTTCAAAGCTGCCGGTTTGATCTACATAAACCGCCGGTCTTGGACTTCGCAAGCTGCCAGTTCTATACCGCCGGTCTTGGACTTCACAAGCTGCCGGTTCTATACCGCCGGTCTTGAACTTCACAAGCTGTCGGTTCTATACCGCCGGTCTTGAACTTCACAAGCTGCCGGTTCTGAGACAAAATTCTAAGGAAATCACATTAATAACCGCGAAATTTTCTGGCCCAAAATTCCAGGTTATTACACAAGGGGGCCGGTTAGCACAAGCCAAAAATGGGCTTAGTTGGGCTTTCGTGATCAATTGGGCTAATTTACAATAATTGCATGATTAATCGTGCCTAAATCGATTTAGCCCAAAAAAATATTAAATAACTAATTAGAAAATTAAATAATAAAATTCTAATTAATTAAATAATAATAAAATAAATAATAATCAATCCAAATTAAATAATTCGAATTTAATCGAAATTATTCACATAAAATAAAATAAATAGTTCAAAAATAAATTTGAACCATACATAAAATCACATAAATACACATAAACATACGACAGAAATACCTATAAAATCAGGGTCGTTACAATTCTTCTAGAACACTAGGTGTTCCTAGATAATGCAGACCCCAATTAATTGTCCCTTTTAAGTACTTTTACAATCTAATCAATGCACTCCAATGTTCACGATTAGGATTGTGAGTATAACGACTCAATCTACTAACTGCATATGCTATATCTGGTCTAGTATAGTTCATCAAAAACATAACACTTCCAATGATTTTGGCATATTCCTCTTGAGACACACTATTACCTTTGTTCTTCTTTAAATGAGTACTAGGATCATATGGAGTTGTCGCAGGTGCACTTTCAAACTGATTAAATTTCTTTAAATTTTTTCAATATAATGAGATTGATTCAAAGATAATCCATATGAAGTTCTAGTAATCTTTATGCCAAGAATCACATCAACCTCTCCTAAGTCCTTCATGTCAAAACAAGAATTTAGGAAAGCCTTACTTTTGATAACTATATCTCTATTGGTCCCAAAAATAAGCATATCATCCACATATAGACATATGATAACACAACCAAGTTTCTCACTTTTGGAGTAAACACAAGCATCAGAATTATTAGTAGAAAAACCATCAGAAATGATGGTTTGATCAAATTTCTCATACCACTATTTTGGTGCCTGCTTTAGACCATATAATGATCAAATAAGCTTGCACACCTTACCTTCATGTCCTAGTACAACACAACGTTCTGGCTGTCTCATGTAAATTTTCTCTTGCAAATCTCCATTCAAAAAGGTTGTTTTGACATCCATTTGATGCACATGAAGATTATGAATAGATGCAAGTGCAATTAATGCTCTAATGGCAGCAGCTTTTTAGTAACAGGAGAATATGTGTCAAAAAAATCCAAACCTTTCGTTTGGTGATTCCCATACACCATTAGTCTAGCCTTGTACTTGTCTATTGACCCATCAGGTTTAAGTTTCTTTTTTAACACCCACTTGCTACTCAAAGGTTTACACCCCCTAGGAAGGTCAGTAAGAATCCATGTGTTGTTACTTATAATTGACTCGATTTCATTGTTAATGGCTTCCAACCAAAAGGTAGAATCAACAGATACCATAGCTTCTCCATAGGTCCTAAGGTCATCTTCTAATACAAATGCACATACTACTTGTTCATCTATACACCCTTCCTCAGAAAGAAAAGCAGTAATAAAGTCAGGTCCAAAGCTAGTCTTAGTCTTAGTTTTCTTGCTTCTTCTAGGTTCTACTATGTCACTAGAGGATGCAAGATCATGTTGTGTAGATGAAGTAATAGTAGATGCATGAGATAAAGAAGGATGTACATTCGATTTCATAGGGAAAATATGCTCAAAGAACTCAGCATCCCTTAATTCTTTAATCGCACCGAAACCAGATGCATCTTTGAGAATGATCCTGTAAGCTGCAGTGTTAGAAGCATAACCAATAAAAAATAGCATCAAAAGTTTTCGGTCTGATCTTACTTTTTTGGAAATTGGGTAGACCAATTTTTGCTAAACAACCCCATACTTTGAGGTGACTTATATTTGGCTTAAAGCCTTTCCACAACTCATAAGGTGTCTTATCTAATTTTTTATGGGGTACACGATTAAGTACATAACAAGCAGCTAGAATGGGCTCCCCCCACAAGGAATCGGGCATCCCTGACTAATAAGCATAGCATTCATCATGTCTTTTAAGGTTCTATTTTTCCGCTAGGCTATACCATTTTGTTCTGGGGTATAAGGGGCAGGTGTCTTAATTGAATCGGTCAAGATCAAATCTGTTTATCAAAGTGCTTCTCCGATTGCTCAAGACATATCTTTTCAACCGAAAAAGAAAAGAGGATCATTTCGTTCTATTTTTAGTAAAATAGTGAAAAAGATTCCATTAGTAATGAAAAAGGGGAGCCGTATGAGGTGAAAATCTCATGTACGGTTCTGTAGAGTGGCAGTAAGGGTGACTTATCTGTCAACTTTTCCACTATCACCCCCAAAAAACCAAACTCTGCCTTACGTAAAGTTGCCAGAGTATTCTGGTTCGTCTCCATTTTTGTGAAACTATTCCTCAAGCAAGGCAGCCGATAAGTCATCGAAAAGTGTGTGTGAATAATGGAATAGTAAACATTAGTCATTTTAAAGTTTCCCACGGTGATATAATATCTTTTCAAGAATCATATTCCCCGCCACGGTCCGACCTAATTCTTTTAATTTTAAGGTCCAACTAATTTTCAACTTCCGCCTTATAGATTAAAAACTTTGCTTCTGCTTCATCTTTTGAGGCTAATAAGAAAACTTTAGTGAAATGTGAAAAATCATCTACAAAGGTAAAGTAATAACCTTTTCCACCCCTACTCACAGAATTTTTAAAATCACCCAAGTCGCTGTGTCTAGTTCAAGTAGGGTAGATGATTGATTCACGGATTTATTAAAAGGTTTCTTAGGGTGTTTTGCCTCAACACATACCTCACACTTATCAAAGTCAATTGAACTAAATTCATTGATTAAGCTAAGTTGTTTGAGCCTTTTAATAGAAGCAACATTCACATGAGCTAAACGAGAGTGCCATAATGAAATAGTCTTAGCAATATAAATAGAACCAACAGACATTTTATTATCAATCACAACATCAACATCGAGAACAAACAGCTCCCATTACAAAATCCCTTCCCCACAAAATCACCATTTCTGGTGAGTACAAGCTTCTCAGATTCAAAGGTCAGTTTAATCCCTGCTTTTTTCAATAAAGAACAAGAAATAAGGCTCCTGCGAATTTCAGGCACATGTAATACATTTTGTAAAGCAATAGTTTTTCCTTAAGTTAATTTAAGTGACATTGTCCCTTTTCCATGGACACTCACAGCACTTGAGTTTCCCATGAAAACACAATCTCCAGTAGCAACCTGTTCATAAGAAGCAAAAATTTCTTTGTTAGAGCAAATGTGCCTAGTGGCACGAGTATCAACTATCCATTCAGTTACATTAGATACAAGATTAACTTCGGAAACAACAGCAGCTTTGATTTCATCTTCAACGAGATTGGCCTGAGCCTTGAATTTTTTGTCTTGGGAGTTATTCTCGGGTCCTGATGCATGGCCTTTCTTGCAGAATCTGGCAGAATGCCCAAATGCACCACAAACGAAGCATTTACCCTTGAAAGCAGTTTTCTCCTTTGAATTATCTTTTCTGGTCCAGTGAAACTTATTAGAGCCTTTACCCTTAGGAGTCCATTTTTTTTCCTGCATTTTTCTTAGTTTCAAGAAGGTTAGCAGAAGAAGATGAATGATCAACAGATTTCCCCTTGGATTCAATACGTTTTTGTTCCTCAATCTTAATATGAGATACAAGTTCTTGTACAGTAAAGTCCTTTTGTTTGTGTTCCAAAGAATGGACATAGGTTTCCCAAGAGGGTGGCAATTTTTCAAGTAAGCAATTGGCTTAAAACGTTTCATCGAGTTTCATACCCTCAGCAATAATATCAGCACATAAGGTTTCATATTCATGAACTTGGTCAAGAACAGGTTTGTCATCAGTCATACGGAAAGACAACCGACGACTACATGCATACTTCTTAGTCCCATAATCATGAGTACCATACTTAGACTTTAAAGCATCCCAAATATCTTTTGCATTTTTGGACTTGTGATAAATCAGATAAAGGGCAGGAGACATATAGTGCAATAACATACCCCGACATGTTTTATTGTCCTTAGAAAAATCCGTAATATTAACAACAGGAGTAGTATCATTAAAAAGAGCATAATCAACCCCAATTTGACTTAAGAAAAATTCCATTTTATCAGACCACATTTTGTAATTTTTTCCATCGAAAGGATCGAGTTTAGACATATCAGGAATAAAGGGGTTGACATTATTGAGAGGAACATCAATAAGGATATCAGCCATAATAACAGAATGCAAAAGAACAGAATATCGACTTTAGAATGTTGAATATGAAAGAATGTTAAAGTTAGAGTATGCAATAAGCACAAAAATAAAAACTTAGCTGCAAAAATGATAAGATGGTCGTGGCGTGTAAAGTCACTACCCTAAAGTCGATATTTCCCCGCACACGTACACACGGCCTCAACGACAACCGACTCCCAAGGTTACACGAACTCCGCTCCAAGGGTGTATTCAATGGAACGGATGAGAACTAGTTCGAACAATACCCAGAAAATAGAATAATTTTGAGATAAGTGTGATTATTATTTTAATTTTTTTCTGTGTCCCCATGCCTTCACGAAGTACTCATATATATATCGGTTTTATGAAGCCATCAAGGCATAATCCAAGCCACTGAAGAAGGTATGCATCCGTTAAGGCATATCACCATGCGTATTTTCTATATTTTTTTGAGATATCATTGACCAAATTAAGGCTAGCATAATATATATGATATGAATGATCAAGTTAAGGCTAGCTATGATTATGGGATATGGTTGACCAAATCAAGGTCTCAATCCATTATTCAAGAAGCCTTCTGTGAATTTAGAAGCATTATTTGACCAAATGAAATATAGCATATTAAAGAGTTTGATTGATTTGTAGGTAACGGAAGTTTAGAGAAAGATGAGGAGGAAATAAATTTTAACGGCAAGAAAATCAGGTATTAATAGAATGTAATCAACGCTAATTATGACAAGAAAATTTGTTCTTTTGAAGAAAACCCACAAAGATAAGTTCACTCCGTAACTTCATTTCCAACAACAACTATGTTTATGCCAAAAATTTTCAAGATGACAATTTAAGGTTGGAACGGGCGATAGCTAGACTAAGGTACGGAAAATAAATGGCGAAAAATAAAAGAGAAAAGACACAAGAAAATGTTGACGCGGAAAACCCAAGAACAAGGGAAAAAACCGCGGGTGGCTATGAGTCCACCAATCCACTATGATTCGGGCATAAAAGCCGTTTAATACACGTACAATATTTCGAGTAATACGCATTGAAAATGGCTGAAACTAGCTGAGTAGCACCCTAGGGTTATGGGCAAAATGCCCTGCTTCTTTCGAGTACAAACGATAGCTGTCTGGTTAGATATGCTAAGCAAAGTATTTCTGAGCTGTGTAGATACGGGTTTGCAATAGGGTTTTTTCCTCTGTTTTCTCTAGTGTAATGTATATGTGATGATGAATGATAATAATAATCTGCCTAAAACAACCGGTTTCTGCATCTATTTAACTTATTCTAATTGATAGCCAGCCGTTCCATCAAAATAGGAACAACTTCCTATTTTCTTGGGATGTGTGAAACCATGCAACAACTTAGTAATCACTCCCTATTTACGTGGGGCATGTATGACCAAGGTGGAAGACTTGTTCTTGCCACGTCAGCGTGCGAATATCTCTCTCATACCAGCTGACCCTTGACTTGCTCTTTAGATTCGAACTTAAACTTGCATCAGCTTTTAGATCCTTCTAACACTGTTCTGCACTTCTGCTCCCCGGCTTTACTTGCTTCTCAGCTTCCAACCAGCTTATGTGTTCGATCCAGCTCACGTTCCAGCTTATGAACCCGATACCTAGCACCACTCGGCTTATGTACCCGTTCCTGCTTATGCTCCTGCTACTTCCGGCATGTCCTTGTCTTATAACCTGTAACTCTCGGCTTACCAAGCTGAGCCTCGGCTTCCTACCTGTAACCAGGTTAGCTAAAATGCACCATAAAAAACTACATATGATTAGAGTTAATGAGATTGAAGACGAAGACAAAGCTAAAGATGGTATCCCGATAGTGGAACGACTTTTGGAAGTACTTTGTAAGGAGCTAGATCAATGCAATGTCCTCGACATTTCTGCATCACGGTAAGTTTTTCATTTTTTTCCCATTTTGTATTTGTTGGGGCCAAAATATTTGAATGGATGTTGATGTTAGAGGAAATTAGGGGAGCTACACATACATAACAGGAAAAAAAAAAATACTACATCACTTAAAATTTTATTTAATTATTAGGAATGGTAATAGTATACAACAACACGAGTTCTTTTGTAGCATCATTTGACCCTTGAACTCAGCAAATCCTAGGTGGGTATCAATCACAATTCACTCCACAATAGGCTTCACATCCATCCCTTGGGCTGACTCCAGCACCATTTTTCTACACACGCCTTTAGTAAGAGGATCAACAATATTCCTCACCGACTTTACATACTCGAGTGATAACACATTATTTTAAATTAAATTTCTAACTACGGCGCGTCGCAAGCGAATGTGTCTTCTTTTCCCATTATAAGCTTGATTATTCACTACCCCAAATGATGCTTGTGAACCTAATGGAGCTGGCTTCCCCCCACAATGGAATATCAGCAAGCAAACTCCTTATCCACTCAGATTCTTGTCCTACCAATTCTAAAGCAATAAAATCATATTCCATGGTAGATTTAGCAATAAAAATTTACTTTGATGATTTCCATGATATAGCTCCTCCAGCAAGAGTAAACACATAACCGCCAGTAGACTGAATTTCATCATTATCTGACACCCAATTGGCATCACAAAATCCTTTAAGGAAACTAGATTTAATTACCTTGACAATGTACACCCTAATTGATTATACCTTTTAAGTATCTCAATAATCTTATCAAGGCATTCCAATGCTCCTGATTAGGATTGTGAGTATATCTACTCAGTTTACTAACATCATAAGTTATATTAGGCCTAGTAGAGTTCATCAAAAATATTATGCTACCAATAACTTGAGCATACTGTTCTTGTGAAACACTTATACCTTTATTCTTTTTCAAATGAATACCTTTATTCCTTTTTGTGAGCTTGCCGCCCACAAGCAATGGATTGAATGTAGTTTGGGTCATAGTCGACCGGCTAACCAAGGTGTCCCGGTTCATCCCTATGAAGACCACCTTGACTATGAAGAAGCTTGCAGAGTCCTATACCCAGGAGATCATACGACTGCAAGGGGTTCCGAAGGATATAATGTCATATCGTGATCCCCGATTTCTGTCAAGGTGTTAGAAGTCCCTCTAAGAAGCTTTCGGAACCAAACTGAACCTAAGCACGGCATTTGATGCCGCAGCTGATGAGCAGACAGAGAGAACAATTCAGACCTTATAAGACATGCTCCAGACATGTGTTCTTGAATTTCAACAAACTTGGGCGAAGTCACTAAGCTTAGTAGAGTTCTCCTACAACAATAGCTACCATGCCAGTATTTAGATGGCGCCATATGAAGCTCTGCATGGCCGGAAGTACCACAGTCCTACTTGTTGGAGCGACATCAGCGATGCTTTAGTGATTGGTCCGTTCACATCAAAGACACCGTTGAACAGGTGAAAGTGATCCGATCCAAACTACAAGCAGCCCAAAGCCGACAAAAGTTGTTTGTTGATCGTCGGCACAAACCACTCGAGTTTCGTGAAGGCGACAAGGTACTTCTGAAAGTGTCACTTATGAAGGGCATGACTCGATTCGGGCAAAAAAGGCAAGTTAAGGTCGAAGTATGTTGGACCTTATGAAATCCTAGAACGAGTTGGGGAGGTTACTTACCGACTCGCTCTACCTCCAGAGTTGTCTAAGGTTCATGACGTATTCAACATTTCCCAGCTTTGGAAATATCTCAGTGATCCGTCGAACGTAATCCCAGTGGAATCTACAGCCATTGAACCGAATCTGGCATTTGAGGAACTGTAACGACCTGACTTTTCTAGGTTGTCGATTTACGAAGGAAATCGATAATTGGATCATTACCAAACAAAACTTATAGAATATTATTAATATTAAAGTTCATTATTCCATTTATTAACTAATAGTTAAGTAAAAGTCTCAAAAGTCCTTAAATAAATCCAAAATACAACTCAGATTGTCTTTCCCAACAGGCTGGGCAGAACTAAATAATAAAGAAAGTAAATGACATAAGATAGACTTCGGGTTCTATCTATAAAACTCAACCAAGCACACAACCCGAACCAAACGTAAGCCCACTTATGCGTCTGCATCATCACCTGAAATGGGGGGGGTCCACCGTCAGTGGCGAGTAACTAGGCTGTCCCGCTTAAATGAGGGACCATTAACCATATAATATCATAGAATTATTCCAAGAAAAATCATACCAAAAATACATGAAAATACGTATAGCAATACATACGAGATACACACAAGATACGTACAAAATACATACAAAATACGTATAAAAATACATACAAAATACGTATAAAAATACATACGAAATACGTATAAAAATACATACGGAATATGTATAAAAATACATACGTGATACGTATGAGATACGTATGAGATACGTATAAAATACGTATACAGTACCTGCAGAAATACGTATAAAAATACATATGTGTACGTACGAAATACGTATAGAAACGTATAGATACACCTGTAGAATACATATAGAGATACATACATACATATACTTATACTCGTACATAAATACATACATGAATACATACTTAACTACATACTGAGAGACATACGTATTTACATACTTATCAGACATACGCAACGGAAGACTTAACATACCATACTTATACAATACGTAGAATTATACATATAATTACATTGTCATATACGTGTTCATATCCAATCCTGTAAAGAACTTACATCTCATATTATTACCTTAAACCCTTCTTTTAACCATCTTCTTAACTTTATGGACCGGTCATTATAGCTCGTAAGGATGCCCATGTACATCCCAACTTTTCTAAAACGCGCCGGGAAGAACCCGTGTATTCTACCCGTAGCTCTCCTTTGCAAGAACTAAGCCTAAGTTATGGCCATAACTCCTAAATAGTAGCTCGTGTACTACTACTTAGACGACTACGCATCTTAAGATCCAGAACTGCCCAGAGACCGCAGTAGGGCAGTGGCTTCGACTTAACCTAATCTGGTGACCCGTGTATCACCAAACAGGCGTCCGTTTCTTATCTTATCTTATCGACATGGCCATCATGAGACCAATACTTCTTATCATCTTATAACTTTATCCTTATTATTATTTTATTCCTTCCCTTCATATTGCAACTTATCTTATTAGTTCCTTTTAATTCCTTTAATCATATCAATTCCTAAAAATTACAATCTATGTTACTATAAGCCAAAAATTAAACTAAATTGATCATAACCTTTATCATACCACTCGACATTTTTAATAACAAAATAATAATTAATTCAATTCATCAATTAATCATATAAACAATTAAATAAATCATTTAAATTAACAATTAACAACAAATATTGCTTAAAACATGATAAAAAATCCCATTTTTCATTCCTTATACCACTTGACATTCTCATGTCAAAATACCAAAAATTACACTTTTAATTAATTAAATACAATCATCAATATTTAATCAAATAAACTTAATAATAAACAATAAAATCATGCTTTGAACATTAAATCATCAAAATTGAACAAAAACAAGATCAAGATCAATCCTTTTGGGCATGCATATCACACGGCTTTTATGGCTAAAAAAAATAATATCAAGATTAATTTCAAGTCCTTACAATAATATGATTGAATTAAAGATTTAAAATCAAGATTATCAATAATAATTCAAGAATTGTCAAGATTCAATAATAAAAATTAGATTTTTTGGTCTTCTTTACTATTTCATGTCACTCGACTTTTTTTATAATATGAACTATATAACAATTTTAATTTAAGGCTTCAATTAGACAATTAAATAATCAAGATTATCAACTTAATTAAAGAAAATATCATGAAATTATCATCAAAATTATTTTATATTAATCGACATTCATACCAAATTTCAAGAACAAAATTAACAAATTATCATGCATTTATTCAATATAAACATACAATTTCAGAGATTATTTTGTGCATAGAATTAATTAAAACACCTAAAGATTCATAAAGATTATATAAACTATCAAGAAAATAACATAAACTTTTACATAATATGGTTCGAAATTCCTAGCCTATCATGTTACTAATTCTATCAAATTTTCCTAGTTTAATCCTAATTAACTATATAGTTAAATTATCCCAAATCTAAAAGAGATAGTCTAGTTACCTGGATTAGGAAGAAAATTAAGAAAACTTGCTCCTTGGTCACTCGAAAAACACACGGTCACTAGGGAGGTTTTAGGGTTCTTTTTGAGAGTTAGAGTTGTATAGAAAATAAGTAAATAGGTTATGAGCTTTGTTCCCTATTTAAATATAAGGAACAAAAGAAAAATAATAAAAAAAATAAAATATCAATAATTTAGGAGGGGGGCCGTGAATATGGAGAGGTAGTAGGAGGCAAGGAGTGATTTTAGGATTTGTTGAGACAAGTAGGGAGATTGGGTAAAAGTTAGTAAAAAGGTAGGCTTTTAAATTAATTTAATTAGATAAAGAAATAAATGTAGATTTATCTAGTAAATAAAAGGATTAAAAGACAAATAATCCTTGGCCAAAATAAGGAGGGCCGGCCAAGGAGAGGGAGTGTGGGTCCTTGGGCCTAATTTCTAAGTTAAGGAAAAGAATTAAGAATAAACAGTCCAAATTAATTAGGCCCTTTGGACTTAGAATAGAAAAATAGAATTAATTAACCGCGAAATTTTCTGGCCTAAATTTCGAGTTATTACAGGAACGACCCGTATAGATACTGGATCGTCAGGATTGATTGCTACCAAGGAAGGCAGTCCCATTGGTAAAGGTGCTCTTGAGAAGCCATCATTACGAGGAAGCTACTTGGGAAACCAAGTCGTCAATGTGACGACCCGACTCTTATAAATCGGCCGCAGAAAGAACTGACGAGTCGAATTGTCATACTAACAACAAACATACTTAAAATCAAAAACTTTACTTCAAATTAAACTTCTAAAATCTCAAATGTACAATTACCACAAGATGTACATAACTAAAACCTCAAAAAGTCACTTCTAAAGATTTAACTCCAAATTTTGTAGTCATAGTTAAAGAATACAAAATACTAATATTCCAAATCCTAATAACGAAATAACAACTATAAGGGAATAAATACAACGACACTCACCCAATCCCAAAGCTAAGCATCACCGTCACCTGAAAATATTAATCCACCATCAGTGGTGAGTAACATAACAGTTCCACCCTAAAGTGGATACATATGAACATACAACAGATCAGACAAACAAAACAGACAATCACATGAATAGACAAGCAAAGCTTAAATAACAATACCAAGAAATAAAATAACAAATTCACTTAAACTTCCTTAACTTTACTTAAACTTTACAATAACTTTGTCGCCATCATTTACATATTAGACCGAACTATGCTCGTACGAACACTTCTTATGTGATCGAACTTCTTATTATGCCGGGAATGAGAATCTTACTCTCATACCCATGAACCCATCTTACGGACCCATATCATAAAGACGACATAACAAGTATAAACTACCCCAATACCGCGGTTAGGATAGTGGCAGCGTGTAACGACCCGACTCGCTTAAATCGGCGCGGAAGAAACCGACGAGTCGAATAGTTAGAAACTACAACTCAAACTTAAGAAATTAAAACTAATTCCTCAAAATTATTATTAATCAACCAAAACGTACAAATACCCACAAGTTTGTACATACTAATCCAAAAGTTAAATTAGAAATACTAAAATATGAGTAACTCCAACCACACGTCAGAGTCTAAAAACAACGTATAAAAGTCTATACAATAGTCTAATACTATCCAATAATAACAGTAATAGACAATACAACAATAACAACAATAAAAGTCGCTCGCCCAACCCAAAGCTAAGCAAGAGTATCGTCATCAGAAATACCTGAAAAACAAACAACAGTCCACCATCAGTGGCGAGTAACATAACTGACTCACCCTAATGGGAATACACATGCACATAGCATAAATCAAATAAACAACAATCAATAACCAAAGTACGAGAACAACCCAAAACGTGAACTCGACTCAAACCAACTAAATAAACCAACTTAATAAACCAACTTAATGAACCAACTTAACAACTATCTTTGGCGCAATCATTCATATTCTAGACCGGACTGTGCTCGTACGAACGCATCTTACGCATTCGAACTTTCTACTATGCTCGGATTTGAGAATCTTACTCCCAAACCCCATGAAACCAATCTTACTGGAAATCCATGTCCCGTGAAACCAATCTTACTGGAAATTCACAAAAGATCACATAGTATGACTCCAACTATCCCAATACCGCGGATGGAATAGGGGCAACGTCTTAACCCAAATACAATGAATCTTACTCAAAGTATCAGGCGTCTAAAAATGAAATCAAGCTAACTTAATTAATTAAATACTTAATCATCTTATTAACTCAACCTAACTAAATTATATTCAAGAATTGCCTCATTGCCTTGATTCTTGAAAATAACTAGTTAAAATATCGAAGTTATTCTCAAGATTGCCTCTAGCCTTGATCTTGAGTCTAACCAACCATAATTCAATCAATCTTTAACCATCTTTAATCATTTTAACCACATTCTTTAACTCTTTTAAACCATTCTTTAACTTTCAAGATTCGACCAAGAACTCAACAAGACTTCTCAAGAAACCTTAAAGAACTCGATAAACTCATAAAGAACTCATAAAGAAACCATTCAAGATTCAAGATCTTCAATCAAGAACTCAATCAAGATTCAAGAACTCAATCAAGAACTCATCCAAACTCATTAAACCATACGCATGTTCATCATGAAAACCATTCGAAAATCATCCTTTCAATCATCCAAAATTAACCAAACTTTAACACATTAATCATGATCATATTACAACATATAATCAATCATAAAATCATGAAAAACCTTTATCAAAACCTCATTAAATCACTTAAAAATCATAATACAAATCATACATAAAATCATGAATAATCAACAATAAACAACCTAAACATGCATTTAATTTATACTATAAACATAGTATACCAAATAGGTTGAGAAAGCATGTTACCTAATGAAGATTAAACACATAAAGAAACCCAAAACCCGATGCCCGGAACGAGTCTTGCACGGCCATCATCACACGGCTACCTTTGCACACGAACACGGCAAATAAGCCACCACCACGGCTGCACCACCTGCTGCCCCCACTGCACGGCTGCACCACCTGCTGCCCCACTGCACGGCTGCACCACCTGCTGCCCCACTGCACGGCTGCTGCCCAGCCAGACCACACGCACCACCTTCCAACAACCAAGATCAACCCACACCCTAAGTCTTGATAGAAAAAACTATGAAAGCTAATGTGTTTAGTTACTTAAAGATCAAAATTAGAGGTTGAATCTTTAAGTTTTGGTTGAGGAAAAAGATGAACAAAGTTGGGTAAAAACAAGCCAAAATGGCGTGAAGGAGCAAGGGCAATTGGAGGGAGTGTTTGCCTTTTAAAAGAGATGGAAAAAGATGAGCAAATGGCAAAAAGGATCATCATGCCTTACTAATACTTCTATTTATAGAAGTTTAGTTAAAGTGTGAATGCAAGGCAAGTGGCATAATTAGGCCACCTAATCAAATGGGCCGGTTATGGCTAAGAAGAATGGGCTTCCAAGATCAATTGGGCCATTTGCAATAATTCATGACTAATCATGATTAATTTCGCACTTGGCCCAAACTAATTAATTAATTAGAAAATTAAATAATAAAATTCTAATTAATTAAAATAAAATAAAATTAGGAATTAATAAACCATTAAATAATAATGGTTACACTCAAGCACTAAAAGTAGTCTAAAATAAATTTAGACCATGCACTGCAACAAAAATAATATAAGAAAACAACCACGAAAAATAGCCCAAAATCTGGGGCGTTACACAGCGTCTTAACCCAAGTCTTAGAATCTTACTCTAAGGTTAGGTGTCCCATATGTAAATTCAAGCTAATCTTTAAAATTCATTACATCTTGGTTATCCGCAAGCCTACATCTTACGTCTTTACTTCAGTATAACTATGTACACTACTTTCTTTGAACTTCTTTAATCATCCTTTAGAATTTCTTTAACTTTCTTTAACTATCTTAACCAAACTTAACTATGACCACATACATAATCTATACTTAAAGATTAAATAACCATAATCAAGAAAAACAAGAATCATCATAAGTCAATCAAGAAATTCCAAGAAACACCAACCATCGATAATTATACATCAAGAATACGTTTCTTTAACTTAAATCATCAATTAACAATTCAGGATTCGCATAAACTCATCAAGATTAACAAGAACACTATCATAAACAACACCAAAATACACGCATAAACATGCTACAATCTTGATTTCGACTTCATCTTTTTATCACCAAATTCCATACATAGATACATAAACATGCCACAATACATAATTCATGACTTAAATTGCATAAAGATCAAATTATAGTATCAAAAATCAGCAACTAATCACACGCATAAAATGGGTTGTTTACTCAACTCATCACACTTTTTAGTCTAATTTGGTCACCAAATCTATCCTATGATCATGGTATTCAATCTAGGATGAAAAAGCATGTTACCTTAACAAAACTTGATTGAAATCAACACTAAAACTCGCTGACCGGAAACTTGCACCACACGACCACCACACGAACTGTAACGACCAGTATTTTAGCAACGTTGTTTTCGAAGAAAGCAACAATATGAGTCCCCAATAACTAAAAAGGTTGCAATAAATAATTAGATAAACACAGCGGAAGCTCTAATCTTAATCCTTTTATTAATTAAACAATAAAGGCATTCCAAGAACAATGGAAGTGACAGGTACTTTATTACAACCCAAAACTACTAAAACAGGAAAATAACGGGAAGAAACCAAGAAAATAAACAGGAGCCTAGTTCGCTCGCCAAACACTCAACCTAACTCTAAACTCTATCCTGGCTACCTACAAAATAAAAATTGGGGGTCCACCGTCAGTGGCGAGTAACTAGACTGTCCTACTTAGAAGTAGGACCAAACCACATAGAACAACAGGTTAGAAAACACGGCAAACAATACAATACAACAACGATCATACAACCATGCAATTCAATTATCAAATTACGCAGCGGAACAACTTAATCATAACCAAACATCATAATTCAACAATTCCATCATAACTCATTAACACGACAACTCAAGATCAATTCACCAAACTAAATCAAGACTCCGCTCGGTCTACAACTGATAACATGACCAACAACTAACTGACTTGCCCCGCTCAGTTCATCACCGATGAACCGATAGACCCGCTTAGTTTATCACAGATAAATCGATAGACATGACCCGCTCGGTCTTCAACCGATAGACACGACACGACCCTGACTCTCAAACAATCACACAAGACTTGCCCCGCTCAATTCATCACTGATGAACCGATAGACCCGCTTAGTTTATCACAGATAAATCGATAGACATGACCCGCTCGGTCTTCAACCGATAGACATGACAAGACTCGACAAATAATCAAGACGCCACCCAAATCCTCACACGATTTCAAGCCATCATATACTCATATCAATACAATCATATGCTATCAACGCATCAATTAACCAACAAATTAACCCATAATCTCCATATAAAGATCCCAAAGCAAGAAATCAAGAAACAACCCATATTCATCAAGGACTTCACGACAATCAAAGGACATTATCAATGCTTTTAAAATGCAAATAATCAACACATCAATATTCAATCTTTATGATTCCAAACATAAAAACAATTAATTCCATAAGGGATCTAAGTCCTAAATATGAATTCTAAGCATTAAAGAAATAATTAAAGAAACCCAACTTGCTTACATGTACTACTCGCATAAACAAGCACATCATGCATCAAATTAATGCATTAATACCATAAACTTATACGCATGGTCAAATTCTAATCCCACCCAAGAGTGCATAATTAAAAACAAGATACGTAGCTTCATAATTAGATGGTCAACAACATTACATATTCGCGCATACAAACGGTTTGATCTTATCAATCATAATAGATTAATCAAGAAAACAAGATCATGCTTGAGATACATATTTACGCGCATAACCAATAAGACAAAGAAATCAATCCAATTCATCCAAGAATCCCACGAAAATCATAAGGCAAGATTCACGGATAGAACATACAACAACATAAAAATCGAAAGTAAAACTCCCAATACTACACGGCGCGGTTTCACGCATGGCACAACAACATTCAACAATTTCCTCAACTATCATCCTATGCAATCTAATCCTATTCCTAAGTAGAAAATCTAGTTACCTAATCGCATAACATTCAAGAAACACGCCCCAACCTCACGGCTTACTCGAACAAGGCACGGCCAACGCACCACCGCTCGGTTTACTAGCAAGAAAACGATTATATTCTGCAAAAGGGTTTAAACTAGTTAGATTAAGAAAGAAAGAATTGAAAAGAAAAGAGATTGAGAAAATAGGGCCTAGGGCCGTGTATTACAAGAGAGAAAGAAAGAATAGTTTTTGGTTTGAGTTTTGATCATAAGATGAATAATAAAAGAATGGGTTTACTAATTAATAGGAGTTTGTTGGGGAAAAATAAATGGAAGGGAAAGGGGGCGGCTAGGTAGAAAAAATAGGATTTTTAGGTTAGAACAAAAATAGATACGGTTTTCTAATTATGGAGAATAAATCAAAGAAATTAAATAACAAAATTATGGAGATGGGTCGTGGGGTTTGGCTAGGAGTAGAGTGATTGGGCCTTGATCCAATTAATAAAAATTAAGTCTTTGGATCCAAATTGGATGATTCGGACTTAAAGGCTTAATTTTACACGAAATTTTACGGCCCAAAAATTCGGGGTATTATATTCACCCCTTTGAACAATAAATTATGACTTAATTCTTAATTAAAATTTAGAGCCATCAAAGGGACATAAAAGACCTTAAGGCCGGCCAATCATTAGCATAAGATAGATGATTTGCAACCTTTTATCCTCATTTAAAAGCCCTAACCTATATAATCTCACCTAACTAAAAAACCCTCATCCCTCTCTTCACTCTCAAAAACACCGCTCTCCCTTCCTCCTAAAGAACTCGAATTTCCCTCACATTCAATCAACAATCAACCTTCAATTCCACAATCAAGAACGTTGATCATCTCTAATTAACTTTCTTTGAATTTCATCTTTGCCAATGATCTAATCCAATCTTGTGTCGCTTGCTTAGGTTCGGCCGACTATCTTTGAAGGACATCAAAGACACGATTTTTTTTATTCAATACTAATGTAACTAGCTTTCCATCTAATTTGTAAATAATTAATTGTAGAATACGTAGTTGATTAATTTGATGATTAAAGCATAAATTTTTGCTTGATTGTGCATGATAATTTGTTATGAAATTTTTGAGTGAACTATTATGAATTTCTCGAGTGATGATTGGACATTATTCATGAGGACTTCGATTTATCTTTTAGACTCGTTTGATTACTAGCCTTTAGGCTTCGATTTGTCCTTTGGACTCATTTGGTTGAACTGGCTTTTGGGCTTCGATTATGTCTTATAGACTCGATTAGTCATAAGTTGACTTCCGTTGTGAGAATATGATATGTATGATTCATCGAGGTATGGTTTGTACAAATATGGAGTAGGGCACCCAACCTTAGTGAGTTGGGTTAAGTCGCAGCCATTGTACCTACAGGGGTCTCTGGACAATTTAGTCTTAGTATGTCGTTGTATCAATGTAATTTGACACTATTCTTAGTTGTCAAAGGAAGGGTGTAATATAATGTCCGACATGGCGTGCTAGGAAAGTTTTGTCAGGATGACTTGACCATACGAGCATAGACTGGCCTGAAGTGCAGACTTAGTTTTTGTGAGGTGTGCTTTGGAATGTTATTATGATTTATATAATATTGTTTCCATGATTGATGTATGTCATTTTGGCTAACTCGTAGGGTGAAACATCGGGTAAATTCTGTGTTATTTGATTAAATATGTTTAATTCCCTGATTTATGAATTGAATTATCTTGCGATCAGTTGATTCCATCTTAGGTGGAACAACCTAGTTACTCCCCACTGATTGTGGACCCATTTTTCAGGTGAGCCTGATGTCGAAGCTTGATCACGGGGTTTTGGGTGTGCTCTTGTGTGCATTTAGGAGCCTCTCCCTTGTTTTAGAATTTGGATAATGTAGAATTATTTTAGACTTTGGTTTTCATTTATTATTTAGGTTTATCCGTTGTTTTGGATAACTATTCTAAGGATTGTTTTGGATTAGAATTTGGATAATCCCTTTAATTATAGTATTGACCTATTATTTGATTCATTTATTTATGTATCCAAACTTATTTTAGTTTATTGTTTATTTGAGTGACAATCTGTCTCAACAATATTTCTGCTAATGTCATTGCTAAAAGAAGGGGTGTTACACAAGATACAATCCTCATTCTTTTAATTTTTTTTTTGTTGAATGAGGAAAGTACGATTATAAGATAGGCGACATGCAACCTATGGGGTTCTATATGCAATCAAGTGGACATAAGAAGTAACCATGGTCTATATGAGACTCTCTAATGGACTCTAGGGTTATGCAAGGCTTTATGCAAAGATAGGATCCATTGATTAGTCATATAAGAGATAAATCACATAGGCATGTAGGCACATAGGCATATGAATATTCATAAACCACCTAGCCATGGTTCTATAACTGACTAGAAAGGTAAGGCTTAAGGGTGTCAAAGGGCACCATGAATAGGGTATATCAAACTTAGCACACCTCAACTTAGAAGTGATCAAAAGAGGCATCCATTATGAGTCATATACGTCATGCAGTCGCGCGTCATGTGTGGCTGGACTCCAAATGATGAATGATCCTAGGTAGGTCACCTAACCATCATCAAAAGAAATCCCAAGGGATTGTCTCGAGTATAGAACATACTCTTATTAGACGTGTAAACCTAAAGTGAATACCCTCACATGAGCACCACATGCAAATGCCTAATAATCATATTCAGTTTAATGAAGAAGAAATTACGAAATCTTTCAAGTTTCATCTACTTAAGTTCTAAGAATAAAATTCCTTAAAGTACGTCCCTAGTGGAGTCGCCAAACTGTGATTTCAACGTCATTAAACTGAATAAGACTTCATTTTATAGTTTTGAAGCCCTAAAGACACATAGGAATTACTAGGCGAGTTATATTTAGTGAAATGCAAACATAAGACTAAGGATTTGTGATCGCTTCGAATTAATTCAATTTGAGGATCCTAAAATCAATATGTCCAAGAGATTAATCTTTGCTTTATTTGGTTTGCACTTTACTAAGTCTTTTTAGTAATATTAAAACTAACCTACAAAATAATCCAAAAACTAAGTGATTATCATGTAAAAAAAAAAAAGAAAAACCTAAGAAAAGCTTTCTAATTATCTCAAATTCTACATTTTTCCAAGCCTTTATTTAATCCGTATTATATGAATTCTAGGTGATGAAAACGATAAATGATTCGACTAGTTTTGAAATTATTACAAGACGATTACAAAGGAATTACAAATTGAACAATGTAAAAAGGAAATTAAGTAAAAACGTTAATGTTGTGATGGTGGCCTCATGTTAGATACCTTTCATGCAATGTCAACAGATCTTCTCGATAGAGATGTCAAAATGGGTGTTTGGGTCGGGTCCAGGTCAAGTCAATGTGGGTCGGGTCATTTCGAGTCCGGTCATTGCTGGTGTCGGTCCCTTGGTTTTCGGGTGGGGTTCGGGTCGGGTCATGTTTGGGTTAGATCGGGAGCTGGTTGAGATGATAGCAGGTGTGGGTCGGGTTCGATTCGGGTCAACTTTGGGTCGGGTGTCTTTTAGGTCGGGTTGAATCAGGTTGGGTTTAATTCAGGTTGAAACTTGAAACAGGTTCATTGCAGGTTTGGGTCGCAATGAGTTGGGCTGTTACAAATTCAGGTTGAATTGGGTCGGGTCACTCATGGATCGGGTGCATTTTTGGGTCGGGTCGTTGCCGGGTTGTGCCCATTTTTTGGGCTTAATCTGTAACGACCCTGATTTTATGGTATTTCTGCCATAAGTTTATGTGTATTTATGTGATGCTATGTATAGTTCAAATTTATTTTTTTGAACTATTTATTTTATTTTATGTGAATAATTTCGATTTAATTCGAATTATTTTATTTGCAGTTATTATTATTTATTTTAATTAATTAGAATTTTTATTATTTAATTTTCTAATTAATTATTTAATATTTTGGGCTAATTCGATTTAAGCATGATTGATCTTGTACTTTTTGTAAAGTAGCCCAATTATTCACGAAAGCCCATTTTTGGCCATTTTCCTTGCTTGGCCGGTTTCTTCAAGGTGCGTGGCAAGGATTTGCCACTTGCTTTGTGTTCACACCTTAAACCACTTCTATAAATAGAAGGGTTAGTAAGGCTTGTTAATCCTTTTTGCTCATTTGCCATCTTATGCTCTTGCCATCAAAGTTCAAACACAAAAAAAATTCCCTCCCATTTGCTCTCCCTTCCACACGCCATTTTGGCACTTGGATTTCCATCAATTTGTTCATCAAATTCTTAAACCCAAAACTTAAAGATTCATACCCTATTGATCTTTAAGTATCAAAACACAATCTAAATCTTTTGGTTTGCATTCAAGATCATTAGTTCGGGTTTGGGTTTGATCGTGTTTATGTTTGTGTGGGTATTCGGGTGGTGATCGTGTGGGTGCCGTGTTGAAGCCGTGCAAGGGTGGTGGTTCGAGTGGTGAACCGTGCAGTGGGCCGTGTGCAGCCGTGTGTGCTCGTGTGGTTCGAGGTAGTCCAGTCGTGTGTGCCGTGCAGTGGTGCAGCCGTGTGGTGTGTCGTGGGTTCGAGTGGTCCGTGTGGTCTAGCCGTGTGGTTCTAGTTCCGGGCTGCATCTTGTGTTGATTTGGTGTGTTAATCTTCAATAAGGTAACATGCTTTCTCAACTTAATTGGTGTACTATGATTCATAGTATGAATTAAATTCTTAAGATTAGTTTATGTTGAAGTTTGATCATGTTTTCGTGTATGGTATCAAATCTGATTTTTATGTGGTTTCATGATGATTTTGGTGATTGAATATGTAAATTTTATGGTTGGTTATGTTGGTATTAGGTTCTTGTTAATCATGTTAAAGTTTGATGAATTTTGGATGATAGTAATTTGGTAATTTCATGAGTACATGTTGATTTATGCGTGTGATATATGTGTGTTGGATGAGTTCTTGGTTCAAGTTCTTGAATCTTGATTGAGTTATTGATTGAAGTTCTTGAATCTTGGATGAGTTCTTTATGAATCTTGGTTGAGTTCTTTAAGTTCTTGATTAGTTCTTGATGAGTCTTGTTAAGTTCTTGATTAAGTCTTTTAAGTTAAAGAAAGTAAAGAAAGTTAAAGAAAGAGTTAAAGAAATCGATAAGAAGTTGTAAGATGTTTGGTTTACGCGTTATTTTCTTAAGTCAAGGCGTAAGATGCAACTTAAGAAGTAACTAAGTGAGTAAACTTCGGATTAAAGTTAAAGAATGTAAGATTAGCTTGATTTCGTAGCTAGACGCCTGAAACTTAGAGTAAGATTCTATGTTTTTGGGTTAAGACGTTGCCCCTATCCTGACCGCGGTATTGGGATAGTGATTACCACTATGTCGTCTTTGACATGGATTTCCAGTAAGATTGGTTTCATGGGGTTGAGAGTAAGATTCTCAATCCTGGCATAGTTGGAAAGTTCGATCGCGTAAGAGGCGTTCGTACGAGCGTAGTCCGGTCTAGTTTATGAATGATTGCACCAAAGATAGTTGGATAAGTTTGTTGAGCCGATTCTGTTTTGGGATGATTTTCGCATGCTTGTTGTTATGCTTTGGATATTTGATTTGTGCTATGTTTTGGTGTATTCCCATTAGGGTGAGTCAGTTATGTTACTCGCCACTGATGGTGGACTGTTGTTTATTTTTCAGGTATTTCTGATGATGAGGTTCTTGCTTAGCTTTGGGTTGGGCGAGCGCCGATATGTTGAATTAGTTGTATTCTCGTTATTTTGTGACTTTGGATAGTATAGATTTGTAGTAGTGATTTGTATACATTTGTTTTAGACTCTGACATGTGGTTGGAGTTACTTATATTAAGTATTGATAGTTTGACTTTTGGTTTAGTATTGTACAAACTTGTGGGTATTTGTACTTTTGGGTTATAATAATAATATCTTGAGGTTTTGTTTTAATTTTTAAGCATTTGAGTTGTTAGTTATGACTATTCGACTCGTCGGTTTCTTCCGCGCCGATTTAAGCAAGTCGGGTCGTCACAGTTGGTATCAGAGCCGAATAGGTTTTAAGTGAAGTTTTAGGATTTGAGTTAAACCCGGGAGTTGAGAGCTTTACTATTCCCGAGTGATTAAACCAAATTCTTGGTTAAGTATAGAGGAATAATAACCCATTATCGGATCTTGAACAAGATTTACTAAAATATAGAGGAATAACCAAATTACAAAAATATTTTCACATTGGCCTCTATACTACGGCCTTATTATAGAGGAATAATAACCAAATTACAAAAGTATGAGAATAAGAATTACAATATTGGTCCATCATGGAGGGATGACCAGTAAATCAATTTGAGATGCAAAGTTTGCATCTCAAATGACATTTTAAGGTAATTTTGACAAACTTTAGGGGCAGAGATCCGAGTACCAACTCTATAGGGGTGTTTTGGTAATTTATTTTCAACAAAATTACAAAAATATCATTTGATATATTTGCTAAAAAAATCAATTTGATTTACTAGCTATTTCCCGCCACTTGCAACCCTAACGCTGAATCACTCCACATTTTTTTTGTCATTACTCATTGGTGTCAACTTACCAAATCAGAAATCACCATCTATCTCAGTGATACTTCTCCAACTTTCCAGAATCAAACCCAGAGAATCTCTTCAAGTTCAACTCCTCTGCTTTAATTTCTTCTTCTTTTCCAATATAATGTACCAATTCAAGCTTGAAACCTTCGTTCTCAATCTCGCATTTCAATGGCAACCCTCTTTGTTTCCTCACCTTCCTTATCACGGGTACATATCAAACCTCAGAATTCATATCAAATTCCTCAAAAATTCCCAGTTTCCTCCTCTTCTCGCTACCCATTTTCCCTCTATACCTCTAAACCCAGAAAAATTCATCTCTCTTTGAAAGACGACGGAGAAAGAGAGACATCTTATATAGCCGTTGTGGACGAACAAACAAAGAACGAAGATATTCATGAAGTCGAAGAAGAAGAAGAAATTGAGGAGAAGAATGGTGATCAGAATCAGGAATTAGACTGGAAAACAGATGAAGAATTCAAGAAATTTATGGGGAATCCTTCTATTGAAGCTGCAATCAAGCTAGAGAAGAAAAGTACTGATCGAAAGCTCAAAGAGCTTGATGCTGAGAGCAACAGTGATAATCCAATTGTCGGAGTTTTCAATAAAATTGCTCGTCAGAATTTGTTGCGAGAGAAAGAGAGATTGGAGAAAGCCGAACAAGCTTTTAAGGCTCTTGATCTTAATGAAGTAAGTTTTGTATTATTTTTTTTAATCAAAATGGAGTAAATGATAGCCTTTCTTTCCAATTGAAATCTGAATGAATTTTCTGAATTTCAGTTAAAGTATTGTTTTGGGTTTGATACTTTCTTTGCGACGGATGTACGAAGATTTGGGGATGGAGGGATTTTTATAGGGAATTTGAGAAAGCCTATTGAAGAAGCCATGCCAAAATTGGAGAAGAAACTCTCTGGGGCAGCAGGGACAGAAGTTATGTTATGGTTTATGGAAGAGAAGAAGGATGACATCACAAAACAGGTATGCAATTGCTTTGTACTCCCTTCATACTCCCAGTCTCCCAAATTACTTCCTAGTTTAACTTTGCGCACCGTTCACATGTGAACTTTGATTTTATTTAATTTAATATACGTAAGAAAAAACATAGTCGGATCTAGTTTAATTCATCTCAACATGTACTTTTCAAATATATAATTTTTATAATTTTTTTATATTTATTATATAAGTCAAGGAGAAGCCATGGTTTACCCTTGAAATGTCCATATTACCCATAAAAAAATTCTAAAAATTCAATTAACCCAACTCCTAATTATTTAGGGAAGTTAATATAATTTTTGAACTTTTTAAAATGAAAATATTACAAAATATAAATATTGTAAAAATAAAATAAAAACACCTAAATTCATATTTTTGAATTCTCTATAAATAGACACCCATATTGATATAGTTTGTCATATAAAATTTTCACCTTTTGATTATTGTAGAAATTTGATAGCCGACCTAAATATAATAAATAAAAAATTTCTTTTGTTCAATTCATATTTGTGGGATGGCCTGATGAAAAAGAAAAACTTTGTTTATGACTTTATAATTATGTGAATAGTATGAATTTAATAAATATTTTAATTTTTCAAACAATTAACATTCATTTTGTGTTTGTTTAGACAAATTGAAAGATACATTTAAAATATATCGCACGCAAAACGTGCACATAAGGCTAGTTATATATAGTTAAAGATATTTTTATTTAAAGTTGTGCTCGGGAGGTGTGAAAAAGAGAATGTAGCATGTAATTGGGACGGAGGGAGTACTAAATTAGTTGTTACAATTTTCTTATTTGGATATTTCAAAACACTTCTACATTTACTTTTATTATAGTCGATTGGCCCATACATATTTTACATTTTACCCTGTTTTTGTCATCTTTATCCTCTTTTTCTTCAAATTACCTTTACTAATGGTGTTCCCACGTTAAGATTGATTTGCATAAAAATTCTGCTAAAATGGAATATAAAAACTAAAAGATACTCCCTCCCTAACTTATCTCTATTATATAAGCCAAGGGGGACCATGGTCTCCCCTTGGAAAAGTCCACTTTGCCCTCCAAAAAATTCCAAAAATTCCATGAGCATCACTCCTCACTAGTAAGGAAAGTTATTATAATTTTTTAATTTTTTAAAATGAAAATATTACAAAATATAAAATTCTTAAAAATAAAATAAAAGCACCAAAATTTATATTTTTTTAATTATCTATAAATGGACAGTTGGACATCCATATTAATATAGTTTGTCATATAAAATTTGTATCTTTTGATTACCGCAATAATCTGATAACTGATAAAATGTAGCAAACAAACTTTTTTTTTTGTTCATTGTTGTGGGGTTACCGGATAAAAAGAAAAAAGTTTGTTTATAATTATGTGAATGAATGTAAATTTGAAAAATATTTCAATTTTTCTAACACACCACATCGTTTTTTTGTTTGTTTAACAAATTAACAAATATATTTAAAAGGAAAAATTGCCAAGAATAAGCCAACCTTTGGCCGATCTTCCACAATTAAGCCAATCTTTTGAAAATCCAGAAATAAGCTAACCTTGTTATTATTTAAGCCAAAAATAGGTTAAACGATTATTTAATCTATTATTTATCTGTTGTTTTAAGTTACTGTTATCATTTAAAACAAAAATTAGGTTGAATGATTGTAAAATAGTGATAAAAAACAATAGAAATTAACATGTTAAATAATCATTTGTCCTATTTTTGGCTTAAATGATAACAAGGTTAGCTTATTTCTGGATTTTCAAAAGGTTGACTTATTTGTGGAAGATCGGCCAAAGGTTGACTTATTCTTGGCAATTTTTCCTATTTAAAATAGCATAAGTTAACTTTTGGCCGATCTTTCACAATTAAACCAACTTTTTGAAAATCCAGAAATAAGCTAACCTTGTTATCATTTAAGCCAAAAATAGGTTAAACGGTTATTTAATCTATTAGTTATCTGTTGTTTCAAGTTACTGTTATCATTTAAAGCAAAAAATAGGTTGGATGATTGTAAAATAGTGATAAAAAACAATAGAAAATAACATGTTAAATAATCATTTGACTTATTTTTGGCTTAAATGATAACAAGGTTAACTTATTTCTGGATTTTCAAAAGGTTGGCTTATTTGTGGAAGATCGCCCAAAGATTGACTTATTCTTGGCAATTTTTCCTTTAAAATATCATTGCATACAAAGCGTGCACACAAGGCTAGTTTGATGGTAAATGAAGGGGCAATTTATTTGACATTTGAGTTTTATTTATAAAAAAATACTCTCTCCGTAACTTAATTCTGGCAACAATTGCCATATTTGGGTGTAACAAAATTCTGGCAACAACTACCCAACTTTCCATTTATGGTAAAAAAAGTTACAAAATTTACCAAACAGTCATTATTTAGCATTAAAATTTTTTCATTATATATTAACATTAGATCATTAATAATTTAAGTATTTAACACTATATCATTAACCCACCACCTCTCATCCTCACCAACACCATAACCACCCATAAACCACCACAACCACCTTAGACCCCAACCCAGCAAGTCAACAACACCAACCCCAACCCCAGCCACCCAAACCCAGCCGCAACAACCCCAGCCACCACCTGAACCCAACCACCAGCACAACCGCCCTAAACCCTAGCCCACAACCACACCAAGTCAAGCTCCACCCACCAATCGAACCCTAGCCCACAACCACCAGTTTGAAACACCCAAATCGAACCCTAGCCCATAGCCACCAGCGAACCACCCAAGTCGAACCACTCTACCCACTCGAAACACACTACCCACCCTCCCCAATCGAACCACCCTAACCATTCGAACCACCCTACCCACAATCGAACCCAACCACCACTCGAACTCTGCCTCTCCCTCTCTCTCCATCGATCTCCTCTCTCTCCTCCGTCGATCTCCTCCCTCTTTATGGTGTTTAGGGTTTTTTGATTGGTGGTGTTGTGGTGGTGGATCGATTTAGGTGCTGGGGTTTAGGTTTTCAATTGGGTTTAGGGTGGGTCAATTTGGGTGGTGTTGGTGGTGTTTGTGTTTAGTGATTAAGGCCTAATTAGTTGTGTTGATTAGAGTTTGATTAATGCTTAAAACTTCATTGAGAAAAATTGCCTAGGAGTCCGTGCATAGGTAGTTTGTTGCCTGAATTAAGTTACGGAGGGAATACTTCTTATTTAAGTATTTGGCGTCTTTATTTATAAAAAGCTTCTAGCTTATGCTTTAAAGAATAGTTGATACACTTTCAATTCTATTTTTTTATAGTTCATATTTCAAAATAATTGATACACTATCATCTCACACAAACAATAAAAAAACATTTTTCCTTGTTCTGTATTCTACTTTCAATCTACATGACCCAAAATAAATAATACTCCTTCCGTCCATATTTAAGTGCTCCATTTTTCTTTTTTTGTTGTCCATATGACCATATTTATTTGTTCCATTTCTATTTTAGTGACATGACCCACACTCATTTTTACCTTTCTACCCTTATCTATCCATAATTTACATACTATTATAACTATATATTTATATTTTTACCCTCCATTCATGGTCCACTTTTACACTATATGACAATTTTTGGAACCTTTTTAAAAAAATGACGCAAAAGCAAATGGAGCGCTTAATTATGGATAGAGGGAGTAAAAAACCTACCAAATCCCTTAATGCACTGAACTAAAGAAATTCCTAGGAGTCCGTGATTATGAAAAGTGTATGAGTTATTATGAAAAGGAGGAAGTATTAGATTTCATGTTAGTACAGGTGTTGAATTTGCCAATGTTAAGACAAATTGTTTCGAGCGCTTACGGCCTTTTGGTTGGTAATAAATTGTAGAAATAAAAATGGAATAAATTATAATTTTGTTAAGGAAGAAACCCTCATAATCCGCATGGAAAATTTATTTTCATTCATAGTGTTCCTGTTCTGGAACTTCTTCTGAATAGTCAATGAACTCTGAAGTTTTGATGTTGACTCTGAGTGGTCAAGTCCTGCAAAATAGTCAAAGATTTCTAACCCGGGGGTGGAACCCGGGAACGCCCCTCCGATGCTTAAGTCAGATATCGGGAGTAAGGAGTCAGAGTATTATAAATTGTGTGTTTGATATCGCGTACCTGAAGAGTGATTTGACTGGTCCTTTTATAGGCGTAGGTTACCCGGTTAGGGTTTAAGCTGAGTCAACCGTACTGACATGTGGGCCCGGCCCATGACATGTGTCATCATGTCATTTGTGTATGTATGTCTGATATATACCTAACCCTAATAAAATTAGGCTTAGTGTTTATTTTTGGGCTAGCCACCCTGGCGGGCAGGAACAACTAGCCCCATGATTGACGTTTGATGTGAGTCGTCCGAACTCAGATGTCAAGCGGAATCTTAGATGAATGTTCGATAAGCTTCGACTTTAGTCGATGGGTTACCTCTTGATGGTGTTCATATTAAATTTGCATGCTAATCCTCTAGCAGCATGCTATCCTTGACGGTGTGTTACATGAATTGCCACCTATGCGATGATGTGGCCCATGCTTTATGCATGCTACTAACTGTTGTTAATTGTTGCATTGATGCATGGGTGTATTCGTTTGTGCATGTCATGTTCGACTTGAATGCCTTGGAAGGTGTGAATTTTAATTTGCATTATTTACTGTTCCTCGACAATATTTGCATGCTCCTCATAACATTTTACCTCGACCTTGTTGTGGTGCTTCTTCAAGGATGACATGTAAGCTTTGCATGCACTTTTCCTTGGGATGTAGCATTTTGCCTCGATGGTCTTTGGCTTTGCATGTGGCATTTTTTGCCTCGATGGTCTTTGTGTAAAGTGTTGTACTTTTGTTGCAAAAAAGGTAAAATGCGAATTAAAAGAGATATGACACCATAGTTTTTGGTGGTCTTCAAATCTTGATGCAAATTTACAAAGTTTGTTAAATATGAAGTGAGGGCTTTGATGAGGGTAACTTGTGACCTCGATGAGGGTCACTTGGTGAGCTTGATGAGGGCCTCTTGATGACGACCTCGATGGGGGTCACTTGGTGACCTTGATAAGGGTCTCTTGGTGAAGACCTTGATGAGGGCAGGGTTTGAAAACTCGCCTGCATCGTCACGTACCGGCCGAGTTGATGCAGTTTTGGAGTTTACCAAAACGAGATTCTCCGATTTGTACTGGGTTATGGAAAAGCAGCGAGTTTTCTGGCTGTACCGGCGTTACGTACCGGAATCGTCCGGTACAAACGGTAGTTCTCGTAAAAAGTATATACTTTCCTCCATTATTGTCTGAAAAATTCCCGAGGTTGCTTTTCTTTCACGAGCATGATGAAAGTATGGAGCTTGGAGAAGATAAGTATCACAAAAAAAACAAAGATAGAAAGAGAATGGGTGTCTTACAGCTGTCCCCTTTTCATTTTATAATGCAGTATTTGTTGGTTCAGTGGAGTAAAATATTAAAGTATATTTGTTGCTGCATTACAACTGTCCCCTTTTCTTTTTATTTAAAAAGTAATGAGTCACATTAGTAGAGTAGTACAACTAGTCACTAGAACTTTTACACAGTACACACTACTGTACTCCAGTAATTTTTTCATTTAAACACTACTGTACTACAGTAAGGGTCCGTTTACTTTGGTGTAAAACATTTTCGATGTAAAATGATTTTCTATGAAAACTATTTTACGTTGGAAAACTCATTTTCATATAACTTTTTCAATGTTTACTTGCACGGAAAATGAGTTTTACTCCCAAATTTGGAGTAAAATGTTTTCAATAGGGTGTAAAATGAGTTTTCACCCAAAGTTTTACATTTTATTTTTTCACCCAAAGTAAATGATGTAAAATAAAAAAACTGTTTTTAGGGAAAACATTTTACGCTCTAGTAAACGGACCCTAATTTTTTCATTTAAACACGTGTCCTCCAATTGTTTACTTCACAGGTTTTTAAAATTCATAACTCGCTGCTTTAAATTTAAAAATCTCGCTAATAGTAGTAGTGTAAATATGGAAAATTAGATTTTTTTTGCTAGAGTTATGATTTTTACACTATAATTTAAATTTCAAAATTCTTATATTACAGAGTCAAAATTTAACAGCTTTATTAGAGAAATTTTAAACATATTTCATATCTTACTTCATTAATAATAGTAGTGTAATAACCACATCATCAAGAATAAAAATATACTATGTACTTATTATATAAAAGAAGAAAAAACAATTAAAAATTGAAATTCTTGCGCGACAACTGCGACAAGGCCCGCGATGGACACATCAGTTCCGTTACCGTGACATCGCGACCGTTATCGCGATCACGACCGAAACCGCATCTTCAAACCATGGATGAGGGTCTCTTGGTGACATCGATGAAGTTCAATACCTGTGATGATCTCGATGAGGGTCGGTACCTAAGACGACCTCGATGGTGATGATGCCCAGATACCTCGACGGTTGCGTGACTATGTGGAAGATGAGAGCCCCTGCCTTTTACTTCAAGGGTCTTGACCTCGACCATGTTCCTACCTCCTCATCTGTGTTCTTACCTCGACTGTGATGGGCCATCCTCGACCGTGATGGCCTTCTTGACTGTTGAGAGTTTTGACCTTGGTCTTGGCCTAACCTCGATGGTGTATACCTCGAGGATGAGGGTATGCATCTCGACCGTGAGGTCCTTCCTCGATCGTGATGGCCCTCAAGGGTTTGGGTCCTCCCTCGACTGTGAGAGCCTTCTGACTGCTACTGAGCTCTAGCCTCGAAGGTTTCTACCTCAAGGGTGAGAGCTTTCTTGCTTTGACCGTGAAGACTCCTCGCTTGTTGATGATCCTTTTGACTCGAGAGTGTCTTCCTTGAGGGTGAAATCCTACTTCCCCTTTGAGGGTGATGTTCCTCGATGGATGTCCTTTGTGATATCCCGTTATTTACCTTGACGGTATCTATTTACCGGAATAGATATACTTGATCTCGATGATGGTCACTTGTTTACAAACATGATGAGGGTCAGTTGGTGACGACCTCGGTGAGGGTCACATGGTGATCTTGATGAGGGTCACTTAGTGACAACTTCGGTTAGGATCTCTTGACGACCTCAACGAGGGTCGCTCGGTGACCTTGATGAGGGTCTCCTGGTGACCTCGATGAGGGTCTCTTGGTGATGCCCGCGATAGATGTGTTCTCTCTGCGATTGTTGATTTATTAGCCCCACGCTTGGTGTGGAACGGGAATCTTTGGATGTTGGATGCCGAGCGGAAATTCGAATTTGAACCACCACGCTTGACGTGATGTCCTTAGATGTGCCTCGAAAGGGTCGACCTCGACCAAGGGGGGCTCACCTCGACCATGTTGGGTCTACCTTGACCCTTGTGGATTTACCTCACCCATGATAAGACTACCTCGATCGTGGCATTCGTGGTATTCTAGTGAGGCTCATGGGTTTACCTCGAGTGTGTAGGTCTACCTCGACCGTGATAGAGCCCCTCGACCATGATAGGGCCTACCTCGACCTTAATGAGGGGCCCTCGACCGTCAGGCTTCCCCTCGACTGTGATGCCTCCTTGATTATTGAGCAACCTTGGCCTCTTGGGGGCTAGATCCCAACTCGAGGGTATATACCTCGATCACGAGGTCCCTCCCCGATCGTGATAGCCCATGGGTTGTCTTTGGGCTTTCCTCAATGGTATTTGTCCTTGACCATGAGGACCTTACCTTGACCGTGAGAGGGTTATCTCGACCATTGAGGTTGTGATTTGCGTGTGGCTGCCTACCCATCGTCGTTGGTCCATACATCGAGTGTGACGTCTTCTCACCTCAAAGGTAGAGACTTCTTTGCCCACAAAGGTTCACCTCGAGGGAGTGCCCCCTCGACCATGTCGATGGTGACTTGGGCATGGTCATAATTTTCTGCCTCGAGGGTTACTTGCCTCGACCACCCCTTTACCTCGATCATGAGGGTCTTGAATCAATCTTGGGGGTATTGCCTTGATCATGAGAATATGCTATGAACCATATACTTATAATAATAATGGAATTCTTGTAATTAGTTGTATTTTAGTTAGTAAGGGTAGTTTAGTCTTTTAATAATTGTTTGTAGGTGGTTTGTTATTTTGTAGTTGTCATTAGTCTATAAATAGGAGATTAGTGTGTGTAATTCTTTTATGCTGGAATTAATAAAGTTAAGAGTAGTCCTTTGGAGTGCAACTGCCCACTCGAAAGACAGATTTGGGAGAGACTTGGCCTCTCGAAAGCCAAGAAATACCAGCCATGTGGTGGCAGCATGGTGGTTCGTAGCAATTGGTATCAGAGCCGGCGGTCCTCGTGATGGCAATGGAAGCTTTGACACATTCGCAGCGTTTGGATCCATTCGAGAGCAATCTTGAGGGGTTGCGGGAAACCATTACGAAGGAGATTAATAGAGCAGTAGAAAGGGGGATGGCCGCGCTACAACAAACACTAGCCACCCAGATTGCCGCTAGTCTTGAGAGAATGACAGCCGCCCATAGGGTGAAATTCCAATTAACATCCGAAAAAAATAAAGAGAATGCAAAGAAAGCTCGTGAAGATCTAGAGATGGGATTGGAAAATTTTTCGAATCTATCAAGAAAATTTTCAAGGACCGAATCAGCTGGTGTCGGCAAAGAAGGTGGCGAAGAGTCAAGGAGCCACCGGCCACCCGCTCGGAGGTAACTTGGCTCAGCAATTCGAAACCCTAAAAAATGCCCAACAGAAAATTAGGTCAGAAATTAGGGCTTCAATGGAGAGGGGGAGTATGGAACTCGGTCGGCCCTGGTGGTTCGAGCACGAACCGTTGACGGCAGCCGCGGCGCAGGGGGCGAAAGAGGTGTTGCGAAGGGACATCTTCAAACTAGTTCTTGGCGTGCGGTGGTAGGGTGACCTATGGAAGAATCTTGGGCCACCGGAGATGGAAGGCAAGCCGACGGTAATTCCGGGGGGAGCAGATCTTGCGGTGGACCCGGTAGCGGCAGCATTTGTGGTGGTGGCACTTTGGTTCAGCAGTGGAATGGAGAATCTTGGGAGAAATATTCTAGAAATGGAGGAAGATGGAGGAAATCTTGCTGCTTCTCTTTTTTGTTTGGAAGGAACTTTTTGGAAAAGGATAAAAGTCCCTATTTTGACCTAAGTGAGTTGGGGTAGTAAGGCAAAATTTTGGGCCTGACCATCGTAAGCCCAATATATTGTGGTTTAAAGAAGGGGGAAATATTTTTGAACCCATTATTTCAAATCCACAAAATTTTAGCCCTCCTTACAAAAGCGCATCACCTCATTCCAATTTTCTCAATTCTTTCCAAGACCCATCCACTTAGTCCCAACCCACCCCCAAGAAATTACTTAGGCCCACGTAATTTCCAGCCAAGCTCCAACTTTTCCTCAACCATTGTCGTTTCAGCGTCAAATTCAATCTTTCCACCTAGGGGACAAGGTGGAGGTTTGGGAGGGTGGTATTGCTATGAACCATATACTTAA
The DNA here is from genome assembly GCA_951394345.1 of Salicornia ramosissima. Taxonomy (NCBI): domain Eukaryota; kingdom Viridiplantae; phylum Streptophyta; class Magnoliopsida; order Caryophyllales; family Amaranthaceae; genus Salicornia; species Salicornia ramosissima. Next base: position 22,861,940 of record OX596240.1, on the reverse strand, counting down.
AATAATAATGGCATTCTTGTAATTTGTTGTATTTTAGTTAGTAAGGGTAGTTTAGTCTTTTAATAATTGTTTGTAGGTGGTTTGTTAGTTTGTAGTTCTCATTAGTCTATAAATAAGGCATTAGTGTGTGTAATTCTTTCATGTTGGATTAATAATAATTAGTATTTTGGAGTGCCTTGACCACTCGAAGGGTTAGAATTAGGAGAGTACTTGGCCTCTCGAAAGCCAAGAACCGCCAGCTACCAGGCGGCGCCCATGGTGGTTCGTAGCAGAATACTCCTCAACCATGGCGGTTACCTCGGCCGTGGGGGTATAGCCTCGATTATGAGGGTATTCCTCTTCCTTTGGTCCCTAGATTTGCCTCGAGGGTGTACATCTCGAGGGTATGGATGTACACCTCGAGGGTGATTGTACATCGATCATGGGGACACCTCCCTTGCTGGGGATCCCTTGAACTCGACTATGTGGACCCCCGCCTCGATTGTGAGGGTCTTACCTCGACCATGAGGATCTTCCCTAATTTGTAGGTAATCTTTTAGTCTTAACTATGTTTTACCTCGACTGTGACTACGCCTTCGCCTTTTTGCCCCTCCATCTTTTGAGAGATAAAGGTCCAGTTTCCCCTGGTCTGCTAACTTGTCGAGGGCCTTCTTCAATTCTCTACAGTACTTTGTGGTGTGACCCCATTTATGATGATATTCGCACCAAAGCTTGGGATTCCTTCCGCTGAAGGGTGTGCGAACAGGAAATGGTTTGGGGAGAATATCGTGGTTTTCAATGTCCAAGAAGATCTCTCGCCTATTGGTGTTGTATCTGGGATCCACTGCCATCACGAACGTCCTTTTTCGAGTCTGATGTCCGGCTAGGACCTCCGCCTCAATGGGATTCTTTCCTCTTTCCATCCTTCTTTCTCTCTGACTTCTCAACAGGGTTGTTGATGTCTGATGCCTGCACATACTTTCATGCTTTGTCCATGGCTTCAGTGTATGAGGATACCTCGTTTTCTAGAAAAGAAAATTTGAACTTGCTGCGCTTTAGCCCGGACATGAAAGCAGCGTAGGCCACCGAATCCTCGACATTGGGTATCTCAAGGATCTCGGCATTAAAGCGCTTGATGTAGTCTCCCAGCAGCTCGTGCTCTCCTTGCTTTCTCTGCTTCTTCCCATCCACAAAATGACTGAGGAACATAGCCTCTAGAACAACGAAGCTACTAATAAGGCCTGATGGGAGTTCTGTGAACCATGTCAGGGCAGTCCTTTCAAGGTGGTAGGGAAGTAGAGGCATCAACTAGCCTCACAGCCGGTTTGTACTGCCATCTACGCCTTGTAGGCAGCAATGTGATCTGTGGGATGGCCGGGATCAGTAGTTCTTGAGAAAAATTCAATGTATGGGACCTTCACTTTCTTGGAGTCGACTTTCTCTAAGATCTCCCAGCAGAAAGGTGTTTTGTAGGTGAGTGTCCCTGTTGGTCGCACACGATTGTCCACCGGGGGTCGCCTTGCGCTGTTTCCTTCCCGGCTAGGGGCAACAATTGACCCTTGATTTCTGGCGGTTGTGCAGTGTGATCTCTCAGGCGACTCCCTGGGTTGGTTTAAAGTCTCTTGCCTTCGACTTTCAATGATTTCTCTTGCATCTGTGCTGGCTCTGGCACTTCGTCGAGATTCAATGAGGGTTCTAGCATCAACCCCTCGAGGATCGGCTTCTGCCCCGGAGTTTTATTGAGGTTCTCATCTCGAGGCTCGCCTCGACTGTCTTCCCACACCCCGGCTAGGGGTGGCTACTCTATTCTGTCTAGGCAAGCCTTTCTTAAGGTCATCCATGTTCTTCTCGAACGCTATGGTGAGGGCAGCAACGATGTGCTCAAGGTCTTTCCGGGTAACCACCTGATCAGGGTTGCCCCGTTGATGGCGATCACTCGCTCTGTTCGAAGAATTGTCATCAGTGACATGTGCTGGTTGCCTTTCAAACGATTCACGAGGATTTTCGTTAGGCTGATTAGACCGTGTCGTCCTAGCTCAGGTGTTAGCCATGTTTTTTGTGCTTTCCTCACAGACGGCGTCAATCTGTTCCTGTTCTAGAACTTCTTTTGAATAGTCAATGAACTGTGATGCGTTGATGTTGACTCTGAGTGCTCCTTGTTAGGGTCAAGTCCTGCAAAATAGTCAAAGGTTTCTAACCCGGGGGGTGGAACCCGGGAACGCCCCTCCGATGCTTAAGTCATATATCGGGAGTAAGGAGTCAGAGTATTATAAATTGTGTGTTTGATATCGCGTACCTGAAGAGTGATTTTTCTGGTCCTTTTATAGGCGTAGGTTACTCAGTTAGGGCGTACTGACATATGGGTTTGGCCCATGACACGTGTCATCATGTCATATGTGTATGTATGTCCGATATATCACTAACCCTAATAAAATTAGGCTTAGGGTTTATTTTTGGGCTAACACCTTGGCAGGCCGGAACACAGGTATAAATTTTCTTCATATTTTCTACTTTGTATTACCATGGGAATAAATATTTTGAAGGAAATTTGATAAATTGGAGGTAAGCTAGCACCATCATAGGAATATGTATTGATCTTTTTTCCAAATTTACATGTAAATTCATTTCTATTACTGTTATTTATGACCGACTACCAAACGTGCCATAAGGGAAAGCTAAATTAGACCCTTATTCAACATTTTATTTGCTTCTTGGAGGATTATAGAGCTTCAATAGCTGAATTTGTGTTTAAAATGTCTTGAATTACAGTTTGATATTCCGTACTAAAACATTGCAGTAGTTGCTTATCTTAATCTCTTTTTGATCAAGCTTAATATATTTTAATTGTCATATGGAGGATTGCACTAGCATATCTTTAGATGATTTCAAATGAAGCTCTATTACTTTGATGTACACAGTTATTTTATGTTGCTGGCACATACGTATACACATATACACAACAACTAGATAAGTCGTGCACAAAATCTTGAATTTTGACATGAGGCATGTAGAGTAAGGGCATCCATTATCTTGACCCGATCGACCGCTAATGACCCACCTACCTTGGCCCGTCCCGCAATTGACCCTTTTTAGATGGTCTGACCCGACCCACAAACTAATTTCGGTACCTTATAAAAAAAGGGTTGTATAAATTTTGTCCCTAATTTTACAAATCTAAGTTGGCCTTATGAACCAGATTAAGTGAGCCAAAGAATGGTGATTAGTAGTAGTAATTTTGTAATAGAATTGTAGTAGCATGATTAGCAATTTCAATGATGTATTAGCTACTACTTAGTTTAAATCTTTAAGTTATTGTTTGTTTTTGTACTAATTAACATTAGTTAAAGTATAGCTTGTAATAACTAGCTTAATTAGGCAAGTGGGTAAACTACGGAGCAAAGTTGAAGACTCGATCCAGTAGCAAATCACAAGGTGCGAGCCTAGGTCGCGAGGTGCGAGCCCAAGGGACCATCAAGGTCGCGAGTCGCGACCATAACTCGCGAGTCGCGAGTTCCTACTGCCCATGTTCTACGTGTTTCAGTTGTTGCAAGTTGGTGTTTGGGCTTTTGGTTATTGCTTGCAAGTGGAGTACCTAGCTTTACTTAGTCATCTACTAGCTTTACTTGGTGTCATACAACTTGTTTGGAGCTTGACATAGCTTAGGTGAGTCATAGAAGCTACAACAAGCATGAGTGGTGCTGAATTGTTTCCACTTGTGCAAGTGGATGCAAGTGGAACAACTTGCTCAAAATGGCTGCCAAAGAGGGGGGGCGTATGGGGTCTTTTAGGATATGGCTTTCTTTGCTTTGTTTATTCATGCAGTAGTAGTAGCCTTAGCTTTAGTTTTATTATAAATAGCTTGTACTAGTTAATGTAAAAATCAGATTTTGATGAATGAAAAATGAATTGAAAACTTGTTAATTTCTTTCTTTAGTTTTTAAGTTGTGTGCTTAGAAGCTAGCATGGTTTGAAGTTCTTGGGAGTTGTCTAGCTACAAGACTTCGTGCTAGATGAATGATTAAGAGGCCGAACCTCTTAATTAGTTATCTAGGCTATTAGATTAAGAGGTCGACCCTCTTAGTCGAAGCTAGCCAAACTGATTAATGACTTCGAGAGTGATTCTCTTAGGAGTTAGTCAGATTTGATTGTTGAGTTTTGAGAGCGATTCTCTTAACTCCTTAGTTTATTTAGCAGTAGATTCAAGAGCGATTCTTCCATCTATTAGCTAAAATATCTCATTTGGAGATTAGTGATCCTAATCTCTAAAATATCCCCTTTATTGTTTTTCGATTTAGTTTTATTTTAGTGTAGCCTAATTACCGGCTACTGATTTTGTTACCCCTAAATTAAGAGCTAAGAGTGATTCTTTTAAGTCTTAATTACGAGATATAAGATTGTTCTGAATGGAGTTTTGGAGCTTTCTTGTATTCATAGTAGTTTTAGCCTAAATTGAGTGTTAAGAGTGATTCTTTTCATTTGGTTTAGACTATACGAGTTTGTCCACAAAGTGAGCTACAAAATTGCGTGTTTTTTAGCTTGTTCGTAGATGAATTCGTAGGCATAATCGATCCGGGAACTTATTCCTCGATTCGATATGTTCCACCTTATATATGTGTATTTGATATACTTGGTTAAAGGGTATATGTATGATTATTTTTCTTGATAATATATTGTAACCTACCCATACTTCCATAGTTTCAAAACCGAATACGCCATTGTATATTGCATCTATGTGAAACTTACATGCATTTTTTTCCTTTCAAGGTCTGGTTGGTGCAACCAAAGTCAGAAATTGATCTTCAGTTTGAATCAACAAAGCTGACCACTCCTTGGGGGTATCTTAGTGCTATAGCCTTGGGTGTTACAACTTTTGGAACGATTGCTTTGACAAGTGGGTTCTTTGTCAAGCCTGATGCAACATTTGATGATTACTTGGCTAATGTTGTGCCTCTTTTTGGTGGTTTCCTAACCATCTTGGGTGTTTCTGAGGTGAGCTATATATATGCGTTTGGATTGGAGTTTGCATTTCTGTGAATTTATTTTGGTTTTTTTTTACTATCTGGGATATGCTTTGAATCTTTGATGTCTGTGTTGATAGATTGCTACAAGATTGACTGCAAATCGCTATGGGGTTAAGCTCAGCCCATCATTTCTTGTTCCGTCAAACTGGACGGGGTGTTTAGGAGTAATGAATAACTACGAGTCTCTCCTCCCCAATAAGAAGGCTCTTTTTGATATTCCAGTGGCTCGTACAGCAGGTGCATATCTGACTTCCCTGGCACTTGTTTCTGCCGCTTTTGTATCAAATAGTAGCTTCAATGGAGGTGATAATGCCCTGTAAGCTTCCCTCAATCATACTTGAAAACCAATTCCTTGTTATTTTTGAAACTGCCCTTTAATGCAGTTATATGATCGGGGACCAATAGTTTTTTTTTTAGTTTTGTCAACGTTTTTGACCACTGATTTCTGGAAATATTTGTTTTGACAACTTGCCAAAAAAAAAACAAAACTCCCTTCTATAAATGAATGCTATATGCTCCTCTAATAAAGAAGTTTGACTTTGTTCTTTTGGACTGAATTTGAACTGAATGTACTAAACTGAATCCGAGGCTCAGTAGGAGTGAACTGAGCTGAATTGAAATCTGAACTGAATTGTACTAAACTAAATCCGAGGCTCACTAGGAGTGAACTTAGCTGAATTGAAATTTCAGAAATTAAGCTGTGCCTTAGGCTGATGTGTACAATTTTTTTTCTGAATAGAGTGCTCCTTTAGGGGTGAAGCAATCACAGTAGAAGTTAATGTTACAGTATTACATATCTTTGAAATATGTTACTTAACCATGAGTTATTGGAACACAAGAAAAAAAACATATAATTACCATAAAAAAAAGTAGAGCGTTTAAAATTGAGGAAAGCGAAAGAACAACATTTTAGGATCCCAGCTGAATTTTTTTTCTAGTCAAGGACCTTTGTCAAGGTTGGTATTTTTTTTATTAATTAAGTTTGCATATATATAGTTGAACCTTTCCCATATCTTACTGTTGTGGCAGTTAGGAGCTTTGTGCGGTAACACTGTTTTGGTACTCAATTGACAAGTTATAGGTAGATTTCATGTTTGTGGCATATATTGTCAAACCGAACTTTGAAAATTTATAATATAATAATCCGTTTGAATTACCTTTGAACAAATTGTCTGTAATGAAAATTTCCTATTATATCTTGATGCACTTTTTTGACAAATTTTGTAAAAGTACTGCACTGTGAGTCCATGCCTACCAAATTGAACTATGGCATATTGTTTTTGTGATAGAAGTAGGCTATGTTAGTAAATAGTATTACTCTATTTGAATTATTGAATGCACTGGCAAACAATCTCTTTCGTTAATACTAGAGCTTTGTTAGTGCTAGTGCAAAAAGTAATTGTATTTGGTATTCATTATTCAATTTCAATTACATGCCAAGACTTAACCTGTTGCTTCAGCATGTGTCTGTCAAATGCTCAAACCTTTTGGTTTTTTCTAGGTCTAAGATGTGCTTGCTTTTTTCATGCTGTAAGGTTGTGATCTTAACATAGTCTTCTTTAACTGCAGTTTTATAAGGCCTCAATTTTTCGAGAAAAATCCTTTATTTTCGTTCATCCAATATGTTATTGGACCTTATGCCGATGAGCTTGGAAACGTATTGCCTAATGCAGTGGAAGGGGTGGGAGTACCAGTTGATCCCCTTGCCTTTGCTGGACTTTTAGGTCTGTCTCATGGCTTCCTATTTATTTGGTGTTTGAATCAGCATACTGTTTTATTTATTTTTATTTTTTTGTTTTAATACAATAAATTTTGCAAAGTAAGAAAACTGACGGGTGAATTTTCCAATAGGGATGGTAGTGACTTCACTGAACTTGTTACCTTGTGGAAGACTTGAAGGGGGTCGGATTGCACAGGCCATGTTGGGAAGAAACACCGCAAAGTTGTTGTCATTCACTACTTCTTTGCTGCTTGGTATTGGTGGCTTAAGTGGTAGTGTTATTTGTCTTGCTTGGGGATTGTTTGCTACCTTCTTTCGTGGGGGTGAAGAAATTCCCGCCAAGGATGAGATCACTCCATTAGGTGATGATCGTTATGCTTGGGGTGTCATCCTTTTCCTTGTTTGTTTCTTAACTCTCTTTCCCAATGGAGGAGGTACCTTTTCGAGCTCCTTCTTTAGCGGGCCCTTTTTCAGAGGCGATTTGTAAATATTGGTTGATGCTGTTTATATACTTGGTTTTAACTATTTTGTTTTACCATTTTATTGATGTTTTCTTGATTCAAAATCTTGTACTTGTATATTAGTATGATCTTGGGATTTTTTTGTTCTCGTTGTATGAAATTTGGCGTGTTTAATAAATGGGATGGGTTGGGATGCGTTTCTTTAAACGGGTCAAGCCCTCAACCAAAACCCGTCAATAATGGATTCATTTCGTGTGGGTTTGGTTGGTTGTATGTGTTTTTATATAGAGAAAATATTGGGTCAGACGGTCTGATCAAACAATCCAGTCAGACGACTGACCCATATACCCAATTATAACAGTGAAAAAGTTCGGGAGGCTATAACTTTGCGCTCGGGTGTCGGATCGGGGCATATAATATGTTGAAATTGATTAAATTTTTGAGGCGAACGCAGCTGCAAATGCCCGAAGGGATTTGGCCACCGGAAATCCCCAACCAAGCCTCTAAAGGCCTCAAAATGCACCTCAAAATGCAAAAAAATGTATCCTGGTTATATTTTGTCCAAGTTAGTTACAAAATGTGTCAAGGTTTACAAATAAATGTCTAGGTTTACAAACGGGTATCCAGGGTTAACAATATGTATCCAGGTGTGTTCAGGTTTGTCCATATTTGTCCAGGTTTGTTAACATTAGTCCAGGTGTGTCTAGATTTATTCAGATTTGTCCATGTTTGTTTAGATTTGTCTAAGTTTGTCCATATTTGTCCAGGTTTGTCCACATTTGTTCAGGTTCGTCAACATTAGTTCAGGTTTGTCCTGGTGTGTCTAGATTTATCCAGATTTGTCCATGTTTGTCTAGATTTGTCCAGGTTTATCCATATTTGTTCAGGTTTGTCCACATTTGTCCAGGTATCAAATGTGTCCAGTTATGTTTCTAGGTTTACAAATGTGTGGTATACCAATACATGTCCAGGTTAAAGAGCATGTGTCTAGGTTAAACACATATGTGTCCAGATTCAACAATATGTGCCCAGGTCCAGTGGACTGGTCTGACAGAAACGTTACTGTCAGACCGGTCTGACACAATACCTTCTCTTTTATATATAAAGTTGACAATTAAATGTAATTGTGTCGTGTCAACACGTTTTCTTAGACCTGATTTTTCCCACCTTTTGACCCAAACTCCTTAATAATAGTTGGATTTCATATTGTGGTAGTGGATTGTGTAAAAATTTTTCACCTCTATACTACATAAAAATAACTTCAAAACAATAAAATTGATCTTTAAAAAAACCTAGAAAATAAAAGGAAAAATTGGTCTTATCAGCATCACCTATGAGTTGAGTGTACAAAATTGCACTACATAAAGCAGGTACATAGAGCAGTACCACATTTTGCATAGGGGTAGCGAGTAGTACCATTTTTTGCAAAGGGTGCGCAGAGTAACGCGTGAAGGTGTTATTCTACGTACCATTTGCAAAAGTTGGTGCTGCTCGTTGCACCCTATGAGAAAGGTAGTGCTGCTCTGCGCATCCGCTTTAGGTGGTGCTGTTTTGTGCACCCAATTTATAGGTGGTGCTGATGAGGCTAATCCTTTCAAAACAAAAAGCGTTTAACTTGAAATAATTTGACATGGAAAAAATTTAACCTGGAAAAATAATAACTAACCTGAGAAAAATCAAAACTTACCTGAAAACAAACGAGCTATAACTGGAAACAAACAAACTGATCTGGAAAAATAAAAATGGACCTGAAAACAAACACACTTTACCTAGAAGAAAAACAATGCAACCTGAAAACAAAACAAGGCCGTATGAAAAATAAGATTCAATTGGAAAAAAAGCCTCCACCTGGAAAAAAATTACTAAGGCCACCTGAAAAATCAGACTAACTAAAAAGGCAAAGGAAAAATTCATATGGATAATCCCAGCTATTGGAGGTCTTCCAATATTAATCTCAACTATAGGTTATTATACTATAATCCAAACTAAGGGGTAGTTTCATGATATTAGTCCATATCTAACTTTTGACCGGCTCCGATTTCATTCGTAAAAAGGTGGAAGGTATAGTCAAGTACAATAAATAAGAAAAGAGGAATTGAAAGATAATGAATAATTTATAAATTGGTGACCGATTACAATAAGTTAAATAAGTCAATGGACTAATATCATAAAACAACCCCAAAGTTTGGATTATACTATAATAACTAATAGTTGGGATTAATATTGGAAGACGTCCAATAGTTGAGATTATTTATATGAATTTTTCCAAAGGCAAAAATTAATTAAGGCCTTGGGGGCGCTGGATAAGATGAATACAATTTCTAATTTCTTAATTGAATTTATTGTATCTTATTTAATAGTACTCCTAGTGTTCAAATAAATTACATTGTAAATAGGCAAAATAATTAAGTTGCAATTATCAATTACGAGAAGTCATCCAACCTAAAGACAATTATGTATTCTACCCAAGCCAAATGCATGTAGATTATCCCCATCACTCCATCAGCCATCACTAACCTATAAAGTTCTTGTATGGTCAAAGCTCCCTCAACCCGAAAAAAAAAAAAAATGCCCAGATTTTTTGCGCTTTGGATTCTAATCTTCATGACTTGCAACAACTTTACTCTTCTTTCTTGGAGCATCACTAGAAGCGACATAATTTTGTTTGTCCACGAAGCAATTATTAGCATAATGCCCAGATTTTTTGCACTTTGAACAGTGTCTTACTTGTTTTGTCAATTCTTTTCTACCTTGTTCTCGTTTATTATTCTCTGGACGTCCTTTGGTTTTTGACATTGGAGGTAAATGGACAACACCATCATTAAATGACGCATTACATTCAACAATTTGATCAACTACAACCTCATTTGTAGTTATAATTTTGTCAAGACGCCATCGAATAGGCCAGACAAGTACATACATGGAATTTCATGACAATCATTTTGAAGGAAAACTCGCAATATATATGGTGACAAATTATACCACATAACTCAAATTGCTTGCAGGAGGAGGTTTCAAGTTTCCAATCCCAAAAGACTTTACGACTTCGAATATTTTCCCCTACATAATACCTAACAATATAATCATGACCATCCATACAAATGATTGAATATTGACTTGCTTTAGATGATTCTTCCTTGAAACTTCTCAAATGCAAATGGAGTAAACACATCAAAAGCTTATTTCTCCTACGGGGACTTTATTTTTAAAACATCCAACTTAGTGACTACTAAATTATTGTCATATGATTTTCTTGTTATGATCTCTCAAACAACAAGTGTTGAAAGAAAATTTGTTTAGAAAAAATAATCTAAATTTTAATTTCCTACTAAACTGTTTAGCAAGCACTTTTAATATTGAATTATATGACACAAATTTCTTGATGAAGCCATTAATATATTCCGATCTTCATGTGGTATACATCCCTCCAAAATAGTAACCTCGAAGATATGCATGCGAGTACCCGAAATTTTTTAATACCATACAAGCCCTTAACATGTTTGTTGCCTTGCAAATTGTATTTGCCAACAACAATATGCCACTGGTTCAAAAAATCCTCCATTGTCTCTAACTTATAGAGGTTGTAAAAATCAGCACACCATTCTTGGTATTTTTGGCGAAGAATTGATGTGAACCACCTACTAAACTTGGAAGTAATATGCCATATGCAAAAGCAATGTTTAGTGAATTGAAGATCTTTGGCAATCGCTTGCGTCATCCATGAATCTTGATCAGTTATAATGGTTTTTGGTGGTTTCTTCATGGTATCTAAAAGAGCCTGTTAAAAAAAAACAAAACCAAGCTTGATAATATATATGTGAAATATCCTTGCAACTAAATATTAATGATGTAAATTCTCTATATTAGGATAATTTGTTATTCTAAGCTATCTTTATTTAATAGCCTATTTTATAGCATGATCAATAACATAAGTCTTAAAAATATTCTTCTCTCATAATGATATAACCCATGACTTCTACTGCTATATTAACATAATGATTATTTTTGCAAGCCAATATAAAAGATTATTGGAGACAACAATGGGTGTATCATATTGTGCTCATGGGTAAATAAAATATTTCATTCTCTAATGGAAGTGATGAAAAAAATACCAATAGAGTATTTTCCTTCATTAACTATTTGAAAGTATTTGTAGTCTCATTCCGGAGTAGTGCACAACCAAAAATATTGTCTTCCCATGATTGTTGATTCCTACAAATTTCGCACAAGGCATGCTATATGCATTCACCTTATAAGTTGTATCAAAGAGTACAACATCCCCATATTTATCATACCATTCAGCTGACTCACTTGGGCACCAAAATATGTGTTTCAACTTTCTCTCATGATCAAACTTTAAAACATAATGGAAGCTGGAATTTTGTTTCTTGGAAAGACGTAAAGTACTCTAGTAGATTACTAACATTATCTCCTGAAATTGCTTTTCTCAGCTTAGTAAAAAGATTGCGAATATCTTTTTCAAGAAAAGGAAGCTCTCCATGTTCTACATCTTTCTCAATTTCGAGAACACGGATAATTTGTGTAACTGTTAGACCAGCTTCTTTGAACAATAAGATTTGTTTTTGATCTTCTAGACTAATGATTCGATTAGCAGGAAGGAATCAAACTTGTTCTTGAGACAACAAAGTATGATTATGTTCCACTATGAAAATAGTTACATGCCACTCTTCAGGAAATATTTTATTGCATATCCTCAATTTAATTCGCAAATGAGCATTACAATTACATCTATCAGAAAATTTTGCCTTCACTTTTTTTGTGTACGATCCTTGCGAATACTAAAACCATGAAGGCGAGCATAATCTTGATAGAAAATAAATGCTTCTTCTTCACTTAGAAATGTTTGACCACACAAATGGCTCAAAAACTAACTTATTTTGAATTTTCCCTAAATTATCTAGATGTTGTTCATGATTTAAATTCAATGAAGATTTTTTCATGTTTATATCTTCTCCACAAGGTCCAATAAAGTTGGCCATCATGACGTCCCCCATAATTGCATCCAATTCTTCATTGTTTGGAGGAATATTTAAATCAAACATGTCTATCCTGATACATATAATATCATAGTAGAAAGAATGAAAAATATATGACAAACAATAAAATAATTAATACTAATGTAATTATCAAGCTTAAGTTTTTTTTTTTTCTTTTTTTTTTTAAAAGAAAAAAATGGTAGAATTTGGTTTTTACCTGAGTAATGCTTTTCAACAACCTTTTCTTTCAGCAATCTTTTCTTTTTCTTTATTTAGAATTTGGCTTCATTAGAATACATAATTGTATTTGAATTTGCTAGAATATTTCTTGTTGCATTTGATAATTTGTGTCTTAGCAAAGCTATTTAGTGGAGATAAAATTGCAACTCATTGATTGGGTAATCAAGGTTAACAGTGAGATTTGTTTTGGCAGGATGCATGTGTATTAATTGTCTAGTGTAAGTTAGATGACTCCTCGTAATTGATAATTGCAATTTAATTATTTTGCCTATTTACAATGAAAATTATTTGAACACCAGGAGCACTATTGAATAAGATGCAATAAATTCAAGTAAAAAATTGGAAATTGTATCCCTCTTATCCAGTGCTTCAGGGCGCTCATTAGCTTTTGCCAACTAAAAATACCCTTTTTTTCACAAACAGAACGCAATTGAAAATGAAGAAGTAGACAAGCAATTATTGTATAGCCTTGAAATTCATGTATAGGCTCCTCCAATAATCGAGACATTGTAACAGCCTCGGAAATTCGGACCTTTTCCTTCCTTTATAAAACTTAAATTTTTCTAAAAACCATGGCCCGAATTTCTAGAGTTGCTACTCGTACGCCCACTTCTGATAAGAAATGGATATATAAATAAGTAAAAGCATGATCGTAATGTTTTCAAATTCCAAAACGGATTTTATTCATAATACCAAAGCCCTACAATGTTAAATCCAAAATATCAAAAGTTAAAATAACCCATTACAAGCTGTTTGGCTAAAGCATAAAGCCTATGATCAAAAGGTTTAGCTAATTCCAACAAGGATTCCTCATCAGTCTCAAACAAGTAAGTCATCCTTACTACTCACCTGCACAAAACACCGAAGGAAAAACAACAAACAATAACACAAAAATCAGAAAAACTGAGTATGATCGACTCTACCCCGTAAAACGGTTTTAGTTTAAAAACAGTTGACCCACAAGAGACATAGAACATTAGCAGAACCAATATTTATCCAATTCACAAATTTTAGAGCAATTATTATTCAAGATTATTTAATTGAGAATGTGAACGCGATAGGGCTTGTTTCATCCCGTCATAGACTTTTCAGCCTGGCCTGCAGCTTGTCGACAGAGTGTCCCGAGTGTATACACCCCTCACAGAACTAATGCGTATCCGCAAGTGCGCGCTAGAAGTTCAGGAAGAGGACGAAAGCAGATTATAACAGTTACAAAGATTCAACGACGATTCAACACATGTTAGACCTATTGCGTGTCCACCACAACAATAGGCCCACATTGGGTACTCCCCAATGAGACACCGTTCATCACCCTAACAGGTCGTCACCGTTCAGGCTACTTCCCCTTTGAAGATTGTTTCACTTTAAGTTTAGGTTCATTTGGTTTTGAAAATCAATTGAGTGAGAACAACAGACTCAAATTAAATCAATGATCCCAAAATTCCGCACTTTAAGAATTCTCCATGTGAAATCAAACCATAAGGCCAACTTGCCAATCCAAATTCAACAACTCGATAATTCATCGTTCATTCATAGACACCACTTATACTTCTTAAATCAAAGCAAGTACAAATATTCACCATTCCATAACCAAACTAGTATTTGGGCCCGGGCATTGCCCCAAGTCATACATTTTTTCATCATCTTCAATATTTTTTTATGATTTGAAAGTAATATAGTATAATGAGGGTTGTAAAATATCGAACGAAATTTTGAAAGATAGTACAATATGGAACTTGATACTTTCACTAACGTATTGAAAATTGGTTATCATCATTATCATGGCTTCCTCCGTTTCGTTTTCAACACAACAAACGAATATTTTATATTTCACAAAAAATACCCCTTTCATGCGTTTAAAATGAAACAGATGAAGTATCATCATCATTAATTTGATCGAATGATACACTACGTTTTTGATTTTGAGACTCAAGTCCAGAAAACAAAGGCAACAAAAATTTTTAACAATGAAATTTATAATACTTCTTTATGGAATAATTGATAATGAAATTAATATGGATTAGTGGTTAAGTTGTGACTTTTGTATTTAAAGCTTTTGTACTTAAGGGACTATGGGTTCAAGTATGCTTAGAAGATGCGTTTTAGTAGAAGAGTATAGATTACATGGCATAATTAATAATTGTAACGTTATGTTGTAGCGAGTAATTACATAATATTTGAAATGAAAACAATTCACATCATTTTTCCTTTTGAAGAAAATTTGTGCGAGTCTTTTGAATTTAAAAATATTTGTAAAATAAAAAAATTATTGTTATTGGTGTTGTTGTTCTTACTACCATTGTTTCCCTTGATTTAAATATGACAAAAGATATTTCATAATGATGGTAAAACTTGTAACAATAATATTAATATTTTTTTATAGGAACAATAATATGAATAATTAGTATGGATTAGTGATTTAAATTTAACTTTTTTGTCAAATAGTTATCATGGAAGGTAAGTATTATTATTATTAAATCTTATCCAACGCCCAACTTTTGCCTTATTAATAGTAATATTGTCTCTTTTGTTTGCACCAAAAAAAATAAGAGATCTAGAAATTTATTAAATTTATTATTGTTAGATAATAAACTAACATTAAGTGTACTCGAACAATAAAACAATAAGTTTTGAAATAGTGGAATTTGAGATAATAATAATTGTTGGGTGAGTTGGTAAGTGTATACTATTAATGTGTTATAGTCTCGAGTTCGAACATCACTCTGAACAATTTTTTTTAATAATTAAACACCCAAACTAAAATCCTACATGGAAATATTGCATATGTGGCGGAACTCAGGCGAGAGATGATGCTTGTGTGTCGGCTATGTTCCAACTTACGTGTCGCATAACTGGTGCTTCGCGCACCTTTTAATATATTGTATAGATTTCATGACGTAAATAATTCATTAAGCAATGACAATCAACGAATTGCTAAGAGCGTCAAACTTTTCAAAATCATGTGCATAGAGGAAAATTTCGAAATTCATATACTTATAATCATACTTTTCGAAATACATATGAATATATATATATATATATATATATATATATATATATATATATATATGCTAAATAATTTTCGAAATTATTAGAATAAAATTGCATAAAACATTTGGAGATTTTAAGTTGCAAAAATCATAATATAAATATATAGCATATTTTCGAAAATTAGAAATTATATTTTCAATCCATGAACATTGATTTTCGAAAATTTCAGATTTTATAATTAAAATAAATAAGCTTATTTTGGACTTCTAATGGGTATTTGTACACAAATTATATGGTCTAAAACACATGTACACAACCCTTTGTCCAAAAAGAAGTTTTATTTTGATTTTCGAAATAACGAAAGCATAATAAGACTATTATAAAAATCTGGACAACAACTATTTTTGGCATATCATCCCATTAGCCCTCAAAAACACGGCTAAAACATCCCTTGAATGCCCATGCATCCACACGAAAATACTACTACTACGCACACAATTAATCATAATTTTACATCATCAAAACAACCTTAAAAACAATAGCTAAAACTACTGCTTAAGCATGCATATAACTTCTACAAAAGGTTAAACAAACATAACTATAAAACATTAAAACTACGCTAGAACATAACACTAAGCATGCTAAAACAAAAGCGTAAGAGAAAACTAATCTAGACTAAGCATACAAGAACCTAAGGGCTAAGAAAGCGATAGACATGGAAGCA
The DNA here is from genome assembly GCA_951394345.1 of Salicornia ramosissima. Classification (NCBI taxonomy): domain Eukaryota; kingdom Viridiplantae; phylum Streptophyta; class Magnoliopsida; order Caryophyllales; family Amaranthaceae; genus Salicornia; species Salicornia ramosissima. Next base: position 22,845,807 of record OX596240.1, on the reverse strand, counting down.
TACCTCAACGTCTGGAAGGCTACTTTAAGTTTGCTTCCTCATCAGAAAAATAACTCAATTATCTCAGTTAGTCTTCTGTGAAAACTTTTCACATGTTACTCCTTTTTTCTTAGAAGAGAAGTGGAATAATGATAGAGAGAATTGTGAGGAGTATGGGAGGGTGAAGGAGGCTATTTATAGAATGGATGGGTGAAGGAAAAAGTAAAATTTTCAATGTGGGACAAAGGGTGGGTGGTGGTGGTAGTGAGCCATGTGGGAGGGGAGGAGATAGGGGTAATGTGGTGGTGAGATTGCCTAGGGAAGGGTGTTGTCAAGCCTTAATTACATGATGACTAATTGACTAATTATTCTAATTATGGGGCAATTAAAATATCGCATGCATAATACGACTTTTAAAAATAAAATTCTAAGCCATAAAAATATTTTTATTCACCAAAAATATTTTTCCACAAAATAAAATATTTTTCGCAATATTTTCGAAATTTATAAATACATATTTATTTATATTGAAAATATTCCAACTTTAAAAATAATTTATTATTTTCTGAAAATAATATTACGGAAAAATACTTAGTTTATAAAAAATTACCTTTTGAAAAATAATTCGGAAAGCTCTTTTTAGAAAATAAAACCACTTCATAGAAGATATTATTTTTGAAAAATTACGGGTATTACATCTACCCCCACTTAAAAACAAAGTTCGACCTCGAACTTACGGAGCTAGTATTACATCCTCTCCCCCTTAAGCAGTTTCATCGCGAAACTGTCACATACCTGTCTGAAAAAGCTCTGGGTAACGAGTCCTCATATCGTCCTCGGATTCCCATGTTGCTTCTTCCGTTTGTTGGTTCTTCCATAGGACTTTCACGAACTTCACTTGCTTGGTTCGAGTATTCCGCATTTTAGAATCGAGGATCCTAACGGGTCGTTCTTTGAAAGAAAGGTCACTTTCAAGCTGGACTGACTCGGGTTGAAGAACATGGCTCGGGTGATGGACATACTTCCTAAGTTGTGACACATGGAAAACATTGTGGACTTTCTTTAACTCAATGGGTAAGGCTAGTCTGTAGGCTACCTTGCCAACTCGCTCTAGAATCTCATAGGGTCCAATATACCGAGGGCTTAGCTTTCCTTTTCTCCCAAACCTCTTAACTCCTTTGGTTGGTGAAACTTTTAGCAAAACCTTTTCTCCAACCTCAAACTCCACTATTCTTCTGTGCCTGTTCGCATAGGAATTCTATCGATCTTGTGCTGCTTTCATGTGAGGTTGAATAAGTCTCACTTGCTTACTCATTTCCTCAATCATCTCTGGTCTGATAGTTATCGACTCACTGATGTCACTCTAACATAACAGACTTCTACACTTTCTCCCGTAAAGTGCCTCATACGGAGCCATTCCAATACTGGCATGATAACTATTGTTGTAGGAGAACTCGATCATTGGTAACCTTTCATCCCATGCTCCACCAAAATCGAGTTTGCATGCTCTCAACATATCTTCGAGTGTTTGTACTGTTCTTTCAGTCTGGCTATCTGTGGCTGGGTGAAATGACGTGCTGAACTTTATTAGTGTGCCAAAAGTTGGAATAGTTTTCCACAGAAATTTGATAGAAACCTTGCATCTCTGTCAGACACAATGTCCTTTTGAATTCCATGCAATCTGACTATCTCTCGGACATAGGTGTCTGTCAACTGCTTCATACTGCATGTATCTTTCATAGCGATGAATCTAGCGGGCTTGGTTAATATGTCCACTATCACCCATATATATGGCATTCTTTGAGGTCTTCGTGATTGGTAATCCCATGACAAAATCCATTGATATCGATTCCCACTTCCAACTTGGATTCTCTAGTGGTTGCAACTTTCCTCCCGGTTGCATGTGTTCAATCTTCACCTTCTGACAAGTTAAACATCTTGATACAAATTCCGCAACTTCTCTCTTCATGTTTGGCCACCAAATTTTTTGCTCGAGATCTTTGTAAAGCTTGTCTCCACCTGGATGCACTGAATACGGCGTATTGTGTGCTTCTTCCAAAATTTTCTTCTTAAGACTTTCGTCCTTTGGAACGCACCATCTTCCCTTGTACTTCACCACATTAGCATTGTTGACGTTAAATTTTGTAGATGTCCCCTCTGTCTTCATCTTTTTGAATTTGTTTAACCATTCATCGGTCAATTTTTTTTCTTGGATTTCGTCAAAAATTGTTGGTTCCAAGGTGAGTGCATTTAGTTGGACTTCTACTTGTCCACCTTCCACAATTTCCAAGTCAAGCTTCTGAAATTCGTTGCAAAGCTCTTTCGTCATCACCATGACACATAGTGAATGACTCGCCTTCCGACTTAATGCGTCAGCTACTTTGTTTGCTTTTCCCTCGTGATACGCAATCTCTAAATCGTAATCCTTTATAAGCTCCAACCATCTTCTCTGTCGCATATTTAGCTCCTTCTGAGTGAATATGTACTTCAAACTCTTGTGGTCGGTTTAGATCTTACATCTCACACCGTAAAGGTAATGCCTCTAAATCTTTAGAACGAAAACTACTGCTCCCAATTCCAAATCATGGGCGGGATAATTCTGTTCATATTACTTTTTTTTGCCGTGCAGCATATGCTACAACTTTTCCATGTTGCATGAGCACGCAACCTAATCCCTTCTTCGATGCGTCGCTAGAAATCTCAAATCCGTCACTTCCAGAAGGAAGCATCAATATTGGTGCCGTAGTCAGTCTTTTCTTTAACTATCGGAATGCGTGTTCACACTTCTCGTCCTTGTTCGGAAATCTGTATTGGGAACATCATCCTCCGAAATCCTTTGCTGGTGATAACCCGATCATAGATCGATCCTTGAGAACTTAGTGGCATCCTTCAATTGATCGAAAAGATCATCAATCCTAGGCAATGGGTATCTATTCTTTATCGTGACGTTGTTCAATTCACGATAATCGATGCACAACCTTAATGTGCCATCCTTCTTCTTAACAAACAGCATTGGTGCTCCCCATGGTGAAACACTGGGTCTAATGTATCCCTTCTCCAATAATTCCTCCAATTGCACCTTTAGTTCCTTCATCTCTGCTGGTGCCATTCTGTAGGGCGCCTTCGAGATCGCTCCCATTCCCGGTACTAAATCTATCTTGAACTCCATCTCCCTTACTGGTGGCATCCTCGGGATTTCATCCGGAAATACATCTTGGAATTCCCTTACTATTAGGATTTGATTAATGGTTTTCTCCTCTAGGATTAGGTCATTGACATGACACAAATAGACAGGTGTCCTTTCCTGGCATAGTTTTGAATAACCATTGTGGAAATGATTTTGACTCACGGTCTCGAGGAAATTCCTTGCACTGGTAAGAAATTCGGTTCCCCTTAGGGCCTCTCAAAGAAACTTTTTGGTTGTGACACTCAATCCTAGCCTTGTACTTACTTAACCAATTCATCCCTAGGATAACTTCAAAGTCACCTTGGTCGAATTGAATGAGATCAGCAGGTAATTCTGTTCCAGTGATGTTGACTGGAACATTTTGGTACAAGACACTACAATTCACAACATCTCCCTTGGGAAGAGTTATGTTCAATTGACATGAAGACGAGGTTTTCAAATTGAATTTTGTGGCAAAAGGCAAGGAAATAAATGAATGAGAAGCTCCAGATAAGAATCAAAAAGCAAGTAGGCGGGTGAGGAATTGACAAGAAAAGCACCCGTCACTACGTTGCCGTAATTGTCTGCTTCATTTTGATTCATCACAAATCCCATTGCTTACTCTCCCATTCCCATTTTCATTATCGTTTCCGTTGACATTCCCATTCCCATTCCTTCCATTACTTCCATTCCCGTTTGCACCTCCAGGCTGGTTGTTGTTACCATTATTCCCATTTCCTTGTGGTTTGATAGAAGTGGTTGCCATTCTGACCACCATTCCTGTTGAATCCCGCATTATTGATCTATCCACCATTCCCCGGACGGTTATTGTTGTTCCTCCTGGGACAATTGACTGCCTTGTGGCCTGGTTCCTTGCATTCGTAGCAAAGAGACAGGTTTCCCAAACAATCGCGGCCTGGGTGGCTCTTGTTACATCTTTTACAGACATAGAAATTATTCTGCCTTTGGTTTCCCTGGTATCTGTTGTTGTTGTTGTTGAACCGATTATGTGGCTTAAAATCTCCACTGGTTCGAGGCTTCTTATCGAAGTTCTGCACTTGAGTGTGTTGACTCTCCTTTCTTTTATTTCTCTCAAATACTTCTTTTTCCCGTTTCAGAATTCTTTCCATGTTTAAGGCCTTAGCATACGCCTCCGCAAAAGTCTCTGAGGTGTTTGATAAAATGCTTGAGTGGATTCTTTCTTCTTTAAACCCGATACTTCCTTGTCTAATCTTTAAGGGATATTGAAGTAAGCCTAAACTCCACAACAAAAGTAGTATCTTCCTTCACCTAGCACCACAAAATTCTTGTTTGAAGTTGTGATTATTGATTGAGATCTAGGTGTTTGATAAAATGTCTAAGTGAGTTTTTCTTCTTCAAACCATATATTTCTTTATCCTATCATTAAAGGATATTGAAATAATTCTTTTAACTCCACAGATAAGTTTTTCTCCTTTACCTAGCACCACAAATTTCTAGCCTATTGTCATCTTTTGAAAATGGATTTGTCTAAAAATAATTTTTTAATAAGGAAGATTGAGTATATGAAGGATGTGTGCAAACAAATGATTAACTCAATTGACCATATGATTGAGACAAAACAAAGATTGTCCAAGGAGTTTAGACCTCAAGAGTTTCAATCTAGATGTACCGTTTTGGGTAGAGTTTGTAATTTTAAAGTTGACCCAAATTCTAGAGAGAACTTAATATCCCAATACATGGTTGATAAACTTGAACTACATGCCTTTGGTTTTCCTAAACAAGTGACCTTTCCTTTTTGGGTAGAGTTTGTAATTTTAAAGTTGACCCAAATCATATTTTGATGAGCTTACTTGTGCGGTGAGGCAAATGGATGATTGTCATATTGTTTTTGGACAACCTTGGTTGATGAAGAGAAATGTCATCCATGATTCTTGTGAGAACACATATTCTTTCAAATGGAATCGGGTGAAGATTATCCTAAATCCTTTGCCTCCGAATGAAGTGCAAGAGGTCATGGTCAAGAATGAGACTCCCATTTGTAAAGAAGAGGTGTCAAAAGAACAAGACGAGGGTTCATTGCCTATGGTTCATGGTGATCTTCAAAACGAGGTAAAAGAATCCACTTCTCTCTTCTTCCCTTTTGATGAGGTTTTTTATATTCATGTTGTAGAGGATTGTGATAATCAATTTAATGGGCATGAATTGGATTAAGTGATGGAAATGGATGATATGTGGATCATATCGAAACTAGGAACAAGTTCCCGGATCGATTATGGCTACGAATTCATCTACGAACAAGCTAAAAAACACGCAATTTTGTAGCTCACTTTGTGGACAAACTCGTATAGTTTAAACCAAATGAAAAGAATCACTCTTAACACTCAATTTAGGCTAAAACTACTACGAATACAAGAAAGCTCCAAAACTCCATTCAGAACAATCTTATATCTCTAAATTAAGATTTAAAAGAATCACTCTTAGCTCTTAATTTAGGGGTAACAAAATCAGTAGCCGGTAATTAGGCTACACTAAAATAAAACTAAACCGAAAAACAATAAAGGGGATATTTTAGAGATTAGGAACATTAATCTCTAAATGGGATATTTTAGCTAATAGATGGAAGAATCGCTCTTGAATCTACTGCTAAATAAACTACCGAGTTAAGAGAATCGTTCTCAAAACTCAACAATCAAATCTAACTAACTCCTAAGAGAATCACTCTCGAAGTCATTAATCAGTTTGGCTAGCTTCGACTAAGAGGATCGACCTCTTAATCTGATAGCCTAGATAACTAATTAAGAGGTTCGGCCTCTTAATCATTCATCTAGCACGAAGTCTTGTAGCAAGACAACTCCCAAGAACTTCAAACCATGCTAGCTTCTAAGCACACAACTTAAAAACTAAAGAAAGAAAACACAAAGTTTTCAAACCATTTTTCATACATCAAAATCTCATCTTTACAATAACTATTACAAGCTATTTATTGAAAAATAAAACTAACTAAGGCTACTACTACTACTAGATAATCATAGCAATAAACAAAGCAAAGAAAGCCAAAATATCTAGCCTAAAACTGGTCCAAACGTCCCCCCATTGGCAGCCATTTTGAGCAACTTGCTCCACTTGCATCCACTTGCACCAAGTTGCACCAACTTGCCTCCATGACTCCCCTAAGCTACTAGGTGAGTAAGCAAAGCTAGTATGACACTAAGTAAGGCTACTAGATGACTAAGCAAAGCTAGCTACACCACTTGCAAGCAATAACCAAAAGCCCAAACACCAACTTGCAACAGCTGAAACACGTAGAACATGGTCAGTAGGAACTCGCGAGTTATGGTCGCGACTCGCGACCCTTTGGGTTCCTCTGGCTCGCACCTCGTGACCTTGGCTCGCACCTCATGATTCTCTACTGGATCGAGTCTTCAACTTTGCACCGTAGTTCACCCACTTGCCTAATTAAGCTAGTTATTACAAGCTCTACTTTAACTAATGCTAATTAGTACAAAAACAAATAACTTAAAGATTTAAACTAAGTAGTAGCAAATACATCATTGAAATTGCTAATCATGCTACTACAATTCTATTACAAAATTACTACTACTAATCACCATTCTTTGGCACACTTATTCTGGTTCAATATGCATGGTAATGATTTTTCTATTGTTGATCATAGTGACGGTGTTGAGATTTCTTTGGTTAATAATGAATTCAAAATTTATAGTGTGGTGCATGATGATTCTCTTAGGCTTAACTCTACCTTAGCATTTCTTGACATTGGCATTAGTGAATCAAGACTAAGGTTTGAACATAATTCTTTATTCCTTGATGCTATGTTTGGTCTAACTTATGTTCATGGAGATTCTGTTTGGTCTAAATTTGAAAGGGGTATGCATGATGATATCTCACTCTCTTTAAGAGCTTCTTGTCTTGGAAACTCAATGTTGTTGTCAATGGCATTGAGATATGGATTTTTGAGGTAGCGGGTAAGGTGCGGCAATGCTATACTTAATTTCTTGGTTGATGTGCGTCGGATATCGTTGGTTGTGCTACTCGTCCTCCTTGTTTGGGTGTTTGATCCGGGTGGGTATTCGATGAACAATGAAAGTTTTGATTCGGTTTTCCTAGCTATAACTACCGGGTTAGTGGATTGGACCTTGTTCGTTGTTGGTTGTCCTCACTATGTTCCTTGTTGAAGGCGACGATTTGAGGGAAAATCGTTTTTTAGAAGAGGAGTTTGATGCAGAACGGGATGATCAAAAAAGCGTCTTCAACGGTCAACGACGACTCTTTCCATGTAACGCCCCATATTTTGGGCTATTTTCTTGATTATCTTGTTTGTAATTATTTTGATTCTGTGCATAGTCTAAATTTATTTGGACTATTTTTATTGCTTGAATGTGACTATTTTATTTTATGATTTATTATTTCTTTTATTTTATTTTAATTAATTAGAATTTTGATTTTTAATTTTCTAATTAGTTAATTAAGTTATGGGCCAGGTGCGAATTTAAACATGATTAGTCATGCTTAAGTGTAATTAGCCCATTAGCTTTTTGGCCCATTTTGAATAAAGCCCAACCGGCCCCCCATATGATAAGTGGCTTGGTTTTACCACTTGCCTTGCATTCACACCTTAACCAACTTCTATAAATAGAAGCGGAAGTAAGGCTTTAGAATTCATTTCCCATTTGGTCATCCTTTGCCACATTTAAACACAAAACACTCTCTCCATCCTTGCCATCACTCCACACGCCTATTTTGGCTAAGTAATCCCCATTCCTTTTTCATCATCTTTTTCAAACCCAAACTTAAAGATTCAACCTCCATTGATCTTTAAGTGACTAAAAACACATTAATCCCCATTTCTATTAATCAAGACTTCTAGTTCGGGTTTGGTTTCGGGGTTTATTCGATTGGGTTCGTGTTCGTGAAGTGGTTCGTGTGTGTCGTGTGGAGGGATGTGTTGGTTCGAAGTGTGGCCTTGCAGTGGTGCAACCGTGTCGTGTTGAAGACGGTTCGTGCAAGAGGAGCCGTGGTAAAGCCGTGTGCGTGCTCGTGGTGAGGCCGTGTTGTGCGTGTGTTCTGGCCGTGTATTTTGGGTTTCCGGGCAGCAAGTTTTGTGTGTTAATTTGCTTAATCTTCAATAAGGTAACATAATTTCTTACCTTAATTTGTATACTATAGTTATAAGGTAGATTAAGTGAACATGTTGGATGAATTGTTGATGAATGTATGCTATGTTATGCGTGCTTTTTAAGGGTTGATTTGGGTATTGATTTCATGATAATTTGTTAAGTTTTCATGCATGTTTGATGGGATTTTCATGTGACTTGAGTGTAAAGTTGAGTTCTTGATGAGTTCTAGGTTGAATCTTGGAATCTTGAAGTGAGTCATGTAATCTTTAAAGTGCAAAGTTTATTAATGTTTATTGAAGTTTTATTTAAAGTTAAGTAAAGTTCGGTAAAGTTTTCTAAAGAAAGTTAAAGAAAGGTTTAAAGAAAGTTAAAGATTCGATAAAGATTTATTAAAGAAGTAGTAAATTGTTTATGGTTAGACTCAAGAAAAGGCGTAAGAAGCGATCTTGAGAATAACAAAGTTGTAAGACGTAATGATTAGCTTAAGTTTACTTTTAGACGCCTAACCTTAGAGTAAGATTCTAAGACTTGGGTTAAGACGTTTCCCCTGTCCTAACCGCGGTATTGGGATAGTATATACTTGCTACGTTGTCTTTTTTATACGAATTTCCGTAAGATGGGGTTCATGGGTTTGGGAGTAAGATTCTCATTCCTGGCATAGTAAGAAAGTTCGTTCGCGTAAGATGCGTTCGTATGTGCATAGTCCGGTCTAAAATGTAAATGGTAGCGACAAAGACTATTAATGATATAAGTTGGAATAATTAAAGTTGGTCAGTTTGCGTTATTATTATTATGTTGATTATATCGCATGTTGGTATATTTAGTCTGATGTGTTGTTTGATTTGTTCTATGATTATTTGTATCCATGTTAGGGTGGGACTGTTATGTTACTCGCCACTGACAGTGGATTGTTGTTAATTTTTCAGGTAACTCTGATGATGACGGTGTTGCTTAGCTTTGGGTTGGGTGAGTGTCGTTGCTGTTTTCCTATTCTAGACTATGTTATGTTTCTAGTTTGGACGTATAGTTTATGTATTCCATGTATTCTAACTCTGACAGTGCTTGGAGTTACTTTCTAGTATTGATTACTTTTGGGTTTAGTATTGTACAAACTTGTGGGTGTTGTACTTTTGTGTTATAGTAGTAACAATTTTGAGGTTTTGTTTTAAAATTTTAAGTATGTTTGTTTGTTAGATCGACAATTCGACTCGTCGGTTTCTTCCGCGCCGGTTTAAGCGAGTCGGGTCGTCACAGTTGGTATCAGAGCCGAATAGGTTTACACTTTAAGTGAAATTTTAGGACTTGAGTAAATTCCGGGAGTTGTGAGCTTTACCATTCCCGAGTGATAAACACAAATTACAATACGTTTAAGGGAGAAGAGCGTCGGGTAGAAGAATCCGGGATAAGACTCTTTTCCTATTTTCTTTTTGTGTATACTTGACTGGAGTGTGGATTTTTTATTGACATTGCCCCTTTTTGTTTGTCTGTTGCTTGAGATGATTTCAGCATGTCCACACCTCGCCGGACAAGTTCCGGTCGATAAAGGTTACGAGCGCTCGAGGAGGCGATTCTTACGCTAGCGCATCATAGTCGTCAGCCATCGAGATCACAGTCGACGTTCGATCGTATTGCTCGTCATCGACCACCTACTTACGATTGGTTTGCCGACCCTACGACGTTGGAGAGTTGGATCCGCGAGATGGGGAAGTTCTTCGACGCTACGTTTTGCCCCGAGCACGAGAAGGTCCAGATCGCCGCCTACTACTTGCGAGGAGAGACCGATAACTGGTGGAGCGTAGCTAGGAACGCGTGTATGCCCCTGCATTCGATGTCTTAGGCCGATTTCGTAGCTAAGGTCCAGGAGAGGTTCTACCCTGACGAGTTATAGTGGCAGAATCAGGAGGAGTTTTTTACTCTCGCTCAGGGTAAGATGACGGTTCAGGCATACACCGATAAGTTCGCCGAGTTATCGAGGTTCGCTACATCAGTAGTACCATATGAGGAGGAGCAGGTCAAGCGCTACATCAAAAAGCTAGATCCGAGGATTCGCGGCCATGTGATCAGTAGTGGAGCGAAGACATTACAGCGAGCTTACGAGGTAGCACTTGAGATCCAGACGTCTGTCATCGAGGAGGATGTGAGCAAGAAGAGGACCCCTACCCCGGTGACGTCGCCATCATTTAAGAAGCCCCGGTTCAGTGCTCCGAGCAGTACCCTTCCGACCGCTAGTTCGTCTCAAGGATCAGGGAGTTCGAGATGTAGAGGATGTGGCAAGGACTTCCATCCAGGGAAGCGTTGCGATGGGACGCCCATTTGATGTTTCATATGTGGGAAAGAAGGCCACAAGGCGTCAGTTTGCTCCGAGAAGAAGCCAGGCACCGAGACCAAGCAACTTCCAGCACCGGCTAAGACTCCAGTGAAGAATCGAGTTTACTGTATGACTGAGGTAGAGGAAGAGGTCCAGCCAGATGTAGTCTCAGGTAGATTTCTTGTCTCTGGTATTTTAACATTTGTTTTATTTAATTCTGGTGCCACAGTTTCTTTCGTAGCTAGTAGTTTTGCCTCGAGGTCTAATCTTCGTGGCAATTCCCCTGTTAGTTCGATCATAACTCTCCCTTTTGGAGAGGATTTTATTTGTCTGCGTGAGTTCCGAGGAGTGCCCATAGTTATAGCTGGAGAGCAGGCGACGGCTGATCTGAAGGAGTTTCCGCTGATGTAGTTCGATGTCATTCTTGGCATGGACTGGCTATTGAGGTATCGAGCGATTATTCGTTTCCGAGACCAGTCAGTGACATTCCGAGGATCGCAAGGCAATCGGATCACCTATTTTGGGATCGTTCTGAAGAAGGGTGTAAAGGTAATCTTAGCCTTGAAAATGAGAAAAAATCGCCAGAAGGGCGATATGGTGTTCCTATGTCAGGTAAGGGTGTTATTTCGGATGAACTACTACAAGAGGGGGGTGAATTGTAGTATGGAACATGATAGTCAATTTTTGCGGAAATTAAAGAACATGAAAGGAAAATAAAGAGAAACGATGCAAGAGAGATTTAGCGAGGAAACTTTCCAGGGCCCAACTGGAAATAAAACCTCGACCCACTAGGGATTTCTCTAAAACACTTCACTATAGGGCAATAAATCAATTACAACCTATAATATTCTACTGGACCCGTAAGTTCATCAGGGAACTTACTTCTCTATTCTCTATATTCTAGTGTTCTTTTCCCTTTTCTCTTTCTCTCTTTTTCACTTTCTCTTTCTCTTTCTATTCTCTGTTCTTTTTCTCATTCTCTTTCTCTTCTCTTCTCTGTTCTCACACTTTTCTCAAATTCTCACCCTAATTACAAGAATTCTCTCAAACCCTTTACAAATTCCCTATTACAAGAGTTCACTCAAACTCTCTTCTCTATTCTTAAAATTACAGATTCTTGATAGAATAAAACTCTAATATATTGAACATAAAATCTGACTGGAACTTGGAACATAATCTGGAACATATGATAGGAACTTTGAGTGGAACCGACTCAATATGTGGGTATAAGATGGTACGTTTTAGCTCTCCACATTATTGAAGTTTGGCTCACCTTAGAAATGGTGATTCAAACCGTATTTATAAGCAAATAGGTCGTGTTTCCCAAGAAACCACTAAATACACCACTAAACCCACTCAAAGTTCTGCCAGGAACTTGTAACTGCCCACTACATTGCTGCCCATGTTCCCATTAACTACAGCCACGTCCCACTACTTGTTGACTCAATAAAAGCTCTAATTGTGTGTCTCAAAAATGTCAGAATTATATGTGTATATATGGATGATTGGTTATTACAATTTCTTGGAGAAAAAGCCTAATTAACCACCCCACACTTACCACTCACACGTCCACCACTCTCACACACACCACTAACTTTGACTCACTAATTAAACAACCCACTAACCTAATTTTTGACTCAAAAAATCAGAAAAGAAAACTTAATAAACTACTCCTAAAAATTAGCTCAGTCAACCCTAATAAAAAATAAAGACCGGTTTTTTTCTTTTTAATTTTTCCGATTTTTTCTTTTTTTTTTTTTTTTGAATTTTAAAAACTTTAAATTAATTTTTAAAACCAAAAATAAACTAATAAAACAAAAAGAAATCAGAATTAAAAAGTAACCAACTAAATCCTAAAATTAAGGAGACTAATTTGACTACTAACTAATTCAAAAACACCTACCCACTATTCCTAAAATTAGGCTGCACTAATTCAGTCAGTCTTTGACCATTTTAAACAAGTTAAAACAGTCCCTAAAAAGTAGCAACAGTCGTGGACTAAAATAACTAACTGACTCGACACAAGTTCCTCTAGGAACATGACCCAAAGTTCCTCTGACAGACACCACTAAGTTCCAATCAGACTTAAATGCATTAATATACTTAAATTTACCCTAGAACATTACATTATAACATTCATGGATGCTTCTCTTCTCTTCATCAAGTGATTCGTTGGAATACTTGAAGTTCTTCTCATGTTCCTTGCTGAATTCTCTTCAGGAACTTCTCTGATTTCTCTGTAGAAACTTGACAGCAACATCTTTGATTCATAATTCGAACCTTCACTTGAATCACCATCTTGTTTCTTTAAATGATTGAATCTTCATGTTTGAATCTTCAATGCTTATTTATTTTCTTCAACTCAGAAGCTTCTCTTGATTTGTTCCAACTCAGGAACTTATATTGCATACATCATCAAAGATGATAGGAATCTTCTTCCTTAAGACCTATGAACTTGTTTATGCAAATCTTAACACACATATTAGTTAGATAATCATCATTTGTTCATTATCATCAAAACCATACATAGCTCAACAAAGGGACTTGACTGAGGATAGTCTGTTGGACGATATACCTGCAGCGAGGGAATTCAGAGACGTATTTCCTCATGAGCTACCGGGAGTTCCACCTGAGCGCGATGTCGAGTTTAATATCAACTTAGCACCCAGGACAACGCCGATTTCGAAGGCACCTTACCGGATGGCACCATCGGAGTTGCAGGAGTTAAAGACGCAACTCCAAGATTTGATCGATGAGGGCTTCATTAGGCCAAGCTGAACCAGATTAAGTGAGCCAAAGAATAGTGATTAGTAGTAGTAATTTTGTAATAGAATTGTAGTAGCATGATTAGCAAATTCAATTATGTATTAGCTACTAATTAATTAAAATCCTTAAGTTATTGTTTGGTTTTGTACTAATTAGCATTAGTTAAAGTATAGCTTGTAGTAACTAGCTTAATTAGGCAAGTGGGTAAACTACGGAGCAAAGTTGAAGACTCGATCCAGTAGAGAATCACGAGGTGCTGTAGGGGTCGTTTTTTACCCGGCCGCCTACGGTCTCACGAGTTTGTTTGAATGCTCGTTAACGCCGTACGTGAATACGGACTAGTAGGAGTCGCCACCGTGCGTTTTATACGGTCCACGGACACCGAAGAAATACTGAAAGCCAGGAGCAATCAGCCCCATATGGTCGTGCACCAGAGTATGGGTTCGGGGACAGGTTACGGGCCAATCGTGCATTGGGCCCGCCCGCCTGCAAGCGGTCTCTACTAGGTCTCTTTTGTGGTCAAATCATTATTGTTCCCGAATACATAAATATCTCAATTTTACCCTATGAAACGTATATTACTAAGTGGGTTTAAATTTATTTACAAATCAAAACTAATTTTTGTTGTGACCACTTTAAATTAAATCAGTATTAAAAATCCTAAAGATTGAAAACAAATAAAATATGAAAGAAAGACAAAAATATAAAATAAAAAAAATATGTACAAGTTCAACCAATAAAAAAAATAAATAAAACATATGTGAATTAATTAATGTGACTTTTAATACTTAAAATCAGATGTCATGTCAATGTTAACAACAATAATTGCGATTTCATTCATAATCAGGCCGGATCTAAAATAACTCAAAAATTAACCAGGTTTATTATCATGATTATTATTGGAAATATTCAATTTAATAAATAAATCATAATATTGAGAAATAAATTTATCAACAACATAAAAAAAAACTGAAGTTGTTAGGGAAGATTAACACATGATACCAGATCTGATTAAAAATGAGTCATGAAATATCAAAATTAGAAAATTATAATCTGCGGCCGATTTGATTAAAACAACAATTAAAGTTCTAACACTAATATGACATACATGAATTTAAGTACTAAAATTCATATTACAAGACAATTCACATAAAACAATTCAAATCATTGAACATATTAACCATTATCAAAGATCACCATTTTGAACGATTTGCAAACATAAAAAAAAAAAATTGGAATGAATAGACTTAAAATAGAGACTTCAGGATTCGTACCTCAAGAACGCAATTAATGGATTAGCAACCAAAATGCAATTATTTATTTTTTTGAATTTTTTTGAATTTTGTATGACAATATTATTTAATAAAGTATAAGTGAAGTATAGTATAGTATAGTATAGTATAACAGTGAGGGGAATTTGCTCAGAATTCGTTCTAAAAGCTCGTTTAGGCTCACATATTTATAGGCCAAAACTGCCAGGAAAGCGCCACGTCATGTTACAAGTCTGCGCCTAGACGCAGACTTTGTAACATGACCTGCGTCCAGACGCAGGCTTTGTAATACGACCTGCGTCTAGGCGCAGGTCCTTGTATTACGTCCTGCGTCTTGACGCAGGGCCCGCTCCTCTGATCTGTCTGCTGACTCATCCACGCGTTTATACGAGATTCGAAATTTTGTTAAAAAAGTTAAGTTTTGATCCTTATCCGGGTATCTTGACCACCCTAGGCTATTCCGGAGTGTTCCGGAATTTTCCCGAGCGTCTTAGTATATCCGTGCTGTTCTAAAATAAAAATATAAAAAATTAAAATAAAATAAAATACAGAAAATATAAAAATGCTCTTAAAATATATATATATATATATTTTTTATATTTTATATATTTTTTTTATTTTATATTTTTTTATTTTTATAAGGTGCTAACAAAATACTATTATGAGTATGAAAAATATAAAAAGTATGGAAAAAACTCAAAAATAAATAACGAATCTCGTAAACGCTGTGAATGCTATTAGTGGCCTACTTTTTTTTTCGCAATTTGGTCGCTAATTCTATTTAATTGGACTTCTTGGTGTTTTGATAGCTTCATCATTAGTCTCTATGCCGGGGAGACACATTCAGGTGTCTACAGAAGCCCCCACTTTGACTGAGTCTGGAGAGTAAGTATAAACTCGTAAGACGAAAGTCAAAGTATTCCTGTCAGGACGGAGGATAACTCAAGACGTTCTGCGACCTTGAGTCACCCTTTTTAACGCCGGTACCTGCAAAACAAATGTTAGTTTTACCTGCAACCGCGCCCCGTGCGGTTTAATCCCTGGATCTTCGGGATGATGGAGGATAAAGTATTTGGTCCCTCTGGATACGCTGGATCTTTTGGAACCTTCTCTTTGGGTAAGCAAAAACCCTCGGAGTGTAAAGGCCGTATAGGCAAGGTTGAGCGAAAAAGCGAGTAGGCATAAACTCGTGAGGAATTGATTTTTTGGGTAGGTATAAACCCGTTGTAGGTCGAGAGTAAGCATAAACTCTTGGTAGAAATTGTGACGAGTCAAGAGTAAGCATAAACTCTTAGGAGAAGAATCAAGAGTAAGTATAAACTCTTGAGAAATGGGGGAAGGTATGGGGGTAAGCATAAACCCTAAGCAAAGTGATGTGTTAAGAGTAAGCATAAACTCTTAATAGGAGAATCAAGAGTAAGTGTAAACTCTTAAGAGGAGGTATGAGGGTAAGCATAAACCCATAAGCAAAGATGATGTGCTAAGAGTAAGCATAAACTCTTAGGAGAAAAATCAAGAGTATAAAATCTTGAGAGAAGGTGTGAGGGTAAGTATAAACCCATAAGTAAAGTGAGTGGATCAAGGGTAGGCATAAACCCTTAGAAAAACATATGTAATCTTAGGGTAAGCATAAACCCGTAAGCAAAGTAAGTGGATTAATGGTAGGCATAAACCCTTAGAGGGAAGATTGTAAGTCTAATGATGAGAAGCCTCCACTTTGACTGAGTCTGGAGAGGCTAAAGTATCGCAAGACGAAAGTCAAAGTATTCTGGCTAGGGAATTAAGGGTAAACCCTTAGAGGAATTAGGGTAAGTATAAACCCGTAAGAAAAGTATGTGAATTAAGGGTAGGCATAAACCCTTAGAGTGATATTTGAGATCTTAGGGTAAGCATAAACCCTATGAGAAAAGTAATTGTAAGCTTAGGGTAAGCATATACCCGTAAGCAAAGTGATTGTGAGTGAGGGAAAACGATGTGGGTGTCTGATGAGAAGCCCCCACTTTGACTGAGTCCGGAGAGATGAATGTTCTCGCAAGACGAAGGTCAAAGTATTCTTGCTGGGGAATTAAGGGTAAACCCTTAGAGAAATTAGGGTAAGCATAAACCCATAAAAAAATGATGAGGCCGTTGAGGCTGAAAAAAATGTACAAGGAGGTGTGTGTATGATGAGAAGCACCCACTTTGACTGAGTTTGGAGAGACGAATGTTCTCGCAAGACGAAAGTCAAAGTATTATGGTTGGGGCGAGGCAATAGCATGTGTGGGCTGCATGAGCAGAGATATCAAGGAAAAAATGTATATAGCCATATAGGCATACATTGGTTCATGAACAAATTAAGCAATATATTAATCGCATATGGCGATTCAGGGAATCAACAAAGATGAGCTCTAGCCTTGTGTGCTTTGTGCTCTGTGATGTGCCTATGTACAATATGCATGATGCTTATGAATGTATGCATGAAATAATTATGATGTCCGATATGCTTGTGGTGCAGGATGCATGATGTGATTGGTGTTCGTGAAATGTGGTGCATGTGGAATAATATGTTATGTATGACAAGGCAATGAATGATCAAGGGGATCGGCCAATAGTATAGTTATTCCTTAAAATGGGGATGGAGCGGTCTTAAGCCCCCCAATCAATCAAAAAACAGAGCCTTCGATCATAAGCAGGCACCTAACCCGAGGGGAAGACTATATTTGTGGTGAAGTAGCTGAATAGGTAGGGTAGCATGAATGAGAGATGATGGATAAGGCTTTTTTTGAATCTCAGGTTTGCGGTGGAGTAGATGGATAGATAAGCCCCCAGTCTTTAGGCCGAGTAAGGATGGATGAAATATCATTTTTTAAAGCTATTTTGTGTATTGTATGAAAAGGACAAAGCATTGAGAAAAGAGGCTAGCTCAAGTCATGAACTTGAGTTAGATTTCCTGAGAGGATATGGATTGCCTAATTGATGAAGCTATGCGGCGCCCTAATAGAAGAACACAAGAGTCAGATCAAAGCTATGAGCTTAAGAAGAGTCAGAGAAAGCCCCCAAGGTGTGGAAAAGAGAAAGTCTGTAGGTGCAAGAAAAAGAAAGGCTAAAAATTTGTGACTGAAGGGTGATGATGTAGGGAATTGATGTGGTTGGCTGAACTAATGTTGGTTCAAACTCGAGCCTATGAAGGGTGGTGAACTAAAGATTTGTGCTTAAAACCCCAAGTTAATTGAAGGAGTATACCTCAAAAATTCATATATTAATTGGGTCGAACCTCGAGAAGAGGCTTCCTACGTATCCTTATGGAATCAGACCATCGTAGTTCTTGATGATTATTTGGACAATGCCTCCGGGGAGAGGGCTTTTATGGTTGTAATGTTTGGCTGGGGTTGAGGGTTAAGAAAGAAAAGGGAAAGAAGGCTCAATGTTCCCAATTTAACCCCCCATGGTGCGCAGTTTGCTTTTTGACTTCTTTTTTTTTTCTTTTTTTTTTTTAATTGGATAGGACTGAGTAGAAATATTGGACTGGATTTATTGAATTGAGCTGGATTTATTGAGTTGAACTGGATTCATTGAATTGAATTGGATTTATTGCATTGAAGTAGCTTTATTGACTTTTATGGCTGCTGAATTTTTGAACTTGTATTTTGATTATGATTGTGTTTGAATTGGGAGCTTTGACTCGACTTTCATAATTGCTTGATGTGTGTCGAGTATGAATTTTTACTTCTTTTTTTTGTTTTTTTTTTTTTGTTTTTGAATTTTTTTTATTTTTTTATTTTTTTATTTTTTTTTTATTTTGTTTTAGGCACATGTCTTTTCCTACGCACCACTTGATCCCATGGGTGAGGTAGATGTGGGTAAGGAAAGAAAGTAGGCTTATATATGTTTCATGGATCAAAGGGCTGCAATGGATTGAATGTGTGCCGGTGATAGGAAAGGGGATGATTGTATTTGTGGAGTTCAAGAAAAGAAGGCCTCTTGGGCAATGTCCATTTATTATGCTCAATTTTATTGATTATGAAAATTTGAGGTCATGAATTATGTTAGAGTTTAAAGCACAAATTAAAAGTGAAGGCTAAAAATAAAAATAAAAAAAACAAGAAATTTATTAATGTAAATGAAATTACAAGGCTCAGGAATGAAAAAAAAAAAATAATAATAATACCAAAAAAAAAAAAAAAAAAAATCCTAATGACATAGGCTCTAAAGAAAGAAAGGAAATGCAAACGTCTAGGTGGAGGGACTCTCCGACTCAACCTAAAGAAACAACTCTGATTGACTCTTGACTATGAATGGGGTGCGCTGATGCTGTTAGTGCTCATCGAGTTCTGGTGAGCTTGACATATCACCCTTTAGCAGATCGTCCTCTATGTCAACTCCAATGTGATAGACCTTTTGGAAGGTGGTAAGGCCTAAGTACTTGAGGTGATCTTGGTACTTTGGCTGTAGACTGGAGATGAAGGTCTTGACCATTTCTGGTTCAGCAGGAGTAGTGACCATTTGGGCTGCAACTTGCTTCCATCTTGTCAAATAAGCAGTGAACCCTTCTTTCTCACCTTGCCTCAAGATCTCGAGTTCTCTCGTTGAGGTTTGGGCTTGGATGTTCCCCTTGTAACGGGTCATGAAGGCATGCACAATGTCTTCCCATGTAGATGTGTCCTTCTCAGAAAGAGAGTAGAACCACTTTTGGCAAACTGGTTCAAGTGAGAGTGGAAAGACTGTAGGGAATAGTGCTGGTTCAATACCCTTAAGGACCATGGTGGCTCGAAATCCTTTGAGGTGATAACGAGGATCATCTGTGGCCTTGAACTTTGGGAGATCCTTGCTCGAGAATTCCTTAGAAAGCTTGGAGGAAAGGTTAGGGTCAATGGAAAGTGTTTCTTGGTGGAAGGCAGAGTCTCTTGTTTTTTTGACATGTTCGGCTAGGTTCTTTATCATGGATGAGCTTGGCGTTTTTTCTAGATCGCTGACCTTGGCCTGGAGCCCT
This sequence comes from Salicornia ramosissima, assembly GCA_951394345.1. NCBI lineage: Eukaryota > Viridiplantae > Streptophyta > Magnoliopsida > Caryophyllales > Amaranthaceae > Salicornia > Salicornia ramosissima. The sequence goes on along the minus strand of OX596240.1, from coordinate 22,826,231 downwards.
TCGAGTACAGCGGTCAATTCATCGAAACGCTTAGTGAGTTGTTTGAGTTGGTCCTCTTGATTGGCCATTTGTGGTGTTTGGGTTGTGGGCTAAAGATGTGGGCTTGAGTGATGTAAGTTTGGGATATGGGCTTGAGTGATGGGCTTGAGTGATGTAGGCTTAAGATATGGGCTTAAATGGTGTAGGCTGGGTGTGAGCTTAAGTGATGTAGACTGGGTATGGGCTTAAGTCTTTTGGGTTTGGATGAGTTTGAGTGAGGCTGAGGTGGTGTTTAAATGAGGTGAGGTAAAGTTGGGCTTGAGGCTTGCTCGGACCTCAGCTATGCTTTGGGTCGACTTGGAACTGTTTAGACCGCTCTGAACTGAAAAGGACCAAAATCAAGATTCAGTGAACCCCCTTGATCATTGTGATATGTATGCAAATGCGGATGTATATGCATGTCCTAACTTTATGGTCATCTTCCCTAAAATGCATGAATGCAAGGTGCCCCTTCCATTTTTTTTTATTTATTTTTTTTTTAAAAAAAAAAATTTTGATTTTTTTTTTTTTTTGACCTTTTTTTTTTTTTTTTTTTGAATTTTATTTTTTATTTTTTTTTGAATGGGCACCATATGACATAAAATATGTAATGTATATGAATGGAAATGCCTAAATGAGGAGTGGACCTAAGCCCATTTAAAGGAACGACTAAGGTTTTGGGCCAAAACCTATGGTCAAACTAAAGTCAAAGCCTATATGGACTATATGCAAGGACACTAAGGCCCCAAAAAAATGGACTATATGAACTAGAAGATGACCATGACTAAATGAAGTGTGAGTGAGTAGAAAAAAAAAAAAAAAAAAACATGGCTAGAGCCCACAAAAAAAAAAAAAAATGCACATATAGTCAAATAATCACACTAACATAAAAAAACTACTATGAAAGGTCTCTAAAAGTCAGTCTTGGGTAGTCATAAGGTACCACGGCTAAAGAAAAATGAACCGATATGATCATTCTTCATTTTGAATGACACACGGTTGACAAGTTCCTTATTATGATCTCATCGGGCATGATGATCACGCGCCATGGCTGGGATGGGCCGGATATGGTCATTGTGGTAGGGCACCAACAAGTAACCATAACCAAACCCCCCGGGGTCGGTCTCGAGCATAGAACATGCTCATATGAGACAGAATTCTATAGTGCGACACCTATTCGGAGGGCCACATGCAATATGCTTACAAAAATTCGGGAATAATAATAATAAGACCACAGAGACTTTTCAAGTTTGTCCACACCACTAAGGAGTGATATTCCCCAGCGGAGTCGCCAAACTGTAGGGGTCGTTTTTTACCCGGCCGCCTACGGTCTCACGAGTTTGTTTGAATGCTCGTTAACGCCGTACGTGAATACGGACTAGTAGGAGTCGCCACCGTGCGTTTTATACGGTCCACGGACACCGAAGAAATACTGAAAGCCAGGAGCAATCAGCCCCATATGGTCGTGCACCAGAGTATGGGTTCGGGGACAGGTTACGGGCCAATCGTGCATTGGGCCCGCCCGCCTGCAAGCGGTCTCTACTAGGTCTCTTTTGTGGTCAAATCATTATTGTTCCCGAATACATAAATATCTCAATTTTACCCTATGAAACGTATATTACTAAGTGGGTTTAAATTTATTTACAAATCAAAACTAATTTTTGTTGTGACCACTTTAAATTAAATCAGTATTAAAAATCCTAAAGATTGAAAACAAATAAAATATGAAAGAAAGACAAAAATATAAAATAAAAAAAATATGTACAAGTTCAACCAATAAAAAAAATAAATAAAACATATGTGAATTAATTAATGTGACTTTTAATACTTAAAATCAGATGTCATGTCAATGTTAACAACAATAATTGCGATTTCATTCATAATCAGGCCGGATCTAAAATAACTCAAAAATTAACCAGGTTTATTATCATGATTATTATTGGAAATATTCAATTTAATAAATAAATCATAATATTGAGAAATAAATTTATCAACAACATAAAAAAAAACTGAAGTTGTTAGGGAAGATTAACACATGATACCAGATCTGATTAAAAATGAGTCATGAAATATCAAAATTAGAAAATTATAATCTGCGGCCGATTTGATTAAAACAACAATTAAAGTTCTAACACTAATATGACATACATGAATTTAAGTACTAAAATTCATATTACAAGACAATTCACATAAAACAATTCAAATCATTGAACATATTAACCATTATCAAAGATCACCATTTTGAACGATTTGCAAACATAAAAAAAAAAAATTGGAATGAATAGACTTAAAATAGAGACTTCAGGATTCGTACCTCAAGAACGCAATTAATGGATTAGCAACCAAAATGCAATTATTTATTTTTTTGAATTTTTTTGAATTTTGTATGACAATATTATTTAATAAAGTATAAGTGAAGTATAGTATAGTATAGTATAGTATAACAGTGAGGGGAATTTGCTCAGAATTCGTTCTAAAAGCTCGTTTAGGCTCACATATTTATAGGCCAAAACTGCCAGGAAAGCGCCACGTCATGTTACAAGTCTGCGCCTAGACGCAGACTTTGTAACATGACCTGCGTCCAGACGCAGGCTTTGTAATACGACCTGCGTCTAGGCGCAGGTCCTTGTATTACGTCCTGCGTCTTGACGCAGGGCCCGCTCCTCTGATCTGTCTGCTGACTCATCCACGCGTTTATACGAGATTCGAAATTTTGTTAAAAAAGTTAAGTTTTGATCCTTATCCGGGTATCTTGACCACCCTAGGCTATTCCGGAGTGTTCCGGAATTTTCCCGAGCGTCTTAGTATATCCGTGCTGTTCTAAAATAAAAATATAAAAAATTAAAATAAAATAAAATACAGAAAATATAAAAATGCTCTTAAAATATATATATATATATATATTTTTTATATTTTATATTTTTTTATTTTTATAAGGTGCTAACAAAATACTATTATGAGTATGAAAAATATAAAAAGTATGGAAAAAACTCAAAAATAAATAACGAATCTCGTAAACGCTGTGAATGCTATTAGTGGCCTACTTTTTTTTTTTCGCAATTTGGTCGCTAATTCTATTTAATTGGACTTCTTGGTGTTTTGATAGCTTCATCATTAGTCTCTATGCCGGGGAGACACATTCAGGTGTCTACAGGTGCGAGCCAAGGTCACGAGGTGCGAGCCAAGGTCACGAGGTGCGAGCCCAAGGGACCATCAAGGTCGCGAGTCGCGACCATACCTCGCGAGTCGCGAGTGCCTACTGCCCATGTTCTACGTGTTTCAGCTGTTGCAAGTTGGTGTTTGGGCTTTTGGTTATTGCTTGCAAGTGGAGTACCTAGCTTTACTTAGTCATCTACTAGCCTTGCTTGGTGTCATGCAACTTGGTTGGAGCTTGACATAGCTTAGGTGAGTCATAGAAGCTACAACAAGCATGAGTGGTGCTGAATTGTTTCAACTTGTGCAAGTGGATGCAAGTGGAACAACTTGCTCAAAATGGCTGCCAAAGAGGGGGGGCGTATGGGGTCTTTTAGGATATGGCTTTCTTTGCTTTGTTTATTCATGCAGTAGTAGTAGTAGCCTTAGTTTAGTTTTCCTATAAATAGCTTGTACTAGTTATGTAAAAATGAGAATTGAGTGAATGAAAAAATGGTTTGAAAACTTTGGTTTTCTTTCTTTAGTTTTTGAGTTGTGTGCTTAGAAGCTAGTATGGTTTGAAGTTCTTGGGAGTTGTCTAGCTACAAGACTTCGTGCTAGATGAATGATTAAGAGGCCGAACCTCTTAATTAGTTATCTAGGCTATTAGATTAAGAGGTCGACCCTCTTAGTCGAAGCTAGCCAAACTGATTAATGACTTCGAGAGTGATTCTCTTAGGAGTTAGTCAGATTTGATTGTTGAGTTTTGAGAGCGATTCTCTTAACTCGGTAGTTTATTTAGCGGTAGATTCAAGAGTGATTCTTCTATCTATTAGCTAAAATATCCCATTTAGAGATTAGTGTTCCTAATCTCTAAAATATCCCTTTTCTTGCTTTTCGGTTTTGTTTTAATTTAGTGTAGCCTAATTACCGGCTACTGATTTTGTTACCCCTAAATTAAGAGCTAAGAGTGTTTCTTTTAAGTCTTAATTTAGAGATATAAGATTCTTCTGAATGGAGTTTTGGAGCTTTCTTGTATTTATAGTAGTTTTAGCCTAAATTGAGTGTTAAGAGTGATTCTTTTCATTTGGTTTAGACTATTCGAGTTTGTCCACAAAGTGAGCTACAAAATTGCATGTTTTTTAGCTTGTTCGTAGATGAATTCGTAAACATAATCGATCCTGGAACCTGTTCCTCGATTCGATATGTTCCATTGCGTTTCTCCATGGGGAGCACCTGTGCTCTTTTTGAAGAAGAAAGACGATAGTATGCGCCTGTGCATAGGCTACCGAGAATTGAATCGGGTAACTATTAAGAATAAGTACACGTTGCCTAGGATTGAGGACCTGTTCGATCAGTTACGAGGAGCGCGAGTGTTTTCGAAGATAGATCTTCGATCTGGATATCATCAGATTCCAGTCAAGAAACAAGACATCCCGAAGACCGCTTTTCGTACGAGATACGGCCACTACGAGTTTAAGGTGATGCCCTTTGGCCTCACTAACGCACTAGCCGTGTTCATGGATCAGATGAACCGGACTTTTCATCACTTACTCGATAAGTGCGTCGTAGTCTTCATAGATGATATCTTAGTTTATTCGAGAGACGAGTCTGATCATGCAGAGCATCTCTGGATAGTGCTAGAGATATTACGAAATAATAAGTGGTTCGCGAAATTGTAACGCCCCAGATTTTTGGGCTATTTTGTTGATTATCTTGTTTGTAATTATTTTGACTCTGTGCATGGTATAAATTTATTTGGACTATTTCTATTGCTTGAATGTGACTATCTTATTTTGTGATTTATTATTTCTTTTATTTTATTTTATTTTAATTAATTAGAATTTTATTTTTAATTTTCTAATTAGTTAATTAATTTTGGGCCAAGTGCAACTTGGACATGATTAGTCATGCTTAAGTGTAATTAGCCCATTAGCTTTTTTGGCCCATTTTGAGTAAAGCCCAATCGGTCCCCTTATGATAATTGGCTTGGTTTTGCCACTTGCCTTGCATTCACACCTTAACTAACTTCTATAAATAGAAGTAGTAGTAAGGCTTGATGATCTTTTGTCATTTCAATCATCCTTTTTCCCACAAGTAAAATCAAACACTCTCTTCACCCTTGCTATCCACTTCCTTCACGCCATTTTTGGTCTTTCATCACCAACCTATGTTCATCCAATTCTTTTCAACCCAAACTTAAAGATTCAACATCCATTGATCTTTAAGTGTTTAAAGCACTAGTTAGCCTTCATTGCCTTTAATTAAAACTTCAAGTTTGGTTCGGGTTTTGTTGGGTTTTGTTCGTGGGATTCAAGAGGGTGTTCGTGGGTTGCTCATGAAGTTCGAGTGCTACTGCACGGTGGGTTCGGTGGCCGTGCGTAAGGGTCGTGTTCGTGTGGGTCGAAGCCGTGCGGTGTTCGTGTTTGACGTGTGGTTGGGCCGTGTGGATACGAATCCGGGCAGCAGGTTTTTTGGGGTTTTTAACGTTCAAAGTTTGTTAAGGTAACATACTATCCTATCCTAGTTTGTATACTTTGATTCATAGGGTAGATTAGATGGCTAAGTTGGACCGAAAATTGATGTTTAGTACCCTATGTCCATGCGTGAATATGGGCTGATTTGGGTGATTGTTTTGTGGTGATTTTTCCTTGATTATATGGATTTTATGATTGATTATGTTAATTTCATGTTTGTTTATGTTCATGTTCAATTCCATGAAGTTTTTATGCATGTAAGTTGATGAAATCATTGTTGAACTTTGATGATGTTTTGCGTGAATTTTGATGGTGTTCATAATGATGATTCTTGATGAGTTCTTTATGATTCTTGAATTCTTAAAGTGTCTTGATTATGTTATGATGAGTCTTGGATTCTTTATCATAATTATGTAGTCTTAGGTGTTGATTATATAGTCTTGATTAAGGAAAGTTAAGTTAAGTTTAAAGAGAAGTTAAAAGAGGTTCAAAGAAATTTAGGAAAAGTTAAAGAATTATTAAAGATCGATTAAAGAAGTAGTAATTATTTATGCTTAGACTCAAGAAAAGGCGAAAGAAGCGATCTTGAGAATAACAATGATGGTTTACATGTTAGTCTTAAGTAAAGCCGTAAGATGCAACTTAAGATTAACTAAGAATGTAAATAACGTAAGATTAGCTTGAATTTGCTATTAGACGCCTAACCTTAGAGTAAGATTCTAAGGCTTGTGTTAAGACATTGCCCCTATCCTAACCGCGGTATTGGGATAGTGATTACCACTATGTCGTCCTCCTGATATGAATTTCCCAAAAGATGGGTTTCATGGGGTTCGGAGTAAGATTCTCAATCCTGGCATAGTAGGAAATTTCGTTCGCGTAAGAGGCGTTCAAACGAGCGTAGTTCGGTCTAATACGTAAATGATAGTGCCAAAGATTAAGTAAAGATAAGTTTAAAGTTGAGTATTTGGAGTTACTCGAGTTTTGGATATTATTGTTGGTTGCTGTTATTATTATTGTTATTATTATGATTATTGTTGGTATGATATGTTGTTTTGCATGATTGTATGTTGGGTTCCTGATTTACTTGTTTGATTTATTCTATGATCATGTGTATCCATGTTAGGGTGGGGCAGTTATGTTACTCTCCGCTAACGGTGGACTGTTGTTCATTTTTCAGGTAGCTCTGTTGATGACGGTGTTGCTTAGCTTTGGGTTGGGCGAGTGCCGATGTTTTCCTATTTTAGGCTATGTTATGTTTCTAGTTTGGACGTATAGTTTTTGCATTTTGTATATTCTAACTCTGACATTATTTGGAGTTATTTTCTAGTATTGATACATTTGGGTTTAGTATTGTACAAACTTGTGGGTGTTGTACTTTTGGGTTATAGTAATAATAATTTCGAGGTTTTGTTTTGATTTTTAGTAAGTTTGTTTGTTAGATCGACAATTCGACTCGTCGGTTTCCTCCACGCCAGTTTAAGCGAGTTGGGTCGTCACAGAAACTCTCCAAGTGTGAGTTCTGGCTTCGCGAAGTAGCATTTCTGGGTCACGTTATTAGCAAAGAAGGTATTAAGGTAGACCCGGCAAAAGTTAAGGCTATAGTTGAATGGAGTAGCCTGAAAAATGTGGCGGAGGTTCGTAGTTTTCTGGGTTTGGCCGGATACTATCGACGATTCGTCCAGGACTTCTCCAAGATTGCTAGGCCATTGACTAGTCTCCTACAGAAGGGGATCCGATTCGTTTGGACGGAGGCTTGCGAGCAAGCATTTCAGCAGCTGAAACAGAGATTAGTTTCTGCTCCTATTCTTACCTTACCGAACGATGAGGAGGATTTCGAGGTCTATAGTGATGTGTCTAAGAGTAGCTTAGGATGTGAGTTAATGCAAGGTGGGAAGGTCATCACTTATGTATCGAGGCAGCTGAAGGTGCACGAGCGTAACTACCCCACGCATAACTTAGAGCTAGCAGCTGCAGTATTCGCGCTTAAGATCTGGAGGCACTATCTCTATGGTGGTTCGTGTAAGGTATTCACAGATCATAAGAGTCTCAAGTACATCTTCACATAGAAAGACCTCAATATGAGGCAGCGACGATGGCTTGAGCTTATTAAGGACTACGATCTGACGCTTACTTATTGTGAAGGCAAGGCGGACTTAGTCGCTGACGCACTGAGGCGCAAGCATCGCTTGAGCTTCAGTAGAAGTCGTAATTCCGTCAGAGTTCATCTGACTTCTTTGAGTGCCGAGCCCGGAGTTTCCGATGGTGAGCAGTCTCTTTTGCCTTAAATTTTGGGACGAAATTTCTTTAAGGAGAGAAGATTGTAACGCCCTAGATTTTGGGCTATTTTCTTGATTATCTTGTTTGTAGTTATTTTGATTATGTGCATGGTCTAAATTTATTTGGATTTTTTTATTGCTTGAATGTGACTATTTTATTTTATGATTTATTATTTCTTTTATTTTATTTTAATTAATTAGAATTTTTATTTTTAATTTTCTAATTAGTTAATTAAGTTTTGGGCCAGGTGCGAATTTAAACATGATTAGTCATGCTTAAGTGTAATTAGCCCATTAGCTTTTTGGCCCATTTTGAGTAAAGCCCAACCGGCCCCCCTTATGATAAGTGGCTTGGTTTTGCCACTTGTTTTGCATTCACACCTTAACCAACTTCTATAAATAGAAGTGGAAGTAAGGCTTTAGAATTTATTTGCCATTTGGTCATCCTTTGCCACATTTAAACACAAAACACTCTCTCCATCCTTGCCATCACTCCACACGCCTATTTTGGCTAAGTAATCCCCATTCCTTGTTCATCATCTTTTTCAAACCCAAACTTAAAGATTCAACCTACATTGATCTTTAAGTGACTAAAAACACATTAATCTCCTTTTCTATTAATCAAGACTTCTAGTTTGGATTTGGTTTCGGAGTTTGTTCGATTGGGTTCGTGCTCGTGAAGTGGTTTGTGTGTGCCGTGTGGAGGGCCGTGTTGGTTCGAAGTGTGGTCGTGCGGTGGTGCAGCCGTGCCGTGTTGAAGACGGTCCGTGCAAGAGGAGCCGTGTTCATTGAAAAGTCGTGTGCGTGTTCGTAGTGAGGCCGTGTTGTGCATGTGTTCTGGCCGTGTATTTTGGGTTTCCAGGCAGCAAGTTTTGTGTGTTAATTTGTTTAATCTTCAATAAGGTAACATACTTTCTTACCTTAATTTGTATACTATAGTTATAGGGTAGATTAAGTGATCATGTTGGATGAATTGTTGATGAATGTATGCTATGTTATGCTTGATTTTTAAGGGTTGTTTTGGGTATTGATTTCATGATAATTTGTTAAGTTTTCATGCATGTTTGATGGGATTTTCGTGTGACTTGAGTGTGAAGTTGAGTTCTTGTTGAGTTCTTGTTGAGTTCTTTGAGTTCTTTATGGGTTCTTAGTTGAATCTTGGAATCTTGAAGTGAGTCATGTAATCTTTAAAGTGCAAAGTTTATTAATGTTTATTGAAGTTTTATTTAAAGTTAAGTAAAGTTTGGTAAAATTTTCTAAAGAAAGGATTAAAGAAAGTTAAAGATTCGATAAAGATTTATTAAAGAAGTAGTAAATTGTTTATGGTTAGACTCAAGAAAAGGCGTAAGAAGCGATCTTGAGAATAACAAAGTTGTAAGATGTAATGATTAGCTTATGTTTACTTTTAGACGCCTAACCTTAGAGTAAGATTCTAAGACTTGGGTTAAGACGTTGCCCCTGTTCTAACCGTGGTATTAGGATAGTGTATACTTGCTATATTGTCTTTTTGATATGAATTTCCGTAAGATGGGGTTCATGGGTTTGGGAGTAACATTCTCATTCCTGGCATAGTAAGAAAGTTCGTTCGCGTAAGATGCGTTCATACGTGCATAGTCCGGTCTAAAATGTAAATGGTAGCGACAAAGATTATTAATGATATAAGTTGGAATAATTAATGTTGGTCAGTTTGTGTTATTATTATTATGTTGATTATATCGCATGTTGGTATGTTTAGTCTGATGTGTTGTTTGATTTGTTCTATGATTATGTGTATCCATGTTAGGGTGGGACTGTTGTGTTACTTGCCACTGACAGTGGATTGTTGTTAATTTTTCAGGTACCTCTGATGATGACGGTGTTGTTTAGCTATGGGTTGGGCGAGTGCCGTTGTTGTTTTCCTATTCCAGACTATGTTATGTTTCTAGTTTGGACGTATAGTTTATGTATTCCGTATATTCTAACTCTCACAGTGTTTGGAGTTACTTAATAGTATTGATTACTTTTGGGTATAGTATTGTACAAACTTGTGGGTGTTGTACTTTTGGGTTATAGTAATAATAATTTTGAGGTTTTGTTTTAAAATTTTAAGTATGTTTGTTTGTTAGATCGACAATTCGACTCGTCGGTTTTTTCCGCGCCGGTTTAAGCGAGTCGAGTCGTCACATTCCATATCTATTTAACTTGTTTAGCTTTAGCTTCATTTTTAGCTTTGCTTTTATGCTTTTCGGGTTGTAATAAGTAGCTTAAACTCTTTTTTTAATACTTTAGTAGTTAACTAGGCTTGTAATTATAATGGCTTAAAGGGGCTAAAGGGGACCTACACAACCGTACAAGAGCAGTGCACGGCCGTGCAAGCAAGGTCGTGCTAAAAAGAAGCCTTTTTTAAGGTACACGACCGTGCAAGAAGGCTGCATGACCGTGCAGGCTAACCTTGCACGACCGTGCACGATCCAAAATCATTGCTTCGACGTACACAACCGTGCACGGTTGTACTGCACGACCTTGCAAGGGGGGCTGCACGTGTATTTCTGTTTTTGCTTTTCTCTCTTGTTTTATTTAGTGCCTTTCTAATCTTGGCCCTTGATTATTATGAGATTAATGGCCGATATTAATAGTCTTATTAGGGTGAGTTAGCTCTTTAAATAAGCTTCTATGCCTCTTGTAAAATCAGATTTGTTGAAATGAAAAAATGGATAGTTTTCTCTTTTGTGAGCATTTTGTAAGCTTCCCTCCTTGGTGGATGGCAAATCTTATCAACCTTGCTGATTGGTGAGTCATTTTCTACTCTTTACCTTTGTGATTTAGATTAGATTATGTTTAGTTCATGTTTATAAGTCCTTAATGAGCTTATTTCCATGTGATGGATCGGTTTAGGTTTAGGTTATGTAATAATAATTTTGAGCTTATTTCCATGTGATCGGTATGGGTTATGTATTTCGGGTTCAAAATGGGTCGGTTTAGGTTCGGGTGTCCATTATATTATTGACTTATAAATTTTATACTTTGGTGAAAATTGAACAAAGCCCTCCAGTCCTATGTGATGGATCCTTCCATCGGCGCCTTTCGGAAGGAAATATAGATGTTAAGATCCTAAGATCAGAAACATGCTTCAATAAAGAAAAGAAAGTTTACGAATGATAATAGCAATTCTCATGATATACCATTCTTTGAGGAACTAATTCCATCCTATAGAAAGTCATTCACCAGATAAGGCTAGGGCCGGCAAAATGGGTTATCAGTTCGGGTTCGGGTTGGCGGGTTGGATAACCCCAACTTGAACCCGACCTGTATATTAAACGGGTTCAAAAATGTCGACCTAACCTGACCTGACAATTATCAGTTCGGGTTTAGGTTGATCTGAATTTTTTTAAAACTAATTTTAAACCAAGAAATTCATCAAATCTGTTGCCAAAAAAAAAACAGAAATTCAACAAATCATAATACTTGATTCACTTCATCACTCATCAGTGGTCTTCAACTCTTCATAGTTCAACTAACCAGTGTGCTAGGGTTTTTAGGGGTAAGAGTGTAACTGTGTAAGACTCGTATGAGAAGAACAGCAGAACCGCAGAAAAACGGCAAAAGAACGGAGTGAAGAATGAAGTGGATTGATGAGTGAAGTGATCAAAGAATGAAGAATGAAGTAGAAGAAGTGATGAGTGAAGTGATGAACTGATGAATGAAAACGGCAGAATGAAGTAGTGAACTTAGGGTTACTTAGGGTCAGTGAAGTGAGATTGTGTCACTGTGAGAGTGATTGTCGAGAGTTAGGGTTACTTAGGTTTTTTTAGTTTTTTGGGCTTCGAGTTTTTAATTTTTTTTGGCCCAATACTCCAATAGTCCAAGTGAGTAAGTGACCAAGCCTTTAACAGACCAACAGTCCAACAATATAAAAAAGTAGTTAGTAATTCGGGTTATCAGGTCAACCCGAACCTGAACCCGACACGACTACTAATCAGGTTAGGCGGGTTAAATTCAGGTTGATTTTTTCAACCCGAACCGGACCCATTTAATAATGGGTCAGGTTCGGGTTGACCCATTTAGTTAAACGGGTTAAAAATTCCAACCCAACCCTCTAATAATGGGTCGGGTTTGGATCGGGTTATCAGATTGGGTCAGCTTTTGCCGGCCCTAGATAAGGCTATTGATAAATTGAAGAAAAAAGAGCAAGAAAACTATGCATTTAGTTTTTAGAAGCAGCATTCTAACAAAGGACAACCCACCTTTGCTTCTTCAAGATCAGCAGGACATTTTCCATATTATTTCAAATGAGAATGTGAATCACATCCTCTAATACTAGTTAAATAAGCCCCAACATATTATCTATAATCTAAATGACTATACTAACTCCACAACTCATATGGGGCGAGAAGTAAAGTTTTTGATAAATGGTAATAGTCTCATGGAAGGAAAAAAAAGGCAGTGATTCTGTCAAAGTAAAATCTCACAGGAAAAACATCTCACAAGTCTTAGTTCGGCTTGGGAAGTTTTGGGTACGGGTTTGTTTGAGTATAGGTTGGTTCGGGTATGGATTGGTCTGGGTGTGCATATTTCATGTTGGGTCCAGTTAATTTGGGTTTCAGGTAACTTTAAGGTACACTTTTCGGGTCCAAAATTAGGTATGAGTCGAGTTGTTCAGATTGATTAACCGGGTATGGGTTAGTTTTTCCACCTCATGGATCTATCCGTACCACCCCATTCTATTATGTTCTCGAGATTCCATTGTTGAATGCCTCATTGAGTCATTATAGTATTGTAGGTAGAAGTTTTGCAAGTCCTAAGTCCTAACCCCCATTCCCAAATCTTAAGTCCTAACACAAAATATGGTTGTAACTTTTGCAAAGAAACAAACCAAGGTGGAAGCAAAACCAAATTAAAACAATTTTTACTCATAAAAACGCACGTCAGTAGTTCTTAATTAGGTTGGATTTTCCGATATATTTTCGCCAACATTTATACACCTTTTTTGAGTAGTCCTTCCCTCAGCTTGCTGATTCCCTTTAGTTGATATCAGTCATGTTTCCCTTTCTCTTCCTCCACTTCGTAGTAAGTTTCAATATTGTTTTTTGAATTGTATTTTATAAGTTTTGATGGGGTTTTGTAACACCCCTATCCTTGGGTGAACATGAGACCACTAGTAGATATTGTCCTCTTTGGGCCCTAGCCAGCAAAGATTTGCTTTGGAGTGGGAACTACCCAGCCAAAAGGCCTCTACTAGGTGAGTTATCCATCTTTATATAAAGAAGACTTTGTTCCACTCAACTTCCGATGTGGGATGGCTTCTACTTCCTTTCCCCACCCCTTTTAAGGGGCCTGCATCCTCGATGGCACTACAGGACACCGAAATGGGCCCTTACTTTGATACCATTTGTAACACCCAAACCCCACACTAGGCAAGGTCTATTGTCACCAACAGGCACTCTAGACTGATAATCTGACCCCACAAGCCAACACAAGTACTTTCAGCGCATTTTGTCCTCACTCATACGCACCCTGAGAAACATCCTAGGAGGTCACCCATCCTAAGATTACTCCCAGCTGAGCGTGCTTAACTGTGGAGTATCTTAGCATATGAGCTTCCTAAAAGAAAGATGCATCTTGTTGACATGAATTGTAACACCCTGACCCAAAACTAGGCCGAGTCTATTGTCATCAAAGGGAACCTGGTAGGTCTTTTATGTCGTTTAAAATAAAAGACTTATCAAAAGTAAATTTCTCCTACTCTCCAATTACAACTAGTGTAAAGGGCAAGTAAGGTTCGTATCCACAGGGAACGGATTTATGTTGATTTAATTGTGTTAATATATATTTGGATTATTAAAGGGGAGAATCACTAATTCCTTAGTGATATTGGTAACAAGGGGGGGAAATTGGAGATTTTAGTGATAAAATAAACTAACAACTAATTGATTGCGGTAAAATTCTAGTTTTAAAGAATCTTAGGATTCGGTTACAACGACTCTGACTCGGCTAATTGAATTAGACTCTCAATTACCAAACCATTTCAATACTCAATTAATTATTGACAAGAGTAAACTCTTGTAGTCCCCTTAATTAGCTAGACAAGATAAATCTTAAATTTCCTAAAACCCTTAATGTTCAAAGAACACGCAGTGAACAAAAGCTTTAAGAACGGAGACACAATAAGAACGCAATTGTTTAGAGAATACGCAATAAACAATTAACGTTTAAACAAGCTCTACTAAATTGTTCACAATAAGAATACGCTTAAGCATGAACAAGATAGTTGCTACTCGAGGTTGAACACAATAATCGATTGTGTTCAAACCCTAGTAATGATTTTGTAAAATATAATAACAAGACAAAGATCAAGCTAAAACATTCAACAAAACCAATAACAATTCATATAAGAGCAAGTAAATAATTGAAGTAAAGAAATAGTTTAGAGTTAGAGAATCCTCACAAGGAGCCTTTTGGAATCATTGAAACCAATCCCAAGAACAAGTTTAAGCTACCATTTCCATTGATGAACAAAGATTCTTCATTGATTCCATGATTAAATATCAAAATTACAAACTAAAGATTTAATAGTTTTTATGTAATCTAAGGAGAAACTAGAGAGAATTTAAGCTAAGGAACTATTTGAACATGAAAAACTAGATTTTATACAATGAAAAACCACTTTTCTATTTATACTAAACTAAATTATAACCTAGAAATCAAGTGGATGAAGCCGCGTGCAGAACAGAGCAGATGGGCGCTGGCAGCGCCCTCAAAGGCGTGGGGCGCGCCCTTCCTTGAAAGTACTACTGTAACATGGGCGCTGGCAGCGCCCCATAGGCGCGGGGCGCGCCATTCCTTGGAGGGATATTGTGATGGGGGCGCTGGGCGCGCCTTCTTCTTGATGCTCACTGCAATGGGGCGCTGGTAGCGCCCTCTGAGGCGCGGGACGCGCCCCTGTAGATTGTCTGCGCAGCTCGGACTAAAATAGCCATAACTCTCTTGTTCCTTAACGAAATAAGGCTTATGACCTACCGTTGGAAAGCTCTTGAAGAGAGCTACAACCTCCAATTTGAATCACATAAATCCAATGAGTAGATTGGGAGATAATTCTATTTGAAGTTGGACTTACTGCATTTGAAGGTTCACAATAAGGCTTTTCTTTCCCTCTAATGCTTAATGATTTCTTCAAGTGTGTTTGGCGCATGATCAATGACTCCAAAAATGCTCCTAATGATGTTTCGTAGCTCAAGACTACAAGAACACATAAAACCAAACCGCAACTACAAACTACACTTATCCTAAAAAGCATTAAAAACTGTAAATTGCACTACAACTTTACATTTCAAGCCAAACTCTCGTTTAAACTCAAAAGTAACAAAATGTGCAATCTTATGCTAAACTAATTACATATAGGAACTAAAAAGAAGTTAAATAACTCGTACAAACTGGACACATCAGAACCCTGGACCGATAACCTAACCCCACAATCCAACACGAATTCTTTCAGCGCATTTTTTCCTCACTCATGCGCACCCTGTTAAACTTCCCGGGAGGTCACCCATTCTAAGACTCCTCCCAGTTGAGCACGCTTAATTGTGAAGTATCTTAGCATATGAGCTTCCTAAAAGAAAGATGCATCTTGATGACATGAGTAACTTATCAATCCTCTTAAACCAATCTTATGGGTGTTACAATCACCCCCACTTAGGAATGCAACGTCCTCGTTGCACCCAAAATTAGAACTCTAAGCCACCAGAAGCAAATAACATAGCCCAGAATCTTCCCTCGCTAAGCACCAAACCCTATTGGGTGGACGCGGTTGCAAGGTTGTTATAATACCATTTGTAACACCCCGATCCCACACTAGGATAGTTCTATTGTCATCAAGGGAACCCTGGACTGATAACCTGACCCTACAAACCAACACGAGTCCTTTCAGCGCATTTTGTCCTCACTCATGCACACCCTAGTAAACTTCCTAAGAGTTAACCCATCCCAAGATTAATCCCAGCTGAGCATGCTTAACAGTGACATTAGTAGGGTGTTGTTGACATTAGTAGCTTATCAATCCTCTTAAACCAATCTTATGGGTGTTACATGAATAGCTTATCAAATCCTCTTAAACCAATCTCATGGGAGTATAAGCCATCCCACATCGGAAGTTGAGGGGAACGAAGTCTTCTTTATATAGATATGGATACCTCAACCTAGTAGAGACCTTCTGGTTGGATCGTTCCCACTCCAAAGCAGATCCTTGCAGGCTAGGGCCTAAAGAGGATAATATCTACTAGTAGGCTCCTGTTTACCCAAGGATAGGGGTGTTACAAATGCTATCAGAACAACCTGGCGACCGCGTCCACCCAATAGGGTTTTGCACCTAGCGAGGGAGGATTCTGGGGCTATGTGATTAGCTTCTAGTGGTTTGGTGTTTCTAGGCGCAACGCGGATGTTGCGTTCTTTAAGTGGGAGTGATTTTAACATGCATGAGATTGGTTCAAGAGTATTTGATAAGCTACCCATGTCAACAAGATGCATCTTTCTTTTAAGAAGCTCATATGCTAAGATACTTCACAGTTAAGCGTGCTCAGCTGAGAGTAGTCTTAGGGTGGGTGACCTCCTGGGAAGTTTCTCAGGGTGCGTACGAGTGAGGAAAAATGCGCTGAAAGGACTTGTATTGGCTTGTGGGGTCAGACTATCAGTATAGAGTGCCCTTTGGTGACAATAGACCCTGCCTAGTTGCTTGCATAATACTCAAAATTGTCGAGTGGTTCTAGGGCAAGAACAATAATTTTTAAGTAATTCTTTAAATCAAATCATGCAATTCAAGGTCATAATTCATGAAATAAACAATAAAAATTAATTAAATCATATCATAACAAGTAAATAATTCAAGAAAATATCAAGAACAAAAACACACGCATGGTTCGAACATTAGATTAGTGATTTCATGATCAAAATTATACAATTAACATCCTATTCTATCAAATTATGCAAATTAATCATCCTATTCCTCAGTGGTTAGTCTAGTTACATAATTAAAGAAGCAGAGATTAAAAAATGGTCCCCTTGCTGCACGGATACTACTCGGCCAAACCACCTACAAGGTACAAGATTGATTAGTTTAAATCAAAGAATAGATAAAGGAAAATATGATTAGAGATTCTGAAGAGTACAATCTTTAATCACCTTTGAGAATTTGAGAAAAGAAAGGAAAAATACTTAGAGAGGAGAAGGGAGGATAATATGAATGAGTTAATCATTTTGTTTAAGCTAGGGGGTGTAAATAAAGGTAGCTTAACAGATAATAAAATTATTAAGCTGGTGGGCCTTCAACTTAATTAAAATTAATAGCCCATAAGAGAGGAAGTGACAATAGAGGGGTCGGCCACCTAGCCCAAAATTGGGGCCTTGGGCCCAAATTGAATCAAGCTCAAAGATAGAATAAGAGAACCCAACCCAATATCCTAAGTTTGGGCTTAGATTGGAATAAATAAGCGATTGTTTCACAAAATTTTCTAACCCAAATTTCTGGGTTATTACAGTCTCGTTCCAGAATAAGTTCATTTATTCTGGTAAGATACTTGCCATTGTCAGCTTTGAGGTTGATGATGGTGTCGGCCTGCGATTGCATGGTAGTACTGGTTAGCTGGTCCTGGCGAAGGGTAGTGAACATAGCAGTATTCTTTTTACCACTGACTCCAGCCCTAGAGTGTTTGACAGCTTTTACCTGAGCAGCTCGCCAACTCTTGGCCCCTTTCAGCCTTAGTGTAGCCAGTAGAATAAATTAAGTTAGAAAAATTTAAAAGCTCTAAAACAAATTAAAAGCTTAAAAAGAAATCAACTTACATCAGCTAAGACATACTGAATATGGGTAATATTCCCTTCATCAAAGCCCTTAAGGGTGTGGGCAACGCCATTAGGAGCCCCTTTGATCATCTCACAGACGATCTTAACTCTTTTCCCAAGTAACCGGGCAATGGAGGGCCTGGGCCATGGTCTCGGCCTCTTCCTCAGATTGGCCTCCTGAAGAGTCCGAAATGGGAATAACAATCGAGTCCAGATGAGAGGGAAATGAAGATAAGGTACGACCAGAGATGGAACGTACCGTTTTTACTCGGTTAGAATAATATTTAACTCCCATAGTACTCACCATCTTTTTGATGAGCGAGGGAATGTTTTGAGCTACTGGCGTTGACATGCCAGCAAAAATATCAGGGGGAGGTTGGACGCCTGGTATTTCTCCTACTAGGGGTGGGCGAAACCGGATACCTGATCGTATCCGATCCGAAAATCTAGATATCTGAATTTTTGAATCACGAATTTTTCGATCTGGATCCGATCCGGATAATCCGAGTATCCGAATTTCCGGATATCCGGATTCTTTATCCGGATATCCGAATCCAGTTTCAAAACCAAACTAAACTAAATCAGAATTCATTGACAATTATTTCTTTCACACTGCTGGCATATGAAGAAGAAGGCAAATAAGAAGATAATAGTAGTAATAATAATTTCCTGAAAATAAAAGGACAAAAAATGGGTGATGTAGATCGAGTATAATTCAGATGACTTTCAACATTATTATTCTACATTTATATTCAAACTCTATATTCATGATACTATTCCTGCCTTGCTGGAGTAGATTAAGTAGCTTAGTACACCATAATTTGTACTCCGTAGTAGTTGGTAACTTTGTATTAAGTACTCCTTAGTACACCATCCTGAATTTGATACTTCGAATAGCTAAATACTCAGGGTTAATTTTCATTAAAAATTACAATCCATAAAAAAAAATACTGTTGTTTTTCTATAAAAAAAACGGATACTGGATAATCCGGTTATCTAAATCCGTGATCCAAATCCAATCCGGTATCCGGTTTTCAAATCCGGATATTCGATCCGGTTTTCAAAACTGGAACGGATATCCGCTTTTTCGGATAAAAAATTCCGGATACCGGATCGGAAATCGAATACGGACTTTTATGCCCACCCCTATCTCCTACCTCTAGCTGGTACACAGCCATAGAAACATCCTCCCCCTTCCCAAAACAGGGGTAAATTTAGCCTCCTTCACGGCCGCCAGCTCATCGACGACCA
Organism: Salicornia ramosissima; assembly: GCA_951394345.1. Classification (NCBI taxonomy): domain Eukaryota; kingdom Viridiplantae; phylum Streptophyta; class Magnoliopsida; order Caryophyllales; family Amaranthaceae; genus Salicornia; species Salicornia ramosissima. The sequence continues at coordinate 22,807,267 of OX596240.1, read as the reverse complement.
TCATCCCATTTCCTTTATCCTTTTTGACCATGTCCCAGGGGATTTCGTTTTAGTGCCAAACGAACTGACAATCTTCTTTCTTTTAACCACCTTTGATGGGGCATCACTCACCTATAATAAAAAGTAAGTGTTAAAAGTACAAGTTATAAAGACCTCCCTCGAACTCAACAAAGGACGATAGGGGCAAAAATTTTAAGTTGTTCACAAAGACCCCTTTCGACCTCAACAAAGGACGAGAGGTGCAAAATGGATAAGTTTCTTACAAAGGCCCCCCTCGACCTAGATGAAGCTGAGGTAGGGGGTTGTAAGTAAACTCCCAATAATGACTCACTCGACCTCTACAGAGGCCGAGAAAGGCAAAAACTAAATGTTGCTTGCAACACACCCCCTAGACATAGATGAAGGCCGAGGCATGAGGTTGCAAGCAAACTTCCAATAATGACTCACTCGACCTCTACAGAGGCTGAGTGAGGCAAAAACTAAATGTTGCTTACAACACACCCCCTCGACCTAGATAAAGGCCGAGGCAGGGGGTTGCAAGCAAACTTCCAATCATGACTCACCCGACCTCTATAGAGGCCGAGTGAGGCAAAAACTAAATGTTTCTTTTAACACACCCCTCGACCTAGATGAAGGACGAGGCAGAGGCTTGCAAGAAACCTTCCAATATTCTCTTACTCGACCCCAATGAAGGCCGAGTGAGGCATAAGGTGAAATATTTCTTGCAACACACTCACTCGACCTTGATATAGACCGAGGTAGGGAGTTGCAAGCAACCTTCAAATAACCCCTCACTCGACCCTTACAGAGGCCGAGTGAAGTCAAAATAAATATACACATATATGTGATTTGAAGACTTACATTGGTCTTGTCACGCCTCTTTAACCAGGTTTTGAACTTCATCTGGTCTATTACCGCCTTCTATACAGGAATCGTTCTAGAAGAAATCTTCACTCCTCAACAGATTCAAAACAGAGTTCTTCAAAGTTCTTGAAGAATTGAAACCAAAATCACCCTCTTGAATATAAAATTTACCAAGTCACTTTCACAAACAAAGTTTTTCCTCAAACCTTATCTATCTACTTTCTCTCTCTAAAAACCAGAGCTTTTCTAAAATTGTTTTTTGAAAATGATTAGGGGTATTTATAGACCCCCAATCATTTTGAAATTCAAATCTTTCCTAATTTTCCCACCAAAAGTTGGTTAGGGGCATTAATTAGAGAGGAACCGTTCAAAGGAGGAAAGAGCAATATAATTTTTTTTGGAAAAATTGTAAATATTAATCTGAAGTTTGGGCCATCTTCCACTATTAATCCGAAGTTATATTTAATTCTGATTAATCTGAAGTTTGTTAGTGGTCTTCAAATATTAATCTAAAGTTTGTGAATGGTCTTCCAAAATTCAAAAGTGTTGGATCAATATTGGAAGACCACCACAAACAACGGATTAATATTGGAAGACCACCCACAACCATCGGATTAATCAGAAATAAATCAAACTTCCGATTAATAGTGGAAGATGGCCCAAACTTCGGATTAATATTTGCAATTTTTCCCTTTTTTTTGGTAAGTAAAGAATTATACCAAAGGAGAAGATTACTACATCCTACCCTAAGAACGTGACACAAACCCACCACCAGAAAAGAATCAAAGAATTAATAGGGACAAGCCCCTAATAGTCCTAATCATCCATCAAAACAAGAGGACTACATTACATGCTTAATCAAAAGGACTACGTCCCTAATAAACAATAAAGCAAGCACATAAAGTAGAAAACACCAGCTCAACATCAACAAAAAACTAGCCTAAGGACTTAGTCCTTTTATATAATAATACAAAACAAGCTAGACTATATAATAAAAAAAAAATAACACAAATGAACTATGGAACGTCCAAGCCACAACTTTGATATCTACCATAGTCATCCTAAGACCAATCATTCTTCATCAACCAAAATAATAAGGATAATAGGGCCACACTGTGAGGCATCTTCCTTGAAACTATCAAAACCATTCGGCTATTAAGCACCTAGGCAAACCATCACCCATAAAAGAACTGTGGTTGAGGGAGCTCAAAGAAATCCACCTGCAACAGATAGCTAAAACACCACCATATCATTGTAATAGCAACACCCTCAATTATGAATCAAAACATCAACCCATAAACGACAATGAGCTAATCTTCACTTGACATTAAAACATGGGTAGCCTAACTCACTCCTATTTTGAACTTGAGGATCAAGCCATAGTCATTCATTTGCAGTGTTTTAGATTCGCCATCAGTCTAATTGCCACTTGGTTGAAACATCCCCTCATCGTTGTGAACAATAGCATGATAGGTCACGATGAAAGTAGGGTACTTGTCACCATCACAACCTTAGGGCGTTAAGATCCGAGGCAAAACCATCTCCCATGAATACAGCCTTAGGTTCTGATAGCTAGAAGTAACCCACTTTCATCCATAACCTTTACACATCATCCTATCATTTTGGAGGGGATTCATGGTGATGGAAGGGGCATAGCATCTTGAGAACAGCCTCTGCAATCCCCCACGACCACCGTAGGCAGCCAGCTTCAATGGAGCACTACACGCGCCCATCGGGTGCGCGCCGCGTCTACCCACGCATCCGCGGTGATGATCCTAACAGGGGAAACCATTCCAAATCCAACCTACAGCATCTCCCAGAAGCTGGCCCACCATCCTGTGGCCATCCACACCCTACCAGGGTGGATAGCAACGACCTTTACAGAGCACCTTTACAGAGCACCTTCGTAATCGCAGCTACGCTTAACAACCAACAAGAAACCAGCCCGTTAGTACCCAATAACCCCCTATCTCTTTTCTTTGTACTTCCAGACCTAGGATAAAGAAATTAGAGGAAGATTGGGACACTTACTGACCAGTTATGGAGGTGCGAGCAGCCACCATTGGCGAGTGGAGCTGGGTTCGTAGTTCTCACCTTCGCGACCTGAAAAGCTTCGCACTGGAGATTCGACCTACGGGCGAGCCTAGCTTCGAAATTCTAGACCATAACCTTGCCTTTTCGTGCCCCTGAGCTCAGCTAACCATGGACGACCTGCAATGGCGAGTTTAGGGTTTCGAGATCTGCAGAGCTTCGAACTAGAAATTCGATTTGCTTTCGATTTTTTGGACCGAAACCTTGCCTTTTCATGCCCCTATGCTCAGCCATGGACGACCTGCTACAAACTTAGGGTTTCGATGTTGAGGAAGACTTCTCACCTCTACACGAACATCTCCTATTAAACCTGCCTTTGAATCTCGTCTCACACCTTTCGTGAAGATGGCATAGAGAAAGGGAAATGGGTTGTTCATCCCCCCCCCCCCCCCACCATGGCTTAAGGTAGCCGTGAATTTCACCACCGATCACCCATAGCCATGACAGGTAGAAAATACGGAACTCCTTTGATCTTTCTCTCTCTATGCTTTTTTTGAGATAATTACAAATCAGTCTAATTTTACTCCTTAAGGCAAATGTTACCACAAAAAAATATGGCCCAAGGTAAAAAGTAACATAAGCCCAACTGATGCGAAGGCCCAAAGGAAGATCCAAGACCATCAGCCTAAACCAAGGCCTAACAGAAGCTACTATGTGAAGAGCCACGTGGCAAGACACTACGGGGCCACGTAGCAGCATACTATAGGTCCACATGGCAGAATACTATTGGGCCATGTAGCATGTCCCTGGGAAGACACATGGCACTCACTGAAGCTCAGCAAAGAAAGCCTTATGCAACTCACCAAATGGAACTTATATGTAAAAACCTGAATCCCACATTGATAGAATACCAAAGTTTGTAGGAAGATTCTTGTATAAAACCTTTTATGAGTTGATTAATGATTTGAAAAGACATTAACCTGTAAATTGTCATTAGTAATAATCTAATCTGATTAATTGTGATCATAGTTATTAATATTCTTTTTGCATATTTAATTGTATTTGCATTTAATTTCCTTTTATTTTATATTTTGGAAACGGTTGTAGCATATATTTCTGGTAGCCCTCTCCTTTGTTAAAAAACCCTTAAACAAATTCCACTTTTCTTCCCAAAATACAGTAGATTTGATTACAAACTTCGCATATTAGATGTTTTTGCTTTTCCTTTTAGTTGTGAATTTGACTCTATTCTTTGGATTTTTTGGAATATTTGATTTTAACAATCCAACCTTTTAGCCATTCGCAAATAATAGACCAACCTTTTGATTATTCCTGAATAATCCAATCTTTGTACTAAATTTCATAGAGTGAACTAAAACCAAATTTTAGGTGTGATATTGGGGCTAATTTAAGTGTTGTTTGTGTCTTTAAGTAAGTGGTCAACAACGTTAGCGCTAAACTACCCAAACACTACTTAAACCAACTACAAAACGACACCTAAAATTTGGTTTTAGTTCACTCTATGAAATTTGGTACAAAGGTTGGATTATTTAAGAATAATCAAAAGGTTGGTTTATTATTTGCGAATGGCTAAAAGGTTGGATTATTAAAATCAAATATTCCTTTTTTTTTATTAGGAGTAAAGAATTCCACTATATTTTCACTTTATTTTTTGTTTCTGTTTGAATTTTTACACCTATTTTATGAGTTTTATGAGTTTTGCTTGTTTTCCTTTGTGGTTGGATGTATAAAAAATTCGATTAAGAATTTTTTTTTCTATATTTTTCCCAGAGACATATATATTCAATCAACTGTAGGGGGTGAATTTTATTTTGGTATTCTTGTTCTACATTAGATACGTTAAATTCATTAAGTAATTAAGTATTATATAGGGTTTTCTACTTTCATGGTGTAGGGGTTTTTGGGCTATCTAAGATGTTCAGTTTTACTTACAGTTTTGAAGTTATAGTGTGGAACTGAGATGGTGGCTACACTGTTCATGCAAATCAGTATGTTCTTTCTCAGGATTTTCTTTTAATTTCCTGGAATTTTTTTCCCTTGGATTATTTTGAGGTTTAAGTTATATCTTCTTCCCCTTGCTTATTTCTGGGTTTAGGTTACATTTATGAAACTAGAGGGCTTGCTCATTTTTGCATTTTTTTGGATTTTCCTCCATTTAATAGCTATATAATTCAATTTTTTTTTTGGGTGGATTTTGCTATCAGATGAATTACATGTGCCATGGAAGCTTAACTGAGTAATTGAATTGGTAACCTGAATGAAGATCAAGGCTCTAATTAATAATTTTCTTAGAGCCATTGCAAATGGTAATGTTCCTGGCTTGCTGGGCTTTTTATAATTCATATTGAATGTCCTAATATCACTAAACATGAAATAGCATTTGGTAATTACAGAATTTTTGTTTGAATCTTCTCTTGTTTTTTCCAGTGTTTCTCTCCTATTGAATTCATACTAAAGTATTATCTGAAAGATATATCTAATAAATGCTATTTTGTTGGAGCAGTTTGAAGCTGATGTTGGGACCTGCACACTCAACTCTATGCTAAATTAGCAGGTGGTATAGGAAAAGTGTAATACCCCGAAATTTCGGGATATTTTAAATTTTTTCTTAATTAATTAATTATATAATTAATTAATTATTTAATTGATTATTATTTAATTAATTATTAAATTAGTTGTAGCAATCTAATTATTTCACATTGACCTTACTTTAGCCCAATCATCAAACCCGAGCCCAAACTTTTTACCTTGTCTTGTCAAATAGGGTCAAGGCCCAAACCCTTCTTTTGTTAAACCCACGGCCTCCTTATTAATTTCTTTTATCTATCCTTTTTTATTCTATTCTATTTACAACCTAAACTAGTAATCTATATCTATTTTTGACCCTTCCTAAAAATCTGATTTTTATCCTAACTTACTTACTAAAGTTTAGGAATGGAACTACTGATTCATTCCATACGACTCCTTCTCCCCTTCCATTAAAATTGTTTTATTATATTTTTCTAACCAATAACTCTAACCACATCTATTTTGACCCCAACCAAAAATCTAATTTTTATCCTCCATCTAATTGTTTTATTTTATTCTTTCAACCTAAAATACTAAACTATACCTATTTTAATCCTAAACTACAAATAAAAAGTACAAATAAAAACTCCTCCTTTTCCCCACACAAATACTTCATTCACTTTATAAATTCAAACACCTTCATCAAAGAAAGTTCAACCTTTAGCCTTTAAAGATCGAACCATTGACCATCAATATTAGGTAATTGGATTGCTTTTACTTAATCTTTAGGATAGATTAGTTTCATAGTTTTTAGAATATGGTTTGGAATTGTTTAGAACAATGTAGGATTGCTTAGAATTATGTAGAATATGTTTCGTATTGATTGTTTGCCTTGAATGAGGAATGTCGAGTGGTGCTATGATATTATCTTGATAATCTTGTGAAACCTTGATGAATCTTTATATCTTTTAATTAATTTTATGCTTAAATTAATTTATTTAATTGTATGTTTATATTGAATAATTGTATGGAAATTGTCTAATCTTAATCTTGATTTATTTTCTTGAATGTCGAGTGACTCATATAATATTGGGGTGAATTTGCAATATTTTCTTGAATTAAAATGATAATCGATCTTGGCTATTCAATTGTTCAATTAAAGTCTTAAATTAAAAAGAATATTTTTGTTCTTGTTGTTCTAAATTGTCGAGTCACTTAGAATAATTTTAGGGAGTTTCTTTACTATTTTATTATGAACCATGATTTATTTCGTGGCAAAATTCGTCCTTTTCTTGCTTATAACAATTTAATCTTTCAAACCGGTAAAACTGTCCAGATTTAGTTTACGAATTATTCAAGAAACTTAATCAATTCAGAAAGCTACGAAATTTTAGGTGGAAGTCAGTAATAGTGTTTTACAGCTTTTTTTAAATTTTCGTAATTTTTAAAGTTCGTTTTCTATGGCAGAAAAATCTGAAACTGATTTCAGCCTAATCTGATTTGTTAGTTATAAAATCCCTTAAAAATAGTAAACGATGTTATTTTTTGGATGAAATTTATGCACATTAAACCTTGAACCCATGTTTAACTCCCATCAAAATTTCCAGATTATTTGATACCTTTAGACGGTCGATCTTAATTTAGTTCTTTAAATCAGATTGTGTAAAATAGTGTGATTAAATTATTAAAACATGTTATTTTTTTTTTCCAATTCTTGAAATTGTTCTTGATGTTGTTAAGAAGGCCTAAATGTCGTGTGGTTCATGTAAATAAAAGAATGATTTTGATCTCGTTCTTGATTAATCTTGATGATCTATGGTTGTTGCATAATTCATATGTTAATTAAGTTAATTTATTTAATTATTGATGATTGCATTTAATTAATCAAAAGTGTCAAATTGGTTATTTTCCTCAAAAAAAAATGTCGAGTGACCCAAAAGAATAAAGAAAGGATTTTTATCATGTTTAGGTAATTTATGATGAATTTATTTAATTATTACTTTTTTTTTAGATTAAAATGTCGTGTGGTCTCATATTTTATTTGATCCATTTTAGTTTAATTTTTTGACTTACAATATTATTAAAAGGTAATTTTAGGAAACATTATAATTATTATAATTAAAGGAATTAATAGGGATAAGTTGCAATACGAAGGAAAGTAACAACATAATTATTACCATTAAAAGGAATTAATAGGGATAAGTCGCAATATGAAGGAAAGTAATAATATGAATAAAGGAAGGGTTATGGGTAAAATATGACAAGATAAGTATTTCAGGGGAAGGTTTCCTTTGTATATGTGTATAGTATGAATTTCGTGTATTTGTGACTATATGGTATACGTATATTGTATGTATTTCTAACCGTATTTTGCAGGTATTTTATACGTATTGTATACGTATTGTTATACGTACTTTATACGTATTCCGTACGTATTCCGTATGTATTTTTGTACGTATTCCGTATGTATTTTTTTGTACGTATTCCGTATGTATTTTTGTACGTATTTTTGTACGTATTCCGTATGTATTTTGTACGTATTTTCGTACGTATTTCGTATGTATTTTTTTACGTATTTCTAAGTATTTCTGCATTATTTTTCCGCATGATGTTGGTCACTTTCGAGTGGTATAAGTTTAGTTTGGAGTTTGAGTCAAGTTAAGATGAACAAGATTGGATTAGAAGTTAAGCTATGACGATAAGGAATTGAATTGAGGATTGGAATAGAACAGAATTGAATTGAATTGAAAAGATGATTAACTATGAAGTGACCACTTATCTAGTGGCTCATGTGCCATGAACATAGGTATAGTCAAAGCCACTGTCCTATCTTCGGATTGGGGACAGTTCTTGATCCCAGTGCTTGGGGAGTAGATCCTTGTGGTTGACCCGGCATGAGCAAGGAAAGTTGGGGGGAGTAGATCCTTGTGGTTGACCTGGCATGACCACTTATCTAGTGGCTCATGTGCCATGAACAAGGAAAGTTGGCTGAGCTGAGCTGAAGGTCTTATTAAGGATGGCTTGTACGATTGTTTTCCGCTGCGTACTTGATGTGATTGCTTGTTGACTTCTTTGCATGATGACTTGTTCGACAGTTCAGATGATCTGTTCTGATTATTATGTTTCTAATTGTGTTCTACTGATTAAGTAGAACAATCTAATTACTCACCACTGACTGTGGACCCCCCCCATTCTATTTCAGGTACAGGTGGTGCTTGAGTTTAGGCTACGTATGGGTTGGGATTGTGAGCTAGCCAGCTTAGAAGTGACCCGATGTCTAGTTTAGATTATGTTTATTTGAATTAGTAGTTTATTCTTTATTTTGTAATAGTAAAGGATATTGGTTTGATATTTATTTTGGGATTATCTAACAGTTTTTAATGAATAATATGATTAAGTTTTAGAGCTTCCGCTGTAGTTTATGAACCTAACTTTGAAGTTTTAGAAGTTAATGATCTTTGATTGTTGTTTTCTCCGAAAACAACGCTGCTTAATTACAGGTCGTTACAAAAAGCCAGAAAATGTGACAGAGCTTATAAAACCATTCATTTGAAAATTATAGTAAAGAATTTTTCCTCCATGCTTCATCGAATTTGTCTTGCAAGCCTAATTTATTTTGTACTGATAATGGTCCTTAGTTGATGTCCATGTGAAATGTTTGTTTTCCTCCTAAATGATCTTCATGTTTCTTCTTTACGAAAATGTGGAAAAGCTTATAAAATCATTCATTTTAAAATTATAGTAAAGAATTTTTGCTCCATGCTTCATGTAATTTGTCTTGCAGGCCTAATTTATTTTGTACTTTTATTTTGTATTTTTTAGGCATTTGCGTATTATACATTTTTAGATTTTTGTTTCCTGAATTTTAGAGTTTTTTTTTTGCCATTGTTGCTTCGCATTTATTTATTTTGAGGATTTTTTTTTCATTAGTTGAGAGTAGAATAGAGAATTTCCTTTTTAAAAACTATATATTTTTTGCTCTATAGTTAGATGTGTAATCTGTAATGAATACAAATTATTGCTTTATATCGATTATTGTTAATTGATTAATGTTGTATCTTATTAATTGAGTCAGTAAATTCAATTTCTATCTCTTAAATTGTCCTATAAACTGTAATGTACTTAAAATAATTGGTTGAGTTTTATTGAATATTTCAGTTAACCAATGCAAGTAAAGGGTGTATTACAACAGGATCAAGTCTATCGAGGAAGTTGAGTAATTGAGGAAATGTCGTTTCGAGGTGCCTATTGAAATGTTAGTAATCGAGTTGGTTTTGTGTTTTTTTTTTTTTTTTTTTGCAGGTGAATGATGGGTCGTGTGTGTCGAATATGCAGTGTGTGGTGAGCTTGCTTGGATGCTGAAGGTTATGATCAGGTGATCTACTCCTATCTATTGATGAAGATGATGTTAATTTGGTTGGCAATAAATCACTAAATGTACACTTTTCCTTTTTTTCTTTGTTCTTTCTTTCTGAATTTTATTTTTCAACATTGATCTGATCTTGTTTCTCCTCTTCTACTACACCATCGAATATATAATAATGTAGGAGCTGAATTGTCTAACACAAGAGAGCTGAAATCAACCCCCAAATTAGAGAGTTTTCGTCTTCCTGCTGCAAAAATTCACAACAAGAAAATCTGATTCGGCCGACCGCATTTACCGACCGACAATAATATTACCGACAAGAAAACAGTCATAAATTTTTTCATATTGTCCTTACAGTCGGAAAAAAATTTACCGACCGACACAATGGTCGGTAGCGATCGGTAAACACCGACGTACTATGACGGTCGGTGTTTACCGACCACTATCGACCGTTGTGTCGGTCGGTACAAGCTTTTATTTTTTTAAAATTAAGTCGGCTCAAACCCGACTCCTCTTTCTTTCCAAGCCCACCTACGCACTCTCGCTCCTTTTCTCTCTCGTCTTTCTCTCGATCCCCTCACTCCTTTTTCTTTCTCTTCACTCGGGCGACACCGACACCGCGCCCTCACCGCTCGACGCTCGAGCCCTCGCCGATTGCGACCGCCCTCCTCCGCCGGCTGCCGACGCTTGCCGCCCTCTTTCTCTTTCTATTTCGCTTTCTCTTTCTCCCTCCTCCGCCTGCCGTCGTGCTTCTTTCCCCCTCCTTCACCTACCGCCCTCCTCCGCCTCCACTGCTGCCTTCCCTCATTCCCTTTCCCGCCGATTTCGTAGTGGTGGTAATGGTTTTGCTTTTTTTTTTTGTATTTTTTAGGGTTAATTGTTTTTTCAATTGCAGCGCCACCCTTCGCCGCCGACTCAATGTTGCTGCCCTCTCCGCATGGTAAGGTTTTTTTTTTTTCCTTTTTTTAATTTATGTATTTTTTTTATTTTTCTTTTTTTTTTTTATAAAATTAAAGTGTTTGAAGGTTATAATGTAGAATGTGTACGTATGTATTTATTTCAGAAATTAAAGTGTATGTATGTATATGTATTTTTTTTTTTTTTGAAGCTTTGAATTTTTTGAATTTTTGGTATGAATATGTTATGTATGTATGTATGTATGTATATGCAATGTATGTATGTGTACGTATTATGGGTTTTTTTTTTTTTTACAAAAAAAAAATTAAAGTGTATGTATGTTTGAATGTAGAATGTGTATGTAAGTATTTTTTTTTTTCAAAAACTAAAGTGTATGTATGTATATGTATTTTTTTTTGAAGCTTTGAATTTTATTTTTATTTTTTGGCATGAATATGTTATGTACGTATGTATGTGTACGTATTATTGGCTTTTTTTAATATGTATGTGTGTTTGTATATGTATGTGTGAATATGTGTATGTATATGTATGTGTGAATAAGAATCACCTAATTGATAGGAATTGAGTTAATTTTTCATGTATAACGAGTCGAGTTCTTGAGTGAGCTTTGATAACTTAGTTATGTACGCTCATTGATAGTTATTGTCGTCGAATTATTTTGAGTCATAATTATTTAAATGCTACATACCTTTAAAACTCAACAAACTTGTTCCCCATAGCTTTGAATAATGAAAATAAACTTGTTAAATAATATATTAACGCTTATTGTTTAGTTTTGGATGTATGACTTTTATTATTTGCGTTTGTTAATTCTTGTGCATGCTCAGGGCAATATTCGTTATTGGTTAATTGTGGTACGTTTTCATACCATCATTTTACTTGTGATTGTGATTTATGCCAATAACTATTAACCGTCCGAATAATTTACTCACTACTTTATGCAGGAACATGTCATCAAAACGGTGTGGTGGTCCGAAAGACACATCTCGGTCCCTGTCGCACTCGGAGGCTCAGAGCCAAGACTTCCCGCCCCGCCAGCATTCTCTCGCTCAGTCTTCGGTTGATCCTACTCGGACTTTTCATCCTACTGGGTCTAGCCGATATTGCATCCTGGTGACCTTCATCGTCGTGTTGAGTCGTCTAGGAGACGGTCGGTGATTTCACCTTCCTTTTCTTTTCAGCCTCGTCTTCTGGATCACGGGACAGCTCGTCAACTCTAGTTTAACGCTCCATCGTTCGAGGCTCCACGGTTCTAGGATCCTCAGTTTACATTACTGCCACCACCACCGCTTCGGCCTCAGTATCGTCCTCTTCTTCCTCAGGCATCTGTCTCAGGCTGCTATGTCTCAGCCTATGTCGTCTCCGTTTTATCCTACTCCTTCGTCTGAGACTACTCCGACGTCTGAGACTACTCCATCTCTGCCTCAGCTCACTCCTTTGTATCACTCTACTCTGTTGAACCATGTTTGATTTGAATGATGACAAACCAGTCCTCTATACTTGATGTCTATGAATAATTGTATATGAACAGGTTGAATCAAGTGAGGACTCATCAAGGCAATCATGAAGGCCTTGAGATACTTGAAGATCAGAAGCTAAGAGCTTGGAGCCTTTTATTTTTATACTTCTAAGATCTTCATGTAAAATAGGCTTAAGAAAGTATTCTTATTGTTTTTAAGTAAAGAGCAAAAAGACTTTAAGTGTACATCTAGTAAAGAGAACAGGCAAAGAACAGTTCCCTTTGCCAGATGTAGACTTAGTAGTACTGAGACCACTGTGTGAACAGACCTCAGTATTACGCACGTGATCCGTACAGATTTTCGAGTTCAAAAATCATTTTGAAAATTATTTGAAAAATTTGGATCACTTGTACTTTGGAAATCTGCCAAATTGATTTGCAAAATCAGCTCATTAAATACAATGTACTTTGTTTGGACTTTAGTGTATATCTCTCTTCCCATAGTGGAAAGTGACAAAGTCTGAAACTAGAACACTGCACTTGTGACAGCTGAAGTGGTTTGCACAATTTAGGCAAGTCTCAAAACACACTTCTAGGGCACAGTTTTTCCTTGTCTATATAAACAATCTTTGTAAAAAACCCTAGAAGACTTTCGCTCTCCAAAGAAAACCAAGTCATACTTTGTGAGAGTCTATCCCTAGTCCAAAACTATCTCGATATCCATCTTTAAGAGAAAAGCTTACGGAGATTTAATTTTGTAATATTTGAACCACTTAGAGGGAAGTGCTTGGGGAGTGTTCTGTGAACACTGAGTGAACTGTTAGAGTTAACAGTTGGGGAATTAAGTGTTACATAGTTGTAGCATTTAATTGAGTGTGTAACCTTGTTATTATTCTGAGTTGATTAATAATATTGGTGAGAGAGTGGAGGACGTAGGCTTGTTTAGAAGCCGAACCTCGTTAAATCTTTGTGTCCTTACTCTTACTTACTGTTCTCTCGTTGTTCTCACAAAAGTATAAACAAAACTTGAAAACGAATGAAAAAACATACATACTCAATTCAACCCCTCCTTCTTGAGTATACATTGAACTAACATACTCCTCTGCCTGAGTCCGACACAAGAACCCGAGCAACATACTGGTGAGGTTGAGGGTGGCGACAAGGATCAAGGCGAAGCTTCTACGTCCACAGATGGGGTTCGAGAATTGGACCTGGATGGCCTATGGTGAGTTTTGGTGTAATTTTTTAATGTTTTGACTATTGAAATTAAGTTGTATTCATATGTTGTTTAATCTTACTATGTTTCTTGTGCAAGGTTTGATAAGGAAGTGTAGTTCGATCAATAACACACGTCATTAAGTCTTACGTCCATCAGCCTTGGAAGAATTACACTGAGGTACATCAGGCGACCAAGGTACATTGATGGCCTTAGTATCGTCCTCTTCTTCCTCAGGCATCTGTCTCAGGCTGCTATGTCTCAGCCTATGTCGTCTCCGTTTTATCCTACTCCTTCGTCTGAGACTACTCCGACGTCTGAGACTACTCCATCTCTGCCTCAGCTCACTCCTTTGTATCACTCTACTCTGTTGAACCATGTTTGATTTGAATGATGACAAACCAGTCCTCTATACTTGATGTCTATGAATAATTGTATATGAACAGGTTGAATCAAGTGAGGACTCATCAAGGCAATCATGAAGGCCTTGAGATACTTGAAGATCAGAAGCCAAGAGCTTGGAGCCTTTTATTTTTATACTTCTAGGATCTTCATGTAAAATAGGCTTAAGAAAGTATTCTTATTGTTTTTAAGTAAAGAGCAAAAAGACTTTAAGTGTACATCTAGTAAAGAGAACAGGCAAAGAACAGTTCCCTTTACCAGATGTAGACTTAGTAGTACTGAGACCACTGTGGGAACAGACCTCAGTATTACGCACGTGATCCGTACAGATTTTCGAGTTCAAAAATCATTTTGAAAATTATTTGAAAAATTTGGATCACTTGTACTTTGGAAATCTGCCAAATTGATTTGCAAAATCAGCTCATTAAATGCAATGTACTTTGTTTGGACTTTAGTGTATATCTCTCTTCCCATAGTGGAAAGTGACAAAGTCTGAAACTAGAACACTGCACTTGTGTCAGCTGAAGTGGTTTGCACAATTTAGGCAAGTCTCCAAACACACTTCTAGGGCACGATTTTTCCTTTTCTATATAAACAATCTTTGTAAAAAACCCTAGAAGACTTTCGCTCTCCAAAGAAAACCAAGTCATACTTTCTGAGAGTCTATCCCTAGTCCAAAACTATCTCCATATCCATCTTTAAGAGAAAAGCTTACGGAGATTTAAGTTTGTAATATTTGAACCACTTAGAGGGAAGTGGTTGGGGAGTGTTCTGTGAACACTGAGTGAACTGTTAGAGTTAACAGTTGGGGAATTAAGTGTTACATAGTTGTAGCATTTAATTGAGTGTGTAACCTTGTTATTATTCTGAGTTGATTAATAATATTGGTGAGAGAGTGGAGGATGTAGGCTTGTTTAGAAGCCGAACCTCGTTAAATCTTTGTGTCCTTACTCTTTACTTATTGTTCTCTCGTTGTTCTCACAAAAGTATAAACAAAACTTGAAAACGAATGAAAAAACATACATACTCAATTCAACCCCCCCTTCTTGAGTATACATTGAACTAACAATTGGTATCAGAGCCTAACTTCTCAAAAGGTTAACTACCTAGAGGAGCAAGAAGATGTCTACTCAAGAATCAAACAGTTCAAGACTCCCCAAGTTCAATGGCACTAACTACTCTTGGTGGAAAAATTGCATGAAAAATCTTATCATTGGGATAGATTATGAGTGCTGGATGATTGTCAAAAATGGACCCACGTCCATCCACAAGAAGAGTTAGGAAGGGCTCATGGTTCCAAAGACAGAAGAAGAGTACACAAGTGAAGACTACAAGAAGCTGGAGAAAAATGCAAAGGCAATGTCACTTGTCCAACAAGGAATTTCTGAATGTGAGGTGAATCGAATTCTAGCTTGTTCTTCTGCTAAAGAAATATGGGATACACTAGAGCTTGCATATGAAGGCAACTCTAAGGTGAGAAGGTCAAAAATTGACATGCTTATGTCAAAATATGAAGTCTTTGAAATGACTAGAGATGAAAATATAAAGGACATGTTTACAAGGTTCATGAACATTGTAAATGAACTAAAGTCATTGGGAAAGACCTTCTCAAGTGAAGAGTTGGTGAGGGAAATGTTGAGAAGCTTATCAGGGAAGTGGATGCCCAAGGTTACAGCCATACAAGAAGCAAAGGATCTGTCCTCACTATCTCTAGAACAACTTATTGGTTCCTTGATGACCCATGAGATGTTGGTAGATTCAAAGGCTGAATCTAGCTCAAAAAACAAGGAAATGGTCCTCAAAGCAGAGGAATCTGAGGATGATGAAGATGATATAAGTCTCATGGCCAGAAGGTTTGAAAAATACCTTAGGACAAAGTCCAAAGGTAAGTTTGTAAAAGGAAGGAACAGTTCTGGACAGTTCAGGAAAACCAGTTCCAATGCTGGTTGCTTTAAATGTGGGGAAATGGGGCACAGAATCAAGGAGTGTCCAATATGGAAAAATCCCAAAGGAAATCCTGGAGTCCAGACTGAGAAGAAGGCTTTCAAAAGAGCTATGTTGGCTGCAGTTTGGGGAGATTCAGATTCAGAAAATGAGGAAGATGAAGAAGAAGCAAATCTCTGTCTGACTGCTCTCACATGCACAGACCAGTCTGAGGACTGTTTGCAAGAAGAAAAAGTTCTCTGTCTCATGGCTGGTGGAAGTACTTCAGATGACAACCAGGTATGTTTTAATGATTTAAAGGCAAATATGCATAATCTAGATAGAGATGAACTACTTGACTATCTTGAATTCACTATTGATCAATGCATTAGTGTTGGGTCTGCTTATCAGAACAACAAAAAGAAATTAAAAGAAACAGTTCGAGAGTATGAAATATGTGGTGCTAGATATGCTGAACTTGAGTTTATTTGTGAAGAACTTAAAGAAAAAATTTCTGAACTTGAAATAACAGCAGATCACCATAAAATGGAACTTGAGACATTAAACTCCAAACCAGTTCCTAAAGAGGATGAACTTTTTGAAAAAATTGAAAGGGGGTTTAATGAGCTCAAGAAATTTATCACACATAATTCAAACTTTGAACTGCTAAAAGACACATGTACCTTGAGTAAATCTGATGTCATACTTGCATATGACCATTTAATTGAAAAACTTGAAGATTTACACAAGGAACATAGTGAGCTCAAGAGATCTGAAGAGACTGGTTCTCCCGCTGCCTTTGATGAGGTTTTAGATGTTTTACATGATGAGTGCATAGCCAAGATATGTGATCTTGAGGCTGAACTCATCTTGCTAAAACAAGAAAACGCCAAGAAGACCAGTGACGAACCAGATCCCTCCCTGGTCTCAAGACTACAAGATGAACTTCAAAAGACTAGACTTGACTTGAAATCTTTTGAGAAACAAAATGAAGTTCAACTTAAGAGGCTTGAGAACAAGGAAAATGAGCTAACAGATTGTATGAACCAATTGAACAAAATGTTAGATGCTCAGAAAACCCTAAACATCCTCACATCCCAACCTGGAAATTCTCAAAGGTTTGGTTTAGGGTATTCTGGATCTAGTTCTATAACTGTTCTTGGCAGAGACAACACATGGTTAAATGAATTCAAGAAAGGCAAGTATATATTTGCCAAGGATATGCATGTTTGTACCTATTGTGGTAAAAGTGGTCATGTTGCTAACAAATGTTTCACCAAAAGGAAACATGACAAGAAAAATAAAACCTACATCCAACAAGTGTGGGTTAGGAAGGTCAAAGTTGAGAGTGTTTCAAAGAACAAGGAACCCAAGCTGGTCTGGGTTCCTAAAACTAACCTTTAGTTTGCTTGTGCAGGTACGAGTGAAAGGAAAGCCATATTGGTATTTGGACAGTGGTTGCTCAAGACACATGTCCGGGGATAAAGAACAATTCCTTTCACTCACTGCATTCGAGGGAGGGCACGTGACATTTGGTGACAATAGCAAAGGACTTATCAAAGGAGTAGGTAAGGTTGGTAAGTCACTCTCCCAAGCAATTGACAATGTTTACTATGTAGAAGATTTGAAACATAACCTTCTGAGCATATCTCAACTATGTGACAAGGGAAATAAAGTGAACTTTGAATCAAACACTTGTCACATAGTGAACTCGGGAACTGGTCTGTGAAGGAACAAGGCATAACAATGTGTACATTACATACTTAAGTCAAATTCCACAGAACAGTGCCCTTTGCCTTAGTGTTGTAGAGGATGACCAATGGCTTTGGCATAAAAGATTAGGACATGTTATCTTTACTTTGCTCAACAAGTTGAGAACACAAGAATTGGTGATAGGTTTACCTAACATCAAATATGTGGCAGACCAACTCTGTCAAGAGTGTGCAAAGTGCAAGCATGTAAGATCATCTTTTAAACCAAATAAAGTGGTTAGTTCCTCTAGACCATTTGAACTTGTACACATGGATTTATGTGGACCTATGCGTGTACAAAGTAGAAATGGCTTTAGTTATGTATTTGTCTTAGTTGATGATTACTCTCGTTTCACTTGGACCCTATTCTTGAAATACAAAGATGAAACTTTTGATGAATTTGAAATACTAGTGAAACAAGTCCAGAACAAGATCAACCATCAGTTAGCATCTATCAGATCTGATCATGGATCAGAGTTTGATAATGCTAGCTTCATAACCTATTGTATGGAGCATGGTGTTTCTCACAACTTCTCAGCCCCCAGAACTCCACAACAAAATGGAGTTGTTGAAAGAAAGAATCGCACTCTAGAAGAAATGGCCAGAACCATGCTTCTAGAGAGTGGTCTGTCCAAGAAATTTTGGGCTGATGCTGTGAGTACTTCATGCTACATACTCAATAGGGTTATGCTAAGACCAATACTAAGAAAAACACCTTATGAACTTCTAAGGGATCGAAAACCAAACATTGAACATTTAAGGATATTTGGTTGTAAGTGTTTTGTACACAACAATGGTAAGACCATTTTGGACAAGTTCGACCCCAGGAGTGATGAAGCTGTTTTTATAGGGTATTCTCCTCATAGCAAGGCATATAAAGTTTTCAAAAAAAGAACCTTGTGTGTTGAAGAGAGTATCCATGTATTGTTTGATGAAACTAACATGTTCAACAAGCCTGTGCAGGTAGATGATGATGAAGGCTTTAATATTGGAATGACAAATTTTACTGGAGCTGAACCAGAGAACACTGCTAAACCAGACCCTCAAACTCATCCTGAAAACAACAATGAGTCTGGTGCAGCAGAGGAAAATGCCAAACAGGTTGTTGAACACAGTGACTCTCCTGCCCATCCATTTGAAGATGAAGTGGGAGAGAACACTGAAGAAACTGGTCCACCCTCTCAAAATGAAAATGAAATAGGGGGAACCAGTACAGACATTGGTTCTAACTTAGGTGACTCAAATACTGTAAGAAAGAGTATGTTTAAACAAAGGAGCTCTCATCCTTCTGATCAAATCATCAGTGATTTATCAAAAGGAGTCCAAACTAGAAATTCTGTTTGGAAGAACTTCTGTGCGTATTTCTCCTTCTTATCTCACATAGAACCAACTGACTATAAGATTGCTCTAACTGATCCTGATTGGATCTTGGCCATGCAAGATGAGTTGGACCAGTTTGAAAGAAATCAGGTTTGGCATCTTGAACCAAGAACCAATGGGATGTCAGTTATTGGAACCAAATGGGTCTTCAGAAACAAAATGGATGACTCAGGTACTATAGTCAGAAACAAGGCCAGGCTAGTGGTTCAAGGGTTTAACCAACAAGAGGGAATAGACTATGATGAAACCTTTACTCCAGTAGTCAGGCTTGAGGCAATAAGAATTTTAATTGCATTTGCTGCCCACATGAACTTTAAACTCTTTCAAATGGATGTTAAAACTGCTTTTCTAAATGGTTATTTGAAAGAAGATGTGTATGTGGAACAGCCCCCTGGATTTGAGGATAGAGTTTGTCCAGATCATGTCTACAAATTAGACAAAGCTCTTTATGGCCTCAAACAAGCCCCTCGTGCTTGGTATGAGAGACTCTCTAGCTTTCTTATTGAAAATCATTATGAGAGAGGTTCAGTGGACAAAACTCTATTCTTAAAGAAAAGGGGAACAGATCTGTTAGTGGTCCAGGTATATGTTGATGATATTTTATTTGGAGCTACTAATTCTGTTTTGTGTGATGAGTTTGCAGACCTAATGAAGAGTGAATTTGAGATGAGTATGATGGGAGAACTTGGCTTCTTCCTAGGGCTTCAAATCAAGCAAGTGGATGATGGAATCATAATCCACCAACAAAAGTATCTCAAGAAACTGCTCAAGAGATATGGTCTGCAAGATAGCAAGTCCTATGACACATGATGTGTCGAGTTTGTACAAGTTATTTAGCTCCATTATAGTTTATTTATGTAATTAGTTTAGTGTAAATTTGCACATTTTGTTACTTTCAAGTTTAAACGAAAGTTTTACTTGAAATGTAAAGTTGTAGTGCATTTTACGATTTTTATTGCTTTTTAGGAATTAGTTTGTTTTTTTTTCTATGTTGCTCTTTTATTTTTGTTAGGCTTTGGTTCATTGCCCTTGAAGTGGTAGAAGATTTTAACGAGTTTTTGGTGAAGAATTGAAGAAGAAGAGCTTCGCAAAAGCCATGGTGTATAATGACGGTCAAAGAGACATTGAGAATGTTTACGACTAACTTCAAATGTTCATAACTTTCAGTATATGCATTGTTTTTGTATGATTCAAGTTGGAGGTGATAGCTTTCTTCAAGAGCTTTCCAACGACTGGTCATAAGCTCAATTTGGATGAGAAACGAGGGAGATATGATTGTTTTAGTCTGAGCTGTCAGGCCCTCCTCGCGAGTCGCGACTATTTCTCGCGAGTCGCGACCCAGCTTTGGGGTGCCTCACCAGAGCAGAGCAGAGCAGAGCAGGGCAAGACAGAGCAGATTTGGGTCAGTAGCTTCTCGCGAGTCGCGAGTTTTGGTCGCGAGTCGCGACCCCTGTGCGGTGGCTGTTGTTTTGTTTTCTTCTCTTGCAAGTTGGCTTGTTTTCTTTTGTTTTGATTGGTTGAATGTTGAGGCACGTAGGCAAGGCAGTAATAAGTGAGGAGAGAGGTTAAGAAGGGTAAGAACATATCCTATTTTGACACTTAGAATTTTTACACAACTCCTTCCTCTCTACTTAGCTTCTCACCATTTTTGCTCTTTGAATGAGCTTCAAAGCTTTGTGTATTTTGTTTTCCATGAAGCTTGTAGCTTAAACTTTATCTTGGTGAAGATTTATTGAAGCTTCCTCTATTGTATTGTGAGAATTCTACTCTTTATTTATATTTGATTATCACTTGTTTTTCATGTTTGAATATGTTGGTTTGTTGCATAGCTTGCTAGGAGTACTACTAGTATTGTTGTGTTGATGAATTATTGCTAGATTTGTGATTTGCCTTGCTAAGGAAATCCCTTGTCAATTAGTAGCAAGTTAGGGTTTGGTTTGGATGTGCTACATCCTTATTTCTCCTTAAGAATTCAAGTGTGTTGTTATATGTTAAAAGCTTTTTTAACATAAACGATCTTAATGTTCTCTTCTCTTAATGCTATTCTCGGATTGAACTTAGAAGCCGATCTTCTAGGTTGCCTTTGAATAAGGGTTTTGTAGTATTGGAAATTTTACTACTTAGCTAATCATAAGGAGATTAGAAGATTTATTCTTCACATTAGGTAACCAAGATTATAGATTTTGAGGTGTTTCCGATGATCGATACTCTAGTCGAAGTGGATATTAATCGGATCCAAGACCTCCTTCTTTGATTTCTAATTAACCGATTGTTGAACATATTTATTCTAAATCAATTCCATTGTTTTTATTGAGTTTCTGAATTAGTTTAATCATTAGCTTAACAAATTTATAAACCCCCTCTTTTTACCATTTTAGTTTATTTCATTTTAGTTTAATTCAAGTACATTTAAGTAATCCTAGTTCCCTGTGGATACGAACCTTGCTTCCCTGCTACATTTATTTGTATTAGAAAGTAAGAGAATTATATTTGGTTTTGGCGCATACGACAAGGGCCTGCCAAATTTTGGCGCCGTTGCCGGGGAACTCTGAGTTACTTGTGTATTTGGTGTTAAACTTGAGTGATTTCTTTTGTTCTTGTGTTTTCTTTCTTTTCTTCTTTTCTTTTTCTATGTCATTGCCAATCTTTTTCTCAATTTAATCTTGCATATGAGTGGTATCCTTCAAAATGGCTAGTTTCTATGTACCCCAATTTGAGGATGAGGCCTTTTGGAGGTATTTCATTCGTTTGCAGGATCCACTTCTAGTCCCTTGTAATTGTGAGTTGTGGGAGATTTGTGAGGCGATTTATGAAGGGTTGAATTATTCAACAAGACTTGTAGTTGAGGATATGTTCAATGGGGCATTCCGATCTTTATCTTATGGTGAAGCTTGGGACTATTACCATTGGCTATCTCAAGACACACATGAATGGGATAGAGCTATGGGATTCCAAAACCAAGGGTGCTCAACAACATTTAACCCAAACTCTATCACCCTCAATCCGGGTTGGGAGGGTCATATGAATATTACCGATGAAAACCAACAAAATGACAACCCACCCCACCACCCACAACATAACCAACCTCCACATTATAATGGACTAACCCAATTACTTTACCAAGGACCTTCTTCGAGCCAAGCTTTGCACTCGAGATCCTCAACCGAGGAAATGCTTAACCTCTTAACAAAAAATGTCTTGGAGATGCAACATAATATGGTTCAATTTCAAGAAGAAACATATTTCAACATCAAAAACTTGGAAAGGCAATTGGGCCAAGTTTCGGGGCTCGTTACCAGGGTAGAGAGCATATGGGAATCGGGTGAGCTCCCAATTCAAATGGGGTCTCAATCGAAACCTAAAATGGCTTACTTTGAGGATGAGGATACCATCCTTGAAACTAAAGAGATGAATCCATCTTGTGAGGATGGTGATGTGGTAGAAAAGAACACAGTGGATGATGAAGTGTTGGATGAGTCAATTGAAGCTTTAGTGTCTGTTGAGACACGTGAGGTGTCTTGTGGGGAAACTTCTTCCATTCTACTCCCTCATGTGTGTTTTTCCAAAAAACATGATCTCATACCTTCCTTCCCCTTGTTTCTACCTCATTTTATTCATGCCCCTCTTCTTGAGGAGTTTTCCACTTATTTATATCCTCCTCATTCCCTTGTCCAAGCCACGGAGGAAGTGAAAGCTTGTGATTGTGACATTTTTCCTTCCTTTCCTTCTTTTCATTTTAATTTCCCTTTTTCTACTTCTCATTTTCTTGTTTCTTCTTTTGTTTCTTTTCATTCCTTTTCCAACCTCCCCCAGTCTTACTTTAGCATTGCTTTAACCCTTGTTTCTGCTTTGCTATTCTTGTTTACCAACTTGGTAAATTCTGCATTTTGGGCCGTTGCGCATGACAAGCTTTTGCGGTCATTGAGGTGTTATTTACTAAATAACACTTGACCTTGGGGATTTCTCCCCTTTCCTAACCCCTAAACATTGAGGACAATGTCAATTTTAAGTGTGGGGTGTAGGAAATCCATCCTTGTACATATTTCTTTTTGCTTGAAAAAAAAAAAACAAAAAAAAAAAACAAAAAAAAAAATAAAAATAAAAAGAGAGAATAAAAAATCCCGCTGAGTTGAAAACCCGCAAGGGCGGGCAACTCGGGTAAAAATGGGGGCCTTTGATAGGTTGAAAACATGAGAGGACAACCTATGCAACATTTAAGGCTAATTGAGCAGGTGAGTTGTGAGCTTAAAAAAAATTGAGATGAAAAAAAAATAGAGAGAAAAAGAATAGACACTAATTTTTGGGTCATTGAAGTTTGATTTGGTGAGAACACTTGTTCTTGTCCTTTTTCTTTCATTTTTGTTCATTTCTGAGGTTGATGAACCTTGTTTGGATTGTTTTCGTTCTTAACGGTTCATTAGCTTGTGTTTGTGTTTCATTTTGAGTTTGTTTTGGTACAAAACCATGAGTCTAATGCTTGTAGTTATTTGTTTTGGTTTGGTATGAAAACAACTCATTAGGACTTTTTGTTAGGAGTTGTAACTTTGCAAAATTTTGGTCTATGACACTTGTTTTTACTATCTCATTTTATTTACTCGAGGACGAGTAAAGCCTAAGTGTGGGGGTATTTGATGTGTCGAGTTTGTACAAGTTATTTAGCTCCATTATAGTTTATTTATGTAATTAGTTTAGTGTAAATTTGCACATTTTGTTACTTTCAAGTTTAAACGAAAGTTTTACTTGAAATGTAAAGTTGTAGTGCATTTTACGATTTTTATTGCTTTTTAGGAATTAGTTTGTTTTTTTTTCTATGTTGCTCTTTTATTTTTGTTAGGCTTTGGTTCATTGCCCTTGAAGTGGTAGAAGATTTTAACGAGTTTTTGGTGAAGAATTGAAGAAGAAGAGCTTCGCAAAAGCCATGGTGTATAATGACGGTCAAAGAGACATTGAGAATGTTTACGACTAACTTCAAATGTTCATAACTTTCAGTATATGCATTGTTTTTGTATGATTCAAGTTGGAGGTGATAGCTTTCTTCAAGAGCTTTCCAACGACTGGTCATAAGCTCAATTTGGATGAGAAACGAGGGAGATATGATTGTTTTAGTCTGAGCTGTCAGGCCCTCCTCGCGAGTCGCGACTATTTCTCGCGAGTCGCGACCCAGCTTTGGGGTGCCTCACCAGAGCAGAGCAGAGCAGAGCAGGGCAAGACAGAGCAGATTTGGGTCAGTAGCTTCTCGCGAGTCGCGAGTTTTGGTCGCGAGTCGCGACCCCTGTGCGGTGGCTGTTGTTTTGTTTTCTTCTCTTGCAAGTTGGCTTGTTTTCTTTTGTTTTGATTGGTTGAATGTTGAGGCACGTAGGCAAGGCAGTAATAAGTGAGGAGAGAGGTTAAGAAGGGTAAGAACATATCCTATTTTGACACTTAGAATTTTTACACAACTCCTTCCTCTCTACTTAGCTTCTCACCATTTTTGCTCTTTGAATGAGCTTCAAAGCTTTGTGTATTTTGTTTTCCATGAAGCTTGTAGCTTAAACTTTATCTTGGTGAAGATTTATTGAAGCTTCCTCTATTGTATTGTGAGAATTCTACTCTTTATTTATATTTGATTATCACTTGTTTTTCATGTTTGAATATGTTGGTTTGTTGCATAGCTTGCTAGGAGTACTACTAGTATTGTTGTGTTGATGAATTATTGCTAGATTTGTGATTTGCCTTGCTAAGGAAATCCCTTGTCAATTAGTAGCAAGTTAGGGTTTGGTTTGGATGTGCTACATCCTTATTTCTCCTTAAGAATTCAAGTGTGTTGTTATATGTTAAAAGCTTTTTTAACATAAACGATCTTAATGTTCTCTTCTCTTAATGCTATTCTCGGATTGAACTTAGAAGCCGATCTTCTAGGTTGTCTTTGAATAAGGGTTTTGTAGTATTGGAAATTTTACTACTTAGCTAATCATAAGGAGATTAGAAGATTTATTCTTCACATTAGGTAACCAAGATTATAGATTTTGAGGTGTTTCCGATGATCGATACTCTAGTCGAAGTGGATATTAATCGGATCCAAGACCTCCTTCTTTGATTTCTAATTAACCGATTGTTGAACATATTTATTCTAAATCAATTCCATTGTTTTTATTGAGTTTCTGAATTAGTTTAATCATTAGCTTAACAAATTTATAAACCCCCTCTTTTTACCATTTTAGTTTATTTCATTTTAGTTTAATTCAAGTACATTTAAGTAATCCTAGTTCCCGGTGGATACGAACCTTGCTTCCCTGCTACATTTATTTGTATTAGAAAGTAAGAGAATTATATTTGGTTTTGGCGCATACGACAAGGGCCTGCCAACACACCTATTCCTACCTCATCTAAATTGAGCCTAGATGAGAAAGGAAAGGATGTTGAGGATAAGCTATACAGAGGTATGATTGGCTCACTTCTATACTTAACAGCTAGTAGACCAAACATAGTGTTCTCAGTTGGGTTGTGTGCAAGATTTCAAAGCAACCCAAAAGAGTCTCATCTAAAAGCTGTTAAGAGAATTTTTAGGTACCTGGGTGGTACAGAGGACATGTGCTTATGGTATCCAAAGGGAAGCAATTTTGATCTTTTAGGATACACTGATGCTGATTATACTGGTTTTAGTGTGGACAGGAAGAGCACTTCAGGAATGGCTCACTTCTTAGGTTCTTGTCTCATTTCATGGGGATCTAAGAAACAAAATTCAGTGGCTCTATCCACAGCTGAATCAGAGTACATAGCTGCTGCTTTGTGCTGTGCTCAATTGCTTTGGATAAAGACACAACTTAAGGATTTTGGGGTCTGTTCCGGAAGTGTTCCCATATTGTGTGATAACACCAGTGCTATAAACATTTCAAAAATCCTGTCCAGCACTCTAAAACCAAACATATTGAAATCAGACATCATTTTCTCAGAGACAATGTTGAAAAAGGAAATGTGAATCTTGAATTTTGCAGATCTGAAGAACAATTGGCTGATATTTTTACTAAACCCCTGAGCAGGGAAGTGTTTGTCAAACTCCACACATTACTTGGTATGGTAAGGATTAGATCCTAGTTCCTTAGGACTTATCTTTCTCTTTTTGGCTATGTTTGACTTTTTGATCATTAGTGTAAATAAGCAGGGCTGGTTAACTCTTAAATGTCATTGATGCAAGTGGTCTCAAAATTCTTATGTTGATGCTGTTCCAATGTGTGGTGTCTCTAAGTTGCCTAACTGAAAGATGCCTTAAGTTTTTAATATATATACAGATCAGCGTTAGACCATCGTCAAACCAGTTCCCCACATCGGTTATATCAGTTACTGCTGAATCCTCGATTTTGAAATTGAGGGGTTAAGTGTTCTGACACATGACCGTTGTAAACAGTGTAGAATTAACTTCTACTTTATCTGTTCGAATAACTACCGGTTTTCTCCATTTTAATTCACTTTTTCACATTGATTTCTCTCTAACTGTCTCTCTCTCTCAAAGTAATCCTTTCTCTCAAACCCTAAGCACCATCATCAAAATCCTCTTTAAGAATTCAAATTCGGTTTCTTTCTCTCTCCTTCATCAAATCTGCTGATCTAATCAAAATGGGAAGAAAGAAAAGCAAGGCTGCAAGAAAGAAAAGTCGTGGATTAAGCCAATCTCCAAATTTCACACCCTCTAAGGCTGAGATAGAATCAGAAAATGTAGTGGTTGCTGAACACCACCACACAGAAGAAAAGGAAGAAAAAATCAAGGATCAAACCACAACAGAAACAATTGCTAAATCTAAAGGCACATGCAAGCCTAATGAGAAATCTACCCCTCCACCAAGCCCTAAATCATCACCACCACCTTCTTCACAAAAATCACCACCACCTCAACCTCAGAAAACACCATCACCATCTAAGGAAATCACCCTCTCCATCACCCAAACAACTCTCATCACAGCCTACAAAACCTTCACCTCCACTAAAACCACCATCTCCCACAAAAGCCAAAACTCCTCCCCCACAGTCACCACTAAAATTCACAACTCCACCATCCTCTCCACCATAAAAAGACACAACCCCATTACCCTCTCCACCATCAGAAAAAACACCCACATCATCACCACAGACCACACAGAAACCAGTGCCAAGCACTGAAGAGAAGGAAGTTGAAAAGGAAGAAATGGAAAAGAAGGATGATGACACCAATGTTCAGGATATGGATGTCGAGATCACCGGTGTGGTACAAGGAGAAAAGGAACCAAGAAAAAGAACCAGGCCCTTGAGGACAAGGGTCTGTAAGGAAGAAATCAAGAAGGAACCTGCTGAAGTGGTTCCTGAAGAGAAGAAGGATGAAAAGAATAAAAGGGTGAAAAGTGTTGCCAAGAAGGGTAAAGCCTCAGAAAGTCCCAAGCCTGCAACCAAGCTCCCAATAGAAAAGAAGAGGAAAGCTGCCTCTACCTCTGACAAGACTCCTGCCAAAAAGAAAGGTAAGACCACTTCTGAACCACTAATTGAATTAAGTGGTAGGGGTGTCTTGTTTGGTTTTGCATGTCCTAAGTCTTGGACAAGTCAGTCCTTTCTAGAGGAGTTTAAAGAGGCAATAGAATTCCAGGGCTGGGAAGGGTTATTTGATAAGAGGCTTGATGTTTTTGAAACCTGTGTTGAAGAATTTTACTCTAAGTTGGGGAAGTTAGAGAAGGGGAAGGTCTGGAGTGAGGTCGAAGGGGTCGACATCACTCTTTCAAAGAAGAGTCTAGGGGAGATACTAGGTGTGCCTAGGGGTGGGTTCTGTGACTATTCCAAGGACAACTGGCCAACTATTCCTGAGGTCAGTACAGAACACATACAGACCACTCTCTTTACTGGTTCTCCAAATGATGGTGCTGGCTATGTTATTGGCCAATTAAGGGAACCGGTAATGAGGCTGTTCCATACAGTTGCCTCTAAGATAGTGCTCCCCGGGGCTCAGGGCAGAATGGATGTTAGGAAGATGGATGTTGTGATTATTTACTGTCTATATGAGAAAATTAAGTTGAGTCTCCCTGGTCTGATGCTAGCTCACATAGTTAGCATTTTGGAAAGGTCCAACCACTCTCTACCTTATGGAGCCTGGCTTACCTTGGTTTTCCAAAGTAGAAAGGTTCATCTGAGTGGTGAGGTCAAGAAAATTTCTATCCTCACCAACCAGATCCTAGGTCAGAAGGGGATGACCTTTGAGGGAGGCATGCTCAAGATGAGGGATGAAGACAGGGTCACAGGGGCCAGAAGGACAAGCAGTTCCAGGTCTGAGGAAGCTACTGGGTCACTGTCCAAAAAGGTGCAGACACATGGGGAACTACTGCAACAGATGATGGCTAGTGTCAATGCTCTGTGCACTTCTCTGGATGGCTCTATAAAGAACATAACAGCACGACTGGACTCCCATGAAGAAAAGCTTGTCTCCTCTTCCATCTTCAAGCCCAAGACCACCAAGAGACCAGTTCCCATCATAGCCCAAGTCAAGAAGAAGCAGCAGGAGCAGAGTGGCAGAAAATGAGGATAAGGATTCCACTGAGGATTCTGATGATGATGCTGACTCCACTTCTTCTTAGCCTATCCCTTTCCCTACTAACATTGATCTCAAACTTTCTTTTCTCTGGTTTCTCTAAACATTTACTCTGGTTTCTCTGAACAATTGCTACCTTTAGTTGTTGACCATTTCTGCTAAACAATTTCTCTGCAGAATGGTCTTGGTCTGTATATTTTATTAACTTCTGTGTTCACTTGAACAGTTTGGGATTGTGAGTTGCAGGTACTCACATGTGGGACAGCATCTCTAGAATGCTGTGTTAATATTATGCTTGTATTTGACTTTACTTGTTGCCTTCTCCTAATTTTGTGCTGTGATTGTTTTTGTCATTTGATGATGCCAAAAGGGGGAATAGGACAGGTGAAGTTCCTAGTATCAAGTGTAGCAACTTGAACAAGGTTCGGACCTTGTTAAGAGATGGCCCAGCTTTTTGCCTAGGAGTATCTTGAATTCAGATCAAGTGCTCCTACCCATCCCAACTGGAAGAAATTCTTCCAAGTGAAATTGAAAATTCTCTTGCTACATTTGATAATTGATAAGTCTTGCAGGTTACAGGTTTAATGCTGAAACTCAATAATAAATTGAGTAATGTGATGAGTGACTGACCACTGTAATCAGTCTAATTGTGCTTTAGTCTGCTGTATATTTTTTATTCTCTAAGATTATGAATCTGACTACAGGCACAGTGCAAGACCAGTTCCTCTGAACAGTTATTTTATTTTGAAATAATTGGATACTGTTCTCAGGGGGAACTTCATGGTTTGTCATCATCAAATAGGGGGAAATTGTTGAACCATGTTTGATTTGAATGATGACAAACCAGTCCTCTATACTTGATGTCTATGAATAATTGTATATGAACAGGTTGAATCAAGTGAGGACTCATCAAGGCAATCATGAAGGCCTTGAGATACTTGAAGATCAGAAGCCAAGAGCTTGGAGCCTTTTATTTTTATACTTCTAGGATCTTCATGTAAAATAGGCTTAAGAAAGTATTCTTATTGTTTTTAAGTAAAGAGCAAAAAGACTTTAAGTGTACATCTAGTAAAGAGAACAGGCAAAGAACAGTTCCCTTTGCCAGATGTAGACTTAGTAGTACTGAGACCACTGTGGGAACAGACCTCAGTATTACGCA
This sequence comes from Salicornia ramosissima, assembly GCA_951394345.1. Lineage (NCBI taxonomy): Eukaryota > Viridiplantae > Streptophyta > Magnoliopsida > Caryophyllales > Amaranthaceae > Salicornia > Salicornia ramosissima. Next base: position 22,777,746 of record OX596240.1, on the reverse strand, counting down.
CGTGATCCGTACAGATTTTCGAGTTCAAAAATCATTTTGAAAATTATTTGAAAAATTTGGATCACTTGTACTTTGGAAATCTGCCAAATTGATTTGCAAAATCAGCTCATTAAATGCAATGTACTTTGTTTGGACTTTAGTGTATATCTCTCTTCCCATAGTGGAAAGTGACAAAGTCTGAAACTAGAACACTGCACTTGTGACAGCTGAAGTGGTTTGCACAATTTAGGCAAGTCTCAAAACACACTTCTAGGGCACGGTTTTTCCTTGTCTATATAAACAATCTTTGTAAAAAACCCTAGAAGACTTTCGCTCTCCAAAGAAAACCAAGTCATACTTTGTGAGAGTCTATCCCTAGTCCAAAACTATCTCGATATCCATCTTTAAGAGAAAAGCTTACGGAGATTTAATTTTGTAATATTTGAACCACTTAGAGGGAAGTGCTTGGGGAGTGTTCTGTGAACACTGAGTGAACTGTTAGAGTTAACAGTTGGGGAATTAAGTGTTACATAGTTGTAGCATTTAATTGAGTGTGTAACCTTTTTATTATTCTGAGTTGATTAATAATATTGGTGAGAGAGTGGAGGACGTAGGCTTGTTTAGAAGCCGAACCTCGTTAAATCTTTGTGTCCTTACTCTTTACTTACTGTTCTCTCGTTGTTCTCACAAAAGTATAAACAGAACTTGAAAACGAATGAAAAAACATACATACTCAATTCAACCCCTCCTTCTTGAGTATACATTGAACTAACATACTTCTCTTCCTGAGTCCGACACAAGAACCCGAGCAACATACTGGTGAGGTTGAGGGTGGCGACAAGGATCAAGGCGAAGCTTCTACGTCCACAGATGGGGTTCGAGAATTGGACCTGGATGGCCTATGGTGAGTTTTGGTGTAATTTTTTAATGTTTTGACTATTGAAATTAAGTTGTATTCATATGTTGTTTAATCTTACTATGTTTCGTGTGCAAGGTTTGATAAGGAAGTGTAGTTCGATCAATAACACACGTCATTAACTCTTACGTCCATCAACCTTGGAAGAATTACACTGAGGTACATCAGGCGACCAAGGTACATTGGTGGGATATATGGAAGGTGAGAAAGACGAACTCTTTAATTTCATACATATTTTTTTTTAGTATAATCTCTTACATTAACATATTTCATTGTCTTTTGTCTAATGCAGAAACAGTACAATTATAGGCCTGAGCTCGAGGGCACAGTGCGGGATGCATATGAGATGACCAAGGCTGGATTACGGCTGAAGGACATATTCAACGAAACAGTGCACAAGCGGAAAAACCGACCAAATTTGCTTGGTGATGACATGTACAAGGCAATGAATCGTAGGCTCAATGACAACAAATTCAAGGAGAGGTCAGCTCGGGCGAAGGCAAACAGGAGAGCCGGCGACGATAGTTGCCGCGCCCTAGCCTCTCATAGCGCGGGATCTGTCTCCACCATTAAGCGAGCATATAAGCAATTGGTTAGTTTACTATTTCATTCAAGTAATGTAAATGCTCGTTCGTTAAAATTTTTTTATATTACCTACCCTTACGCACATCTGTTTGTGTTGACTAAGGCGAAAGGAGGGAAGTTGCCTGATGCTGCAGATCTCTTCCTTGATACTCACTTCAAGAAGCAACCAGGGAATGATTCGATTCCGATTAGCCAGAAGGCCAAGGAAGTGATGGTAATCCTTTCTTCTTTTTTTACTATGCATTTGATGTTTAGAGCGGAATTCCGGCTTCAAAGTCGAAGAGTAAGAATAGGATTGCTTTTTTATGATTTGCATTTGATGTTTAGAGCGGAATTCCGACTTATAAGTCGATGAGTACGAATAGGATTGCTTTATTATTACTTAGGATATGTTGTTTACAGCAAAAAATGGCCTAAAATGACAAGTGTTTACCTAAAATTGCGTTATGTCGTTATAACCAATGCGACCAACCCCTATTAAGCATAATAGTGTGTTATAGGATGTGTATAAGGTTTGAAATGTAGCAATCGATAGATATGTGACAAGTTAGGAGCGAAAATGCCAAAAAAAACCTAAAATGGCCTAAAATGACAAGTGTTTGCCTAAAATAGAGTTGTGTCGATATAACCAATGCGACCAGCCCCTAGTAAGCATAATAGTGTGTTATAGGACGTGTCTAAGGTTTGAAATCTAGCAATCGATAGACATATGACAAGTTAGGAGTGAAAATGCCAAAAAAAACAACCTAAAATGGCCTAAAATGACAAGTGTTTGCCTAAAATAGAGTTGTGTCGTTATAACCAACGCGACCAGCCCCTAGCAAGCATAATAGTGTGTTATAGGACGTGTCTAAGGTTTGAAATCTAGCAATCGATAGACATGTGACAAGTTAGGAGCGAAAATGCCAAAAAACCACCTAAAATGGCCTAAGATGACAAGTGTTTGCCTAAAATGGTGTTGTGTCGTTATAACCAACACAATCAGCCATTTGTAAGAATAATAGTGTGTTATAGGACGTGTATAAGGTTTGAAATCTAGCAATCGATAGAAATGTGACAAGTTAGGAGCGAAAATGCCAAAAAAAACAACCTAAAATGGCCTAAAATGACAAGTGTTTGCCTAAAATAGAGTTGTCGTTATAACCAACGCGACCAGCCCCTAGCAAGCATAATAGTGTGTTATAGGACGTGTCTAAGGTTTGAAATCTAGCAATCGATAGACATGTGACAAGTTAGGAGCGAAAATGCCAAAAAACCACCTAAAATGGCCTAAGATGACAAGTGTTTGCCTAAAATGGTGTTGTGTCGTTATAACCAACACAATCAGCCATTTTAAAGAATAATAGTGTGTTATAGGACGTGTATAAGGTTTGAAATCTAGCAATCGATAGAAATGTGACAAGTTAGGAGCGAAAATGCCAAAAAACCACCTAAAATGGCCTAAAATGACAAGTGTTTGCCTAAACGGGTGTTGTAGCGTTATAACAAACGTGATCATCAGCCCCTAATAAGAATAATAGTGTGTTACAGGATGTGTGTAAGGTTTGAAATGTAGCAATCGATAGACATGTGAAAGGTTAAGAGCGAAAATGCCAAAAAACCACCTAAAATGGCCTAAAATGATAAGTGTTTGCCTAAAATGGTGTTGTCTCATTATAACCAACGCGAACAACCCTTAGTAAGCATAATAGTGTGTTATAGGACGTGTCTAAGGTTTGAAATCTAGCAATCGATAGACATGTGACAAGTTAGGAGCGAAAATGCCAAAAAAAACCTAAAATGGCCTAAAATGACAAGTGTTTGCCTAAAATAGAGTTGTGTCGATATAACCAACGCGACCAGCCCCTAGTAAGCATAATAGTGTGTTATAGGACGTGTCTAAGGTTTGAAATCTAGCAATCGATAGACATATGACAAGTTAGGAGCGAAAATGCCAAAAAAAAAACCTAAAATGGCCTAAAATGACAAGTGTTTGCCTAAAATAGAGTTGTGTCGTTATAACCAACGCGACCAGCCCCTAGCAAGCATAATAGTGTGTTATAGGACGTGTCTAAGGTTTGAAATCTAGCAATCGATAGACATGTGATAAGTTAGGAGCGAAAATGCCAAAAAACCACCTAAAATGGCCTAAGATGACAAGTGTTTGCCTAAAATGGTGTTGTGTTGTTATAACCAACACAATCAGCCATTTGTAAGAATAATAGTGTGTTATAGGACGTGTATAAGGTTTGAAATCTAGCAATCGATAGAAATGTGACAAGTTAGGAGCGAAAATGCCAAAAAGCCACCTAAAATGGCCTAAAATGACAAGTGTTTGCCTAAACGGGTGTTGTAGCGTTATAACAAACGTGATCATCAGCCCCTAGTAAGAATAATAGTGTGTTACAGGATGTGTGTAAGGTTTGAAATGTAGCAATCGATAGACATGTGAAAGGTTATGTCGTTAAAAATAAAAGACTTATCAAAAGTAAATTTCTCCTACTCTCCAATTACAACTAGTGTAAAGGGCAAGTAAGGTTCGTATCCACAGAGAACGGATTTATGTTGATTTAATTGTGTTAATATGTATTTGGATTATTAAAGGGGAGAATCACTAATTCCTTAGTGATATTGGTAACAAGGGGGGTAAATTGGAGATTTTAGTGATAAAATAAACTAACAACTAATTGATTGCGGTAAAATTCTAGTTTTAAAGAATCTTAGGATTCGGTTACAACGACTCTGACTCGGCTAATTGAATTAGACTCTCAATTACCAAACCATTTCAATACTCAATTAATTATTGACAAGAGTAAACTCTTGTAGTCCCCTTAATTAGCTAGACAAGATAAATCGTAAATTGCCTAAAACCCTTAATGTTCAAAGAACACGCAGTGAACAAAAGCTTTAAGAACGGAGACACAATAAGAACGCAATTGTTTAGAGAATACGCAATAAACAATTAACGTTTAAACAAGCTCTACTAAATTGTTCACAATAAGAATACGCTTAAGCATGAACAAGATAGTTGCTACTCGAGGTTGAACACAATAATCGATTGTGTTCAAACCCTAGTAATGATTTTGTAAAATATAATAACAAGACAAAGATCAAGCTAAAACATTCAACAAAACCAATAACAATTCATATAAGAGCAAGTAAATAATTGAAGTAAAGAAATAGTTTAGAGTTAGAGAATCCTCACAAGGAGCCTTTTGGAATCATTGAAACCAATCCCAAGAACAAGTTTAAGCTACCATTTCCATTGATGAACCAAGATTCTTCATTGATTCCATGATTAAATATCAAAATTACAAACTAAAGATTTAATAGTTTTTATGTAATCTAAGGAGAAACTAGAGAGAATTTAAGCTAAGGAACTATTTGAACATGAAAAACTAGCCTTTTCTACAATGAAAAACCACTTTTCTATTTATACTAAACTAAATTATAACCTAGAAATCAAGTGGATGAAGCCGCGTGCAGAACAGAGCAGATGGGCGCTGGCAGCGCCCTCAAAGGCGCGGGGCGCGCCATTCCTTGGAGGGATACTGTGATGGGGGCGCGGGGCGCGCCCCAAAGGGCGCTGGGCGCGCCTTCTTCTTGATGCTCACTGCAATGGGGGCGCTGGCAGCGCCCTCTGAGGCGCGGGGCGCGCCCCTGTAGATTGTCTGCGCAGCTCGGACTAAAATAGCCATAACTCTCTTGTTCCTTAACGAAATAAGGCTTATGACCTACCGTTGGAAAGATCTTGAAGAGAGCTACAACCTCCAATTTGAATCACATAAATCCAATGAGTAGATTGGGAGATATTTCTATTTGAAGTTGGACTTACTGCATTTGAAGGTTCACAATAAGGCTTTTCTTTCCCTCTAATGCTTAATGATTTCTTCAAGTGTGTTTGGCGCATGATCAATGACTCCAAAAATGCTCCTAATGATGTTTCGTAGCTCAAGACTACAAGAACACATAAAACCAAACCGCAACTACAAACTACACTTATCCTAAAAAGCATTAAAAACTGTAAATTGCACTACAACTTTACATTTCAAGCCAAACTCTCGTTTAAACTCAAAAGTAACAAAATGTGCAATCTTATGCTAAACTAATTACATAAAGGAACTAAAAAGAAGTTAAATAACTCGTACAAACTGGACACATCAAAGGTTAAGAGCGAAAATGCCAAAAAACCACCTAAAATGGCCTAAAATGATAAGTGTTTGCCTAAAATGGTGTTGTCTCATTATAACCAACGCGAACAACCCTTAGTAAGCATAATAGTGTTTATAGGACGTGTCTAAGGTTTGAAATCTAGCAATCGATAGACATGTGACAAGTTAGGAGCGAAAATGCCAAAAAACTACCTAAAATGGCCTAAAATGACAAGTGTTTGCCTAGAAAGGTGTTGTGTCGTTATAACCTACGCGATTAGCCCCTAATAAGCATAATAGTGTGTTATAGGATGTGTGTAAGGTTTGAAATCTAGTAATTGATAGGCATGTGACAAGTTAGTAGCGAAAATGCCAAAAACCACCTAAAATGACAAGTGTTTGCCTAAAATGGTCTTGTGTCGTTATAACCAACGCGACCAGCTCCTAGTAAGCATAATAGTGTGTTATAGGACGTGTCTAAAGTTTGAAATCTAGCAATTGATAGACATGTGACAAGTTAGGAGCGAAAATGCCAAAAAACCACTTAAAATGGCCAAAAATGGCCTTTTCACGCCACAATCTTACCTTATCGTGTCTAAACGTGTGGAATCAAGACCTAAAAAGCTTAAATGAATAACATATGACATGATCGAGCTTTAAAACCGTGTAATAGGTAGCGTTTGTATAAGTTGGGCACGAAAACACATTAAAACGCCCCTAAAATGCAACAAAATTTGCATGTCAACTTTATTTTTCTTTTATTTGGAATTGTTTGAACTAACTTCATAATTTGCAGGAACAGTATACCCAGAAGCTTTTGGAATCTCAGGCTAGTGGCTCTGATATGGATCCTAACCAGGTCCTCTTTGAGACGATTGGTGGCTTTCGGAAGGGCGAGATTCTAGGGTTCGGCAAAGAAGGAGGTTCTCTCTATAATGAGAGAACCTTGCGGCGGCACGTTGGATCTTCCTACTCTCCATCAGCTCCGCTCAACTGGCAAAGATGACCGAGCGTTTGGAGGAGTCCGAGCGCGCCAGGATGGAGTTAGAGGAGTGAGACCACTGCCGGGAGGAGTATCAGCGCCATCTGGACGAGGATCAAAAGAAGCAAGCGGAGTACCTTGAGCAGATGAAGGCGCAGATGGACGCTTTCTTGGTGAGATAATGAATGTATATTGTTTCGGGTGTTTTTAGATTTAAGGAGAGCTAACTAATTTTATGCTACAAACTTGACCCAAGACCGCAATAGTGAAAGCAATTAAAATGAAATAAATGCAAAGTAAATAATTAAATGGCAAAAGATAATAATCACTTAATTAGCTGCTAATCTGGATTGATTAGGGTTAATCGACAATTACAAATATGTGTTGTCAAATCAGTCAATTCTTGGAATCTGTGTTTAATCATTACATAAATCCTTATATATAGGAATCTTCTCATTTTCCTAGTAAACTATCAATGTGGGATAACTTTACATATATACATAGTTCAATAAATGAAGTTTTGCCTATACTCATGTCTGAGATCTAATCTGCCACGTGTCTTCGTAGGAAAGTGTCACGTGGACCAATGAGGTGCTGCCACGTGGACCAATGAGGTGCTGCCACGTGGACCAATGGTATTCTGCCACGTATTCCCTGTAGATGAGGCCTTTGGTGACTCTTCTTTTGGGCCGAAGTTCTGGCTCCTTGTTGGGCTGAAGTTTTGGGCTCGTCTTTTCCTTGAACTTGGGCCAATAATATTGGCAGTAACATTTGCCCCTCAAAAGGAGAAGAATTAGTCTAATTCTTTCCCCTTTTGAACAGTTTCTTTTAAATTAAGATCCCTAACCAAGTTTTGGGGGGAAAATAAGGAAAGTTTGGATGTTGAGATGATTGGGGGTCTATAAATACCCCCTAATCATTTTCATAACCAATTTCCTAAACTTCAGATTTCTAGAGAGAAGGTAGAGCGAATACTTCGAAGCTTTGAATTTTTTCAGCGAATTTTGGATTGAACAGCAGGATTGTGGCAAGAACTTGTTGGATTTTGTGAAGAACTTTGATTTGATTAAACTTTGATGTGATCTGAAGTAATTGTTTGTAGCTGTTTGTCTTCACTTCCTCAAGCCGAGTCATCAATCTATTAATCAGGTATTCATCTCTTCCCTTCCTTTGTGCTTTGTCCTTTATAATCGGCCCTCTAGTCTTGATAGTATGGCTGAATGCTCGAGTAGTAAGGAATCTAGGGTATCCGGACCCGTCTTCTCTTGGTCGAGCTATGAGACTCATTCTCTGAACCTTCCTCCCTTTGTACCTTTGCAGGGTACTATGGCGAGGTTAAAGCAGACAATGCGATACAGCCCTCCTTTAGAAGATTCGGTTGGGACGCCCAACCAGGAAGAACAGGAGGAAGCGACGTCCGGCCCAGAACCTTTAGGTTCTGAGCGGCCAGAGGTCGACATAGCCGAGCCCAAAGTGGGCGTGGAAGAGGGGACAGACGTTCCTGGATCTTCCAAAAAGAGGGCAGACAAGTTTTATGACCCAAGTATGTGTGGGATGCTTAAGGTCTGCCACGATTTATATGAATCTGATTTGCTTCGGACTCGTAGCACCTTTATACAGGGCGACGGGTTTGAACTTATTGTACCCGAGCCCGAGGCTACCGTGAGGTCATTGCCCGAGGGCGCCTTTCCAGTGTACGAGGCTGTTTTTGAGCTCGGCCTTCGTTTCCCACTTCACCTATTTATTTTGGAGGTGCTGGAAGGGTATGAGCTCGGTATATGGCAGCTCACTCCCAATTCGTGGGCGAACATTTTTGGGTACATGGCTACCTGTACACTGAGAGGGTATAGGATGTCCTTTGGCATCTTCTCTCATATGCATCACTTGAACAAAGCTGAGAATAGCTGTGATGCCTGGTACATTCTCAGCACTCGACCCTCTTACTAGATGACCGTCACAAAAAACAACAAGTGGAGGAACTGGAGGAATAGGTTCCTTTACATAAAGGCTGATGACGAGGAGCTGGCCGAGAGGCTGAGCCGAATGAATACTAACCCTTACCTCTGCGGTCGGGATGTAGACCTGCCCCCGACACACCATGAGGATGATGTGGTACTCCAGGGTGACCACTTCAGAACAAAAGTTGTATATATAACTGGCAAGAAATGTCAGTTCCCGGTACTTTGGGTGCCGGACTGGACATTTTTTAAGGATAATAATTTCTTATCCGCAGCTGGCCTGAGTCAGGCCATTGGTAGAGGTAGTTTTTACTTGTTCGTTTTCCTGAACCTTATCTTGTTTTTTAACTAACTCTCTTTTCATGTATATTTTTTTTAGAGAGAGCTATGACAAAGCTTTCCAAGGAAAAGACCGGCGAGGTAGTAGGTGACGACTACCTCGACGAGTTGTACCAAGCCAAATCTAAGGCTTGGTCCGAACGGAAGGAGGAGGCAAAGGTATGTACTTACATTTTTTTTTTTATTTATTTATTTTTTGTACCGAGCGGGTCATTTTTTCTGTATGATTTGCAATACCCTCGCTCGCCCCTTATTTCTTCCATCCAATAGCTATGAAAGCCGAGGAGGATATCTTTTAAGGGTTGTTTGCAACATCCCCCCCTCGGCTCTTTTGGAGGCTGAGAGGGGGTGTTGTAAGTAACTTCAAAGTTTTGCCCCACTCGGCCACTACTGGTGTCGAGGGGGTCTAAAATGGAATGTTGTTTGCAACATCCCCCCTCGGCTCCCTTGGAGGCCGAGTGGGGGTGTTGTAAGTAACTTCAATGTTTTGCCCCACTCGGCCACTACTAGTGATGAGGGAGTCTAAAATGGAATGTTGTTTGCAACATCCCCCCTCGGCTCCCTTGGAGGCCGAGTGGGGGTGTTGTAAGTAACTTCAAAGTTTTGCCCCACTAGGCCACTACTGGTGACGAGGGGGTTTAAAATGGAATGTTGTTTGCAACATCCCCCCCCCCCCGGCTCTTTTGGAGGCCGAGAGGGGGTGTTGTAAGTAACTTCAAAGTTTTGCCCCACTCGGCCACTACTGGTGACGAGGGGGTCTAAAATGGAATGTGGTTTGCAACATCCCCCCTCGGCTCTTTTGGAGGCCGAGAGGGGGTGTTGTAAATAACTTCAAACTTTTGCCCCACTCGGCCACTACTTGTGACGAGGGGGTTTGTTGTCTATCTTAAAGAATTCAACTGTGTGCAAATTTTTACAGGCAAGCGGTGCCTCCAAGGGGACCAAGAGGAAGGGTGCCATCATTTCTGGCACCAAGAAAAAGAGTAAGGCTCCCTTGCTTCCTTCTGAAAAAGGGAAGTAGGAGATGACTCCTGACGAGCTCAAGGAGCTCGAAACAAAGTTTACCCCCATTCTGGGGAAGGGACCGACTGCTGCAATGTCGGTCTATGAACCAGGGGTTAAGGATACCCCCGGCGTCATGGCCCCTCCAGACGCACTCGCCGGCATCTCTCAGTCGGTTTCCAAGAATATCCCGCCATCCATAAGGGATCTGGCGAATAAAATGGGAGGTAAATACTTCTCACACCGAGTCAGAACTCTTCGGTCTGTGTCAGGTAAAACTATCTCATCTTCACCTTCTCACCCAGACTCAATAGTACTTCCCATTTCTGACCCTTCAGGAGGGCCTACTGAAGAGGAGGCCGAGAGCATGCCGGGCGGCTCTTACCTTCCTGGCTACTCCGGGAAGGAGAAGCTGGACATTGTCCGCGGGATGCTCAAAGGAGCTCCTAAGGAGGTAGCCCACAACATGAAGGGCTTTCATGATGGGCATATTATGCCCATCTTGTACAATTTGGCCGAGGTATGCTCTAAATATTTCTTTATTTTATTTATTTATTTATTTTATTTTATTTTATTTTTTAGTTGATTTTGCTGAAAACTGATAGTTTTATTTCAGGCCATGCTGAGACTGGACGGTGCTAGGCAATGGCGCACCGCCATGGTAAATGAGGTGAAACAGTCTAGGGTCGAGGTTAGTGAAACAAAAGATGCTGCTATGTTCACTACCCTTCGACAAGACCAACTAACCGGTGCTACTGTGGAATCACAAGCTGATACCATCATTAATCTGAAGGCCGACTGCGCCAAACATCTGACCAAGATCAGTGCCCTCATCACTGAACGTGATGAGGTGAAGAGGGAGAAGGAGAAGATGGAGAAGGAAGCCAAGAAGGCGAGCTCTTCTGCCCAGGCAGCCCTTACTGAGGCCGAGGCCAAGATCACCCAACTCCAAGAGGAGAAGAAAAAGTTAGAGGAGGAAGTTTCCTCCTCCAAAAAAGGCTTGGTACAGAAGATCTTGGAGGCCGAACAGGCCTACAAGAACAAGGTGGCCGAGGCCTGGGAAGTGGCCTATAGTGGGGCGTCCTTTGGTCATCTCAGTCGTGCCATAGACTAGGTAGACATGAAAGGCATGGCCGAGGCTGCTGGTCGCCCCCCTCCTCCTTACCCATCTGATACTGAAGATGAAGGAGCAGACGAGGAAGAAGGCGAGAACGAGGGCCAAGACGATGATGACGATGGGGCCGAAGCCTGAGTTCCAAATTAGTTTAGTTTTAACTTTAATTTTTTGTTTTTAATTTTTTGTAGGCGGCTGGTCCGCCATAGTTTGTAATAGTTACAATGATTAATAAACGAGGTTTTCTTTTCATCACTTCTCAACTTTTGAGTTTATTTGCAACTTCATTTATTTTTAGTAGTGTATTATGCCCCTGAGCAATGCAGTCGGTTTAGAAAGTCTGAGTGATTGCTCGACAATTTATCTTGGCAATTGTGCTTTGCCAAATAAGTTGGAGGGCAATCAATCAGATACCTGATTGCCCTTAAACCGAGTGTATTGCTCAATGTGACCGTTATACGTTTCAAGGCTCGTCCCACCTTGATTGGGTTAGCTTTTGACTGGTGAGGCAATTATAATATGATTAAATTGCCACGTGGAATTTTAATTTCTAAAAAATGAATCTTTGTTTTGGGCCTAAAGTGGTTAAAGATTTTTGTATAGCACAAACTGATTTTGGGCCCCCAACCTGTTGCAAGAAACATTAAATGCGTCTGACTAGGTATAGGGGTAAAATTGAAGAAGTGGAAATTATGAAATTTCTATAAATACCACCAGCTTTGCTTTCATTTTCACAACTCAAATCTTAGATTCTTGAGAGAGAAAGAAGAAAGAGAGTCTTGAGAAAATAATTTCAACGTTTTAAGCGAAAGAAAAATGTCTGGCCAATGGTTACCCAAAGAAAAAGATAACCATGGCAAACTCCCTTGGCCATCGAAGGAGGGGAGCAGTAGCAAGCTACCCAAGGAAAAGGATCTAGCTGCCACGAATGAAGAAGACCTCCATAAGTATATATGGAGGGTGACGTGGGATGAGACCGAAGGGTGCTGGGATGAGGTCGCAGTGCGTTCCCCCAGTAGTGAGGGATCGGCTCATAGAGGTAAGCTCCCCAGGGAGAAGGATGAGGGCTTAATAGACGAGGAGCACTTACTGACTATGCAAGATGAGGCTCGGTTGAATCAATGGGAGGAAATAAAGAAAAGGAGTCCTCATGATGGCGAGGGCTCCATGCGCCCCAAGGAACCCCAAGTGGTTATTAAACAGGGGTTGACTGAGGAGGAGTACCGGGCGCGTGTTGAGGATGCCTGGCATAAGGCGTACCCATACAAAGACTTCGGGTACCTTAGTGATTGGCTCGACTAGGTTGACCTCAAGCACTGGTGTGAGGAAACCGGCCGGCCTCGTCCTTCTACTCCCGTTATACCCGACCCTGATGAGAGTGACTAGGGTATTGGCGCCTGTCAGTATTTATTATCATTTATTTATTGTATCAAGGCAAGTATTTTCCCCCCTTTTGTAACCGGACTTATTATATATGAAATATCTCCTTTTTTATTTAAGTTGTTTCTTTCATGATTTGTGCCATGACTCGTGCTTTATCTAGCCGAGTTACTTCTTTAGCAAGAAAGATTAGATTTTCCAAGGGCTCGGCTTAAGGTGGTCGAGACACCCTTTTGTGATTCATTTTGATTTATCGGGTGGCTTGGCCTAGTTGTGGTCGAGACACCCTTTTGTGATTCATCTTAATTTATTGGGTGGCTCGGCCTAGTTGTGGTTTAGACACTCTTTTGTGATTCATCTTAATTTATCGGGTGGCCCGTCCTATATGTGGTCGAGACACCCTTTTGTGAATCACTTTAATTTAACGAGTAACTCGTCTTAATTGGAAATGAATTAGGGGGCATGGGTGGCCACCCTTCATCCTGGTGAAACTTGTCACTATTGGCCTCATTTTTTGAGGGAAATATAGGGGTAAGAGCTTAGTGCTTAGAGTAGCACTAAGGGCATTCGGTCTTATGTTTTATAAACAAAATTATGGACACTAGCCTTTAAAGTATTCACTTTGAAAGTGATGGGGCCTTTTGGGACCTAGTCCTGCCGTTTTCATTAATATGGAAGTGTAAGTACATTGTTTCGACTCTAAGGTCGTACATTGTTTTTACATTCTAGAAGTAATACTTCCTTAAGTGGTCCATATTCCATGACCGTGGCACAGCCGTTCCTTGCATCGTCTCGAGTCGGTAAGTTCCATCATAAACTGCCTCCGTGACTTTGTACGGACCTTCCCAGCTCGGGGTAAGCTTACCCTCTTCATTAGCTCGGCCTTGCGCCTCCATCTTTCTCAACACATAGTCACCAATTCTCAGGGGGCGGTTCTTGACCTTTTTATTATATTCCCGATCCATTCTCAACTTATAGATCTCTTGTCGGAGTAAAGCATTACCCCTTGTTTCTGGTAGAAACTCCAAATTTAGCTTCATTGCTTCCCAGTTTGCATTCTCATCATAGAGCATGACCCGAAGTGTGGGTTCGTACATCTCAATAGGAAGAACTGCCTCTGCCCCATACACCATCATGAAGGGAGTTTCACCTGTTGAAGACTTGCTCGTAGTCCGAATTGACCAAAGCACATTGGGAAGTTCATCGGCCCACAGACCCTTGGCCTTTTCAAGCTTCTTCTTGATTCCATCCGAGACTATTTTGTTGAAAGACTCAACTTGGCCATTTGTTTGAGGGCGTCCAACTGAGGCAAAGCAGTGTGCGATTCCTTGATCTCGTAACCAACCTTTGAGCTGTGGAGTCTCGAACTGTGGACCGTTATCAAACACCATGGCCTGTGGCACACCAAACCTGGTGATTATGTTCTTCCAGATGAAGCACTTGACATCATTTGTCTTGATACCTTTGACGGCTTCGGCTTCAACCCACTTAGAGAAGTAATCAACAGCTACAAACACATAGCGACGTTGACCCGTTGCTTGAGTATAAGGGCCAAGTATATCCATTCCCCATTTGGCAAAGGGGAGAGGACTGGTAATGGGGACCAATTCATTGGAAGGGCGATGTATGAATTTGGCGAATCTTTGGCACTTATCACATTTCCTTACTCTCCACATGGCATCTTCCTTCAGCGTGGGCCAATAATAACCAGTTCGAATTGCCTTCTCTGCCAATGCTCGTCCCCCAATGTGGGAACTACATAATCCTTGATGCAGGTCATCCAAAACGTCCTGCCCTTGCTCGGGCGTGATGCACTTTAGAAATGGCTTAGAATATGACTTCTTATATAACTTCCCGTTGAAGACTTCGAACCAGGCGGCCCTTCGCTCGATGGCCTTAGCCTCTTTCTTATCAGTTGGCAAGGCGCCATTTATCTTATAATCAAGGATGGAGTCCATCCATGTACTGCTCCAATCTAATGTCAGGACTTGTTGTTCATCTATGCTTCTTCTTTCTTTTACCTCCCAAAAGACAGTCCTTGGGGTTTCATTGATTGCCGAGGAGGCTAGCTTAGACAAGGCATCGGCTTGACTGTTATCTGACCTAGGCACATGCTGAACCACGAGTGCCTTGAGGGGGGCACTAACTTCCTTAATCATCTGCAAGTACCTTTTCATGGCCGGCTCTCGGGCTTCCTAGTCTCCATTAACTTGGCTCACAACCAGCTGTGAATCAGACGAAGCCTCTATTTCTTCTGCCCCTGCAGCAATACACATTCTTAGACCGGTAAGGAAAGCTTCGTACTCTGCCTCGTTATTGGAGGCCTGGAACTTGAAACGGAGGGCATATTCATACACATCCCCCTCTGGTGAGATACATAAATGCCAGCGCCGCAACCATTTTGGGTTGAGGATCCGTCGACAAACAATTTCCAACCTTGGGGACCTTTTTCTGTCTGGCCATCTGGCCTAGTCATTTCTACAACAAAGTCTGCTAGGGCTTGGCCCTTGATTGCCTTTCTTGATTCAAAAGAAATATCAAAAGCATTGAGTTCTACCGCCCATTTCAACATACGACCGGACGACTCAAGCTTAGTGAAGGGTTGCTTCAGTGGCTGATCAGTGTAAACCACAAGGGGATGTGCCTTGAAGTAAGGCCGGAGGTTTTTGGAGGCCATATACAATGCGAGCCCACACTTCTCTATAAGAGAATATCGTAGTTCGGTGTTCCTTAAGATGTGGCTTACAAAGTACACCGGGTGTTGGACTCCTTCTCGGACTGCTACCAGTACCGCACTTAAACAGAATTCTGAAACAACAAGATACATATACAAAACCTCACCTGGGATTGGGCTTATCAGCCTAGGTAAGGTGTGCATATGTTCTTTCAGTTCGGTAAGAGCCAGTTCGGCTTCTTCAGTCCATTCAAACTTAGACTTTTTCTTTATAGCATCAAAAAAGAAGTGACATTTATCCCCTGACCGGGACAGGAATCGGCCAAGAGCAGCCAAACATCCGGTCAGCCTTTGTGTATCCTTGATTGTTCTAAGGGAAGTCATGTCACTTACTGCCTTTACTTTGTTGGGATTAGCCTCAATGCCCCGCTGATCGATCATGAAACCTAGGAACTTCCCTGATGCCACCCCGAAGACGCACTTCTTTGGGTTTAATTTCATGTTATATTTTCTAAGGGAATCAAATGTTTCCTTTAGATCGGCCAGGTGATCAAGCGGCTCTTTGCTCTTGACAATTATGTCATCTATGTAAGCTTCTAGGTTTCGCCCTAACTGGTGTTGGAACACCATGTTTACCAACCTTTGAATGGTGGCAGGGGCATTTTTTAACCCGAAAGGCATCATAGAGTAGCAATATAATCCTTGTGAAGTAATGAAGGCCGTTTTCTCTTGATCATCCGAGTGCATCAGGATTTGATGGAAGCCTGAGTTGGCATCCATAAAACTCATAAGGGCATGCCCAGTTGTGGAATCGACCAATTGGTCGATCTTGGGTAGAGGAAATCCATCCTTGGGGCAAGCTCGATTTAGGTCGGTGTAGTTGACACACATCCTCCATCCCTTGTTAGGTTTGGGGACCAAGACAACATTGGCCACCCACTCGGAGTAGTAATAAGGACGAATAAACCGAGCCTCCAACAGTTTTTTCACCTCCTCTGCCGCGGCTTTATCCCGAATTTCTCCATGGTTTCTCTTCTTCTGCCTGACTGGTTTCGAGCCTGGTAGTACATTCAGTTCATGGCATACAACGTTCGGGTCAATGCCCGGCATTTCCTGGACCGTGAAAGCGAACACATCCTGATATTCCTTTAGGAGCGCTTCCAACCTCTGGCTCTGACCTTCATCCAGAGTAGAGCCTATTTGCACAACTCGATCAGGGCGTCCTGCATTTAGTATAACTTCCCGAAATTCCCCCATAGGCTGAGGTCGTAATTCATCTGGGTTGGGTGACCCAATCATACAAACTTCTTGGCGCGGCCCTTCTGCCTCTGTCTTTCTCTTCTTGGACGATGGTTGGACCTTATTTTGTTGGTCTAGTGTGGGGGAGGACTTTATAGTGGTGAGATAGCATTCTCGTGCAGTCTGTTTATCACCATATAACGCCCCCACACTTCCATCGTTGCATACAAATTTCATCAACATGAGGTGTGGCACAATAATGGCTTTTGACACGTTCAATGTGGGCCGGCCAATAATAATGTTATAGGCAGTTAGCTCTTTGACCACTAGGAACTTTACAAACATATGACACGGCATCTCTTTTGTTCCCATTCGGATGGGCAAGGTAACAATGCCTACGGGGTGTATGACACCTCCTCCGAACCCAATGATAGGATGGTTAATGGGTTGGAGAGCATCGTCTGGAAACCTTAGTTTCTCCAAGCAAGCAAAACTGATAATATCTGTCGAGCTGCCTGTATCTATCAAGATCCTCCTGACTTTCAGATTGGCTACCTTGAATTCGACGACCAAGGGGTCATCATGAGGAGCTTGAATGATCGGCCGATCTTTCTCGCCGATCATTATTTCTGGCAATTTGTCTTTTGTTTCTTCTGTAGTCATAACCTGAGAAAGGCTACGAAGGTGATCCTTCGTACCTCTGATGGTAGGGCCTCCTGAAGCGAAACCTCCCGAGATCATGGCTACAACCTCGGTATCCGTTTCCTCTTCTTCCCCGATCTTCTGGGGAGTCCTTCGCTGGAACTTATATTTGGCCTTCACTATGTAGGGTTCTAACATACCCTTAGCAGCCAACTTGTCTAACAATCGCTTCAAGTTGAAGCACTCATCTGTATCATGACCCACATCCTTGTGGTAGTGACAATACTTGTTAGAGTTTCTGTATTTGGACGGGCCTCGCAGAGGCTGAGGCGCATCGAAGTTGAACTTATCCTTAATCTCCATTAAAATGGCATGGGGATTTTTGTTATACTCATAGGCCGCCTCATAAGCACGCCTTTTCTTGGGAGCCTTTTGCTCCTTATGAGTGCCCTCAACCGTCCAAACTTCTCTCTTTCGGTCGTCCTTCTTCTGACTCGTCTCCCCTTGCTTCTGTGCATTCTTGGTTTCCGGCTTGATAGCTGAGCAAATCTCAGTGGCATGGATATAAGACTCAGCCTCCATAAGGATTTCTGGCAGAGATTACACCTTTTTCCTCACCATCTCGAACTTGAATCTTGACTGGTGAAGCCCTTTGACGAAGTTGTCAAAAGCTACACCTTCCGGAAGGCCTGGTATTTGCAGCATCTCCAGATTAAACCGCTTTACATATGATCTCAGGGACTCGTTAGGCCCCTGTATGATCTTGCCAAGATGCATGCTGGTCTTCCTTTCCTGCTTGTTTGCCATGAAGTGATGTGCAAAGACCATGCTAAGCTCGGTGAAGTTTTGGATGCAGTGATTCGGCAGGCTGCTGAACCATTTTTGAGCTACCCCTTTCAAAGTAGCGGGGAACTACATGCACCAGGTCGCATCATCAACCGACTGGGCATACATCAAATGTTTGTACATGGCCAGGTGGTCATCTGGATCCGTCGTACCATCATATGATTCAATATGAAGTGCCTTGACTTTAGAGGCCCTTGGGGCTGTCAAGATAGCGACGGAGAAAGGAGAATTCCATGTTATCCCACCATGGGGATGTGACAGATGTGGTTGTTGGAACTGAGAAGCTAGAGGCACATCTTCTCTGTGTGGCTCGGCTTTGAACGAGCCCTTCAGAACTGGGGTCGGTGTTTGCACATTTGTTGTATGAGACATGGTCTGCATAGAGTCTCGGTAGGTGGTATCCTTCAAAGTGGGAGTTGACGCAGTGTCGGAAACGTCAATGTGGGAGTGCTGCTGAGATTGCTGTCGTTTTGCCTTTAGATACTCTCGGGCATCTCTAAAGGCCTGATTAGACTCGCTTATCAGGGGCTCCCTCCTAGGGGGCGGAGGAGCTTTGGCTGTCTTCACCCGTTGGGTGATATTCTTCCAATCAACCTTCGGTGATTTAGAAGCCTTCTTCTTACCTGAAACCTTTTTCTTCCCTGAGTCCCCCTTGGGGTCGGCCGGACCCTTGGTCGGCCTCGAAGGCCCGACTTCCCCTGCAGTCAGCTTAGAAGGCCCTTGCTCGGCCCTGTTGGCTTGCCCTATCATGTCTTTCACTTGTAGGACAAGAGAATTTCTCAAATCGACCATTACATGTTTTAACTGAGAGAGAGAGATTAGCTGATCCCCCTCGGAAGATTGGGCCGAAGCCTGATCTGCACGTTGTGCAGTCTTCTCCCTTCGAGGGTGTCGGTCTTGGTCTATCTCTCTTTCCTCAAAATCGGGGTCGTCTTCGATGGACACCAAAGAGGTTTTGGGTATCTCGGGAGTTTTATCTCCTAAGTTTGCCATAAAATCGTGCTCTCCCCACAGACGGCGCCAAATGTTTCGGGTGTTTTTAGATTTAAGGAGAGCTAACTAATTTTATGCTACAAACTTGACCCAAGACCGCAATAGTGAAAGCAATTAAAAAGAAATAAATGCAAAGTAAATAATTAAATGGCAAAAGATAATAATCACTTAATTAGCTGCTAATCTGGATTGATTAGGGTTAATCGACAATTACAAATATGTGTTGTCAAATCAGCCAATTCTTGGAATCTGTGTTTAATCATTACATAAATCCTTATATATAGGAATCTTCCCATTTTCCTAGTAAACTATCAATGTGGGATAACTTTACATATATACATAGTTCAATAAATGAAGTTTTGTCGATACTCATGTCTGAGATCTAATCTGCCACGTGTCTTCGTAGGAAAGTGCCACGTGGACCAATGAGGTGCTGCCATGTGGACCAATGAGGTGCAGCCACATGGACCAATGGTATTCTGCCACGTATTCCCTGTAGATGAGGGCTTTGGTGACTCTTCTTTTGGGCCGAAGTTCTGGCTCCTTGTTGGGCTGAAGTTTTGGGCTCGTCTTTTCCTTGGACTTGGGCCAATAATATTGGCAGTAACATATATGATGAGCTCCTTTGGTGATTAATAAAACAAATATTTTGTATGGCCTTGAGCCCTATAGCTCATGCAATTTTGATGTACATAATTTTGTTTGTTTTAATAATAATTTCTTATTTACCTCTCAAAAAAAATATAAATATAATAATATTAAATATAAATATAAATATAATAATAATAATAATAATAATAATAATAATAATAATAATAATAATAATAATAATAATAATAATAATAATAATAATAAAAGCTAATGCAACGGTTATATTTTCTTTAAAAACCGTTGCATTAGGCTTTATAACCATTGCAAAAGACCTAATGCAACAGTTGATATTTATTGTAAAACCGTTGCATTAGGCTCATTTAACCATTGCAAAAGAACTAATGCAACAATTTATACTTTTCTTTATAAACCATTGCATTAGGCTTCCATAATTGTTGCATTAGGCCTAATGCAACGGCAAAAAATGCAACGGTTTATAAAGCATTGCATTAGGCCTTTTGCAACGCTTTAAGCAACTTAAAGCAACACTTTTTAGGCGTTGCATTAAACTTTTATTGTAGTAGTGTAAGTTGGGATTCGAAATATAATACATTTAGGATTTGAAAAGTGTGTTTCTAATGTTTTAAAGGTGTTTTAGTAAGTGATATTATTCTGGAATGTTATTTAAATTATTATATTTAATGTTTTTATGAATATTTTTGTGTAAAAACATACCCTGCGAAGTGTATTTGTGTTTTATGCAAAGTTGGACTTAAAATGCAGATTTTATAGATTTTATTAGGTTCAAAAGGTTTCTTAGATTTTGGGAAAAATAGATTAAATTCAAAGATTTTAATTGTTAGTTGTGTATAAGGGTTTCTGATAGTGTCAGGTGTTGTTAGAACCTTAAATTTCGTATTTGGGTTTTGGAAGGTTTTAAACGATTTTTTATAAAGGCTGAAATTTTAGTTTTAATACGCTAAAACGATATTCCAAATATTTAAGTTAGTATTCGTTTGGTATTCTAATTAGAGGGCACAAATTCGGAATTTTAAATTAAATGAAGGAGTCGGAAATGATTTTTGAAATTTATTTAGAGCGTGGAATATTTTAATATGTATTTAGGTTAGTTGTGGTGTTGAAGGGATATTAATTAGCCACAATGTTTAATTGTAGGGGACTTTGAGTTCGGAGAATTCCGTTAATTGTGGCTATTCGGAATTATTATACCAGGTACGTGTGTACGCAAGACTTAATTCCAGAAATAGCAGAATGATTTGAGAATTGTATGAATGCATTGAGATGCTATGTTCATCTATATATGGATGCGTGTGAAAAAAAAAGAATTTGATTATTCCTGTTGTTATTCACTTTGTGAAAATTTGTCAAGTAGTATGAATTCCCCAATGTGGGTTGTGTGTATGATTATGGAAAAAAAAAGGTATGTTGCAACGGAGGCAAGGAAATTGTTATTACTCACCTGTTGAGTCTAGAAGCATCAGGTTTTTCTCTCTCCTTTGGGAGATTGAGACTGGTAGTAATTTTTCTCTCTCTAACGAGAGATTGAGACTGAGTAGTATTTTTCTCTCTCCTTTGGGAGATTGAGACTAGATTGAAAGATCAGATAAATAAAATTGGTTATATGATCACTTAGTCCTAGAGAATTTTAAAAACAGAAAATGTGTTATGTGATGCATTGATTTTATGTGATGTCTTGTGTGGGGTGAGTCTTCACAGTTATTGATTAAATATGTTAAATCAAGTAAAGCGAAAAAACGATTCACACCAAAACTCTTGGAACGTATACACCTTGAGTATGAACATATGGGGGAAGCTCAATAGCTTCCTACGAGGGGTACAAGATGTTGTGCATCCATGTTTATTTTTATTATTTTTGGCCTGAGATCCTGTCACATTTGTGATCTGGTTTTTACCACTCGACTTGCAACCGAGTGGGGCTCTGGTGGGCATGGTTACTTATCTTTGGAAACCCGTTCGATGTTGAATCCAAACCTTCTTATAATCTGATGGAGTCTGGGGATGTATGGGATTTGGTCATATAGTGTATAGCAGGTTATTAATTGCATTATTTAATCTTTTTATATTATATGTGCATATCTTTTTGTATATATGTACTCAACTTTTTATGATTACGTGCTTTTTTATGTGTTTTCTTTGGTCATGGCCCTCGCCTTAATGACCCTGTGATGAACCAAATTATACACTTGTATTATTGGGGAGCAAAATTGCACCGGTTAACTTGGTGATGTGAAGTTCAAGTTTTTTGTATACGCATGGTCTTGGGATTGGTGTGATTCGAGAGTTCACGATTCTTGTGTTTAAAATTATTATAAAGTATTATTTCATTTAATTATTTCAAATAACAATTGGTTTCTACGTAAGGGTTTTAAAATTTTTCTAGACTCTAAGCTTTAACTAGTTAGGTTTATTTTTGAGATTAAGTTCGATTTACGTTTTCTTCCGCTGCAAAATTCTAAATAAGCCGAAACGTTTTCACACGTGGCGGTAATGCTTTGGAAATTTCTTTTCAAGAATATTTTATGTCCTAATTTTAAATAATATTTAAAGTTTTCAAGTAGGAAATTTTCAGGGTGTTACAAATTAGTATCAGTTTAGCAAGGTCGATTCTGAAAAAATGTTAGGATCTTCATATCTTAACGTAAGTTTTTGCTCTTCTACAACATTTTTCTCAAACCGAATTTTACTTTTTAATTAAATTTTCCCATTTCTTTTAAAAATCTGAAGTCTATATTTTAAAATCTTCAAATATTTTGAATAAACTTTTCGTTTATATTTTGTGAGAAAGGGTAGATTCTAGAAAGGGCATATAAGATATAAAAGTCATTTCTGCATTAATATCTTGTTTGATTTTGTATGTTATTGACTGTGATAATTACTTACCATTTGACGCCGAAAGGAGTGAATAATTGTGTTTTCTCTATATTTAAATTGTTAGTCCACTTATATGAATTTTTGTTATTCGTTTTCTTTTGTTGTTATCGATGTTGTTAGTTAGAGCATTAAATTTATGTTCATTCTTAGAATCTCATTTGAGGTTATAGAATTGGTGGAGACTAAGATTGCATATTCGATAGGGTTTAATCGATATCATGTCAAGTTGGATTTTATTGAAAATTAAAATGATTTACTATTCAGAGGACATTGATGATATTGAAAGTTATATAAGTATGAGAAGCAAGGTTGCAATCTAGGTTTTTATTTAATGAGAGTCAAAGTTTGTCATAATAGTTTGTGGTTATTGTGAGGTTATAACAAAATTTTATTGGGATGTTTATTCTTATGGTGTAATTATTTTTCTTACTTCACTTTTTATCATAGGAGGTAGAGTGCGATGAATTAATTTATATTATTTTAACAATGTTTTCTTTATAATTACTTCTTCATAATTAAATGTTTTGTGATGGGTAAAATTCAAGTCAAAATATTTTGTTATTGATATTTCAAATCCTTTTAAATTTTATTTTTCAATTTAAATTTTTCCTAAATATCAATTACAATGTTTTTCATAGTTCTCAAAAACAATAAATAAAATAAAATAAAATTTGTGGTATATTTTCAAAAGTTTTCTTTTATTTATCTAATTCCTTTTTGAAGATAACTCTTATCTATAATATGGTTTACACAATAGAATGAGAGTTGTCATATTTGGCGATGAACGAATCAATTGTAAAGGTGGATAGGTTTAGCTTATTGGAGTACAAATTAATAATGTTTAAAAGTTTATATGAGAAAAGATCGTGGATAGATTGATCATAAAGGAAAATTCAATTACTTATATTAAACTTAAGGATGAGTTAATTTGATTGATGGGATTAGATATAATTGATGATAGGGAATTGCAAGTCATAATATGGTGAAAAAAAATATTTTTGATTGCAGATGAAATTTTTATGGAGTTAGTGAATCAAAGTCATTTAGGACGAAAAATAATTTGAAGTAAGACACAAATTAATTCATTATATAAAATTTTTGAGGAGTAGATGTTCATAAATTTTGTGGTTTGTATATAGAAAATAAACTATTAATTAAGTGGGAACAGGAGACGACTTATATTGTTGAAATTTGCATATGGGAGAAATCAAGGGAAGTTAAAACAAAGTTATTAAGGAAATTAAGAAAGGTGTGTAAGAAAATAATGTTAGTGAATTGTGTTGTTTAAATGGAAACTTTGAGGTTCATAGATATGTAGGTTATATTTGAGAATGAGTGAAGTTATGGATATTTTAAATGTTATTTGTGCATTTAAGAAGATCTTGAGGTCGGATAATAGGAATATGTAAGTTTTGTAATTATTTTTATGAGGTACTTGTGAGGCTACGAAGTGACAAGAGACGCTATTAAGAATATGAAAATGTATTGATGAAAGTTCTATTATAGATCAAATGGTTTAATAATGGTAAATGTTATTATTTGAAGATCAAAGTACAATTTATAAAAAGAGAAAGAATGTGAATTTAAGTTATCACTAACAATTTATGAAGAGGAACTTTAATGATGATGATCAATTGATTAATGGGAAGTACATTCATTTATAACATTGTCATTGATGATATGAGTCATAGTTGGATTTGAAGTTTTATGAGTATTTTGCATTTGAGCATATGACATTAACGGAAAAAAAAATGATAGGGGTGCTCAAAAAGAGAGTTTGGGTGTATATATAATTTAAGGATTGTTGGTATATATAATTTGGGTATATATATGACATTTAACGAAGACTTAATGAGAGTTGCTGATTCATTTGATTGATGTTTGAATGTACGGATGTCAGAAATTGTGTTTATGAAGGAGATATTAACAATTACAAATTTTTATTACGGTTAAATTTATAACACAGTGAAAATTTTACTGCTGAGGAAGGATACAATTGGGTGTTTGAGAATAAGAAGTTTGTAGGTTATGAATCAACTGATTTGCAGATTTAAGGATCTAATAGAAGGTTGAAATACATATTATAGGATATAAATTGTTTTGTCAATAAATTTTGAAAGGATGCCTTTTGTTTACAAAATAAAAATAAACAAAATCGTTTTATATTGTCAATTACGGGGGCGTAACTCGTTTTTAAGGGGGGTAGCGTATGATAAATTCCGCTTCTTTATTTTATGAGTAAATAAGTCATAAAATGAAAATATTTTTGCGAAAGTCTTAGTTATTCTTACGTTAACTTATGCAACCTTGTTGCAATGTATTTGCGAGTTTGCAAGTTAGCACAAACTTTATGCATAGGAAAAGTCAATGAATGTTGCAATTCCAGCAATAGAGTCAAAGATGTCATTATAAGTTAAGAGTTTGAACATAAATTTGCTCTTTTCAAGGATATTTCGCACTCCTTTTGAGGTTTTTCTCCATATTTTGGTAATTATGAGTAGAGTTTGCGTCGGCAACATGTTTGCGATGATTTTGTGAGCACAAATATGTGCATAGTTAGAGTTAAGTAGTATTGCAATTTCCAGCAGTAGGATAAAAAATTGTGCACTTCTAATAATTAAAATAACAAATTTAGTTGTTCAAAGTTTCGGGACGAAACATCTTTTAAGGTGGGTAGACTGTAATACCCCGTATTTTTATACATTTATATATGTATTTTTATACGTTTTTTTTACGTCTGTACACGTGTTTTATATACCTAAATAAATTTTTTATATGCTTTATGAATTAGAGTTAATAAAAGGGGTAAAGTAAATATTTGAGGAAATATTATTATTTAAATATTTAAATAATATATAAATATTTATATAGGAATTTTACAAAATCATATTTGAAATAATAGTCAAGGTTTTAATTATGGACTTAATTAACATTTGCCATGTACCTTAACATTTGCCCTAGGTGGTGCATCACCACCAATTTTCCAAGTAATGAAAGAGGAAGGATTGTTATCCTATGGGACCCGACTAGTTTTGATGTTGACTTTGTGTTGAGTGTTGCTCAATCAGTGCATTGTAGAGTCACAACTAAGGGGCTAGGAACTTCTTTTGATTGTACTTTTGTTTATGCCTTTAACAAGTAAGAGGATAGAGGGCAGTTGTGGAGTGACTTGTGTAGAATTGCTGGCCAAAGGAGAGGGCCTTGGTTGATGGCAGGGGACTTCAATGTGGTCTTGTCTGCTGATGAAAATACAGGAGATAGACCAGATGGGAAAGCTGTGAGGCAGTTATCTCAGTGCCTTGACCATTGTTCTATGGAGGATGTTAAATTACTGGGTAGATTCTTTACTTGGAATAATAAACAAGATGGGGAGGATAGGGTTATGTGCAGGCTGGATAGAGTTTTGGCTAACAGAGAGTGGATTGACTGTTTTACTAATGCTGAGGTAAAGTTCTTACCTGAAGAATATTTTGATCATTCCCCTGCTTAAATCTGTTGTTACAAGGAGCTAGAGGGTTCAAAACCTTTTAGATATTTTGATATGTGGAGTGGGAATCTTATGTTTGAGGACATAGTAAGGAAGCATTGGGATAGGCAAGTGCAAGGATATAAAATGTTCCAAATAATGCAGAAGCTAAAGGCTATGAAGAGGGATCTGAAAGACCTTAATTCCAGCTGTTATGGTGACATCATAAATAGGGAAAAGGGGGCTTGGAAGGCTCTGAACACTGCCCAAGAGAATGTTCATAAGAACCTAGGGGATGTTGAGGGTGTTAGGGCTGAAGTGGCAGCTTTGAAGGAATTCAAGATGGTGCACAAAAGCTGTAATGAGTTCCTAAAACAGAATGAAAAAGAGGAGTGGGCTTTGCAGGGTGAAGGAAATACTAGCTTATTCCATAGAGCTATTAAGGTGAGAATCAATAGGAACAGGGTCAATACTGTTAAGAACAATGCTGGGGTATGGGTGTCTGACCCAGGGCAGGTCTGTGAGCAGTTTGTCACACATTTTGAAGAATTTATGAGGAATAGCAAACAGGTTGGCAGAGTCAAGAGGAAGATTGTTAACCCGGGTGCTATTTTGTCTCCTTACCACCAGACTTTACTCAATTAGAAATTCCATGATGAGGACATCAAGCAGGCAATATGGTCCATCCCTAATGGGAAAGCCCCTTGCATTGATGGCTTTGGGAGCTCTTTTTTTAAGAAAAGATGGAATGTTGTGGGCAATGATGTTCGCTTAGCTGTGAAGGAGTTCTTTCGAACTGGTAAGATGCTTAAGGTAATTAATTCCACTTCCATTACTCTTGTTCCTAAGGTGAATTGTCCTGAGTTGGTGACTAATTATAGACCAATAGCTTGCTGCTCTGTGATCTATAAATGTATCTCTAAGCTGCTGTGTGAAAGGTTGGAGGTGGTCCTCCCCTGATATGGTGTCTGATTGTCAAGGATCTTTTGTCAAGGGCAGGAGTATAATAAAGAAGATTTTGCTCTGCCAAGATATAGTTAAACACTATGCTAGGAGGAATAACCCTAAGGGTTTCCTTTTAAAGGTGGATCTGTCGAAAGCTTATGACACTATTGAATGGCAATTTTTAAGGGATTTAATGAGATTGATGAAATTTCCTAATCACTTTTTGAAGTGGTAATCGCTTGTGTGACCACGACTACTTTTACTTTACTCATCAATGGGACAAGTCAGGGCTTCTTTGCCTCTAGAAGAGGACTAAGACAGGGGGACCCATATCCCCTCTCCTTTTTGTGCTATGTATGGAATACCTTCATAGGACCCTTCAATACCTGAGTACTAAACCTGATTTCAAGTTCCATCCTAGATGTAGATTGTTAAAGCTGACGAGCCTTTGTTTGCTGATGATTTGATGATTTTCTGTAGAGGAGAGGTTAAAAGTGCTATAGGTTGATTCAAGGGCTTAGGCACTTTCAGGCTGTCTCTGGTTTACAGGCCAACAGTCCTAAGTCTGAGATTTATCATTCGAATATGGATAGTGGTGATGTGGAAGTGCTCTGTCATAAATTAGGATTCAAGCTTGGAGGATGGCCTTTCAAGTATCTTGGTGTGCCGATATGCTATAGAAGAATTGATATTAAAGACTTTGATGCTCTGATTCAGAAACTTTTACACAGAATTACTTGCTGGCAATATAGGAGTCTATCCTTTGCTGGAAGACTACAATTGGTTAACTTAGTGTTGATGAGTTTGTGCACTTATTGGATGCAAATCATGGTGATCCCCTAGAACTGTCATTAGTCACATCAACAAGGTTTGTAGGAGGTTCCTATGGGAAGGAAAAGCTATTGGAGTGAAACCTGGTAGAGTGAATTGGAAGTAATGTGTGTAGGGGTAAGAAGTTTGGGGGTCTTGGCATTAGGGATGTTGCTATTTGGAATAGGCTAGTTGTGGGGGCATCATTTGGCAAATTGCTGAAAAAAGTGATACCCTTTGGGTCAGGTGGGTTCATAGTGTCTACCTCAAGCAAAAAGAGTGGTGGAACTACAAAACTTCCATATATGCTGGTTGGATTTGGAAAGATTAGTGTGATCATCTCAGATAATTGATGTATCTGTGATCAGGCCTCTGAAACACATGATGTGACGACCCGACTCGCTTAAACCGGCGTGGAAGAAACCGACGAGTCGAATTGTCGATCTAACAAACAAACTTACTAAAGATTTAAAACAAAACCTCGAAATGATTATTACTATAACCCAAAACGTACAATACCCACAAGTTTGTACAATGCTAAACCCAAATGTATCAAAACTAATGAATAACTCAAAATACTGTCAGAGTCAAAATATACGAAATACAAAAACTATACCTCCAAACTAAAAACATAATGTAGTCTAGAACAAGAATACAACAACGGTACTCGCCCAACCCAAAGCTAAGCAACACCGTCATCATCAGAGTTACCTGAAAAATTAACAACAATCCAGTGTTAGTGGCGAGTAACATAACAGTCCCACCCTAACATGGATACACATAAACATAGAACAAATCATGCAAACATATCAGACTACCAACCAACATACGATATAAACACCAAAATACCAATAACGTAAAACTGACCAACTTTAATTATTCAAACTTATACCGTTAATCATCTTTGTTGCTACCATTTACATTTTAGATCGGACTATGCACGTACGAACGCATCTTACGCGAACGAACTTTCTTACTATGCCAGGAATGAGAATCTTACTCCCAAACCCATGAACCCCATCTTACGGAAATTCATATCAAACAGACAACATAGCAAGTATACACTATCCCAATACCGCGGTCAGGATAGGGGCAACGTCTTAACCCAAGTCTTAGAATCTTACTCTAAGGTTAGGCGTCTAAATGCAAACTTAAGCTAAATATTTACAACATCAAAGTTATTCTCAAGATCGCTTCTTTCGCCTTTTCTTGAGTCTAACCATAATCAATACTACTTCTTAATCCATTCTTTAACAAATCTTTCACTTTATTTAAACCTTTCTTTCAACTTCTTTAAAACCTCCTTTAGAAAACTTTAGAAAACTTTGTTTATCTTTAAATAAAACTTCAAAGGACATCAACAAACTTGTATTTTAAAGAACGACTAACTTTCAAGATTTCAAGATTCAACCAACAACTTATCAAGAATTCAAAGAACTCATCAAGAACTCATCAAGAACTTATCAAGAACTCAACAAGAGCTCAACAAGAACTCGACTTCAAAATCATATCACACGAAAAACCCCATAAAAAAAACATGCATGAAAACTTACGCAAATCCTCATGAAATCAATACCCAAATCCACCTTAAAAATTACGCATGAATTGACAAACAATCATAAAAAATTCATCCAACATGATCTCTTAATCTACCCTATAATCATAGTATACATATTAAGGTAAGATAGTATGTTACCTTATTGAAGATCAAGCAAATCAATCACACAAACTTGCAGCCCGGAATAAACCCCAAATTACACGGCCCTTGACACGCACCACACGGCCACACGCACGGTCTCTGCACGAACACGGCACGACCTTGCGATCCTCGGAATGTCACTGAATGGTCTCGACAACGAATAGTCGCTCGATACATCGATAGCCAGTCCATGCCAAGAATGAAATTGAACTCCATCAGCGAAAACTCCTTCAGATCAGTCGTCACCTGTCCTCCATCTATAACGATAGGCACTCCTCGGAACTCGAGCTGACAAACAAAATCATCTCCAGAAGGGAGAGTTATGATCGAACTAACAAGGGAACTTCCTCTAAGATTAGACTTCGAGACAAAACTACTAGCCACGAAAGAAACTGTGGCACCAGAATCAAATAAAACAAGCGCTAAAATACCAGAGACAAGAAATCTACCTGAGACTACATCTGGCTGGACCTCTGCCTCTGGCTCAGTCATACAGTAGACTCGATTCATCATTAGAGTCTTAGCCGGTGCTGGAAGTTGCTTGGTCTCGGTGCCTGGCTTCTTCTCGGGGTAAACTGACGCCTGGTGGCTTTCCTTCCCACAGATTAAACATGTAATGGGCGTCCCGTCGCATCGCTTCCCTGGATGGAAGTCCTTGCCACATCCTTTGCATCTCGAACTCCCTGATCCCTGAGATGAACTAGCGGTCGGAGGGGTACTGCTAGGAGCACTGAACCGGGGCTTCTTAAATGATGGCGACGTCACCGGGGTCGGGGTCCTCTTCTTACTGGTATCCTCCTCGATGACAGACGTCTGGATCTCAAGTGCTACCTCGTAAGCTCGCTGTAACGTCTTCGCTCCACTATTGATCACATGGCCGCGAATCCTCGGATCTAGCTTTTTGATGTAGCGCTTGACCCGCTCCTCCTCAGATGGTACTACCGATGTAGCAAACCTCGATAACTCGGCGAACTTATCGGTGTAGGGCTGAACTGTCATCTTACCCTGAGCAAGAGTAAGAAACTCCTCCTGTTTTTGCCACTGTAACTCGTCGGGATAGAACCTCTCCTGGACCTTAGCTACGAACTCGGCCCAAGACATCATTTGTAGGGGCATACACGCGTTCTTCGTTACGCTCCACAAATTATCGGCCTCTCCACGCAAGTAGTAGGCGGCAATCTGGACCTTCTCGTGCTCGGGGCAAAACGTAGCGTCGAAGAGCTTCCCCATCTCGCGGATCCAACTCTCCAACGTCGTAGGGTCGGCAACCCCATCGTAAGTAGGTGGTCGATGAAGAGCGATACGATCGAACGTCGACTGCGATCCCGATGGCTGACGACTATGATGCGCTAGCGTAAGAATCGCCTCCTCGAGCGCTCGTAACCTCTGTCGACCCGAACTTGTCTGGCGGGGTGTGGACATGCTGAAATCATCGCAAGCAATAGACAAACAAAAAGAGGCAATGTCAGTAAAAAATCCACACCCCAGACAAGTATACATACAAAAACAAAATAAGAAAAAGAGTCTTATCCCGGATTCCTCTACCCGACACTCTTCTCCCTTAAACTTATTCTAAATTGGTTTATCACTCGAGAATGGTAAAGCTCTCAACTCCCGGGTTTTACTCAAGTCCTAAAACTTCACTTAAAACCTATTCGGCTCTAATACCAATTGTGACGACTTGACTCGCTCAAACCGGCGCGGAAGAAATCGACGAGTCGAATTGTCTATCTAACAGACAAACATACTAAAGATTTAAAACAAAACCTCGAAATGATTATTACTATAACTCAAAACGTACAATACCCACAAGTTTGTACAATGCTAAACCCAAATGTATCAATACTAATGAATAACTCCAAATACTGTCTGAGTCAAAATATACGAAATACAAAAACTATACGTCCAAACTAAAAACATAATGTAGTCTAGAACAAGAATACAACAACGGTACTCGCCCAACCCAAAGCTAAGCAACACCGTCATCATCAGAGTTACCTGAAAAATTAACAACAATCCAGTGTTAGTGGCGAGTAACATAACAGTCCCACCCTAACATGGATACACATAAACATAGAACAAATCAAACAAATATATTAGACTACCAACCAACATACGATATAAACACCAAAATACCAATAACGTAAAACTGACCAACTTTAATTATTCAAACTTATATCATTAATCATCTTTGTTGCTACCATTTACATTTTAGACCGGACTATGCACCTACGAACTTATCTTACGCGAACGAAATTTCTTACTATGCCAGGAATGAGAATCTTACTCCCAGACCCATGAACCCCATCTTACGGAAATTCATATCAAACAGACAACATAGCAAGTATACACTATCCCAATACCGGCGGTCAGGATAGGGGCAACGTCTTAACCCAAATCTTAGAATCTTACTCTAAGGTTAGGCGTCTAAATGCAAACTTAAGCTAAATATAACATCAAAGTTATTCTCAAGATCGCTTCTTTTGCCTTTTCTTAAGTCTAACCATAATCAATACTACTTCTTAATCCATTCTTTATCAAATCTTTGAATTTCTTTAAACCTTTCTTTTAACTTCTTTAAAACCTCCTTTAGAAAACTTTAGAAAACTTTGCTTGTTTTTAAATAAAACTTCAAAGGACATCAACAAACTTGTATTTTAAAGAACGACTAACTTTCAAGATTTCAAGATTCAACCAACAACTTATCATGAATTCAAAGAACTCATCAAGAACTCATCAAGAACTTATCAAGAACTCAACAAGAACTCGACTTCAAAATCATATCACACGAAAAACTCCATCAAAAAAACATACATGAAAACTTAAGAAAATCCTCATGAAATCAATACCCAAATCCACCTTAAAAATTACACATGAATTGACAAACAATCATCAAAAATTCATCCAACATGATCACTTAATCTACCATATAATCATAGTATACATATTAAGGTAAGATAGTATGTTACCTTATTGAAGATCAAGCAAATCAATCAGACAAATTGCAGCCCGGAAAAAACCCCAAATTACACGGCCCTTGACACGCACCACACGGCCACACGCACTGTCTCTGCACGAACACGGCACGACCTTGCACGAACACCACCACGAGCACATACGGCTTCACCACGGCAGCATCACCGTGCATCACCACTCGATCCCATGAACAACTCACACGAACCCAAACCCAAAACTGAACCAAATACCCAAGTCTTGATAAATGGCAATGAAGATTAATTTGTGTTTGAATACCTAAAGATCAATGGAGTTTGAATCTTTAAGTTTAAGTTTTGAAATGATGATGAACAAATTGGTTGGGTTGATGGTGAAAAAAATCTAATAGGCGTGTGGAATAGAGGCAAATGGAAGGAGGGTGTTTGTGTTTGGCTTTTTAAATTGTAGCAAAAGATGATCAAATGTGTAAATTATGACAAATGAGATCTTAAGCCATACTAACCATTCTATTTATAGAAGTGATTTAAGGTGTGAACATAAAGCAAGTGGCAACTTAGGCCACTTAATCATGAGGGGGCCGGTTTTCTTATGGCAATAATGGGCTTTTGGTGATCAATTGGACTAATTGCACTCATGCATGATTAATCATGCCTAATTAGCATTTGGCCCAAAAATTAATTAACTAATTAGAAAATTAAATAATAAAGTTCTAATTAATTAAAAAATAATAAAATAAATAATAAACAACAAAAAAAAAATAGAAATAATCGAAATTATTCATATAAAATAAAATAAATAGTCCAAAGAAATTTTTGGACCATACATAAAATAACATAAATAAACAAATAAATCAACGACAGAAATACCGATAAATCTGGGTCGTTACACATGAACACCTTTTCTTTGGGTGTGTGTTTGCTTAGAAGTTCTAGCAGGAGATAGAGATCTAGTTGGGGTTCAGGGCATGTTTCAGCAGTATGCAACAACTTCTGAAGTGGGTGTTGAAAAGAAGGAGCAGAACAAGATGTTTAAAGCTATTTGTGCAGCAGTGATCTACAACATTTGGAGGGCAAGGAATGATAGTTGGTGGAATCAAAGCACCCCAACTGATGGTTATGTTGTTACATAGGTTAAATTTTTTGTTTGGAAAAGGATTTGATTGCTTAATAATTGTAAACTAACTCAAAGAGATAGAGGATGGTTGGAAATGTTGTTTTAATTATATTCAACTGGTGCTTGTACCAGTGCTAGCTCTGCTCATTTTTTATGTTGGGGAGCCTACCTAGTAGGGCTCTCAAGTCAAAGATGGGGCAATAGGATGTATTTGTTTTTGGTGTTATGTCATGCTTTGTTTACAAAAAAAAAAGGTTTTAATTATGTATTTTGGGCGTCGTTTATAAAATAAAATACCCCGGTTTTGAAAAATATTAAAAGTTTTTATTCCCACTATCACAAGCCCAACCCAGTGGGAAACCCAAATCTGGCCCAAGTTGTATATATACCTTAGCGTAAACCAAAACATGGAAAAAACCCTAAATCAGAAAGGAAAAAAATAAAACAACAAATTTCACTCACTTTGTCTCTCATGTATAACTTCAAACAAGAAGGAAAAAAAAGGAGAAAAACAACAACAACCACAATGAACAACAACAACAGCACACAATAGCCGTGCACCAACACCACCAAGACCACTGCAGCGTAGCAGCAAAAGCCGCCGCCGCCTGCTGTCGTGCTCTTCC
Source organism: Salicornia ramosissima (assembly GCA_951394345.1). Lineage (NCBI taxonomy): Eukaryota > Viridiplantae > Streptophyta > Magnoliopsida > Caryophyllales > Amaranthaceae > Salicornia > Salicornia ramosissima. The sequence goes on along the minus strand of OX596240.1, from coordinate 22,743,849 downwards.
TGCCGGTCGTTCGGTACTATTTAAAATAAAAAGAAAACTCTCATCTCTTTAAATCTTCTTTTTGTTTTAGTTTAATCTTGACTTAAATCTTCTTTATGGTTTTTATGTGTCGGAATTGTTCATAATAATTTAGGGTTTGAACTATAATACATTTAGGATTTGAAAACTGTGTATCCAATGTTTTTAAGGTGTTTTAGTAAGTGATATTATTCATAATTTTATTTAATGTTTTTATGAATATTTTTGTGTAAAAATATACCCTGCGAAGCGTATTTTTGTTTTATGCAAAGTCGGACTTAAAATGTTGATTTTATAGATTTTATTTGGTTCAAAAGTTGTTATGATTTTGGGAAAAATAGTTTATATTCAAAGAGTTTTATTGTTAGTTGCCTATAAGGGTTTTCAATAGTGTTAGGAACCTGTCGGGTGTTGTTAGAACCTTAAATTTCGCGTTCCAGGCGTTTTGGAAGGTTTTAAACGATTTTTATAAAGGCTGGAATTTTAGTTTTAACACGCTAAAACGATATTCAAAATATTTAAGTTAGTGTTCATTTGGTATTCTAATTAGAGGGAACAAATTCGGAATTTTAAATTAAATGAAGGAGTAAGAAATGATTTTTGAAATTTAATTAGAGGCTGGAATATTGTAATATGTATTTAGGCTAGTTGTGGTGTTGAAGGGATATTAATTAGCCCCAATGCTTAATTGTAGGGGACTTTGAGTTCGTAGAATTCCGTTAATTGTGGCTAGTCGGAATTATTATGTCAGATACGTGTGTACGCAAGACTTAATTCCGAAAATAGCAACATGATTAGAGAATTGTATGAATGCATTGAGATATTATGTTCATGTATGTATGGATGCGTGTGGAAAAAAAAAGGATTTGATTATTCCTGTTATTATTCACTTTGTGAAAATTTGTCAGGGTAGTATGAATTCCCCAGTGTGGGTTGTGTGTATGATTATGGAAAAGAAAAGGTATATTGCAACGGAGGCAAGGAAATTTTTATTACTTACCTATTGAGTCTAGAAGCATAAGATTTTTTCTCTCTCCTTCGGGAGATTGAGACTGGTAGTAAATTTTCTCTCTCCTACGGCAGATTGACAATGGGTAGTATTTTTCTCTCTCTTTCGGGAGATTGAGACTGGATTAAAAGATCAGATAATACTTTAGGTTATATGATCACTTAGTCCTAGAGAATTTAAAAACGAAAAATATGTTATGTGATGAATTGATTTTATGTGATGTGTTGTGTGGAGTGAGTCTTCACAGTTACTGATTAAATATGTTAAATCACATAAAGTGAAAGAGGATTCACACCAAAACTCTGGGAAGGTATACACCTTGAGTATGAACATATGGGGGAAGCTAAATAGCTTCCTAGCTACGAAGGGTACGAGACGTTGTACATCCTTGTTTATTTTTATTATTTTTGGCCTGGGATCCCGTCACATTTGTGATCTGGTTTTACCACTCGACTTGCAACTGAGTGTGGCTCTGTTGGGCATGGTTACCTATCTTTGGAAACCCGTTCGATGTTGAGTCCAAACCTTCTTATAATCTGATGGAGTCTGGGGGATGTATGGGTTTTGGTCATATAGTGTATAGCAGGTTATTAATTATTTAATCTTTTTATATTATATGTGCATATCTTGTTGTATATATGTACTCAGTTTTTGATGATTACGTGATTTTGTATGTGTTTTCTTTGGTCATGTCCCTCGCCTTAATGACTCTGTGATGAACCAAATTATACACTTGTATTATTAGGGAACAGAATTGAACAGGTTAACTTGGTGATGTGAAGTTCAAGTTTTCAGCATACGCATGGTCTTGGTATTGGTGTGATTCGAGAGTTCACGATTCTTGTGTTTAAAATTTATAAAGTATATTTCATTTATTTCAAATAACAATTGTTTTCTAAGTAAGGGTTTTAAAATTTTATTAGACTGTAAGCTTTAACTAGTTAGGTTTATTTTCGAGCTTAAGTTCGATTTAAGTTTTCTTCCGCTGCAAAATTCTGAATAAGCCGAAACGTTTTCACACATGGCGGTAATGCTTTGGAAATTTCTTTTCAAAAATATTTTATGTCCTAATTTTATATAATATTTAGAGTTTTCAAGTAGGGAATTTTCAGGGTGTTACACCTCTACCTGATCAACCAGGCTAAGATCTGCTGGAAACTGCCACAAGCCCTGTTCATTCCCAACATACTCATGACTTCACCCCATAGCTGCTTTGCATAGACACATTCAAATAATAAGTGTTGTTGTGTTTTTGTCTACAGTCCACACACACAGAAGCTAGCATCCACCAACAGGCCATAGCTGGCAAGCCTGCTCCTCACCTGCACACGCTGCAAAGCCAACAACCACCATAAAAATTGGTGTTTAGTAACATAAATTCTATTCCAAACAACCCTACACACCACCTCTGTTTCTGGCCTTGTTGCTTAATACCCTTATAAACTTTGCTCAACAGGAAGGTGTTACCTGGAGTTGGCTACCACAGATGGATGGGAATTGTTTTGAGCCTCCTTAGCTTTACAAATATTCTTCCAAATCCAGCTTGCGTAAGAGGAAGGCTGATAGGACCACCACTCTTTTTGCTTAAGAGAGATGCAATGTACCCATTTAACCCACAAGTTATCAGCTTCTTGAGCAACCTGCCACATAATTTTCCCTACAGCCAGCTTATTCTAAAGCAAAGTATCTCTAATCCCAAATCCTCCAAAATCTTTGCAATTACAACAGGTCTCCCACTTCACCTTAGCAGGTTTAGTGCCTTGAGCCTTGACCTCCCAAGAGAACCTTTTGCATATCTTTTAATTTTTTTGTTTAAGGAGGTATAGTGAAAATTTTCGGAATGCCATAACTTTGCACTCGGATATCTGATCGGGACATATAATATATCCAGGTTGATTAATTTTTCGAGACGAACCGGTGAACGACAGTGCGTGGGTGAAGGGGGAACCACGGATGAAGGTGAAGGTGGAGTGTGTTGTGTTTTTTCCTAACTTGTAGAATCATAAACTGAATATCCGATTAAAATGAAGACTCTAAAATAAAAACTGAATATTTTGGAAATAAAATAAAATCAATTAAAATATAAGAATAGTTAATGTGGTTTTGGAGGGATTTTTTTTCTCAAAATAAAAAAATAAATTGAAGTTATAATATATAATTTTGGAGGGTAATTTTTTGTCAAAATTAAAAAATGAAATTATAATTTCACATTTGACATTTCTAAAATTTTCATCACACTTATCTTTTAATAATTTAATTAATTTTGAAGGGAAATTTTTTGTTACAATTCTTTGGAAACATATTTTATTTAATTTTGAAGTTAAATTTATATATTCAAAATTTGATAAAAAGTATTTATAGTTGGAAAATTTATTTAAATTTTTTCTTTTTGTTTTTTTTAAAGGGGTATAGTGAAAATTTTCGGAATGCCATAACTTTGTGTTCGGATGTTTAATTAGGGCATATAATATTTCCAGATTGATTATTTTTTAGAGACGAACTAGTGAACGGCAGTGGGTGGATGAAGGGGAACCACGGATGAAGGTGAAGGTAGAGTGCGTGGTTTTTCTCCTTACTTATAGAAATATAAACTGAATATCCAATTAAAATGAAGACTCTAAAATATAAACTGAATATTTTGGAAATAGAATAAAATCAATTAAATTACAAGAATAATTAATGTGTTTTTGGAGGGAAAATTTTTTCTCAAGATAAAAAATTGAAGTTATAATATACAATTTTGGGGGGAAATTTTTTGTTAAAATAAAAAATTGAAATTATAATTTCACATTTTACATCTCTAAAATTTTCATCACACTTTTCCTTTAATAATTTATTTAATTTTGGAGGGAAATGTTTTTGTTACAATTCTTTGTAAACATATTTTATTTAGTTTTGAAATTAATTTTTTATATTATATTCAAAAATTGATAAAAAGTTTTTATAGATTGAAAATTTATTTAAGTGTTTTTTTTTTAGATTTTTTTGTTTAAAAGGGTATAGTGAAAATTTTCGGAATACCATAACTTTGCGCTCGGACGTCTGATCGGGGCATAAAATATATTCAGATTGATTATTTTTTCGAGACGAACTGATGAACAGCAGTGCGTGGGTGATGGCGTGGGTGATGGGGGAACCGCGGATGGAAGTTGAAGGTGGAGTGCGTGGTTTTTTTTCCTGACTTATACAAATATAAACTGATTATCCAATTAAAATGAAGAATCTAAAATATAAACTGAATATTTTGAAAAAAATATAAAATCAATTAAAATACAAGAATAATTAATGTGTTTTTTGGAAGAAGTTTATTTCTCAAAATAAAGAATTGAAGTTATAATATACAATTTTGGAGGGAAATTTTTTGTTAAAATAAAAAATTGAAATTATAATTTCACATTTCACATCTCTAAAATTTTTATCACACTTTTTCCTTTAATAATTTATTTAGTTTCTGAGGGAAATTTTTTGTTACAAAGCTTTAGAAACATATTTTATTGGAATAATGGAATCTAATAATCCCACCTTTAGTCGGCCTGAAAGTAACAAACCTACTTTTTGATTAAAAAATAACAAACCCACCTTTAAGGTTTATTTGTTTTCGGTGCACCCTACCATGACTCAGGAGAGTGGTCTCAGTTGCTGTGTAGCTGAGGAGTAAGCCCCTGGCGATTAATGCTCGGACGGATGATGATCCTCGTTCTTTGTCCGAGGGAGGAAATTCCCTAGCGCTCGTTATTTTGGACGGAGGGTGATCCTCGTCCTTTGGCCGAGGGGGGAAACCCCTGGCACTCAGTGTTTTGGACGGAGGGTGATCCTCGTCCTTTGGCCGAGGGGGAAGCCCTGGCACTCTACGCTTTGGACAGAGGGTGATACTTGTCATTAGGCAGAGGGGGGAAGCCCCTGGCACTTAGTGTTTAGGACGGACGGTGAGCCTCATCCTTTGGTGTTTGCTACAATATTGTAGAAACACAATGTAAAAAAATACTTTTTATTATTGAATTACATCAAATATAAGTATTTTACATGTTGTATTGCTAAACATCTTAATCTGTGTAGTCGGCTCAGCGTGTTGTTGCTGTTGGCTGGTTGCAGATGATTCTCAGCCTTGTCACTTGTCTCTACGGTAATGCCCCAGTTTGAGGTGAGGCTATCAGCCTAAATCGGTTTAAAAGGCGGATTTGGGCATTTCCCTGCCTCGAGGTGTCCACATAACCGAGTTGGGAGCCCTCTTTGATTAGTGATGGATTAGCTCGGCCTTCGTGAGACCTTACATGGTACCTTTGGTGGGTACCCTCTGCCTGATGTTGAGCTCATCTTGCTGACCATGGGGTCGTTAAGTGGATGGATTGGAACCATCTCAGTAGTTTCGTTTAGTTTCTTCGGTTGGAACTACTCAGACGGATTCCATCAGCATTATCCCCCTTGGTCGGGTGGTTTTGGACTGGATCCACTACTCCCTTACGTATACCTTTGGAATTGAGAAATCCAAATTTTTCCAACGGTCACCGTTTGGTGAGTTTTAAGGACCGCAATCTGCTGAGGAGAACATGTCTTTCTGCACAGCTTCTCCTGCTGTCAACCACCGGTATGCACAGAGGCTTTACTGAAGATGGCCCGGTTAGATTGTATGTCATGTGACTCGGTACTCTAAGATGCACAAGGGTGAGAATTACAGAGGGTAGTGTTACTCTGTTCCCACGTCCCTGTCGAACTCGGTCCTGATGCCTCTTTTTCCTATCGAAATCAGTCTTGAGTGACTTCGTTTTCCCTCCTCCTTTGGTCAGGAGGTCGGTTGGTTGCGCTAAACAAATTTCTTTTTGTGGAACCATGGGGGTAAATTTTGGCACCCATGGTAATTTTTAGAGAGGGAGAGAGAAAAGGAAACGAGAGAATTTTTGTGGTATTTGTATTTTTGGTGGTAATTTTTGTGATGATTTTGCCTTAAGGATTTACTTCCTTTCATAGACATGTTTTGCTCCTCCGTATTAAATGGCATTAAATGCGCCCTTTTATCCCACTCAGCTCGGCTATGTTATGTTGCCCCCATTCATCCTATTTTGAGTTTCAACACTGTGCTCAGGATGAATGATATCTTACTTAGTTGCTCAGTTCTTGACATTACATGTTGAGTGGGTATATCTTGTCTAGGCACTTGGCCAGGATGGGTTCTGCCTTTTTGTGCCGAGTGGAGGATGTTGTACCATAGTTCGGCTACTCGGCCAAAGGTTGTCTTGGTTTCTTGTATCTTGGCGTTGCTTGCTCGATCCTCGACTGGGAAAGTGTATTGAATTCTCTTTTAACCGAGTGGAAGGTTTAATTCACTCGGCACTCGGCCAGGATGGTGGCATCCCTTTTTGGCCGAGTGGAGGGCATGTTTCACTCGACACTCGGCCAGGATGGTGGCATCCCTTTTTGGCCGAGTGGAGGGCTTAGTTCACTCAACACTCGGCAAGGATGGTGGCATCCCTTTTTGGCCGAGTAGAGGGCTTAGTTCACTCGATGCTCGGCAAGGATGGTGGCATCCCTTTTTGGCCGAGTGGAGGGCATGTTTCACTCGATACTCAGCCAGGATGGTGGCATCCCATTTTGGTCGAGTGGAGGGCTTAGTTCACTCGACACACGACAAGGATGGTGGCATCCCTTTTTAGCCGAGTGGAGGGCTTAGTTCACTCGACACTTGGCAAGGATAGTGGCATCCTTTTTGGCCGACTGGAGGCATGTTTCATTCGACATTCGCCAAGGACGGTGGCATCCCTTTTTGGCCGAGTGGAGGGTCGGGGTTGTGTGGCCTAGCTTGGCCATCCGCCTGAGTTTGCACTTCTAAAGGAGTGTTGACATTGAGCTTTCCCGTGTTTGTATGTTGTGCTCGACATTCAGCTAGGATAGAATGCATCCCTTTCGTGCCGATGTGAAGATTTTGTGACCTCGCTTGGCCAACCGTCCGAGGATGCTCCCATGGTAGAGTGCGATCCTGGACTTAACCATATTGACATGTTTCGCTCGACACTCGGCCAGGGTGGTGGACATCCGTTTTTGGCTGGGTGGATAGGCATGCCCTGCTCTACACTCGACCAGGATGGTGGACATCCCTTTTTGGCTGAGTGGAGGTTTAGATTGCACTCGACACTCGACCAGGATAATAGACATCCCTTTATTGGCCCAGTGGAGGGTATGTTATACTCGACACTAGCTAGGATGGTGAACATCCCTTTATTGGCCTAGTGGAAGTTTAGGTTGCACTCCACACTCGACTAGGATGCTAGACATCCCTTTATTAGCCGAGTGGAGGGTTGGGACTTTTTGGCCGAGGGTGCTTCTTTATTAAAGCGCTGACCCTGACCTCTTTGTAAAGTGGCTCCTTCTTGCTGAGGAGTCGTGTCGTTTCGTGGATCCTTTGTTTACTATAAATGGGTGGACTTTGCCTCCATTTGTCATTTTCAATTGATTATTGTTGGTGGCCCTAGTTCTCGATAAAGTGACAGAGGATCTTCTTTCTTCCAGAAGCCAATATCATCCCATAAGGAGCTTTTCTTCAAGTATTCTTCTTTCCTTTTCTTTTGTTTTCTTTCTTTTTACAATAAGGCAATAATTGAGTTTGCTCAGTATTTTAATAAGTCCGAGCCATGGACATGTATGACTCTTTATCTGAGCAGAGTACTCCTCCTGCCTCTCCTCCCCCTATTCTGTGGAGGGAAATAAGAGTGGGTGGCCTTGCAGTGGTGAAAGCCCATGCATGGTTGCCCGAGTGTTCTGATTTGGCTGAGGCTCTTCCTCAATCCTCCTCGAACGGCTTGGAATATGAAAAAGCCAAGTCCGAGGATGGTTATGAGAGGTTACCTTTTCCTTGGAAGGTTTCCTTAGCCATGCGTGCGTGGTCCTAAACGTGGTTACTTGGAACGTATGTTGGAAACAGGGGCAGTGAGGATGGTTGCCGAGGATGACCAGATCAATGCCGATGGAGAAAGGCTGAATGAAGAAAGACAACTGAATAATGGAGAAGAGTCGGATGATGCCGAGTTGCAGAGTACTAGCGGTCGAGAGGGCATGTTATATGGACCTGGGGCTTACTTTATAAGGTCCAAGTTTTGGAGATTGTAAAATGCCAAGTTTGGGCATTTCCATGCATAGTACGGTCTGAAGGCACCGGCCAGTCGGTTGCATGGTCGTGTATGAGGCTCAGCTGAAAGCTGGGATCAAGTTCCCGTTATCCCCAGCTTGGGTGATGATCCTTCGGGCGTACAACCTGTCCTTATCCCAACTGGTGCCGAATACTGTGTACGCCATTTCTTGCTTGATGGTTGTGTGTAGTATGTTTGATGAAGGGATTTTTTGGCTCTTTCACCAAACAAATTAAACCCCCGTTGTAGTATGAGTGGGGGTGTCGAACACGAGGAACAAGTCGTGAATCGTGTTGTGCGATTTAGGTCGATTGAGGATCTTAGTTTTGTTGTTGAAAAGGAAGCTAAAACTGTTGTAGAAAATAAATGCGAAAAATAATAAACTAAATTCTAGGGTTGTCGGATCCGGGTTCAATTGATTTCGGGGGAGTTACTTCAAAAAGTCTAAAGAACGAACTAATTAAAGGAAGGGTAATTAAACTCTAATAAGGTACCTAAACATCCCCCCGGAGTGATTTAGGAGTTGACGCATGAATATAACAATAACGACTTCTCCCGAATGGACGTTACCAATACATTCAATGATCACAATTATACCAAGGTTTCACTAGAAGTAAATTCGTAGTTCGACTACCGACTCCCGTTGTAATAGTCTAACTAACAACGTACCTAAAGTGGATTCCTAGCTCGACCACCGACTCCCGTTGTAATGGTCTCACTAGCAACATTGGGCAATGAAAATCAAAGCATAATTAACTCATAGACAAAGCCCTATTATACTTAAAAAATACCAAGAAATCAACTATGGCCTTTAGCTAATCTCTAAGCTCATTGACACCAATATTAACCAACCATAAACACAATTCAACTAACTAGATGAAAACCCCCAATTTCAAGTCATCAACCCATCACCTTCAAACCCTAGAAATTAACTACTCACTAAACATGAACAAGAGCATTACATTAATAAACAAGCATAAAATCATGAAATTAAACACTAAATCTATCAACAAGCAAGAAAATAAACCAAGAAAACTTGGAATTGCATAATTTAAACACTATACTACTTGAAAAAATAAGAAAAACAAGATTGAAATCTCACACTCCACCTCTCTCTCACGTAGCTTCCCCCTCAACACTCAACCTATCACTATCACTCACACTATCCTATACTTACATGCCATCATTACTTCACTCTCCATAACCGTCACTCCTCCTATCACTCCTCACTCTTCCTTTGCTTCTTCAACACACTATCCGAATCTCTCTCTCTCTACCATAATTTTCAGCTTTTAATCTTCTTCATCTTCAACCTTCATCTCTTCAACCTTCAATATCCAACAATGGCACCAAAAAGAAAAGCACCACTACCAAAATCAAAGTCACCATCACCAACACCAAAACGATCCTCAAGAAAACGAATCATCATCAACGAAAGTGATGATGAGAAGACCCACGAAATTGCACCCTCTCCCTCTGTTCAAGAATCGATATCAAAACAACAATCTGAGGAGGTTTCAAGGGAAAATTCTAACATGCAAGAGGATGATGATGATAATACATCCACGAAAATTGGTAAGCCAAAACGATCTGTTAAATTCTTGGTGGGTTGTCGGGTTGATATGACGTGGGTACAACAACATTGGCCCGAATTCTCAAAAATTATTTCAAAACAAAAATGGGTCAAACTTGTTGACACTCATGCCAACGAGGGGCTGTATGAAAAAGAAATGGAGGATGTAACTAGGGTGTTTGATATTAAAAATGAATTGGCCATAGTTCTAATCCAAGGTCAAATCCATACATTTTCTGAAAAAGATTTAAGTGAGTGGTTAGACGTACCGAATACTGGGTTTGATGAATTAGTCAGTGGTAAAGACCGAGTGAATATTAAGGGAAAGAAAAATTCAGACATTGTAAAATTTTTTAGAGGAAATCCCAAGCAAAATTCGGTCACCCAGGACGTTTTAACCCCTTTTCATAAGATGATCTTTCAGTTCGTAAAACGTTTCTTACACCCCCGTCCTCAAAAACGATGTAGTGCAAATCTCCTTGACCTTTGCCTCATGTACTGTCTTGTTCATTACATCCCTATCAACTTCCCTTCTCTTTTCATCAAGCAAGTGACCTACACTATTAAACAGAAAAACGTGTTGGGCTATGGAAATATTTTTACAAAAATTAAGTGTTTAAATATTCCCCTTTCCCCTCACCCCACATTTCCACTGAAAAAGGAGAATATCTTGGCTGAGGGAATGATTGAGCGGCATGGTCTGTGTATGGATGCCGGGGAGGTCATATCGAAGGAAGAACAAATTCGTAGGGAGCTTGGTCGTACTTCGGCTGATCCTAAGAATGCCAAGGGTAAGGCACCAACGGATGGAACTCCCACCGAGCCATCAAACATGGATTGGATATTAATGACGTGTGGTGGGACAATTGGCCGTGAGATGCAACGCCTTCAAGACTTGGTTCGAACTGTACTGGTGAAGATTGAGGACATGGGTGCCCGAGTGAGCCAACTGGACGAAAAGATCACCTCGGTGAAGACTGATTTAATCAACAACATTCGATTGAATCGTCTCCAACTCGAGGAAAAAGTTGAGAAGACGGCCTCCCATTTTGTCCGTTCCATTTAGCAGTCTGATTTTATGTGTTGTAATTAACTCTTATTTTTGCTGACCACCTTATCAACTACTCTATGGTATTTGGTCCTCACGCCCTCATACCCTCTTCCTATCTGTTTTGGTATTCTGAGTCAGTTTGGCTCACAACTTTAATTTTCTTCTGCTTTTGCTTACTTCGTCTTTTGCTCATTACTTGATTTGCATGTATATTTCTTTCGTTTGGATGGCTAATATTATTAGACTATATGCTTGAGACTTTCATGATCTTAGAGAAATTGTTTGCTTAACACTGTTAAGTGCTGCAGGTTTATCCTTAGTCATTTGATGATGACAAAAGGGGGAAGAAAAATTACATGAATTGGTTAAGTCTATTGAGTATATGCTATGCTATTATGCTTGCTTTCTTTGTTTTCTTGGTATAAAAAAAAAACAAAATGAAAAATCTTAAAAAATGTCATTATATTTGCCATCATCAAAAAGGGGGAATATTGTTGAACCTTAAGTTTTGATGATGACAATATAATCTAGAGAATAAAGATTAAATAGATTTAAGGAGAATCAACTAAAAGTAATTTTGGTTGAAATTAAATTTATTTCATCTTTTATATTTTATATTTTATGTCGTATATTTATAGAGAATGAATTTGATAAGTGTCAAATTCATATTAAATATATTTCATTTAATATATATGTGTTTCTTATAGAATATATTTATGGAGAATAAAATTAGAGGAGTATCTAATTTTAGAATAAATATATTTTATATTCCAACTCTTATGTTATATTGTTTCACTTTTGAATACTAATCTTTTTATGTGGTGCAGGAAAATATTTCTATAAGCTAAGTTGGTCATTCTAATTTAATAATTAGGATTGCTCATTATTCTAAGTTGTTAATGGTATTTTGCTTGTCTATCATACGTGAAATAGCTTAATTGTTAATTTTAACTAAAGTGGTTTTAGTTTTATTTTTAATTAAAATTAATCATTCTAATTCCTTTTAGTTGGTTATAGCACACGTATGTTGTTGCTTAACATTAGGAATTAGTTTGTTAAATTTGTTTTGGTCAATTCCACTAAGTTAGGAATTAGTTAGTGGTCTTTTGTTTGTTACGTGTGTTTAGGTTAGTTGGTAATTAGTTAGTTTTGATTTTTAAATTAGAGTCAAACCCCACTATAATTTAGGAAGTTAGTGGAACTAGTTAGTGGGCCTTATGCTTTGTTTCTTACGTGTAAAAGAAAGGGTCATTTGCATTTTCTCTTCTTATACGTGTAATTAGAAATGAGGTCTAAGGTTTAGAGTTTTTATAATTTAAGTTTTATTTTATTTCTATTTTATTTTATTGTTTTAGAATTTAAAATGAGATCTTGAATTATTATTATAACCGTGTGATTAAAAAAAAAGGAAAAAGATTTCATTTTTAAATTCTTGTTTTAGTTTTCACGTACAATTTAGAGTCCAATATAATTGGTAAGTATTAGAATTTGTTTTGTTGCAATTATGCTTGGTCAAAACCGTTTTGTAGGTGTGGGATGACGTGGCACACTCCATCACTCCACTACTTGCATTACACGCTTACTTCTTCTCTAAGCTAATACCATTTGAAGATCTATTTATATAAAGAGCAATCAGAGTTTGAAGTGTACCCACAAACAACGAGAGTCAACCACAAAGAGAGGATTCAAAGATCAAGATTTTCAAGAGAAAATTATTTAGAAGTGTTCTTTGAATTTTCATCTCATTAGTATTTGATTGTAATTCTGTAGGGATAAGGGTTGGGTGAGAGAAGAAAAATCAAAAGAGAATATTTGATTGTAATCAGAAAAAGAAGAAGAGAGAATTCAGATTTCATTCGAAATCTGAAGTGAGGAAAAGTCGAGCTTTAGTAAGTTCGTAGCATCAGTTCAAGGGGAACTGGTGTCAGGGGGAACAAGTTCCTAGTGGAACGAGTGAGAATCGAGAAAGGTCCTATATAGGTTGTAACAGAGTCGTTGGCCTATATTAATAAGAGAAGTCCTAGAGTCAAAATCTCTCGTGGTCAAGGTTTTTCTTCCTAACTGGGCCTAGGAAGTTTTCCTTGTAGGTTAAATCTCTCTGTCTTTATTTCTGTTTCTTCTTCCATTCGAGTTTGCACTTAAAATTCCGCTAAAAATTCAAAAACTCTCCCAACTACAATTCACCCCCCTCTTGTAGTTGCTATTCATATTACATCACAAATCGGCCGCGGAATAACCGACGAGTCGAATTGCCATTATAACATACTTACATACTTTAAACCTCCAACTAATACCTCAAATTATATTATTAAAGATCCCAAACGTATAACCTCCTCAAATACATACATAACTATAACCTCAAAAAGTTAATACTAAAGAATTAACTCCAAAACTAACGATAGAGTTAGAGTATAAAAATTACTAATAGTCCAAATTCTAATAATAGAAAATAAACTACAAAAGAGAAAATGCAACGACGCTCGCTGATAGTCTGTATTTCGTTATTATTTTTCTTAGTTTTTATTAGTTTATTTTCTTATTTTATTTAGCTTTCGTTAGCGTTTTTAGTTTTTTATAGCTTAGTTTTGCTTTTGTAGTTCCCTTCCCCTTTTTCTATGTGATTTCCTCGATTTTGCTTTGTTTATGCGTTTTCTTCCCATTTTGCAGGTCCCGAGTCTATTTCGGAACCAAAGGAGGCAAGCCGGGAACCTCGAGGAAGCCACAGAGTCATTTGCCAATGTTGGAGCCAAGAAGGTCCCGGCGGGCGCTGGGAATTCCTCAGCGTCCGCTGAGATGATTTATTTGTTCAATGCAATTTCTAAGAAAAAAGGGCAGAAGGTTATCCAGGCCAAGGCACCGCCCGCTAATGGTTTCCCAGCGGCCGTTGATTATGAAGTTGCCTGGCATATTTAAGCACAAAGAGAAGAACAGCGGCCGCTGACCCCAATTCAGCGCCCGCTGTCTCCCTCCCCTGTATTGAGGCAGTGGCATCACAAAGGTTGGAAGCGGCCGCTGACCCCAACTCAGCGCCCGCTGCCGTAGTTCTTCGCAGCCTGCAAGCCTAGGACTATAGGTGTCAGCGGGCGCTGTCATCGCCTCAGCGCCCGCTGAAATGCTTTTCTTCGTTTTTTTATTACTTTTCTTTTCTTTTGGCTGATTTTTGGGGAGTAATTTATATACTCTTCTCCCATCTTTTAACCAAGGAGGCTGATGTTAGAAGCTCCAAGTTAGGTTTAGGTTAGTTTTTAGAACTTTCTTCTTCAATTCCTCTTGTAATTTACATTTTGTTCTTCAATTTATGCAAGTAGTATAATTATTCTCCGTCTTGTTCTTCTCTTCAAGGTACATTTTAATGCTTGTTTCCTCTAGTTTCTTTTCATATTTTGATGTACTTGTATTTAGGTTTAAGTTCTTAGCTAGTTTTATTATTGTTTTGATGTTAGTTTAGTTGTTGTGTTAATTTTATGTTAGTATTTATAGTTAGTTTTTCTTGGTTTAGTTGATGGTTTTAGTTGATTTAGTTATGTTTTTATTAATTAGTTGTGAGTAGTTAATTTCTAGGGTTTGAGTGAAACCTCTCAAATTCCCCATGATTGTGGTTTAGTTGTTTCTTGGATTTTGGTTGTGATTATGTTGGTACCGAAGGTTCGATAATGCTGAGTCTCGTGCCTAATTAAAATTAGACTCATAGAAGAATCCCCACCTAAGGACCGAAAGGTGAACGTGGGTGATGACTCCCTTCGCTCGATTGATGGAAGCACCACGAAAGTTGGGCCTTCGATCAAGGGAAAGTTACCGGTCTTCGTGATTTCGTGCTTAAGGCTTGTTAGACGTGTCGCCGCACGAAAGTGGGTTGTGTATGTCTTCCCGGTCGTCACACTAGCTTGAAAGAGTAGTGTGATCTTAGAAAGACCTCCCCTTATCCATGACCTAAGTCTAAGTTTCGATTGATTCATAATTCATGGTGGTATGAGTTGTGGATCTCTTACCCTAGTCCTTTTTATTCTTGCTTTCGTAATTGAGTATTAGTTAGTTCCTGTAGTTCTCTTCGCCTCTCGCGACCATCATTTGACCTAGCTTGTTCGACGCTCATGCCTAGACTAGTGCAACGTACCTTCCCCGTGTTCGACACCCCCACTTATACTACGATGGGGGTTTTTATTTTGTGAAAATACCTCCTATCAAATTGGCGCTGTTGCCGGGGAAGGCAATGCCATTAGTTTAGGTTAAGTAGAATGGTTCTAGGTCTTTCTTTTCCTTTATTTTTGTGAATATTGGGCCTTATGGCCACTCTTTTGATCGACCCCCAATATGAGCATGAGCCGTTTTGGGTGTATTATGACAGGATCGGAAGCTCTCTTCCGCTTAATGATAATTTTGGTAAGTGGGATATATGCAATATGTTGTATGAGGGTTTGAACTATGAGACGAGAAATTGGATAAAATACCTCTCTCATGGCGACTTCCTAGCTCTCGACTTGGATAGAGCTTGGCTCTTATTCGAGTGTCTCGCTAAGGACACCTATGAGTGGGATATAACTAGCCAAGGAATACATGGTTATAGTCATGAGTTGAGTGCACTTGAGGAATATGGTTTTAATCAACCATCACCTCATGCCACTACCTTTGATTTTTCTCATCATTTTTCACATGAATCGAGTTCGCTTAATCATGTTTTTGATGAGTATTTACAAGGTCTAGGCATGAACATAGTTGATTCATCTCATATTCCCCTAGGTGAGCCCTCATAGTCGAGCACACCATCCCGACTCGCTTAGACGATGACATTTATTGGCAATGTTGTGATGAGAATCATGACACTTTCATATCGTCATGTGATGTTATAGAGGATGAGGCCCTCATAGCAGAGTCGAGTGAAACCGACGAGGTAGTTAATGTGGAGGATGTGGTTATACCACATTCTCTTATTCCCTTTGTAGGAGGATTTAACCTCGTCTATTCACATCCCACTCCACTTCCATCCGTGCTCATATCACCTCCATCCGAGGGCATCATCTCTTGTCTTGACTCCCATGTTTCTCTTCTAGAAACCAAGGCAAGTGAGGTGTATGGAGGTGTTCCCCCTACTTTATTTGATTTTTCTTTTTGTAGTTTTTATTTTAATTTACCTCCCTATGGGCACTCACTCCTACATAAGCATAGGATGCCGTTTTTTAAACCGTTTCCTTTGCTTAATTTAACTATCGCTTATGTGATTTTTAGTGAGTTGAGTGCCAGTGTGTTTGACAAGCTCTTGCGAGCTTTGTAGGGCTATTTACTGAGCCCCGGGTGGTTGTGTCCCGCTGGATGACTTTGACATAGTTTTTCTTCTATGTCTTAGTCCCTGTGTCCGGCTAGTTCGCCAGGCTCGGGACGTTAAACAAGCGCTTCTCGGGAGGCAACCCGTAATTTAATGCTTTTTAGAGTAAATTTTTGTTTTTGCTTTTATTTTATGATTTTTGAGTTCCATTTTATTGATTTTTAGGATAGTTTAATTTATTTCTTTGCATTGTAATTATTTCAAAAACAAAAAATAAAATAAAATAAAAAATGATGAGAGCTTAGATTGAGTAGTGCCTTCACACATTTGTGCATATATGTGATCTTTATATATGTCCATGAATGTGTGTTAGAAAAAGGGAGCACTCGAGAAAAAAAATTCATGAGTGAGTTTAAAAGAAAGCGAGAGATTTCCTTGATTGCAACTTCTGAATACATCAATGAGTGTGATTTTGGCCCTTTGGGCCACTATACATGTTGATGTACCCCTTAGGATGCAATCAAGAGAAAGTGTTCTAAAACTGAAATCCTGGTGAAATTTTTTACTTCAATTTACTGCAAAAAAATGGCTACAGGTCAGGTGCAGCGGCCGCTAAATTTCCATCAGCGCCCGCTTGCACATTGCCAAATTTCTTCCAGTGAAAAAAAATTTGGTAGCAGCGGGCGCTGGCCAATGTTCAGCGCCCGCTGAAGGGCCTCTTGGAAAAGGCAGTAAAATTTTGAACAGGGGAAGCGCCCGTTGTCGCATTCTCAGCGCCCGCTGAGGAGCTTCATGTAAAAGGCAGAAACTTTTTTGAAGAGGGGCAACGCCCGCTGATGGGCTCTATTGAAATCTCCAGAATCACTTAAGAAAGGGTCAGCAGGCGCTGGGAATAAGTCAGCGCCCGCTGAGATCGAATTATATAAAAGAACAGGGGCCAGAATTCTCCATTTTTCACGAACAAAAACCTAAAACACGAATTCTCTCCTATTCTCTCTCAAACCCTAACACTATAACTCACTCAAATCTCACTCAAACTCACTCAAATCTCCATCATTCATCTTCCTTTTCACTCCATTAGTGCATTTCTTCCCTTTTCTCTACATTTCTCCCCACAACTTCGAACCCTAGGATCGAAAATTCAAAAAAAAAAAGTCGAAAAACACGAGCAAGGCACACAAATCTTGGGTTACTTTTGGTTCTTTTAATCAACAACAACAACAAGGAGATTTATCTAGAGTATTTTCATACTCTAGTTGGGTATTTTCTAAAACCC
The DNA here is from genome assembly GCA_951394345.1 of Salicornia ramosissima. Classification (NCBI taxonomy): domain Eukaryota; kingdom Viridiplantae; phylum Streptophyta; class Magnoliopsida; order Caryophyllales; family Amaranthaceae; genus Salicornia; species Salicornia ramosissima. The sequence goes on along the minus strand of OX596240.1, from coordinate 22,726,544 downwards.
TAGTTTTCTAGCTTTGTTATTTTAAACTTAGTTCGAATCTTAGGTTTTCATTGTACTTTGCAATTGTTTGTTGAATTTTTGAGTTTCTAATAGTAGTCTTAGATTGTTGTTTTGTTTTGTGTTTGTTGAATTTTGTGATTTGGTTTTGTGTTGGTGAATTTTTGTGTTGTGATTTTGTGAACTTGAGGCACTTGGGTTTAGGCCTCTTGTTCATTGACTGGTTAGGGAAGTAATCTAGTTGAATTTATTTTATTTTATTTTATTTTATTTTATTTTATTTTATTTTATTTAGTTCGTTTTCGGCCCTAATTTGATCAATCATGTCTGAACCCCGCAAAAAGAAAAGAAATGACCGACCCAGTACCTCAGACCAAAACCAACATGATGATGCACCACCACCACCACCACCAGCCATTAGGATTCCACAGGCCAATCGGGCCAAGTATGACAACCTGTTGAGGCGAACATTTCGCCCTACCCGATTTTACGATGCGCGCCCTTGTCTGGCGCTAGAGATCACCAGGGAAATGCAAACCCTGTTCACAAACTTTGGGTGGGAGAACTTGACTGACCCCAACATGGCTAATTACACATACCCACCGTTGGCCTATGAATTCCTTAGCACATTGACCTATACTGAGATAGCATCCACCACTAACATACCGGAATATCAACTTTCATTTCAATTGTTCAATGATCGACACACAATTACCATTTCCCAGCTAAATGAATTTATAGGATGTGACCCGGCCAACCCCATTATTGATTTTAGTCCTAAAAACTTTCCTGACTTTAACCCGCTTGCCTTTTGGCACGCGATTACGGGTGAGGATCGTTTTGAGTCTACATGGGCGGTTGCCAGCGCGATCCAGCACCTTGCCCTCTGACTGTTCCATCAATTGTTGACCTACTCAATCTTCTCCAAAAAGGAGGTTGGGAAGATCAACAAGGATGAGTTGCTTTGTATTTTTTAGTTCAATGTATACTCAAGAAGGGGGGGTTGAATTGAGTATGTGTGTTTTTTCAATCGTTTTCAAGTTTTGTTTATGCTTTTGTGAGAACAACGAGAGAACAGTAAGCAAGAGTAAGGACACAAAGATTTAACGAGGTTCGGCTTCTAAACAAGCCTACGTCCTCCACTCTCTCACCAATATTATTAATCAACTCAGAATAATAACAAGGTTACACACTCAATTAAATGCTACAATTATGTAACACTTAATTCCCCAACTGTTAACTCTAACAGTTCACTCAGTGTTCACAGAACACTCCCCAACCACTTCCCTCTAAGTGGTTCAGATATTACAAACTTAAATCTCCGTAAGTTTTTTCTCTTAAAGATGGATATGGAGATAGTTTTGGACTAAGGATAGACTCTCAGAAAATATTACTTGGTTTTCTTTGGAGAGCAAAAGTCTTCTAGGGTTTCTTGCAAAGATTGTTTATATAGACAAGGAAAACCGTGCCCTAGAAGTGTGTTTGGAGACTTGCCTAAATTGTGCAAACCACTTCAGCTGACACAAGTGCAGTGTTCTTGTTTCAGACTTTGTCACTTTCCACTATGGGAAGAGAGATATACACTAAAGTCCAAACAAAGTACATTGCATTTAATGAGCTGATTTTGCAAATCAATTTGGCAGATTTCCAAAGTACAAGTGATCCAAATTTTTCAAATAATTTTCAAAATGATTTTTTGAACTCGAAAATCTGTACGGATCACGTGCGTAATACTGAGGTCTGTTCCCACAGTGGTCTCAGTACTACTAAGTTTACGTCTGGTAAAGGGAACTATTCCAAGCTTGTTCTGTGCCTGTTCTTAGCTTGTCCTTGGGCTGTTCTCTTTACTGGATGTAAACTTAAGGTCTTTTTGCTCTTTACTTAAAAACAATAAGAATATTTTCCTAGGCCTATTTTACATGAAGATCCTAGAAATATAAAAATAAAAAGCTCCAAGCTCTTGGCTTCTGATCTTCAAGTATCTCAAGGCCTTCATGATTGCCTTGATGAGTCCTCACTTGATTCAACCTGTTCATATACAAATATACATAGACATCAAGTATAGAGGACTGGTTTGTCATCATTCAAATCAAACATGGTTCAACAATTTCCCCCTATTTGATGATGACAAACCATGAAGTTCCCCCTGAGAACAGTAACCAATTATTTCAAAATAAAATAACTGTTCAGAGGAACTGGTCTTGCACTGTGCCTGTAGTCAGATTCATAATCTCAGAAAATAAAAAGTATACTGCAGACTAAAGCACAATTAGACTGATTACAGTGGTCAATCACTCATCACATTACTCAATTTATTATTGAGTTTCAGCATTAAACCTGTAACCTGCAAGACTTATCAATTATCAAATGTAGCAAGAGAAATTTCAATTTCACTTGGAAGAATTTTCTTCCAGTTGGGATGGGTAGGAGCACTTGATCTGAATTCAAGATACTCCTAGGAAAAAAGCTGGGCCATCTCTTAACAAGGTCTGAACCTTGTTCAGGTTGCTACAATTGATATTAGGAACTTCACCTGTCCTATTCCCCCTTTTGGCATCATCAAATGACAAAAACAATCACAGCACAAAGTTAGGAGAAGGCAACAAGTAAAGTCAGGTACAAGCATAATATTAACACAACATTCTAGAGATGCTGTCCCACATGTGAGTACCTACAACTCACAATCCTAAACTGTTCATGAACACACAAAAGTTTTTACAAAAATATACAGACCAGGTAGCAATTGTTCAGAGAAACCAGAGTAATTGTTTAGAGAAACCAGAGAAAAGAAAGTTTAAGATCAATGTTAGTAGGGAAGGGGGTAGGCTAAGAAGAAGTGGAGTCAGCATCATCATCAGAATCCTCAGTAGAATCCTCATTCTCATCTTCTTCACTCTGCTCCTGCTGCTTCTTCTTGACTTGGGCTATGATGGGAACTGGTCTCTTGGTGGTCTTTGGCTTGAAGCTGGAAGAGGAGGCAAGCTTTTCTTCATGGGAGTCCAGTCGTGCTGTTATGTTCTTTATAGAGCCATCCAGAGAAGTGCACAGAGCATTGACACTAGCCATCATCTGTTGCAGTAGTTCCCCATGTGTTTGCACCTGTTTGGACAGTGACCCAGTAGCTTCCTCAGACCTGGAACTGCTTGTCCTTTTGGCCCCTATGACCCTGTCTTCATCCCTCATCTTGAGCATGCCTCCCTCAAAGGTCATCCCCTTCTGACCTAGGATCTGGTTGGTGAGGACAGAGATTTTCTTGACCTCACCACTCAGATGAACCTTTCTACTTTGGAAAACCAAAGTAAGCCAGGCTCCATAAGGTAGAGAGTGGTTGGACCTTCCCAAAATGCTAACCATGTGAGCCAGCATGAGACCAGGGAGACTCAACTGAATTTTCTCATATAGACAGTAAATGGTCACAGCATCCATCTTCCTAACATCCATTCTGCCCTGAGCCCTGGGGAGCACTATCTTAGAGGCAACTGTATGGAACAGCCTCATTACTGGTTCCCTTAATTGGCCAATAACATAGCCAGCACCATCATTTGGAGAACCAGTAAAGAGAGTGGTCTGTATGTGTTATGTACTGACCTCAGGAATAGTTGGCCAGTTGTCCTTGGAATAATCACAGAATCCACCCCTTGGTACACCCAGTACCTCCCCTAGACTCTTCTTTGAAAGAGTGATGTCGACCCTTCGACCTCACTCCAAACCTTCCCTTTCTCTAATTTACCCAGCTTAGAGTAAAATTCTTCAACACATGTTTCAAAAACATCTAGCCTCTTATCAAATAACCCTTCCCAGCCCTGGAATTCTATTGCCTCTTTAAACTCCTCTAGAAAGGACTGACTTGTCCAAGACTTAGGACATGCAAAACCAAACAAGACACCCCTACCACTTAATTCAATTAGTGGTTCAGAAGTGGTCTTACCTTTCTTCTTGGCAGGAGTCTTGTCAGAGGTAGAGGCAGCTTTCCTCTTCTTTTCTGTTGGGAGCTTGGTTGCAGGCTTGGGACTTTCTGAGGCTTTAACCTTCTTGGCAACACTTTTCACCCTTTTCTTCTTTTCATCCTTCTTCTCTTCAGAAACCACTTCAGCAGGTTCCTTCTTGATTTCTTCCTTACAGACCCTTGTCCTCAAGGGCCTGGTTCTTTTTCCTGGTTCGTTTTCACCTTGTACAACACCGGTGATCTCGACATCCATATCCTGAACATTGGTGTCATCATCCTTCTTTTCCATTTCTTCCTTTTCAACTTCCTTCTCTTCAGTGCTTGGCACTGGTTTCTGTGTGGTCTGTGGTGATGATGTGGGTGAATTTTCTGATGGTGGAGAGGGTAATGGGGTTGTTTCCTTTTGTGATGGAGAGGATGGTGGAGTTGTGAATTTTATTGGTGACTGTGGGGGAGGAGTTTTGGCTTTTGTGGGAGATGGTGGTTTTAGTGGAGGTGAAGATTTTGTAGGCTTTGACGAGTGTTGTTTGGGTGATGGAGAGGGTGATTTCTTAGATGGTGATGGTGTTTTCTGAGGTGGAGGTGGTGGTGATGATTTAGGGCTTGGTGGAGGAGTAGATTTCTCATCAGGCTTGCATGTGCCTTTAGACTCAGCAACTGTTTCTGTTGTGGTTTGATCCTTGATTTTTTCTTCCTTTTCTTCTGTGTGGTGGTGTTCAGCAACCACTACATTTTCTGATTCTATCTCAGCCTTAGAGGGTGTGAAATTTGGAGATTGGCTTAACCCACGACTTTTCTTCCTTGCAGCCTTGCTTTTCTTTCTTCCCATTTTGATTAGATTTGCAGAGTTGATGAAGGAGAGAGAAGGAAACCGAATTTGAATTCTTAAAGAGGATTTTGATGATGGTGCTTAGGGTTTGAGAGAAAGGATTACTTTGAGAGAGAGAGAGACAGTTAGAGAGAAATCAATGTGAAAAAGTGAATTAAAATGAAGAAAACCGGCAGTTATTCGAACAGATAAAGTAGAAGTTACTTCTACACTGTTCACAACGGTCATGTGTCAGAACACTTAACTCCTCAATTTCAAAATCGAGGATTCAGTAGTAACTGATATAACCGATGTGGGGAACTGGTCTGACGATGGTCTAATGCTGATCTGTATATATTAAAACTTAAGGCATCTTTCAGTTAGGCAACTTAGAGACACCACACATTGGAACAACATCAACATAAGAATTTTGAGACCACATGCATAGATGACATTTAGGAGTTAACCAGCCCTGCTTATTTACACTAATGATCAAGAAGTCAAACATAGCCAAAAAGAGAAAGATAAGTCCTAAGGAACTAGGATCTAATCCTTACCATACCAAGTAATGTGCGGAGTTTGACAAACACTTCCCTGCTCAGGGGTTTAGTGAAAATATCAGCCAATTGTTCTTCAGATCTACAAAATTCAAGATTCACATTTCCTTTTTCAACATTGTCTCTGAGAAAATGATGTCTGATTTCAATATGTTTGGTTTTAGAGTGCTGGACAGGATTTTTTGAAATGTTTATAGCACTGGTGTTATCACACAATATGGGAACACTTCCGGAACAGACCCCAAAATCCTTAAGTTGTGTCTTTATCCAAAGCAATTGAGCACAACACAAAGCAGCAGCTATGTACTCTGATTCAGCTGTGGATAGAGCCACTGAATTTTGTTTCTTAGATCCCCATGAAATGAGACAAGAACCTAAGAAGTGAGCCATTCCTGAAATGCTCTTCCTGTCCACACTAAAACCAGCATAATCAGCATTAGTGTATCCTAAAAGATCAAAATTGCTTCCCTTTGGATACCATAAGCACATGTCCTCTGTACCACTCAGGTACCTAAAAATTCTCTTAACAGCTTTTAGATGAGACTCTTTTGGGTTGCTTTGAAATCTTGCACACAACCCAACTGAGAACACTATGTCTGGTCTACTAGCTATTAAGTAGAGAAGTGAGCCAATCATACCTCTGTATAGCTTATCCTCAACATCCTTTCCTTTCTCATCTAGGCTCAGTTTAGAAGAGGTAGGAATAGGTGTGTCATAGGACTTGCTATCTTGCAGACCATATCTCTTGAGCAGCTCCTTGAGATACTTCTGTTGATGGATCATAATTCCATCATCCACTTGCTTGATTTGGAGCCCTAGGAAGAAACCAAGTTCTCCCATCATGCTCATCTCAAATTCACTTTTCATTAGGTCTGCAAACTCATCACACAAAACAGAATTAGTAGCCCCAAACAAAATATCATCAACATATACCTGGACCACTAACAGATCTGTTCCCCTTTTCTTTAAGAATAGAGTTTTGTCCACTGAACCTCTCTCATAATGATTTTCAATAAGAAAGCTAGAGAGTCTCTCATACCAAGCACGAGGGGCTTGTTTGAGGCCATAAAGAGCTTTGTCTAACTTATAGACATGATCTGGACAAACTCTATCCTCAAAGCCAGGGGGCTGTCCCACATACACATCTTCTTTCAAATAACCGTTTAGAAAAGCAGTTTTAACATCCATTTAAAAGAGTTTAAAGTTCATGTGGGCAGCAAATGCAATCAAAATTCTTATTGCCTCAAGCCTGGCTACTGGAGCAAAGGTTTCATCATAGTCTATTCCCTCTTGTTGGTTAAACCCTTAGACCACTAGCCTGGCCTTGTTTCTGACTATAGTACCTGAGTCATCCATTTTGTTTCTGAAGACCCATTTGGTTCAATAACTGACATCTCATTGGTTCTGGGTTCAAGATGCCAAACCTGATTTCTTTCAAACTGGTTCAACTCATCTTGCATGGCCAAGATCCAATCAGGATCAGTTAGAGCAATCTTATAGTCAGTTGGTTCTATGTGAGATAAGAAGGAGAAATAAGCACAGAAGTTCTTCCAAACAGAATTTCTAGTTTGGACCCCTTTTGATAAATCACTGATGATTTGATCAGAAGGATAAGAGCTTCTTTGCTTAAACATACTCTTTCTTACAGCATTAGAGTCACCTAAGTTAGAACCAATGTCTGTACTGGTTCCCCTATTTCATTTTCATTTTGAGAGGGTGGACCAGTTTCTTCAGTGTTCTCTCCCACTTCATCTTCAGTTGGATGGGCAGGAGAGTCACTGAGTTCAACAACCTGTTTAGCATTTCCCTCTGCTGCACCAGACTCATTGTTGTTTTCAGGAGAAGTTGGAGAGTCTGGTTCAGCAGTGTTCTCTGTTTCAGCTCCAGTGAAATTTGTCATCCCAATTTCAAAGCCTTCATCATCATCTACCTGCACAGGCTTGTTGAACATGTTAGTTTCATCAAATAACACATGGATACTCTCTTCAACACACAAGGTTCTTTTGTTGAAAACTTTATATGCCTTGCTATGAGGAGAATACCCTATAAAAACAGCTTCATCACTCCTGGGGTCGAACTTGTCCAAACTGGTCTTACCATTGTTGTGTACAAAACACTTACAACCAAATATCCTTAAGTGTTCAATGTTTAGTTTTCGACCCCTTAGAAGTTCATAAGGTGTTTTTCTTAGTATTGGTCTTAGCATAACCCTATTGAGTATGTAGAAGGATGTACTCACAGCATCAGCCAATATTTCTTCGACAAACCACTCTCTAGAAGCATGGTTCTAGCCATTTCTTCTAGAGTGCGATTCTTCCTTTCAACAACTCCATTTTGTTGTGGAGTTCTGGGGGGCTGAGAAGTTGTGAGAAACACCATGCTCCATACAATAGGTTATGAAGCTAGCATTATCAAACTCTGATCCATGATCAGATCTGATAGATGCTAACTGATGATTGATCTTGTTCTGGACTTGTTTCACTAGTATTTCAAATTCATCAAAAGTTTCATCTTTGTATTTCAAGAATATGGTCCAAGTAAAACGAGAGTAATCATCAACTAAGACAAATACATAACTAAAGCCATTTCTACTTTGTACACGCATAGGTGCACATAAATCCATGTGTACAAGTTCAAATGGTCTAGAGGAACTAACCACTTTCTTTGGTTTAAAAGATGACCTTACATGCTTGCACTTTGCACACTCTTGACAGAGCTGGTCTGCCACATATTTGATGTTAGGTAAACCTATCACCAAATCTTGTGTTCTCAACTTGTTGAGCAAAGTGAAGCTAACATGTCCTAATCTTTTATGCCAAAGCCATTGGTCATCCTCTACAACACTAAGGCAGAGGGCACTGTTCTGTGGAAGTTGATTTAAGTATGTAATATACACATTGTTATGCCTTGTTCCTTCACAGACCAGTTCCCCTGTCTTAGAGTTCACTATGTGACAAGTGTTTGATTCAAAGTTCACTTTATTTCCCTTGTCACATAATTCAGATATGCTCAGAAGGTTATGTTTCAAACCTTCTACATAGTAAACATTGTCAATTGCTTGGGAGAGTGACTTACCAACCTTACCTACTCCTTTGATAAGTCCTTTGCTATTGTCACCAAATGTCACGTGCCCTCCCTCGAATGCAGTGAGTGAAAGGAATTGTTCTTTATCCCCGGACATGTGTCTTGAGCAACCACTGTCCAAATACCAATATGGCTTTCCTTTCACTCGTACCTGCACAAGCAAACTAAAGGTTAGTTTTAGGAACCCAGACCAGCTTGGGTTCCTTGTTCTTTGAAACATTTTCAACCTTGACCTTCCTAACCCACACTTGTTGGGTGTAGGTTTTATTTTTTTTCATGTTTCTTTTTGGTGAAACATTTGTTAGCAACATGACCACTTTTACCACAATAGGTACAAACATGCATGTCCTTGGCAAATATATACTTGCCTTTCTTGAATTCATTCAGCCATGTGTTGTCTCTGCCAAGAACAGTTGTAGAAGTAGATCCAGAATACCCTAGACCAAACCTTTGAGAATTTCCAGGTTGGGATGTGAGGAGGTTCAGGGTTTTCTGAGCATCTAACATTTTGTTCAATTGGTTCATACAATTTGTTAGCTCATTTTCCTTGTTTTCAAGCCTCTTAAGTTGAACTTCATTTTGTTTCTCAAAAGATTTCAAGTCAAGTCTAGTCTTTTGAAGTTCATCTTGTAGTCTTGAGACCAGGGAGGGATCTGGTTCGTCACTGGTCTTCTTGGTGTTTTCTTGTTTTAGCAAGATGAGTTCAGCCTCAAGATCACATATCTTGGCTATGCACTCATCATGTAAAACATCCAAAACCTCATCAAAGGCAGTGGGAGAACCAGTCTCTTCAGAGCTCTTGAGCTCACTATGTTCCTTGTGTAAATCTTCAAGTTTTTCAATTAAATGGTCATATGCAAGTATGACATCAGATTTACTCAAGGTATATGTGTCTTTTAGCAGTTCAAAGTTTGAATTATGTGTGATAAATTTCTTGAGCTCATTAAACCCCTTTTCAATTTTTTCAAAAAGTTCATCCTCTTTAGGAACTGGTTTGGAGTTTAATGTCTCAAGTTCCATTTTATGGTGATCTGCTGTTATTTCAAGTTCAGAAATTTTTTCTTTAAGTTCTTCACAAATAAACTCAAGTTCAGCATATCTAGCACCACATATTTCATACTCTCGAACTGTTTCTTTTAATTTCTTTTTGTTGTTCTGATAAGCAGACCCAACACTAATACATTGATCTATAGTGAATTCAAGATAGTCAAGTAGTTCATCTCTATCTAGATTATGCATATTTGCCTTTAAATCATTAAAACATACCTGGTTGTCATCTGAAGTACTTCCACCAGCCATGAGACAGAGAACTTCTTCTTCTTGCAAACAGTCCTCAGACTGGTCTGTGCATGTGAAAGCAGTCAGACAGAGATTTGCTTCTTCTTCATCTTCCTCATTTTCTGAATCTGAATCTCCCCAAACTGCAGCCAACATAGCTCTTTTGAAAGCCTTCTTCTCAGTCTGGACTCCAGGATTTCCTTTGGGATTTTTCCATGTTGGACACTCCTTGATTCTGTGCCCCATTTCCCCACATTTAAAGCAACCAGCATTGGAACTGGTTTTCCTGAACTGTCCAGAACTGTTCCTTCCTTTTACAAACTTACCCTTGGACTTTGTCCTAAGGTATTTTTCAAACCTTCTGGCCATGAGACTTATATCATCTTCATCATCCTCAGATTCCTCTGCTTTGAGGACCATTTCCTTGTTTTTTGAGCTAGATTCAGCCTTTGAATCAACCAACATCTCATGAGTCATCAAGGAACCAATAAGTTGTTCTAGAGATAGTGAGGACATATCCTTTGCTTCTTGTATGGCTGTGACCTTGGGCATCCACTTCCCTGATAAGCTTCTTAACATTTTCCTCACCAACTCTTCACTTGAGAAGGTCTTTCCCAATGACTTTGGTTCATTTACAATGGTCATGAACCTTGTAAACATGTCCTTTATATTTTCATCTCTAGTACCTCCAAAGACTTCATATTTTGACATAAGCATGTCAATTTTTGACCTTCTCACCTCAGAGTTGCCTTCATATGCAAGCTCTAGTGTATCCCATATTTCTTTAGCAGAAGAACAAGCTAGAATTCGATTCACCTCACATTCTGCAATTCCTTGTTGGACAAGTGACATTGCTTCTTGTAGTCTTCACTTGTGTACTCTTCTTCTGTCTTTGGAACCATGAGTCCTTCCTGACTCTTCTTGTGAATGGGCGTGGGTCCATTTTTGACAATCATCCAGCACTCATAATCTATCCCAATGATAAGATTTTTCATGCAATTTTTCCACCAGGAGTAGTTAGTGCCATTGAACTTGGGGAGTCTTGAACTGTTTGATTCTTGAGTAGACATTTTCTTGCTCCTCTAGGTAGTTAACGTTTTGAGAAGTTAGGCTCTGATACCAATTGTTAGTTCAATGTATACTCAAGAAGGGGGGGTTAAATTGAGTATGTGTGTTTTTTCAATCTTTTTCAAGTTTTGTTTATGCTTTTGTGAGAACAACGAGAGAACAGTAAGCAAGAGTAAGGACACAAAGATTTAACGAGGTTCGGCTTCTAAACAAGCCTACGTCCTCCACTCTCTCACCAATATTATTAATCAGCTCAGAATAATAACAAGGTTACACACTCAATTAAATGCTACAATTATGTAACACTTAATTCCCCAACTGTTAACTCTAACAGTTCACTCAGTGTTCACAGAACACTCCCCAACCACTTCCCTCTAAGTGGTTCAGATATTACAAACTTAAATCTCCGTAAGTTTTTTCTCTTAAAGATGGATATGGAGATAGTTTTGGACTAAGGATAGACTCTCAGAAAATATTACTTGGTTTTCTTTGGAGAGCAAAAGTCTTCTAGGGTTTCTTGCAAAGATTGTTTATATAGACAAGGAAAACCGTGCCCTAGAAGTGTGTTTGGAGACTTGCCTAAATTGTGCAAACCACTTCAGCTGACACAAGTGCAGTGTTATTGTTTCAGACTTTGTCACTTTCCACTATGGGAAGAGAGATATACACTAAAGTCCAAACAAAGTACATTGCATTGAATGAGCTGATTTTGCAAATCAATTTGGCAGATTTCCAAAGTACAAGTGATCCAAATTTTTCAAATAATTTTCAAAATGATTTTTTGAACTCGAAAATCTGTACGGATCACGTGCGTAATACTGAGGTCTGTTCCCACAGTGGTCTCAGTACTACTAAGTTTACGTCTGGTAAAGGGAACTGTTCCAAGCTTGTTCTGTGCCTGTTCTTAGCTTGTTCTTGGGTTGTTCTCTTTACTGGATGTAAACTTAAGGTCTTTTTGCTCTTGGGGTATGTCTGATTGTGCTTGTGTGTGGTTGTGTTTCTTAGTGTATGTGATATATAGTTGTCATTGGGGTGATATCCAGGTCCTGCTCCCGTTTTGAAAATCCAAATGCATTTTAATGCTTTGCATTCTAGTTTATTTTCGTAGTTTATTTTTCTTTTCTTATTTTCCTTAGTTTCTTTTTATTAGTTTTTGCATACTAGTTTATTTTTGTAGTTTATTTTCTTTTATTTTTTCTCCATTTTTGCATGTAGCTTATTTCGTAGTTTATTTTCTTTTATCCCTTTTATTTTTCTAGGTTTAGTCGTCTCCCAATGACGAAACTAGGGGAATCCTTATAGGGACTTTCCTTTCCTTTAGAGTCTCGAGTCCGCACAATTTTCAATTCTTTTTACTAACTCTTAGGATAGAATGCTTTTCCCTTTTAGGAGAACCCTTAGGGACTAGATGTGTATCCAAGTCGGTTTGTGGTACGAGGTTGTCCCTTGTTTAGTTGACGCTGAGTCGGTGGTTTTTGAACCTAGGTGAGGTTTCGAGCTCCTGCCTTAATTAGACCCTTTTAGGGTTATTCATTTCCGAGCGTCGCATTGTATCCCTCATCGGTTTTAGTTTATCTGTTTCTTTTGTGTCTGATTTTTGACTTGTGAATTGCTACCGCCCTTTCAAGACTTGGAACATGATTTAGGCACCATCTTACGTCATAGCATCGAGTTTTATTTTCGGTCCTTGTAAATTTTCTAATAGTGGAATTATTCAAGTATTGTAACTCTTTCTCTAAAAAAAAAGAAAAAAATTAATTATTAATTATTTATGTTTATTATGTCATGTTTTTAGTTCTAATTGTTTATACGCTTGTTCTTTTTGTTTCTTAAAAAAAAAAAAAAAAAATATGCATAATTAGAGAAGGAGATAGTAGTTTTCTTAGCTGACTAGTGCCCTATTGTAATTTATCCTAACAGTCGGTCGGTAGTTATTTGTAGTTTCGAACCTTGTATGTAAGATGCTATGACCTTAAGCCCTATTGAGTTCATGTTCTCGAAAGGTCTCATCTTTGGTATGCGGCGTCACTTGTCAAATTTCGAGAGACGCTAACTCCGGCGAGACGTGAGTGTCCTTTCCATTGTTCTTCATGACTCCCTCGCGGAGTATTTTTCCCGCCACCGACTTATGTCTGAGATTATTCAAGGGTGTTTGACGGTTGTTAGGTTGTTTAGGCTTGGATACCTCGTAGTCCTTTAAGGTTCTAATGTGTGAAAGGTTTCAGTCCTTAGTTCAGTTAGTTCTTAGCATTGGGATTTGTGCGCCTTAAGACTATAGTAGGAGTCCTTAGTCCGTTGTAGAATTCCTCTCCTGAGGGATTTTTCGAGCTCTTCGTGCGGTAGTTGCTTGGGGACAAGCAACGAGCTAGCTTGGGGGAGTTTGATAGTCTGTATTTAGTTAGTATTTTTCTTAGTTTTTATTAGTTTATTTTCTTATTTTATTTAGCTTTCGTTAGCGTTTTTAGATTTTTTTAGCTTAGTTTTGCTTTTGTAGTTCCCTTCCCCTTTTTCTATGTGATTTCCTCTATTTTACTTTGTTTCTGCGTTTTCTTCCCATTTTGCAGGTCCCGAGTCTATTTCGGAACCAAAGGAGGCAAGCCGGGAACCTCGAGGAAGCCACAGAGTCATTTGCCAATGTTGGAGCCAAGAAGGTCCCAGCGGGCGCTGGGAATTCCTCAGCATCCGCTGAGATGATTTATTAGTTGAAGGCAATTTCTAAGAAAAAAGGGCAGAAGGTTATCCAGGCCAAGGCAGCGACCGCTGATGGTTTCCCAGCGGCCGTTGATTATGAAGTTGCCTGGCATATTTAAGCACAAAGAGAAGAACAGCGGCCGCTGACCCCAATTCAGCGCCCGCTGTCTCCCTCCCCTGTATTGAGGCAGTGGCATCACAAAGGTTGGAAGCGGCCGCTGACCCCAACTCAGCGCCCGCTGCCGTAGTTCTTCGCAGCCTGCAAGCCTAGGACTATAGGTGTCAGCGGGCGCTGTCATCGCCTCAGCGCCCGCTGAAATGCTTTTCTTCGTTTTTTTATTACTTTTCTTTTCTTTTGGCTGATTTTTGGGGAGTAATTGATATACTCTTCTCCCATCTTTTAACCAAGGAGGCTGATGTTAGAAGCTCCAAGTTAGGTTTAGGTTAGTTTTTAGAACTTTCTTCTTCAATTCCTCTTGTAATTTACATTTTGTTCTTCAATTTATGCAAGTAGTATAATTGTTCTCCGTCTTGTTCTTCTCTTCAAGGTACATTTTAATGCTTGTTTCCTTTAGTTTCTTTTGATATTTTGATGTTCTTGTATTAAGGTTTAAGTTCTTAGCTAGTTTTATTATTGTTTTGATGTTAGTTTAGTTGTTGTGTTAATTTTATGTTAGTATTTATAGTTAGTTTTTCTTGGTTTAGTTGATGGTTTTAGTTGATTTAGTTATGTTTTTATTAATTAGTTGTGAGTAGTTAATTTCTAGGGTTTGAGTGAAACCTCTCAAATTCCCCATGATTGTGGTTTAGTTGTTTCTTGGATTTTGGTTGTGATTATGTTGGTACCGAAGGTTCGATAATGCTGAGTCTCGTGCCTAATTAAAATTAGACTCATAGAAGAATCCCCACCTAAGGACCGAAAGGTGAACGTGGGTGATGACTCCCTTCGCTCGATTGATGGAAGCACCACGAAAGTTGGGCCTTCGATCAAGGGAAAGTTACCGGTCTTCGTGATTTCGTGCTTAAGGCTTGTTAGACGTGTCGCCGCACGAAAGTGGGTTGTGTATGTCTTCCCGGTCGTCACACTAGCTTGAAAGAGTAGTGTGATCTTAGAAAGACCTCCCCTTATCCATGACCTAAGTCTAAGTTTCGATTGATTCATAATTCATGGTGGTATGAGTTGTGGATCTCTTACCCTAGTCCTTTTTATTCTTGCTTTCGTAATTTAGTATTAGTTAGTTCCTGTAGTTCTCTTCGCCTCTTGCAACCATCATTTGACCTAGCTTGTTCGACGCTCATGCCTAGACTAGTGCAACATACCTTCCCCGTGTTCGAAACCCCCACTCATACTACGACGGGGGTTTTTATTTGGTGAAAATACCTCCTATCACTCCCCAATCCCAAAGCTAAGCATCACCGTCACCATCAGAGTTACCTAAAAAAAAATCCACTATCAATGGCGAGTAACATAACAATTCCACCCTAAAGTGGATACATATGAACATAAAACATATCAAATAAACAAATTAGACAATCAAACATATAAACAAGCATAGTTTACCTAACTCTAGTCAACAGCTCACTGTAATAACAACATTGCTAAGAAATAATATCATCCTTACTTAAACTTCCAAAATTCTACTTAAAATTTACTCATTCTTAACTTTAACACATATTTGTCGCTATCATTAACATATTAGACCGGACTATGCTCGTATGATCACATCTTACGTGATCAAACTTCTTATTTTGCCGAGGATGAGAATCTTACTCCCATACCCATGAACCCATCTTACGGACCCATATCATAAAGATGATATAATAAGTATAAACTATCCCAATACCGCGGTTTGGATAGTGGCTGCGTCTTAACCTAAGTCTTAGAATCTTACTCTAAGGTTAGGCGTCCCATATGCAAATTTCAAGCTTATATTACAATTCATTACATCTTGATTATTCTCAAGTCTACTTCTTATGCCCTTACTTGAGTATAACTATGTACATTACATTCTTTAACTTTGGACCTCATCGACTCAGTTTCTTGAAATACTAGACCTTTCTTTAATACCACAACTTACTACTTTAACAAAACTTTTCTTGACCAATCTTAAATATGACCACCTAAACTATACTTAAAGACGATAACAACATAAATAAAGAAAAATCAAAAATCATCATCAAATAATCAAGAAACATCAAAAACCATCATATGAACATTCTTTACCACATTCTTTCACCTTTATCACCAAATACCAATTCAAGATTCACATTAACCTCATCAAGATTATCAAGAAACCAATTATACATGTCATCTTTCAAACACGTATAACATAACCCAAATTCCAACTTCATCTTTTATCACCAAATTCATACATAGATACACAAACCTACCATAATACATATTTCATTAATCATAAGCATGAAATAATCAATTCTTGATCATAAAATCATCCCAACATCACGCCATATACACGCATATTCCGGACTATTTTCAGCAACATACTTTCGTGCATCGAATCATCATATAAACTTCGGGATAACTGTACATAAACATAATCAAACATGTATCTATCATATGTAATCAAAATATGCACGAAAACAAGGCAAAAACATCATATATTCATCACCCAAATCTGCCCAGATTCATGCATAAATGGGGGTTGGTTTCACTCAATTTCATCAATCTTTTTTGCCCAATTTGATTACCAAACCTATCCTATGATCATGATTGTAACGACCCGACTTTTTAGACATGTCGATTTACGAAGGGAAATCGACAAACGGATCATTACCAACTTAAAATAAACAATAAATCAAATTATTTGAACAAATGGATTTACTTTTATTAAATAATCAACTAATAACCAAAATAACTCAATATCCTTTATTACACAAATTATCTTAAAACTGTCCCAACATGCCGGGATCATAAAATAAACTAAGTAATTGTTTTTAATGCATGAATCATCTAATAAACTAATTAACTAGGGTCCTCAGCTACTCAAGCCCATCCACGAAAGCCCGTTAATCAGCAGCGTCTTCACCTGAAACTGAGGGGGGGGGTCCACCGTCAGTGGCGAGTAACTAGGCTGTCCCATTTAATCGAGGGACCACCAAACACATAATATCATAGGAAAACACATAAAAACTATACAGAAACTTAATACATGCTTTACATGCAATCATACAAAATATGTATAAAAATACGTACAAATATACGTAGACGTATACGTACAGAATACGTATAAAAATACTTAAACATATACGTACAAAATACGTATAAATACACCTGCAGAATACGGTTAGAATACGTAATTCCTACGTATAATGTACGTACAATCAACCCTGCATTATACGGTTAGAAATACGTACAAAATACACTCATCATTCATATACATAAATGCGCATACATTTATACTTTCATACAAATTACAGAATCACAGCGGAAGACTTATATCATTCTGAATCATATTCTTATAGTGTTATACAATCATAACCTATATTATCCCATATTCCTCAAGTCATAGCTTATACCTTATCTTATATCCTATGTTATGTCATAACATAAATAGTATATATATATATATATCTTAACCCAAACTTTCCATCAACTTATATTATAACTTGTCATATATTATAACCTATGGTTTCATAATCTTATTTTATCGTAGTCATTTCATAACATATTGTATCTTTCATTCATATTCATATCATAACTTTCATTTCATATCGTAATCATATCAAATCATATCATTCGTTGGACCGGTCACTATAACTCGTTGTGGATCTCGTGTTTCACCACAACTTTCCTAGAACATGCCGGGGTGAGCCCGTGTACTCAACCCGTAGCGGATCTCGTGTTTCACCACTAAGCCTAAGCTATGGCCATAACTCCCAAATATTGGCTCGTGTACTACTACTCAGACGGCTACATATCCTAAGACCCAGAACTACTCGGGGGAACTCAGCCTGACTACTCGGGTCATCAGGTGCGTTCGTCCCATTGAGCAGTGGCTTCGACTTAACCTAGTCTGACTACTCGGGTCATCAGGTGGGTGTCCTTATCTTATCTTATATCTTTAATTAATCATATCATATCATATATTGGGAAATACTAGGTGACCGTAATAGGAAATGAAATGTTCGGAGTCCCAGGAAAGAGAGGTGCGGCACGTATATTGGCCACCTTAAATACCAAGTCTTTCCTAGCCAGAGACCGAAACATGACATGTATAGCTATTACTCTGTTTCCTTTCTTATCCCTAGTAATATCTTATTAACTTCTTATTGTAACTTATCCCTACTGGTACTTAATAATAATAATAATTATTATAATTCCTTTAATATATAATAATCATAATAAAATAATGACAGTTTCTAAAATTATACTAATATTATTATAAGTCAAAATAATTAACCTAAAAATTAGTCAATAATAACCATTTGTTCGACATTTTAGGGGTAGTTGATGATTAAGTAAAATTCATTAATATAATAATCAACCAAGTCAATTATATTAACCATAATTCGAATAATTAATAATTGTCACCAAAAATTGCACAAAAACATGATAAAAATTCCACCTTTCATAAATTTGACCTACTTGACATATATATAAATATAATTTAGCAAAAGTTCACACTTTAAATCAATTAAACACAATCATCAAACATCAAATAAATCAAATTAAATAATCATGTAAAATAACAACTAACAACAATAATTACCTAAAACATAATAAAAATCCTATTTTTATTTATTCAATCTACTCGAAATATATATATATTACCCAAAATTCATGCTTTTATTTAATCAAGTAAAATAATCATCTATTAATCATATAAACTTATATAAACAATTTAAATTACACTATTTTACGCAATCTGATCTTAAAGGATTAAATTAAGATCAACCATCTAAAGGTCTCGAATAGTCTGGAAATTTTAATGGATGTTAAATATAGGTTAAAGGTTTAACTTTCATAAATTTCGTTTAAAAATAACATCTTTTACTATTTTTAAGTGATTTTATAACTAACCGGTCAGATTAGGCTGAATTCGGTTTCAGAATTTTCTGCCATAGCAAACGATCTTTAAAAATTACGAAAAAATTACAAAAGCTTTAAAACATTATTGTGGACATCGACCTAAAATTTAGTAGCCATTCGATTTGATTAAGTATATTAATAAATTCGTAAACTGATTCTGAACAGTTTTACCGGTTTGAAAGATTAAATTATTTCAAGCAATAAAAGGACGAATTTTGTCACGAAATAATTCATGATTCATAATAAAACAACAAAGAAACTGCCATGAAAAATTCATCAAGACATAACACGATTTGTTTAAGAAATAAATTCATACAAGTAATTATTCAACAATTTCAGATTTCAATAAACTACATAAAATAATCAAAAGAAATTTCATAATAATTCATAAATATTACATGAATACATCAAGAGAATAACATGATCAATATTTCATATGGTTCGAAATTTTCGAATAAATAAGCAAACATAAATCCTACAATTTTCATGATATAATCCTAATTAACTATGTGTTCTTTCTACCCAAGATTAAATAAGAAAGCGAAGTTACCTGGATTCGCTTAAAAATTCCAAAACAAATCACCCCTTTGGTGAGGAAAACACACGGCACACACAAGAGAAAGGAAGAGAGAAAACTTTGAGTGAAATTTAGAGTTTGTAACTTTTTGCAAATTAGGGACCAAATAATTATATGGGTCCTATTAATACAAAGAGAAAAGAAAATAACAAACCCTAATGTATTAGTTAGGGGGTGCCGTGTGGAAATAGAAAGACTAGGGTAATTTAGTTAGTTTGTTAGCTCACATTTGAATTGGTTTAAAAATATAATTAATTTAATTAATTTAATTATTTAAACATTATAATTAATATTAATTAATTAAATCAAGAATTAATATTGACCCAATTGAAAGAAAGAGGGCCGGCCAAAGAGAGAAAAGAAAAGAGAGTTGGGTCTTTGGCCCAATTTGAGGAAAAGATCGGACTAAAAGTTAAAATAGTCCAAAAATAATGGGCCTTTTGGACTTAGAATGAAATAGGGCTGATAAAATAATTAGGAGACATGAAAATGAAAATAATTGGGCTCGGGTTTTGGCCAAACAAAATAAAAAGGTTAGGGCCAGGCTCAAAAAGTATTAAATTCTACACAAAATAATAATTAATTAAATAATAATTAATTTAAATAGTCAATTGATTATACATTTAATCAATAAATAAACATCTAAAATATCCCAAATTTTCGGGGTATTACAATGATATTCAATCTAGGATGAAAAGGAATGTTACCTTGATGAATCTTGGTTGAAAAATACCAAAAAAAGTTGTTGCCCAGAACCGCTCCTCACGGTTGCTCACCAACACACACACGGCTGGCCCCTTTTTTTCTTTCCTCTTTTCCCTCTTTTATTCACCCTTATGAACACCTTAAGACTATACCTAATTCTAGAGAGGAATGTAAGAAATGAAGTGTGAAAATGTTTTTGGAATACCCCCCCCCTACATAATCGGCCATATAGGTATATATAGGCAATGAGGGCTCCTCCCTCCTTTCCACTTAAGCCATGGCTCTAAAAGGCCTTTGGTCCAAATATGGGTGCACCTAAGGTTTTTTAAGCCTTAAAAAGTAATACCCTCATACTAATGCGCACAAAATAAAAAAATAAAAAAAACATAAAATAAAATAATCACACTCATACGCAACAAAAATAGCCCAAATAAATTTAAAACACGCACAAAAATGAATATGAATTCATGCAACACTATCAAAGCAAATATAACACAAATCCGGGGCGTTACAGTGAAAGTAAAAGTATTATGGTTGGGGCGAGGCAATAGCATGTATAGGTTGCTTAATCAAAGATACCAAGGAAAAACTGCACATAGCTATATAGGCATGCATACATGTTGCATGACCACGAAAGTTATTCAAGACACCAATCGTATATGGCGATTCCAGGAATCAACAAAGATGGGCTCTAGCCTTATGTGCTTTGTACTATGATGATGTACATATGTACAGTGTGCGTGATTCTGATGCATGTATATGAATGAATGTATGAAATGATTATGATACGCGATATGCTTGTGGTGCATGATGCATGATGTGATTGTTGTGCATGAAATGTGGTGCATAGAGAATAATATGTTATGTATAACAATGCAATAAATAACCAAGGGGATTAGCCAATAGTGCAGTACTTCCCTAAAATGGGAATGAAGCGATCTTAAGCCCCCAATCAATCAAAGACAAAACTTTTGATCATAAGCAAGCCCCCAGCCTGTGGGGAACGCTATATTTTAGGTGGAGTAGGTGAATAAGTAGGATAACACTAATGTGGTTAAGGCTATATTTGTGGTGAATAGGTAGGGTAGCATGAATGAGATATGATATATAAGGCATTTTGAGGATTTCAAATTTGTTGTGAAGATGGATAGGTAAGTCCCCAGCCTGTAGGGTAAGGATGGATAAAGGATGATGGTTAAAGCTATTTTGTGGATGGCATAAAGAGGCCAAAGCATTGAGAAAAGAGGCTAGCTCAAGTCGTAAACTTGAGTTAGATTTCCTGCAAGATGAAGATTGCCCAATTGATGAAGGTATGTCACATCCTAATAGAAGAAAACAAGAGTCAAATCAAAGTGATAACCTTAAGAAGAGTTAGGGAAAGCCCCCAAGGTGTGTGAAATAAAAAAAGGCTGTTGGTGCAAGAAAAAGAAAAGTTAAAAATTTCTGACTGATCGGTCCATTTAGGACCCATTTTGTAGCTTCTTTTAGCTTGTATTTTGGACGTTCTCGTCTTTTTTTTTTATTGTATTTTTAGTGTGTTTTAGGTTAGTTTTGTATTTTCTTAGGTTTTGTGTGTTTTAGTGTTAGTTTTGTTCTTATTGTTAATAATTCAGCCAAAATATGTTTGTTTGAGTTGTCGTGTTTGGTGCAGGTAGTTTCGGGTTTTGTACGGGTCGTGAGGGGTCCCGAACGGATCCCGAGGAGCCGTAGATAGCACCGAGACGTTTGGAAGCACCTAGGGAAGCAAGGGGGCCAAGTATGAAGCCACACGACCATGAAGGCTAACCGTGCACGGTCGTGCAGACCTCAGGAGCTCGACCGTGCAGGCAAAGTCTGCACGATCGTGCAGCCCCTTCCCAAGCCACGATCGTGCATAGTATAACTGCACGATCGTACAGCTCGCTCGTGCAGAGGTCAGAGACCTCCTTTTGGAGTGCACGATCGTGCAGGCATACCTTGCACGATCGTGCGGCCAGGCCTTCGTTTCGCCACGATCGTGCAAGGTTCAACTGCACGATCGTGCACGGTGCAGCTCGTGAATTTTATTTTGGGCCATGTACTTTGTGTAATTTTGAGTTTTTAGTAAGGCTTAGGCTATGTTTTAGAGACTAAGTTTCAGATTTTAGACTATCATTAGATTGTACTCTAGTTGCTCAATACTAGAGAAAAAACACACTCTCAAATTTCTAGGTTTTTCCAATATTCAAGTAGATTAGCAATTATTCTTCTATTTCTTGAATTCACCATTGTTACTAAAGATTTCACAAGATTCCATTGAAGTTCCAATCTAGGTTTTATTTGTTTTCATTGTTGTTTAGATTGTAATTCTCTAATTCTTGTTGTCATTTTAGTTTCAATAGAATTAGTTCTTTGTTCTAGAATAGATTTAATTGAATTTCATAATTTTTTCATTAATGGCTTCCATTAGTGAGTAGTTTCTTTTCTAGGGATTAGATGACTTGATGTTATTAATTTTGGGAGTTTATCATTAGATTAGTTGTGTTTGAATAATCTTGATTGTATTTCCTCTAGAATTCTTGAACATAAGCATGATATCTTGGTGAAGTGCTCATGATGAGTTTGGTGATTATTGATGAATTTGATAATTGCTTTCAAGATTTCTATGAGAATTTCTTAATTGCTAGAGATGGTAATTAGGATTGTGAATTGATAAAAGTAATTTGACGAACTCGATTTTGGGTTTCGCTAACTTGACTATTCGAGAGAGGTTAATTTAGCGTCTCCTAGAATTTCCTATTGCCCAATCGAGAGAGGGTGTTGGGATTGGGTCCGTGATCAGGCCCTTTTTGGACCGACTTTCCCGGCTCTTTTAGTTCGTTTTCAACGCTTTTTAGGCTTAGTTATAGGCTTTTTTAGCTTAGTTTATGTTTATGTTGTGTTTTTGTCGAATAATGTGTTTTCTTGTTGTTTTTGATAATAATTGAGCATTTTTGTGTTGCTTATGCCATGCGTTCTTTGATGCAGGTGTTTTGCATGTTACCGAATGATTCTCGATAGCCGACAAGGATCGTGAGAGGTCCCGGGAAGCTTTGAGAAGCATGACACAAAGCTAAGACCTCAAAACAATGCTTAAGTACCCTCGAAGGACATGAACATTCTATGATGGCCTAGGAAGCCAAGGAAAGAAACAAGAGCATCCAAGGACCCATGATCCAAGCAAAAGCAAGGAAACGACTCTAAAACCGGGTGAGTCATGGAAGGAAAAATCAAGTATGGAAGCATTGGGTGTAAAAGAAGACGAGAAAGATGGGTCGAAGCCGGTTTTGACCACCCTCCACTATTTTGGGCATAAATTCTTTTCTGGAAATCTTTTGGATGCGGGGCCTATTGTGTTGGAAACTAGATTTCAAGAGCTTTCCAACAATATATTACACGCTCCAATCAGAGATCTACATCAAAAGTTATGAGCCTTACAAGATCAGCTCTTTGCGCAGTCTTCTCAGAGCGGACGCTCTAAATGTGAGAGCGGCCGCTCTAACATGTCAGAGCGGACGCTCTCTAATTTAGAGCGGACGCTCGGCCCATGATCAGAAGGCATTAGCTGCTGGGAGGTGCCAGAGCGTCCGCTCCAACCCATGGAGCGTCTGCTCGCCCATGCATGGAGCGTCCGCTCCAACCCTTGGAGCGTCCGCTCCCCTTGCCCAGCCTCAGCATGTCCATTTGTCGTATTAGTGGAGCGTCCGCTCTCAACTCTCAGAGTGTCCGCTCCCACCCGCAGCGGCTCATTTATTCCGAATATTCCCCTTCTCTCTCATGTAATATACAATTACCCCAACTTTTCTAGGTTTGAACAACACGAAATTTTCATAGACTTAGCATAGGTTTTCAGATATTTTAGAGAGAGAAACACTAGAGTTTTGATACTTTTAGTTTGTAATCTTCAACAATCTCTTCTCCATTTGCAATCAATCTATTTATTCAATCTTCTAGTTTGGTAACATCTCTCAATCTTTCTTTCTTTGTTATTTGTTCATCATTTGTATGTCATTATTTGTTGAGTTATTATTTATCATTAGCTATAATTTCTTATTCATTGTTTTTGAGATTTTAAGTTTAAATCTTTGAATTAGTATTTGCAAGTCTAGTTGTTATCTTCCATGCCTATTAGTTTCTCTACTTCTTCTATTATGTTTGCTTTATTTATGGCTTTTGTTAGTATGAACATCCCTCTCCTAGGCTAGATTTCTAGCTAGGGGAGGGGGAAAATGATGGTATTTTGATTATTGAACATGGAGTAATTGTTAGTTTAGTGTGAAATTATTTGTTGATGCTTGTTTTCTAACATGGATTAAAACGCTAGATTAGGAGTTTGGCCAACTTCTAGGATAGAATATTGGACTAACCAAGTGTGGTTGAGAAATCTAAGCATGAGGTTAGAGACAATATGTTAGGAAAGGTCTAGGGTATTTCGAACCGGGTTGTGAGCGAGGTAGAGAATGAGAGATCTAGTCTACCGAGCGATTCGATCCATGGTGTTTGGTTTGGTCTAGATTGACATGTTATGTAAGTGGGTCGGCTGAGAAATCTAAGCCCACTTGCATTAACTAATCTCCTTGCTTTAAACAATTGATTTTATGCTTGTTATGTGGTTGCTTCGTGCTTAATTTTTGGAATATCGTGTTTTCCCCCTTTTCCCTAGTGCTCTTTAATCGTTGATTTTACTTCATTTTAATTTAATTTGTTTAATTAGATTTAATTATTTAAAGTAGTTTAATCACCTCTCCTCTTTATTAAAAACCCCCTTTTCACTCAATAACTTGACTAAGTAATCCGCTAGTTTCTTGTGGTTCGACCCCTTACTTTCCTATACTACTTGTTAGGTTAGCCTAGGGTAATTATTTTTGACCGGATTAGGAACTAACGACCCCGAACCACCTGATCAAATTTTGGCGCCGTTGCCGGGGAACTACGGTGTTATTTAGCTCGTTATTGTTTGATTTTTTTATTTTATTTTTGCACTTTATTTTCTTTCCTTATTTTCTCTATCATCAAATTAGTGTTGTTATTTGTGGTTGGTGTTGTCAATTGCTAACGACTTGCTTAGTTGTGTTTGATGCAAGTTTTGAATGCAAAGGCAGTCCCAAGGGCCTCCCGAATACCCTCTTAACCTTGAGATCAACCGTACTTTGCGTGGGGTTCGGAACTTGTACCGAGAGTTAGGCGAGTTTGGGGAAGACCCTCCTGACACATCGAGCACATCCACCGAAAGCATGGGTGATGAAAATCCCGGTCCGTTGTTCCGAGACTTTGGGGCTCCAGACAACTATGAGCTCACAAGCGGGCTTCTCCTTCCCACAACCAACACTAATTTCACCATACATCCCCACTACATCAACATGGTCTTACAAAATCAATATACGGGGATGGCACATGAAGACCCTTTTGAGCATCTCAACCGATTCTTGGAGCTCCGTGCCATGGTGCAAACCAACCAACACTAATTGAACGACTTGATTGAGATTGTTTTTGAGTTATATTTGTCATTTGAGTTATTGCTTTTATTTAATTTTCATTTTTATTTTGATTTATTTTTTGTTTTGATTTTTGTTTTGTTTTGTTTATTTTAATTTTAATTTTAGTTTTATTTTCTTTTCATTTTCTTTTGCCATTGCTAACTCTTTGCTTAGTTTTGGTTTTAATAGTTTGTAAATCTTGTTGCACATTTTCAAGAATGGCAAGTTTCTCAATTCTTCAATTTGAGAATGAGCCATTTTGGAGGTATTTCAATAGGGTGTGTGATGTACTTCGAAACAATCGTAGTCGTGGGCTACGGGAGATATGTGAAGTCATTTATGCCGGATTGAACAACTTCACTCGATATGTGGTTGAGGATATGCATGATGGAGGATTCCGAGGTCTTTCTTTGAAGGATGCTTGGGACTACTACAATTGGTTAGCTCAAGACACATATGAGTGGGACATGGGTACAAACCCAAGGCAAGTTCAACCAAACTATGGTATACCTCCTCCCTCTTCTCCTAGTTGTAATACAATGAAATCTATCTACAATGGTTCACATGTTTCAAATGATTGCATGAATTACAATGATGACCCTTGTGCTTATAATGCTAATTCTCACTCGTCCACTCTTGATGTAAAGCTTATCTTAGAGACCATGAATAGTTTCTTAGGGAATCTAGATTCTAGTCATGTAACTTGCTCTACCCCTCCCCCTCATGCTAGTCCTTCACCCAATCCTAATGAGGTGATGCATTCTCAAGGCTATGATGTGAATCTTGTTCTAGATGCCTTGAATCATTTGAGAAAGCAAGTGAACAATAGCTTTGAATGTATTGAATCTAATCTAGATGCTTGTTATGCCCCTCTCCCTCTTGATACCCCTAAGACAGCCTTAGGTGATTCCACCCCTCAACTCATTGATGAACGCAATGAGGTGTTTGATGAAATCACCGAGGAACTTATGGGACATGAGTATAGAGGAAAGGAGTGTCTAGAATTAGCGGATCCTTTCAATGGGCTTGGGAAGGAGCGTGACTTGGGGAATCCTAGGACCCCCCTAGGAAGTGAGGACGAGGTTTGTGAGGCTTTGAGGGTTGAAAAGGAGAAATGTATTGAAAGTGATTTTTGGGATTCTATAACTTCGATTGGTTTAGATGATGGGTGCATCCCTTGTGAAGAAAGTGCTTTAGGTAAGAATGATGTTTCCTATGATGATGGAATTGGGAGTGGTGATGAAGATGAGCCATCCTTAGGTTTGGTGCGTCCGATTTATGATGAGGAACATGTTGCTTTTGAGGATGTTTGTGATTCCTTAGTTCCCCTTTTTGCATCTCCCTCTCCCATTGACTTTATCATTCACTCTCTTCCTACCCCTCCTCAATCAATTGATGATATAGATTGCATTGAAAGTGAAGATGATGACTCTTGTGATAGTGATGATGATGAGTTATGCCTAGAGTTTAAAAACCCCGTCTTTGAGGATACTTATGAAACTTGTGACTATCACAACCCTTTATTTGAGGATGACGATGATGTAGGTGATGAGTTGAGAGAGAAATCTTTCGGTGAAGAGGTTTTGAGTGATAGTGCTCTTGTTAGTAAGCTTTGTGATGCGAGTGAGAGTTTTTGTGAGGAAATTGTTCCCATTCGTCCCTCTCATGTCATTTTTTCCAAGAGACTTGATATTATTCCTTCTTTCCCCATCTCTCTTCCTCACTATGTCATGTGTCCACCACTTGAGGAGTCTTCTACTTTTAGTGTCTCCCATGATTCTCATGCTATTACCATTAATGCAAAGTTGTATAGTTGTAATGACTTTTCTTCTTTTTATTTTAATTCTTCTTTTTGTTTCGATTCTTCTTCTTATTTTATCTTTTTTCCTTTTAATTTGTTTCATTTTTCATTTTCATCATCATTTAGGCATAGAGTTTTGCTTTGCCTTGTGCCTACTCTATCTTATACTCTTGCCTATTTGATATTCATTGGGTCATTTGCGAGTGCATTTGACAAACTTCTTCGAGCTTTGCGATGCTATTTACTAGATAGCATCCTTCTTCCTTGCACATAGTTTTCCTTAATTTTACCCTCTTTTCTTTGTTTTCTTTTTGTAATTAATTTTTCTTTGGAGTTTGGTTTTTGCTTTCTCTTCTTTTGCAGGTTTGATGATAAGGCAACTCAAATGGATAATTTGTGGTACTTATAATTGAAAACAAGGTTTTGTTGCTTATTTTCAAGACTTATTTTGGTGAGATTGCTCCATTCCCTACTCTCCTTTTATTTTCCTTGTTTGCTTAGTTTTAGGGTTAGTTTTAGGAGGAGATGATTGTTTGAGGATGATTGGCTTTTAATTTTGGCTTTTAAGCCCTTGAGGACATTTGGATATCGATGGCGTTGAGCCTCGATTTATTTATTTGTTTGATGCTCGGTTGCCTATTTGAGAGTCATTCATGCTTGGATTTTGTTTCCCTCACTTTTAGTTTTAGGGTTAGTTTTCTTATTTTGTTTTTCCTTTCTTCCGCTTCTTTTTCTTTTCTTTTCTTTTCAAGGCAAAGTGTATTTTTGGTTTTGTTTTTAGTTTGGACTTGATCACTTTAGAGTCTTGGACATTGAATGCATTCCTTCCTAATCGTTAGCGGTCCACATGGTTTGAGATGTTGGGGTCGATTTTCAAATATCATATGCTAGGTTTTAGAGCTTTAGAGTTCATGAAACTTAAACTCTTGGGTTGTGGAATGATTGGTGATGCTTTGCTAGCTAGTTGAATCCCTGGAGGTAGTATTTGCAATCCACTACCCTTAACATGTGAGGAAGTGTCAAACCTTTCAAGCCTTCAATATTATTTTGTTTGAGTGGCAATAGGATCCTTGACATAACTTAGCTTGATCAAGAACTTGATTCATGACTCGCCGAGACAAAGACCAAGCTACTCTAGGGGAGGACAGAGGCATTCATTTTCCTAGTTATGTTCCATTTTTTTTTCCTTTTTCATTTCCCTTTTTTATTTTATTTGTCTTGCTTCTTTCATTTTTCTAGTTTTTTTGCTTTGCATTTATCATTTGGAACCTTTTGAGCTTGGCCTTTCCTTTCTTCTAGCCACATTACTAGCCTTGTATGCCCCTTGTTTTGTCTTATACCCTTTTAGGTATAGTGAAGCAATTGGAGCATTGTGGTTTGTAATTGCTTTGTATCGGAAATTTGTGGAGAAGTTAGGAGTTTTCCTAAGCGCAAACGTGTTGATTTGCATAGTTGCAAGCAAAAGCCGACCTAAGTTGAAAAAGGCAAGGTCGTGTTAAATAATTGAAAAAAAAATTAAAAAAAAATTAAAAAAAATTGACAAAAAAAAAAAGAAAAAAAAAAGCGAGCATTTATTCCTTTCTCTATCACAATGAGGACATTGTGTCCTTTAAGCTTGGGGGAGGAGAAATATTGAAAAATTGTGTAAAATTTTTCAAATTTTGTTTATTTCTGTGAATAAGCTTGGGGGATTTTGTGTGTATGTGTGTGGCGTATTAGGAGTTTGTTTGCTATTTGTTGCTCATTGGCGCTTATTTGCTTCACTATTTAAGTTTTGAGCACCACAAGCCAAATTTATTCCTACCTTACCCTAGCCCTACATTACAACCCTTAAGCCCTCTTGATCCTAGAGAGTTGAGTCATAGTCGGTGGAGGAAGTCATGGTTCAAGCATATTGAGCGGTTTTGTTATGATGAGATGTCAGGTAGCCTAAATTGTTTCTCCTTTTTGTTTTTCCGGCTCCTTCGGGGAGTCATGAGGAGCTACCTCAAAGGGTGGAGACGACACTAGCTTAGCTTGTGATTGTTTGGTTGTAGAGCGAAAAGGGGATTGTTCCTCTCTAGTTTTTCTATGTAGCATGTTTTATTTGACTATCCACCTTAGACATCTTTAAGCATGTTTTCCGCTAGTGCTTAGAAAGGTTTGCATTCATTGATCATTGATCCATTTACAAGTCCAACTAGGGATTTTTGTTTTAGTTTTCTTCCTTTTGTTTTTCTTTTTTTGTTTTCGTTAACCTATGCCTTGATCTATTTTTGGAAGAGTTATGGGTTAAACTCTTTGGAAACCCTTATGAGAGCATCACTCGTCCTCTTTGGCGACTTTGAGGTTTAAATGGCTTGTCATTTACGCTAAAAATGACCGTGATTCCTACGAAAGTGAGTTAGTATTTTGCTTTTTAGTTTTTCTTGTTTTTGTTTGATTGAGGACAAGCAAAAGGCAAGCTTGGGGGAATTTGATCAGGCCCTTTTTGGACCGACTTTCCCGGCTCTTTTAGTTCGTTTTCAATGCTTTTTAGGCTTAGTTATAGGCTTTTTTAGCTTAGTTTATGTTTATGTTATGTTTTTGTCGAATAATGTGTTTTCTTGTTGTTTTTGATAATAATTGAGCATTTTTGTGTTGCTTATGCCATGCGTTCTTTCATGCAGGTGTTTTGCATGTTACCGAATGATTCTCGATAGCTGACAAGGATCGTGAGAGGTCCCGGGAAGCTTCGAGAAGCATGACACAAAGCTAAGACCTCAAAACAATGCTTAAGTACCCTCGAAGGACATGAACATTCTATGATGGCCTAGGAAGCCAAGGAAAGAAACAAGAGCATCCAAGGACCCATCATCCAAGCAAAAGCAAGGAAACGACTCTAAAACCGGGTGAGTCATGGAAGGAAAAATCAAGTGTGGAAGCATTGGGTGTAAAAGAAGAGGAGAAAGATGGGTCGAAGCCGGTTTTGACCACCCTCCACTATTTTGAACATAAATTCTTTTCTGGAAATATTTTGGATGCGGGGCCTATTGTGTTGGAAACTAGAGTTCAAGAGCTTTCCAACGGTATATTACACGCGCCAATCAGAGATCTACATCAACAGTTATGAGCCTTACAAGATCAGCTCTTTGCGTAGTCTTCTCAGAGCGGACGCTCTAAATATGAGAGCGGCCGCTGTAACATGTCAGAGCGGACGCTCTCTAATTTAGAGCGGACGCTCGGCCCATGATCAGAAGGCATTAGCTGCTGGGAGGTGCCAGAGCGTCCGCTCCAACCCATGGAGCGTCCGCTCGCCCATGCATGGAGCGTCCGCTCCAACCCTTGGAGCGTCCGCTCCCCTTGCCCAGCCTCAGCATGTCCATTTGTCGTAATAGTGGAGCGTCCACTCTCAACCCTCAGAGCGTCCGCTCCCACCCGCAGCGGCTCATTTATTCCGAATATTCCCCTTCTCTCTCATGTAATATACAAATACCCCAACTTTTCTAGGTTTGAACAACACGAAATTTTCATAGACTTAGCATATGTTTCACATATTTTAGAGAGAGAAACACTAGAGTTTTGATACTTTTAGTTTGTAATCTTCAACAATCTCTTCTCCATTTGCAATCAATCTATTTATTCAATCTTCTAGTTTGGTAACATCTCTCAATCTTTCTTTCTTTGTTATTTGTTCATCATTTGTATGTCATTATTTGTTGAGTTATTATTTATCATTAGCTATAGTTTCTTATTCATTGTTTTTGAGATTTTAAGTTTAAATCTTTGAATTAGTATTTGCAAGTCTAGTTGTTATCTTCCATGTCTATTAGTTTCTCTACTTCTTCTATTATGTTTGCTTTATTTATGGCTTTTGTTAGTATGAACATCCCTCTCCTAGGCTAGATTTCTAGCTAGGGGAGGGGGAAAATGATGGTATTTTGATTATTGAACATGGAGTAATTGTTAGTTTGGTGTGAAATTATTTGTTGATGCTTGTTTTCTAACATGGATTAAAATGCTAGATTAGGAGTTTGGCCAACTTCTAGGATAGAATATTGGACTAACCAAGTGTGGTTGAGAAATCTAAGCATGAGGTTAGAGACAATATGTTAGGAAAGGTCTAGGGTATTTCGAACCGGGTTGTGAGCGAGGTAGAGAATGAGAGATCTAGTCTACCGAGCGGTTCGATCCATGGTGTTTGGTTTGGTCTAGATTGAGATGTTATGTAAGTGGGTCGGCTGAGAAATCTAAGCCCACTTGCATTAACTAATCTCCTTGCTTGAAACAATTGATTTTATGCTTGTTATGTGGTTGCTTCGTGCTTAATTTTTGGAATATCGTGTTTTCCCCCTTTTCCCTAGTGCTCTTTAATCGTTGATTTTACTTCATTTTAATTTAATTTGTTTAATTAGATTTAATTATTTAAAGTAGTTTAATCACCTCTCCTCTTTATTAAAAACCCCCTTTTCACTCAATAACTTGACTAAGTAATCCGCTTGTTTCTTGTGGTTCGACCCCTTACTTTCCTATACTACTTGTTAGGTTAGCCTAGGGTAATTATTTTGACCGGATTAGGAACTAACGACCCCGAACCACCCGATCAGTCCGTTAACGCTTTTTGAATATTCACATTGCAATTGAGATAATCAAACACGAGTTAATTCAATGATTAAAATACCTCCGATTGAAATAACATTAGGAAGTCTAAACTTTAGAGTTTTAGTCATTTGATAATTCGATTGTGTAGTATTCCAATTCTTTTCGCTTAGTTTCAATTCTTTTGCTGTAGATTAGATTTAATTCCATATTTCACTCAACAAATAAAAAGACCCTTGGATCATTCTTAATCACGACTAAATCCGCATTAGTTCCTCGTGGATCGACCCTAACTCCGGTAATACTACGTGTTAGTTGTTAGGTTTATAAATTGTATATTTGATAGGAGTCTAGGGCCGCGACACCCTAGGAGCCGATCAAATTTTTGCGTCGTTGCCGAGGAACGAACCCGGGTCACCCGCATGACAGGCGGGACACCCGGGGCTTATCTTCTCGATCGTTTGGTATCGATTCGAGATAAGCCTCCTACCGCCATCACATGTGGTGGGATGGTTAGCATTCTTGCCCGTTATTTAGGGTATGGTAACCGGCTCACCAATGATGGGGCCATTTTGGTAAAGGGCGCCAATAAGTTATCCATGCCCATTTTGAGGGATATGGGTTTTTTTTTTTTACTTTTGATAATCCCCCATTCTTGCTTTTGGTTCTTTGGGAAGGTAGTAGAGTTAGGTGGATGAATTTGCCATCCGACACTAGTCGGATAACTCATCCACACTTCCTAGCTCCCCCGAGAATCATCTTTGAGGATAGGAATGATGGGGGAGTTTTTATTAATAATGATAATTTAAATAATGTAAATAATTTGAATGATATAAATAATAATAATTTAAATTTCAATAATGTCGGTGCCGATGAATCCCAGCCTCAACGTGAGGACGTTGACATGGGGGAGCCGGAGGGGTCTCGTCCCCCTCTAACCGACACCCAGTTGATCTTAAATCAACTGGCTGAGATCCGTTTGTCTCAGGAACGTTTGCACAATTCGACCCGGAAAGTATTCAGGGGTTGAGGCGTGATTTGGATCATGTAGCAAGGGTTAGTTGGCGTAACCATTTGGCTAACGTCAACCAATCTTTGACACCGCCTTTTCCAAATCACCCCGACTATCCTCCTGCATATGACTATGCCCCGGGTCCATTTCAGGAGCCTCCGGCATATTATATGTATCCCTAAGGTTTCCCTTTTTTCCCTCATGGGGATGATGGAGGGGGGGCCATCGGGGGCATACTAGGCTCACGTTCCCAGCACGACGTATTTCTTTCTTTATTTATTTAATTTCTTTCTTTCTTTCTTTATTTATTTATTTTTTTTTATTCTTTTAAATTATTTTGAATAAAAGTTTTCAGTTTGTTTTAATTTAAGTTTTTGGTTTACTTAATTTTATTTCTATATTATGTTTTTTTTTCCTTTTGTCGGTTTGTTTTATTAATATTTTTCTTGGAGCTGTTTTCGCTTGGAGCTTACGTGGCATTTGCGCCTCCTTCGATTCCGGTGAGATCTCTCCACTTCTATTTATTTCTTTGTTTGCATAATTTAGGTTTAGTTTTAGGGGAGTTGATAATCGAGGATGTTTGGCTTTTAATTTTCGGCTTTCAAGCCCATTTGAGGATTACTGGTTATCGATGGTGTTGGGCCTCGATTTTATTTTGATTGGTTGCTTGATTGATATTTATGTGTTGAGCATGCTTGATTAGTGTTTCCTTTTTATTTTTATTGCGTGTTTATTTAATCTTTAGTTTTTTCTTTTCTTTCTTTGCTTCCTTTTCTTTTCCTTTCTTGTTTTTTTTTTCTTTTCTTTTTCTCAATTATCCGACTTTGAGTGTGGTTTGTGCATATTTGAACCTTTGCTTTCTTTTTCTAGTGAATAAGGCATGCTTAGGAGCTTTTCTTTTGACCTTTTAGGAGTTGGCGAGGTTTTGAAAACTTGTACAAACTTTTGTGTTCTAGGTTAGAGGTTTTGGTAAGATTGGTTGAACCTTTGAGGAATTTGAAGCCTACTAGGAGTATTTGCAACGTGTATTTATAGGCCAGAAGGAGCAAAAATCGACCCCGAAGGACAACATACCTGCGTCTAGACGCAGGACCAGGTGTGATCCGGGTCCATTTTTTGCTTGATTTTGCACGTGATTTTCAGGATTACAATCCGATTTTATTTGATTACGGAAATATTCTATAATCTTTTAATAATCCGGAATATTCCGGGGTGTCCTGGGATGCTTCGGGATGTCCTGGTATGTTGTAGAATGTTCCAGATCGTTCCAGAATGCCCAGAACGTCCTGGAATGTTCTAGAAACCTCCAGAAGCTCTAAAAAATTACAGAAAAATTATTAAACATTATGAAAAATTATGAAAAGTATGAAAAACACTAATATGCTTTGTGGAACAATTTTCAACATTCGGAAATGACAAAAAAGCCCCTAAGCATGCAAAAATCCTAAAAATTCTATAAAAAGCTCTAAAAATATAATTAAAAATACAGAAAAATATGAATAAATTATAAAATTATTTTTATGATTTTTAAAAATATTTTATGATGCAAAATGATATATTTTTTTTAATTTTTTATGAATATAAAATATTAAAAAAATGCATGTAAAAATAAAAAAATAAAATAAAAATGAAGAAAAATCATGAATAAATCCCGTAATCATCGTGAATCCTAATAAACGCTTCCAAGGCAATTCAAACATGGTTTAGGCAGGTGGTTGAGGTATATTGTGATTTTTCATCGTCAATTCCCCTTAGTTGGACCTTATGGCAATATGGTACGTTCATCATTAGTCTCTACATTGGGGAGAGTAAGCATAAACTCGCAAGACGAAAGTCAAAGTATTGTTGTCGGGACGGAGGATAATTGAAGACGTTCTGCGACCTTGAGTCACGCTTTTTAATGCCGGTACCTGCAAAACAAATGTTAGTTTTACCTGTAACCGCGCCCCATGGAGTTTAATCCCTCAGAAGCACCTGGATCCTCGGGATGATGGTGAACGAAGTGTCTGGTTCCTCCGGATGTGCTTGGATCTTTCGGAACTATTCCCTTGGGTAAGCATAAACCCTTGGGACAATGATGAAAAAACCGTGTAGACGGGATCGATCAAGAGTAAGCATAAACTCTTGAAAAAGTTTGCGCAAGTAAGCATATACTCGCGAGAAAATATGTTTAAGGTAGGCATAAACCTGTTGTGTGTCAAGAGTAAGCATAAACTCTGGCTTAAAAGGTAAGATGTGTGTTCGGGTTAACATAAACCCGTGAGAACGATAATGTGCTAAGAGTAGGCATAAACTCTTACAAGACGAAACAAGTGTAAGAATAAACTCTTGAGAGAAGGTATGGGGGTAAGCACAAGCCCTAAGCAAAGTGATGTGTTAAGGGTAAGCATAAACTCTATCTTAGGAGGAGAATCAAGAGTAAGTATAAACTCTTGAGGGGTGAGGGTAAGCATAAACCCATAAGTAAAGTGCGTGGTTCAAGGGTAGGCATAATCCCTTAGAGAAAAATAATTATAAGCTTAGGGTAAGCATAAACCTGTTGAGAAAAGTAGGTGAATTAAAGATACAGATTTTATAAAACACTTAATATTCTTCACTCACTCACGAACCCTCCTAGCAACCCTCTCGTTGGCTCCACTGCTACTCCTCATCGGGGTCCGACCACCACCATCGCCATGATAACACTTCACTTCCTTATCTCTCTTTCTTTCTTAGTTATGGGTTAGACAAAAAAGGAAATATAATGTTGTTTTTCCTATTCTATTATGCCAGGATTCGCCGCCTTCCATAGATGCTATCTCGCACTACTTTCGGCGCCGTGGTAGTAGATTATTGTCAACCCTCTCATTCTCTTGGTCATTCTATGCATCACAATTTATTGGTACTCACACTCCGATCCTTCCCCCCCTCTTTGATCCTAGGGTTTAATTAGAGAGTATTTGTTTAGGGTCTTATTTTGGGGAAAATCTTTTTTTTTTCATTTTATTCTTGTAACCTATTGTTGATTGTTGTTGGATTATTTTTTTTAAGCAAAAAATTATGGTTTTGGTAGTGTTATTGTTGTTATTGTGATATAATTGTTGATTGATGGTTTTTGTGTTGTAATTGTTGTCGCCATGGTTGTAAATGAGTTGTTGCATTGTTGTTGTAAAATGTTGTTGTAAAACTATTGCTGATATTGGGTTGGTGTTTATGATGTTGTCCAAGAGGATAAGAACCCCATTTAACCCTTAAAATTTATTTTATGTTTTTTTTTGTTAATTTTTGCTCATATTCTGTTCTACTTTGTTAGTAATTTTTCTTGATATATTTTTGGGTATAATTTTCTACTTTGTAGATCCAAAGGTCAAATTTTGGTTTTGCTATTTTTTTTTTTTTTTTTTGTGGTTTTTAGATTGAAGATGAAGATGAAGAAATTTTGGTTCAAATTTCTATGCTTTTGCTTAATACCCTTATATACTTTGCTCAACAGGAAGGTGTTACCTGCAGTTGGCCACCACAGATGGGTGGAAATTGCTTTGAGCATCTCCTTAGCTTTGCAAATATTCTTCCAAATCCAGCTTGCATAAGAGGAAGGCTGATAAGATCACCACTCTTTTTGCTTGAGATAGATGCAATGTACCCATTTAACCCACAAGTTATCAGCTTTTTGAGCAACCTGCCACACAATTTTCCCTACAGCCAGCTTATTCCAAAGCAAAGTATCTCTAATTCCAAAACCTCCAAAATCTTTGTAGTTAGAACAGGTCTACCACTTCACCTTATTAGGTTTTATGCCCTGAGCCTTGCCCTCCCACAAGAACCTTCTGCATATCATTTTTTTTTTGGTAAATTAAAAATTCCAATAAAAGCTCAAAGAATATATACTAAGATCCCATAAGGCATGACAACCCTACTAAGTAGGCTCCTCACAGCCCTTGTGGTGCAGAACTAGTTCTGGTACAGGCACCAGCTTAAAAAATCAAGCCAACATTGCTAAGCCATTCTACATCCTTAGTGCTAAGTTTACATGAGCTAAGGGCCTTAATTCTATTTCTGATTACAAAAGCAATATATTTCAGAGTATAGTCCACAGTTGTGGTCTTGAATGACCATAGGGTATATTCCTGGCCTTCCATATTCCATGGACTCCAGCAGCAAAGATAGCAATCAGTACTATCACTTGTCCCACAGACCAACCCCTTCTTCTTCTAAGGAAATAGAGCAGGTGTTGCATACAGCTGAAGTTCTGTCTGAAGCCTAACCAATTCCCCATCCCTTTCCATATTTTCTCTGCATATTTGCATCCAAAGAAAAGATGCTGATGAGTCTCCTCAGTTGTTCCACATATGCAACATAAGTTGCCCTGTGTGCATCCATATCTATAGAGCCTTTCCTTAACCTGCAGTCTTTGAAGCTTAGCCACCCACCATATGAACTGATGTTTAGGCATGGAAGTTCTGTTCCAAATCAACTCCACCCATCTCTGCTTAGTCCCTTCATTCTTCATAGCTTTACAGGCTTTACTAATGGAGTAGTGCCCCCCTGCATCAGGCCACCAGCTAGCCCCGTGTAGGTCTCTCAAGTAGTTCTTCACTCCATACATGTTCTTCCATATCCAGCTAGCATTGCTAGTAGGCTGGTAGTCCCACCAATTCCTGCCTTTTAAGTAAATGCTATGCACCCATTTCGCCCACAAAGTGTCACTTTTCACAGCCACTTGCCACACAATCTTCCCAACAACCAAGTTATTCCGTAACTGAGTGTCTCTAATGCCAAGCCCACCCATGTCCTTAGTATTACAGGCTTGAGCCCATTTGACATACCCTGGTTTACTCCCTTGGGTGCTCCCTTCCCAAAGAAACCTCCTGCACACCTTGTTGATTTGGTTGATTACAGTTTTAGGGAGAATCATCACCTGCATCCAATATGTGTATAAACTCATCAAGACAGAGTTTACTAGCTTTAGCCTTCCAGTAAAAGAAAGGTATCTTGCTTGCCAACTGTTGACTCTTTTAAGGATCTGTTGGATCATAACTTCACAATCAGCAACCCTTAATTTTCTATTGCAAATTGGGACACCAAGGTATCTGAAAGGCCATTCCCCAAGTTTGAACCCAATTTTCCTACATAGCACTTCCAGTTCATTTAGTGGCATGTTTGAGTGATAAACCTCAGATTTGGCACCATTGGCCTGAAGGCCTGAAACCTTCTCAAAATAGTAAGCCCTTGTATCAATCTATTAACACTCTTCAGATCTCCTTTATAAAATAACATCAAGTCATCAGCAAAACATAGGCGAGCCCTGTACCTTTGGTGAAAGTGAAAATCAGGCTTAGAACTGTAGCATTTCAAGGCTCTATGCAGGTATTCCATACACAACACAAACAAGAGTGGGGACATAGGATCCCCTTGTCTAATTCCCCTATTGGAACTGAAATGCCCTTGACTAGTACCATTTATTAGGATAGTGAAAGTTGGGGTAGTTACACAAGTCATGATGACCTTTATGAAATGAGTAGGGAACCCCAATGACCTCATGATCTGCTGAATGAATTTCGACTCAATGGTGTCATATACTTTCTGTAGGTCAACTTTTAACAAGCAGGCTTTGGGGCTACTTTTCCTAGCATAATGCTTAACCACATCCTGGCATACCAATATGTTGTTTATGATGCTTCTGCCACTAATGAAAGCACCTTGGCACTCAGAAACCAGATTCTGTCTTTAGTCTGGAACAATTCGATTTAGATATGCCTTTGTACATAACAGAACAGCAAGCAATTGGCCTATAATCTGCTACTATTTGGGGGCAAGGGATCTTGGGCACCAAAGTGATTGAGGTAGCATTAAGGACCTTGAGCAAATCTCCAGATCTAAAATACTCCTGTACAGAAGTGACAACATCCTTCCCCACAACCTCCCAAGTTTTCTTGAAGAAAGATCTCCCATACCCATCAATGTCTGGGGCTTTGTTAGAAGGAATGGATCATATAGCATCCTTGATCTCTTAAGCTGTAAAGTGCAACCCCAACATCCCATGTTATTGTTCATTCAAAGTTGGCCCAAGCTTTATTATTTTGGCTTGGATATCAGGGCACTCCCCCTTGCTTCCATACATGAAGTTAATGAAATGATCAACAAAAGCTTTGCATACTTCAAAGGTTCTGTCAGCTAGTCCCCCTCTTTGTTTTGGACAGTGTTGATCCTTTTTCTGTGAGCTCTTGCTTTAATAGACTTATGGAATAATTTTCTGTTCTCATCACCATGTAGAACCCATTCTTCCTTTGCCTTTTGTCTTAGGAAACTAATGCAGTCCTTGTGGATCTGTTTATAAAGGGCAAGGCAGCATGTTCTTCTCTGTTTGCATCAGCATCATGGGGGGTAATTATGAAACTTCTCTTGTGCCTGCTCTAAGAGCTTAGCAGCTTCCTTATCTTTATTTACAATATCCTCAAAACATGTCTCATTAAGATGTTTTAAATCTGCTTTCATGGCCTTCATCTTTTGGGTGATTTGAAACATAGTAAACCCTTGTATAGGGGTTTTCCAATGCCTTTCCATAATCTCACTAAACAAGGGGCTTGTACTCCATATGTCAAAGTATCCAAAAGGTTTACTGGTTTCCAGATCTTTGAAGCAAGATAATAAGCCAGGTGAATGATCAAAATAGCCTTCAGGAAGAAAATTTACCCCTACATTAGTGAAACTCCTCATCCATGCTCCATTAGCTAGGAATCTGTCCAGCTTGCACTTGACTCTTTGATCCCCATCTTGTTTATTATTCCAAGTAAAGAACCTCCCCGTAAATTTGACATCCTCCAGCTCACATTGATCCACACAACTTCTAAAGTCTCTCACAGCAGCCCTGCAAAGCTTGTCCCCAGTTTTCTCCTCATTACTTAGTACCACATTGAAATCTCCAGCAAGTAACCAAGGCCCTTTCAATCTGTTACTAATAGTACATAACTCCCTCCATAATGGGACCTTCTCTTCCCTGTCATTAAAGGCATAAATGACAGAAAAAGAGAAGCTCTTCTTGGTTAGAGGAGTAGTAACCACACAATGCACCAGTTGTGCCACACTAATTAGGATATTGACTACAAAGGAGTTTGGATCCCACAAATCACAATTCTACCCCTCCGATTTCTAGGAAGGTTAGAGATTATACACCATCCAGGACAGATATTGAGGTAAACGCTACCAATATTTTGAGCCCTTAGCTTAGTTTCTAGTAGGCACACAACTTTGGCATTATTGGCAGAGATTAATTTCCTACCCTCTACCTGTTTAGTCACACTATTGAGCCCCCTAGTGTTCCAGACCAGCACCTTATCCATGTTGTGTAGGAGGAATCACCTCCTGAAATTCTTCACTCCCCCCAATAATAGGGGCAGAACCCTCAAGCACATGTTGCCCCCCTTCCAAGGCACTAAAAGCATTGCTCACAGCAACTGCTTTGGCCTGACATGAACTGGCCTTTGATCTCCCAAGGACCACAATGAACTCATCTTCATCCACCTGCTTGTCCTTGACTGGCATAGACTGTCTTACCACCTCTTGTCCTTCCTTCTGCATTTGTGATTGGTTTTGGATCTTCTTAGGTTGCCACACCCTCTTCTCTTTATTCACACTTTTACATTCACTGGCCACATGTCCTATTTTCTTACACTTAGTGCATAGAGTAGGTTTCCATTCATATTCAATGTTTTGTACCACCTCAATTCCTCTTTCATTGATGAATGTGATCTATTCAGGGAACTCCTGATCCACCTTCACCTCTATCATGACTATAGCATAATTTAGCTTGGTCTTCTTTTCAGTGTGCATGTCCAGCTTCTTAAAACTACCAACACCCTCCAGGATCTTGGTTATAGCTTTCTGACCCCAGTACTTCCAGTTCAGCTCATGCATTTGTACCCAGATAGGGACCTTATGATCATAATCCTCATCAATCACCATGTCAGGGTCCCATTTCTTGAAAATTAGGGGTTTGCTATCAAAGGAAAATATCCCCTTATGGGAAAAACCCACACCCCCCTTGTCCTTAAACCTGATAATATAACCCCCTTTATCAACAGGGGCCAATATATCAACCACCATTCTACCCCAACTCCTCTTTATGTACCCCTCCATGACATGATAGGGTGGCCTTGTGCCTAACATAAAGCAACGCATAGCAGTTTCCCAGAATTGCACCTCCTCCATTATATCCTCAACATTAATAATAGGGACTTCTGTAGGTTCTTTTAGCTCCTGTTCAACATACATTCAATTCATAAACAATCCTGGCATTTTCACAAACATCTTGTGTGTGTACAATAGGTTCTATCCCTTGTGCTCTATCAACACAACCATTTCCCCCCTTATTGGTGTCAGTACTGTTGTTGTTTTGTCTGTCAAAGGTGATCATACCCATCTCTACATTCTGATCATCTAATATAACAACCCCCATTACCAAAACTAAGTGAATGCCTAGTAGGAGTGTTCAGACCATGGTTACCTGGCATCGAAGTAGCCAACCTCTCCCCATAAGTATTCTCCAGCTGTTCACCATCATCCTCCTGATTAGCTGAAGAAACGTCAACCTCAGAGTGTAATGACCCGGATTTTTGGGCCGTAATATTTCGTGTGAATTTAAGACTTTAAGCCCAAAACTATCTAATTTAGGCCAAAAGACTTATTGATATTTGTTGAGCAAGCCCAAAACCGTGGACATAAGCCCCTTGGTCGGCCTTCCCCTTTGATATTATCCCTTATCTAAACTTTTTAACCACCTCCTAAATTCTAGTAAAGCCTATTCTATTTAAACCTCAAAAGTCCACCCTTTTCCCTTATTCATTATATGATATCTAAACTCAATGCAAAAACCTCTATTTCCCCCCTATATACTTCACGACAACCTCAACACCCAAAAACCACAAATTCATCTTTCACCTCTTCAAATCAAACACCTTCATCAAAGAAAGATCAAACTTCAACCTTGGAAGATCAAAGCAAGATTCGTGCATTGATTGCTTTGCCTTGGCCGTGCTTTGTGGCGAGTGAAGCTGCGTTTGTTGGGCGTGTTTCGTGCGTGGCTTTTGTGTGTGTCTTGTCCATAAGGTAACTAGATCTCTTCTACTTAGGAATAGTATTAGATTGCATAGGATGATAGGATTAGAATGTTGTTATTGTTGTTCTTGTTTTGTGTGAATTAGCCGAGAGGCTTAGGGTGTGTAGTTCGAATTCTTTATTTGTTATTTGATGAATCTTGATTGATTATTTCATGTCTTAATGTTTCATGATCCTTGTTTATGAATCTTGTTTGAATTTGGTGAATTCAAGAAGTTCTTGAATCCGTCTTGCTTCCTTGTTTAGGCGTGTGATGATGTTGTATAAAAGTATGATTTTGTTTCTGGCTTTGTTATTTAATCCTGATGAATCTTTACAATTATCTTGTCGTAGCTTTCTTGTGGTTTCACACGTGAATCTTATTGATTATGACAATTCTTGAATTGTTGTCATGGGTATTTCATGCGTGTGGGTTGAGTAGTAAAGCATGGATTTTTATCTTGTTTTATGCATGGTTTCTTGAATCTTGATTAATCTTTTAAACTAATATTGTTATTGAATCTTGTTTTAGTAGTTGTACGTAAATCTTGAAGCATATTGTTGAATTGTTGAATTCTTTTGGTCTCTTGTTCCATGCGTGTAATATAAGTGTTTCAAAAGCTCGATTTTTATGATCGAATCTTGTTGTTTCTTGTTGTTGCGTGGCCGTTCTTAGGATTCGAACCTCGCCCTTGAGAACTGTGTGGTTCATGTCTCTTGGGCTAAGTTCGAGCTCCAACGATCTAGTCTTGTGTTGCTTAATCTGCCGTGTTCTATTCGAGTGATTGATGAATTGTTCTTGAACGTGAAATTGATGATACATGATGATTTATGATGAGCTCGTGTGATGTAATTGAATGACGTCCTTTTAGTCTTTGTCGACTCTTGTTGAGTCTATCAGTTGAAGACCGAGCGAGTTGAGTCTATTATTTTATCAGTGATAAACTGAGCGGGTCTATCAGTTCATTTGTGATGAACTGAGCGGGGCAAGTCTGTTGGTTTTATGGTCATGTTATCGGTTGTAGACCGAGCAGAGTCTTGTCATTGAATTGTGAATTGATCTTGAGATGTCGTGATTGATTGAGTTATGATGTTAATGTTGAATGATTATGACTATGTTGTTTCCGCTGCATAACTTTGATGATGGTATTGTATGTTTGCTATGTACGTTATTGTTATGAAATGTTTCCAGTGTTTCTAACCTGTTGTTTTAAGTAATGTGGTTCTACTTCTAAGTAGGACAGTCTAGTTACTCGCCACTGACGGTGGACCCCAATTTTCATTTTTAGGTGAGCAGGATGAAGTCTAGAGTCGGGATGAGTGTTTGAGGAGACATCTAGGCCCCTGTTTTCCTTTTCTGTTTAGTAGCTGTAGTTATTTCAAGTTGTAGTTATTTAATTGTTTTTTCTGACTTTGGGATTCATTAATAATAAGATTGATTCACTTATTTTCCATGAGTTCTAGTTATATTATTATTATTGAATCGATTTGTAATTGCCTGTTTACGACGTTATCACCGCTAACATCGTTGTCTAAAATACGGGTCGTTATAGTTGGTACCATAGCTCTAGGTTAACCTTAAGTTTACTTCTTCATAAGTAAACAGTGAGTTGAGCGCTTTATGTAATCAAGAGCGTAATTTAGATCACAAAACCCTGAAACTGTAGTGTGAGCAACTTAGGGTAGTGACGTGGGTTAGGAATAATTTTGTTCCTTAGTTTTTTAGGTCCCTTTGGTGTTGTGTTGATTCCTCCTAACTCGTTTACTCTTTTGCAGAATGGCATTTCCTGCTCGATTTGTCGTTTCTCAGAACCGTCGTCGCGCATTAGAGGATGCAATCCTCACTTTGGCACAGCAAATCGTGCAACCCCCAGTCAACGGTCTTCTTTTGGCCGAATTGCTCATCATCGGCCCCCGACCTACGAGGGTACAACTGACCTAGTTATGTTGGAGAAGTGGATATGAGAGATGAGGAAGCTCTTTGACGCCATAGCGTGTTCAGAGACAGAAAGGGTGCCGATAGCCGCCTATTACCTCAAGGGTGAGGCAGACAATTGGTGGAGTACCTTAATGGCGAACCCCAAGATGGAGTTGGCTATGAGTTGGCGATACTTCACCGAGAA
Organism: Salicornia ramosissima; assembly: GCA_951394345.1. Taxonomy (NCBI): domain Eukaryota; kingdom Viridiplantae; phylum Streptophyta; class Magnoliopsida; order Caryophyllales; family Amaranthaceae; genus Salicornia; species Salicornia ramosissima. The sequence goes on along the minus strand of OX596240.1, from coordinate 22,682,747 downwards.
GATTCAAGAACGGTTCTACCCGGACGAGTTGAGGTGGCAAAAATAAGAGAAGTTCCTGACTCTCACCCAAGGGAGCATGTCCGTACAAGCTTATACTATAATACCCCGAAATTTCGGGATATTTTAAATTTTTGATAATTAATTAAATGTATAATTAATTACCTATTTAATTAATTATTATTTAATTAATTATTAATTTGTGTAGCAATCTAATTATTTTGTTCCGGCCCAAACCTTTTTATCTTAGCTTGCCAAAACTCGAGCGCAATTATTTTCCTTTTCCTATCTCTATTCCACGGCTCCCCTTGAATTTTTCTTGTTATTAATTTATTTATTTCTTTTAATCAATATTATTATTAACCTTTATCTAGTTTTGACTAAGCCTATTAACCCATCTTTGTTTACCTATTCTTCTTGCTAGATTTTAGGGGATCACCAATCCCTTGCTTCTTGAAGACCCACGGCCCCCTCATTCTTTTTCTTAATTAGTTTAATTTATTTTGTTTAGCCAATATTATTAATTCTTGTATCTATGTTGGACCTTATCTTAAAAAAAACCCTATCTTTAATCTACCCTTCCTATCTTTCCTACTAGATTTTAGGAGGTCAAGAACCCCCTATTGTTTCCCTTATACACGGTCCACCCCCCTTCCTTTGATTTCTTTAACTTATTTTAAACCTATATTATTGATAATATATATTTATTTTGACTTTTCCTAAAAACCCTAATTTTATTTCAATTCTTCCTATTTTGACTACAAAATTACAAGAACCCAAAACCCCCTATTATTCTTATACTACACGGCTAACAAGAGGTAAACAACAACCAAAATTGTTTTATTAATTTCTCTTTCAAGAATTAATTTATAAAATTATTCCTAACCCTTTCCTACTGTTCTAACCCTCAAAGATTGATCAAGAACCTTAAAGAACTTCAAGAAAGCCGTGTTTCTTTGTGAATAATTCGAACCCCATCCATCATCAAAGGTAATTAGATTTGCTTTACTTAATCAATAGGATAGATTAGCAATATAATTGTTAGAATAGGTTTAATCATGTTTGGAATAGGTTTAGAATTGCTTAAAATTATGTAGAATATAATTTGAATTAATTATTGTTACATGCTATAAGATGTCGAGTGGCCTAGGTATTAATCAAGGATTATTTGACAAGTTTAAATCATGTTCTTGCCATGTTTTCAGATTAATTTATGATTCTTGCTAATTTAAAACTGATGAATTAATTATTGAAAAATTTTGAGTATTGATTATATATATGCCGTGTAAATGCTAGGTTTTTTGAAATGTTTATTTGGATAAAAATGTGATTTTTATGTTACAATCTTGATCTTTAGTTAATCTTTGATGAAAATCTTGAATATAATCTTTAATGTGATTATGTTTGTGTTGAATCTTGAATTTGATCTTGATGTTGTTTAGTACTCTTAAAAGCCGAGTGTTTAAAGTAAATTAAAGCATTGATTTTGTTCTTGTTTTGGTACAAGTTTGATGATTTATTGATTAAAGTATTATTACATGATTTATTATTATGTTTATGTGATTAAATATTGTTGATTGTATTTAGTTAATTGAAAGGTAAATTTTGGCAAAATATAGGCATGAATGCCGAGTGGTGATAAATGATAAAAGTGAGATTTTTACTTTATTTTTAGCATTATTAGTTGTTCAATGTTAGTTTCGATGATTATTTGTTCATTTAATTTAATTAGTGAATTGTTTATGTTGTTATTTAAAGATTGATTGATTATTGTTCATTAAGAGGGATTGTCGAGTGGTATAATAATTGGAATAGAGTTTTGGGTCAAGTTAAGATGAGCTAGAATTGAATAGAAGTGAAGTTGAGTCAATAAGGAATTGAATTTTGAAAAAAAAATCAAGAACAGAACAGAATTGAATTGAAAAGATGATTAACTGTGAAGTGACAGCCTATCGAGTGGCACACGTGCCATGAACATAGGTACAGTCGAAGCCACTGTCCTATGTTCGGATTCGGGACAGTTCTTGATCCCAGTGCTTAGGGAGTAGATCTTCGTGGTTAACCCGGCATATGCAAGGAAAGTTGGGGGGAGTAGATCTTCGTGGTTGACCCCTTACGAGCATATAGCTGGTCACGGATTAACACCTGAACTGAATAGAATCGAAGAGTGAATAGAAGTGTCAAGTGGTCTAGAACGGAATGAGTTAGTACAGAAGGTTTTGGTTTATCATGTTATGATTATTTTCCGCTGCATACTTGATTGATGATGTTTATGTATGATTACATGATGATATATTGTCTATTTGATTGATCTGCTCTAATGATTATGTTTCTAATTGTGTTCTACTGATTAAGTAGAACAATCTAATTACTCAACACTAACTGTGGACCCCAAAATCCTTTTCCAGGTACAGGTGGTGACTGAATTGGGCTACGCATGGGCTAGGATTGTGAGCTTGCCAGCTTAGTAGTTGACCCTGATGTCTAGTTTTATCCCATGTTCTATTATTTTTAGTGGACTATTCTTTATTTTGTATTAATAAGGGACTTTGGATTATTAACTATTTTGGATTATTTAATAGATTTAATGAGTAATATGATTAAGTTTAGAGCTTCCGCTGCAGTTTATGAATTTGATCTTTAAGGTTTTTAGAAGTTAAAGATTTGTAATGTTGTTTTCCTCCAAAAACAATGCTGCTAAATTACAGGTCGTTATAGTTGGTATCAGAGCCGAACCTTAGGATTACTTCATCATAAGTAACCCAAAAGATTGTGCGCTTTATTATTCCGAGAGATAACGTAGTTAGCTTTACCACAAGAACTTAAGTCAGTGTTGACTTGGGTAGAGCTATGGGATAAGTAATTTTTCATTCTTTTGCGACGATTTGATTTAAATTTTAGTTGTCTTTTGATTTCAATAATTTGTGTATTGTTTTGCAGAATGGCAAGTCCGGGATCATCAGAGTAGCCGTGACCGACGCCGTATGTTAGAGGACGCGATCATCAGCATAGCTCAGAGAGGAGCCCAGTTGACCGGTGGTCAAACCACATTTGGCCGAATTTCCGTCACCGACCCCCTACCTATGATGGCACGTCTGACCCCGTGGTGCTGGAGAGCTGGATTCGGGAAATGGGAAAACTCTTCGATGGAATCGATTGTCCGGACGACGAACGGGCTCAGATCGCTAGTTACTATCTTCGACTAGAAGCGGACAACTGGTGGATGACGGTTCGACCACAGGGAAGAACTATAAAGGGCATGTCCTGGGAAGGGTTTACAACCAAGCTACAAGAGCGTTTCTATCCCGACGAACTTAGGTGGCATAAACAAGAAGACTTCCATATGCTTGCTCAGGGGACCATGTTAGTACAGGCTTACACCGATAAGTTCGCGGAGCTGTCCAGATTCGCCACTGCAGTAATCCCATCGGAAGCTGAGAAAATGAAGCGGTATATCAAGAAGATGGATCCTTGCATTCGGGTACACATCATCAGCAGCAAGCCAACAACGTTTCAGAACGCTTGTGAGACAGCTTTGGAGATTCAAGCATCGCTCGAGGAGGAAGGGGCTACAAAGAAGAGGACCAGGGAAAGCCAGCCGCTGGTAGTCGAGAAGAGACCACGACTCGAATCATCTCAAGAGTCGCTACCGCAGGACGTACAAGCAACCAACGTTCCGGACACCGTAGTTTGCAGAGGATGCAAGAAAGAGCGTCATCCCGAGAAAAGGTGCGACGGGTCTGCGATAAAGTGCTACGTGTGTGGACAAGGAGGGCACAAGTCTTGGGCATGTCCAAAGAACAAATCGGCAACAATTGTGAGTCAAGCACCGACGAAGAACTGTATCTTTTGCATGACCCAGGAAGAGGCGGACGTGCGGGCCAACATATCTACTGGTATGGCCACTGTTTAATTTATAACGTTATTATTGCTTTCCTTTATTTTCACTGTTTTCTTACGTGTGCTTCCTTTTGAAAAATTTCGGGGACGAAATTTTCTTAAGGAGGGGTGACTCTAAAACCCCGAAATTTCGGGATATTTTAAATTTTTCATAATTAATTAAATGTATAATTAATTACCTATTTAATTAATTATTATTTAATTAATTATTAATTTCTAGCAATCTAATCATTTTGTTCCGGCCCCAACCTTTTTATCTTATCTTGCCAAAACTCGAGCCCAATTATTTTCCTTTTCCTATCACTATTCCAGGGCTCCCCATGCATTTTTCTTGCTATTAATTTATTTATTTCTTTTAATCAATATTATTATTAACCTTTATCTAGTTTTAAATAAGCCTATAAACCCATATTTGTTTACCTATTCTTCTTGCTAGATTTTAGGGGATCACCAATCCCTTGCTTCTTGAAGACCCACGACCCCTCATTCTTTTTCTAAATTAATTTAATTTATTTTGTTTAGCCATGTATCTATGTTGGACCTTATCTTAAAAAAACCCTATCTTTAATCTACCCTTCCTATCTTTCCTACTAGATTTTAGGAGGTCAAAAACCCCCTATTGTTTCCCTTATACACGGTCCACCCCCCTTCCTTTGATTTCTTTAGCTTGTTTTAAACCTATATTATTGATAATATATATCTATTTTGACTTTTACTAAAAACCTTATTTTTATTTCAATTCTTCCTATTTTGACTACAAAATTATAAGAACCCAAAACCCCCTATTATTCTTATACTACACGGCTAACAAGAGGTAAACAACAACCAAAATTGTTTTATTAATTTCTCTTTCAAGAATCAATTTATAAAATTATTCCTAACCCTTTCCTAATGTTCCAACCCTCAAAGATTGATCAAGAACCTTAAAGAACTTCAAGAAAACCGTGTTTCATTATGAATAATTCGAACCCCATCCATTATCAAAGATAATTAGATTTACTTTACTTAATCAATAGGATAGATTAGCAATATAATTGTTAGAATAGGTTTAATCATGTTTGGAATAGGTTTAGAATTGCTTAGAATTATGTAGATTATAATTTGAATTAATTATTGTTACATGCTATAAGATGTCAAGTGGCCTAGGTATTAATCAAGGATTATTTGACAAGTTTAAATCATGTTCTTCCCATGTTTTATGATTAATTTATGATTCTTGCTAATTTAAAACTGATGAATTAATTATTGAATATATATGCCGTGTAAATGCTAGGTTGTTTGAAATGTTTATTTGGATAAAAATGTGATTTTTATGTTACAATCTTGATCTTTAGTTAATCTTTGATGAAAATCTTGAATATAATTTTTAATGTGATCATATTTGTGTTGAATCTTGAATTTGATCTTGATGTTGTTTTGTACTCTTAAAAGCCGAGTGTTTAAAGTAAATTAAAGCATTGATTTTGTTCTTGTTTTGGTACAAGTTTGATGATTTATTGATTAAAGTATTATTACATGATTTATTATTATGTTTATGTGATTAAATATTGTTGATTGTATTTAATTAATTGAAAGGTAAATTTTGGCAAATATAGGCATAAATGCCGAGTGGTGATGAATCATAAAAATGAGATTTTTACTTTGTTTTTAGCATTATTAGTTGTTCAATGTTAGTTTCTATGATTATTTGTTCATTTAATTTAATTAGTGAATTGTTTATGTTGTTATTTAAAGATTGATTGATTATTATTCATTAAGAGGGATTTTTGAGTGGTATAATAATTGGAATAGAGTTTTGGGTCAAGTTAAGATGAGCTAGAACAGAACATAATTGAATTGAAAAATGATTAACTATGAAGTGACAGCCTATCGAGTGGCACATGTGCCATGAACATAGGTATAGTCGAAGCCACTGTCCTATCTTCGGATTCGGGACAGTTCTTGATCCCAGTGCTTAGGGAGTAGATATTCATGGTTGACCCGGCATATGCAAGGAAAGTTGGGGGGAGTAGATCTTCGGGGTTGACCCCTTACGAGCATATGACTGGTCACGGATTAGCACCTGAACTGAATAGAATAGAAGAGTCAATAGAAGTGTCAAGTGGTCTAGAACGGAATGAGTTGGTGTAGAAGGTTTTGGTTTATTATGTTATGATTATTTTCCGCTGCGTACTTGATTGATGATGTTTATGTATGATGATATGTTGTCTGTTTGATTGATCTGCTCTAATGATTATGTTTCTAATTGTGTTCTACTGATTAAGTAGAACAATCTAATTACTCAACACTGACTGTGGACCCCGAAATCCTTTTCCAGGTACAGGTGGTGACTGAATTGGGCTACGCATGGGCTGGGATTGTGAGGTTGCCAGCTTAGTAGTTGACCCTGATGTCTAGTTTTAGCCCATGTTCTATTATTTTTAGTGGACTATTCTTTATTTTTTATTAATAAGGGACTTTGGATTATTAACTATTTTGGATTATTTAATAGATTTAATGAGTAATATGATGAAGTTTAGAGCTTCCACTGCAGTTTATAAATTTGATCTTAAAGGTTTTTAGAAGTTAAAGATTTGTAATGTTGTTTTCCTCCGAAAACAACGCTGCTAAATTACGGGTCGTTACATATACGGACAAATTTACAGAGTTATCTCGGTTCGCTACTGTAGTGATTCCATCTGAAGGCGAGAGGGTGAAGAGATACATAAAGAATATGGACCCCCGTATCCGCGTCCACGTGATCAGCAGCGGTGCTACGACCTTCCAGCGAGCTTACGAGGTAGCTTTGGAGATTCACACATCAGTGGTGGAAGAAGAGGAAGCTAAGAAGAGGTCGCATGAGTTCTCCACTCAATCAAGAGGCCCTGTTATGAAGATATTGATGATCCCCAGGCCAACAGGCTCTTCAACTTGTTCAAGAACGAAGGCAGAAGTTATGCAGTGGCTGATCACAAGGCCCTCGTGCGCAACCGCATCTTCTACATGACCCAGGAGGAAGCACCAGCTCAACCAGAGGACGTCACAGGTATTATTTCTAACATGACATGTTGTGATTGTTGTTTACGTGTTTATGTGTGCTTCCTTATAAAATTTTGAGGACGAAATTTTGTTAAGGAGGGGAGATTGTAACGACATGGATTTTTGGGCCAAAAAATTTTGTGTGAAATCAAGACTTTAAGCCCAAAACTATCTAATTTGGGCCAAAAGACTTAATGATATTTGTTTAGCAAGCCCAAAACCGTGGACATAAGCCCCTTGGCCGACCTTCCCCTTTGATATTATCCCTTATCTCAATTTTAAACCATCTCCTAAATTCTAGTAAAGCCTATTCTATTTAAACCTCAAAAGTCCACCCTTTTCCCTTATTCATTATATGATCTAAACTCAAAGCAAAAATCTCTCTTTTCCCCTCTATACTTCACCGCATCCTCAACACCCAAAAACCACAAATTCATCTTTCCCCTCTTCAAATCGAACATCTTCATCAAAGAAACATCAAACTTCAACCTTGGAAGATCAAAGCAAGATTCGTTCATTGATTGCTTTGCCTTGGCTGTGCTTTGTGGCGAGTGAAGCTGCGTTTTTTGGACGTGTTTCGTGCGTGGATTTTGTGTGTGTCTTGTCCATAAGGTAACTAGATCTCTTCTACTTAGGAATAGGATTAGATTGCATAGGATGATAGGATTAGAACGTTGTTATTCTTTATTTGTTATTTGATGAATCTTGATTGATCATTTCATGTCTTAATGTTTCATGATCCTTGTTTACGAATCTTGTTTGGATTTGGTGAATTCATGAAGTTCTTGAATCCGTCTTGCTTCCTTGTTTAGGCGTGTGATGATGTTGTATAAAAGTATGATTTTGTTTCTGGCTTTGTTATTTAATAGTGATGAATCTTTACAATTATGATGATTATTGCATGACTATATGTTTGCATTTGTTGAATTGATGAATTGTTGATGAACGATGAAATAGCGTGTGTTGGTGTCAAAGTGTCGAGTATATTGGGTTCTTGTCTAGTGTTTTGAGTCATGTGAAGTTGAACTAGAATTGGATAGAGTTAAGTCTTGTCAAAGGAAGTCAAACTGTGAACTTGAAAATAAAGATGAACTTGAAAAGATAATTAACTATGAAGTGACCGCCTATCTAGTGGCTAAAGTGCCATGAACATAGGTATAGTCGAAGTCACTGTCCCTTCTGCAGTTTTGGGACAGTTCTGGATCCCAGTGCCTGGGAAAATGACCCCTCGTGGTTGACCGGCATGAGACAAGGAAAGTTGGGGAAGAGTTAAGGTTTCCCCTACGAGCATATGACTGTGTCACGGATTAGCACTTGAACTAGAACTAGAACTTGAAAGTCAATAGTGGAGTCTAGAATTCTAGAATTGGATTAAGCTTATCTTGAGAGTCTTGGTTGGATATTCTGTTATGAATTGTTTCCGCTACGCACTTGATTTTGAATATCTTTGAATGATTATTCCTGTTGACTGGTTGACTATTCTATTATTCTATTCTAATTATTATGTTTCTATTTGTGTTCTACTGATTAAGTAGAACAATCTAATACTGACTGTGGACCCCAAAACCCTTTTCAGGTACAAGAGATGAATGATTGGGTCACGCAAGGGTTGGAATTGTGAGCAGGTGAGAATAGTAGTTTAGTTAATTCCTTGTCATTTCTAGCCTTTGTAATAGTTTTAGTGGATTTTCCATATTTGATTAGTAACCTTGGACTTTGATGATTTAGCTATTTTGGACTATTTATTGGTTTAATTGAATAATTTGAATTAAGTTTAGAGCTTCCGCTGTCATTAATGAATTTGATATTAAAAGTTTATGGTTAATAATGATCCGTGTTGTTGTTTCCTCCGAAAACAACATTGCTAAAATGCGGGTCGTTACAGTTGGTATCAGAGCTGAACCTTAAGATTACTTCATCATAAGTAACCCGAAAGATTGTGCACTTTATGATTCTGAGGGGACAATATAGTTAGATTAACCTTTGAATCTAGAGAGTGTTGACTTAGGTAGTAGCCTAGGTTAAGATTATTGTTTATATTTGTTGGTGTGAATATTTATTGTTAATTATATTTTTAAATGAATGGTTCCGCTCAGAATTTCTGGTAAGACAATTGTATTATATCAGAGTTCGCAGCGGAAGAAAATTGGTTCTTGATTTATTAATTGTTGTAGTGTTATTTTGAAGTTTCGAGGACGAAACTTATTTAAGGAGGGGTGACTGTAACACCCCGTATTTTTGGAGATAGAATTTTTGAGAATAAGTTTGTCTTTCTTGTGTCTTAAAAATTTATTTCGAAAACTATTAATGAATTCTCTGTTTTACAATTGGAAAATCTTTTTAAAATAATTTTCTGGGAATTTATGTTTTATAATATTTTATAAAATATGGCAATGTAACTTCCTTTTGATGGCTAACCTACATTCTTTCATTTGGCCTCAATCCGTTAGGTTCTTAAAACCCCTCTTAAAGCAATTCAAGGTTGTGAACCGACTCAAAATTTAATGTTGAACAAATGACGAGTTGGCTAAGTAGGGGTTAGAAGTAATTTTAGTCCCTTCTTGGTAACCGGACTTGAATGGACTTTTCATATGATTTCTGGCCAAGTTAAAAGTTGGCTTTGAGAATAATAATCTAGTTCAGGAATTCATTTCAAGCCCAAAAACTATTTCAGTATTTGGACCATACTTCTTACCTTGGCCCAAAATAATTCAAGCCCACTTCTTTTCTTTCTTTCCATTTGGTTAGTTTTTTTATCCCTTTAATTATCTTATTATCCTATTTTATTCTATTATATCTTTTAATGGATGTAACCCCATATTTTCCTAAAGGTGGTTACACATTTATCCTGATTATTTTTTTTTATTTGTTAACCCAATAATACCCTTTAATTATATCATTCACTATTTTCTCTAAGTTGTTACCCTTTTTCCTCCTTATAATTATTTGGACTAGGATCATCTTATTTCTCCATAATTTTTTCCTTTACCTTTCCTTTCATTTTCCTTTAATCCTTTTATCCTGATTATTTTATTTATTTTAATTATTCTAACTATATCTATTTTGACCCCAATCTAAAAATCTAACTTTTATCCTCCTATTTTCTCTACCAAAAATTTAGGAAACCAACAACTAACCCCCTCTTTCTTCTATACCTCACGGCCCCTTGCTATTTTTCTCATTCAATTTATTTTAATTTTTTTTTCAACCTAAAATAGTAAACCATATCTATTTTTGACTTTACTTAAAAATCTAGTTTTTATCCCAACATCCCTACTAAAATTTAGGAAGCAAAAAGCTTCCCTTTACTCATTATTCCACACGGCCCCTAGAGTATTTTTAAGGGAGGAATTCAACAATAGCTTACCATCCTTTCCCTATCAAACAATTCACAAGAAAACCTCTAGAAACCCCTTGCTTGGAATTTACCCTCAAGATTTGAACAAGAAGTAAAAGAAACACCAAAGAGTTGTATGACATCCTTGTGCTTTCGAACCAGACTTTCTACAATAATAGGTAATTAGATTGCTTTTATTTAATCTTTAGGATAGATTAGTAATATAATTTTTAGAATAGGTTTAGAACTGTATAGAATTGGGTTTTTTTGTGGTAATTAAACTTTGAACCATATATTGTTATATGAATCATATATGTCGAGTGGTATATTTAGATTCCATGATGTTTGATAATTTTTATATATGTTCTGGTATAGATTTAAGCATGTTATATGAATCTGGCCTTATAATCTTGAAGATGTAGTTGATGAAAATTTATATTATATGAAAAACATATTATGGACGAATGTTGCATGTATTTTCTCGAATGGTTTAAACTTTTCAAGAATTGATCTTTTAGTTGTAATCTTGTTCTAAGCATGTTCTTTAAAGATTTTCTTGATAAACTTATTTAATTAATTAAGTTCTTGGAATATCAAGCATTAATCTTGAATAATAACAAGAATGCCGAGTAGTCTTGGGAAGTTTAGCAAAACAAATTCGAAATCTTGGATTACTAATTAAAGTATGAATTTTTATTAAGCTAGTCTAATTTAATTGTTAATTTTAATTATTTACAAAAAGAAAAAAAGAAAGATTAAATTTTGATTCACATTCATATATCTTTATAAAGGTCGTATGATTATTAAGGATGAAAGAGATGATTTTTACTGTTTCCTTGATAAAATATTAGTGTTTGAAATTGTTCTTGGAAATTATTTTATTTAATAATTTGAAAGGTTATATTTTAATTAGATTAAAAATATCAATCTCACCAAATTGGTTCAAAATTGTCGAGTAGGATAAAAGAAATAAAAGACTGGATTTGTATTGTTCAATTAATTAAAAGATCAGAATTTAGTTGCAAACTGGGATTATTTCAGTTAATTCAATCAGCATAATTTGACAGTGATTATTATTGATTTATTTGATGAATTATAGTTGTATTATTATTAAGGATGCCATGTAAAAAAGTGTGTAACGGGTAAAATTTCGACAACTGAATTTGTATTTGTAATTGATTTACGTTATAGTATGGTGATTATTGCATGACTATATGTTTGCATTTATTGAATTGATGAATTGTTGATGAACGATGAAATAGCGTGTGTTGCTGTCAAAGTGTCGAGTATATTGGGTTCTTGTCTAGTGTTTTGAGTCATGTGAAGTTGAACTAGAATTGGATAGAGTAAGTCTTGTCAAAGGAAGTCAAACTGTGAACTTGAAAATAAAGATGAACTTGAAAAGATAATTAACTATGAAGTGACCGCCTATCTAGTGGCTAAAGTGCCATGAACATAGGTATAGTCGAAGCCACTGTCCCTTCTACAGTTTTGGGACAGTTCTGGATCCCAGTGCTTGGGAAAATGACCCCTCGTGGTTGACTGACATGAGACAAGGAAAGTTGGGGAAGAGTTAAGGTTTCCCCTACGAGCATATGACTGTGTCACGGATTAGCACTTGAACTAGAACTAGAACTTGAAAGTCAATAGTGGAGTCTAGAAGTCTAGAATTGGATTAAGCTTATCTTGAGAATCTTGGTTGAATATTCTGTTATGAATTGTTTCCGCTACGTACTTGATTTTGAATATCTTTGAATGACTATTCTTGTTGACTGGTTGACTGTTCTGTTATTCTATTCTAATTATTATGTTTCTATTTGTGTTCTACTGATTAAGTAAAACAATCTAATTACTCCCCACTGACTGTGGACCCCAAAACCCTTTTCAGGTACAAGAGATGAATGATTGGGTCACGCAAGGGTTGGGATTGTGAGTAGGCGAGAATAGTAGTTTAGTTAATTCCTTGTCATTTCTAGCCTTTGTAATAGTTTTAGTGGATTTTCCATAATTGATTAGTGACCTTGGACTTTGATGATTTAGCTATTTTGGACTATTTATTGGTTTAATTGAATAATTTGAATTAAGTTTAGAGCTTCCGCTGTCATTAATGAATTTGACATTAAAAGTTTATGGTTAATAATGATCCGTGTTGTTGTTTCCTCCGAAAACAACATTGCTAAAATGCGGGTCGTTACAGTAGGTCTGGGCAAGATTGACTTACAAAGGTCTGGAATTATTGCAAGCTAGGGTGATGCCCATGCAAAGGAGGAGACAAGATAACTCAATGTCTTGTCACGGGGCGTTAATGAGAATGACATGAGGGTGACTTGTGATCAGAGGTTGTCCTAGACACGGTGTTCGACCTAGACACGAAGTTGGACTCGATTTGAACTCGGATGTGAAGAAGACATGGGGTCCATGGACGGAGTTCCTTGATTTTAGCTTGATAAGATTGACCTGAGACGGTTAGATCATAGAAACAGAGGAGCCCCCCATGTGAAGAATGGGGGTGATGTTGTAAAGAGACAAGAGTAAGGACAACATGGTAATGAGCCCACAAATATAATGTGCTAACCTTCAGTAGAGTTAGGTGGCTTTAGCTCCTGGAGAGTTTAGTCAAAGAGTCTTTGAAGGTGACCAAAGAATGGGATAGGGTTCGAAAAAATAGAAAGGCAAAAAATTTGTGACTTGAGATTGAAAATAGATGTGGCTAAGAAGTAGGGTTGGCTAGAAATTCGGGTTCAAGTTTGAGTCTATGCATGGGTCAAAGATTAGCAAATGTTATTGTCGAACTCTTAGCAGGTAGAATCACTCGGTAGCTAGGCTTCGTTTGATTTTTTATTAATGTGGTCGGACATCGAGTAGAGGCTTCCTACGTATCCTTGCGGAATTAGACCATCGTAGTTCTGTGGGCCTGATTTTTGAATTGATTTTTCTTTTGTTTTTTGGTTTTTTTTTTCTTTTTTTTGTTTTTTTTTTTTTTTTGCCTCGACTTTTGCTTGAATGAGGTTGCTGTCTTTTGTTGCTCCGGACAACGCTTTCAAATGATCTTTGGCATTTAACCCCTTTAGGTGCGAATGAGCCTTGAGTGTTGCCATTTAATCTCCTATACTCCATTATGAATTCAAATTGTAATTGAGTTGGGCCTGGGCTTTGATTTCTTTATTTTGAGGCCATTGCACTGTCCTCCCAATATGACTTGCCATTGACCGTTTGAAAGCATGTCCTCGTGAGGTCGTGTGTGAAAGTGATTATTAATATTACTTGTGAGGTTAGTGTGTGAAGGTGTCAGTTTTATTAATTAATCAATTAAAGCCGTGTAAGTGACTGAACCTGCATAGGGTTGAAAATGACATTGGAGGATATAGAAATGTGGCGGGCCATTCGGTGGATAGTGGAAAGGTCAAAGTGTGTATGACATAGACTCGAGATGGGAAGTGAAAGGGTTAGTGGGCTAGGATGAAGATTCATTGATTTGACTCACAGGAAGGCCGCATAGTTCATTGAACCATGCTTTGGGGTGACTCATAGGGTTGGAGATGGACTGGACTGGATGTTTGGGCTATTTGTATGTGGTGCTGGGTCTTTGTGATTGTGGTGCTCGGTCATTCTTCACTTGGGTCAAGGTTTCATTGATCTTTTTTGTGGCTGCGGAAGATGATGGACATGGAATTTTGTGATGTGGATGGATTTTATGGAGATGGGCTTAAGACTTCTCATCGCTCCCTGTTTTAGAATGTGAATGTGGAGGAGCTGACACTGGACTGTGATAGACATTGAACTGAGTCTGACTTTGTATAAACCTAAGTCCGTACCTAGATCTGTTTTAAGGTACTGGACTTTTGGCCTGACTGACACTGAAGTGAGCTAAAGTGAACCTATTTCTAGTTAGGACCACTTGTGAACGGGACGGGTCTAAGTTGGGCCTTATGTCTAATTAGGACTATCTAGACTCGGAGACTGGACTGGGAGGAGACTGGTGGTGAACTGTGCTGAGACTGTGAGGTGAACTGAACCTATGGCAAACTAAAGTGTGTTTGGACTCGAGAAAGTTGGACTGGACTAGGACATGGACCCCATTTTGAGAACTGGACACAAGAGATGGACTATATGGACAATGGACTAAGGATTGACTTGAAGAGATGAGACTGGTGGACTAGGACTGGTGATTTGGACTGTGGATTTGACATTGATTTATCCTTATGGTTGATGAGTGAAGTAAACTTGGCTGGGCTAAACTAATGGGCCACCTCCAAATGCACACATAACACACTAGTCCTAGAATATGCAAATGATGGTCTTCTAAGGTCAGTCCCGGGTGGTCAAAAGGTACCATGAAAAGAGGGAAACTGAACCGATCTAGTCATTCTTCACATTGAATGACACACGGATAAAAGATCCCTCATTATGATCTCATCGGGAATGAGGATCATGCGTCGTGGCTGGGATGGGCCGATTACGATTATTGAGGTCGGGCACCACAAGTAACCATAATCAAACCCCCCGGGTCGGTCTCGAGCATAGAACATGCTCATATGAGACGTGGGCCTAAGTGTGACCTTATGCGGAAGGTCATTATGTCACATGCTCAAAAATTGAATAATGATCTTACGAGACTTTTCAAGTTTGTCCACACCACTAAGGAGTGATAGTCCCCAGTGGAGTCGCCAAACTGTAGGGGTCGTTTTTACCCGGCCGCCTACGTCACGAGTTTGTTCGAATGCTCGTTAACGTCGTACGTGAATACGGACTAGTAGGAGTCGCCACCGTGCGTTTATACGGTCCACGAACATCGAAGACGTACCGAAAGCCAGGAGCAATCAGTCCCATATGGTCGTGCACCAGAGTATGGGTTCGGGGACAGGTTACGAGCCAATCGTGCATTGGGCCCGCCCGCCTTCAAGCGGTCTCTACTAGGTCTCTTTTGTAAGATCATTGTTCAATTTCAAAGCAACAGAGATAACTCAATTTTAACCCTAATTTGCGAATTACTAAGTCGGTTCAGATTAATGCAAATAATTAGCCTAAAATTATTTTGTGACCACTTTGAAATTAGTCAATATTAAAATGCTAGAATGATTCCAAAAAAATTCAAGATTCAATTCACATAAATCACATAAAAAAAATAATATGATAATGGCATGGAAAAATGCGAACGTACCTTAAATCCCGTGCAATTCTAAAATCAAAATAAAAAAAATGCTACAGAGAATGACATGGAAAATGCAAGAAATTAAAGGCAACATGAGATGGATTCAAAAAATTAAAAAAAGGGACATGAATTAAAACAAACAGAACAACAACAATCGTATGTCATCATGATTAACACAAGTCAAAGATTAAAATGAAAATTAAAAAAAAAAAGAAAGCATATTGAAATTGAGATAAAAAGGGTCTCAGAAATGTGTCCCAGAATGTGCGGCGGTCGACTACGACCTCGAGACTAGTACGCCAAATGCCAAATTCAGTGATTGTAAATGATTGAAATGTGTTTATATGTGCTTAGTATTGATTTTGACAGATTTTTTGAATGATACTTAGAGAGAAACTATGTAGTAGAGAGAAAAGCATAAAGTATGAAGTTTTTTCGTGCTTTTGAAAGGCCGGACAAGGGTCGTATTTATAGGCCAGTAGAGGCAAAAACTGACCCGGAATGGCACCAGACCTGCGCCTAGGCGTAGGTCCAGTTACATGACCTGCGTCTAGACGTAGGTCAGTATTTGTGACCTGCGTCTAGGCGCAGGTCCTGTAATATGGACCTGCGTTTAGGCGCAGGTCCAGGCTGTATCCGGGTCGATTTTTCTTGCTTATTTTGCGCGTGATTCTCCGAGATATTATGCGATTATGATACGATTACGGGAGTCATAGGATGATTACGTAATATTATCATAATATTCGAGATTTCGGGAGATTTCGCGAGGTTCCTGAATAATCCGGGCTGTTCTGGACTGTTTTTGACTGTTTTCGGGTTTTTCGGACTATTTTAAAAAATGTGCTAAAAATTAACAAAAATTCTAGAAAAATGTATTTAACTTGGAAAAATTATTTGATGCAATGTAAAGTGTCTAAAATGACCTTAGAAAATAAATATGCATGAAAAATAATTAATAAAAATCCTAAAAAATGTCCGAAAAATCCTAAAACGAGTCGTGAGCCTCTGAAATGCCTATAAATAGTGTGAGAGTGGTATGAGAGGATTAATGTAACGACCCGACTCGCTTAAATCGGCGCGGAAGAAACCGACGAGTCAAGTAGTTAAAATCTACAACTTCAAACTTAGGAATTAAAACTAAAACCTCAAAGTATTATTATTACAAACCAAAATGTACAAGTACCCACAAGTTTGTACAGTCTAAATCCAAAAGTCAAACATAACAGCTAAAAATGCGAGATAACTCCAACCACATGTCAGAGTCTTATTCAACACATATAAGTCCAAAATCTAAAGAATAGCATCTAACATACTATCTCTACTAAAGCTACGAAAAATAGTAAATACATCATAAATCTCAAACATATACGCCGCTCGCCCAACCCAAAGCTAAGCAAGAGCATCGTCATCTGAAGTACCTGAAAAGTACAACAACAGTCCACCATCAGTGGCGAGTAACATAACTGACTCACCCTAATGGGAACACACATGTACATAGCATAAATCAAACATCAATAATCACAATTAAATCCCAAAAAGACACGAGAACATCCTCAAACTCGTAATCTCAACTCGACTCAACTCGACATCCAACCTAACTCTATCTTTGGCGCAATCATTCAATTTCTAGACCGGACTGTGCTCGTACGAACGCATCTTACGCGCTCGAACTTTCTACTATGCTCGGATTTGAGAATCTTACTCCCAAACCCCATGAAACCAATCTTACTGGAAATCCATGTCTTGTGAAACCAATCTTACTGGAAATTCACAAAGATCACATAGTATGACTCCAACTATCCCAATACCGCGGATGGAATAGGGGCAACTTCTTAACCCGAATACAATGAATCTTACTCAAAGTATCAGGCGTCTAAAAATGAATTCAAGCTAATTAATTAATTAAATCTTTTAATCAACTTAATCATATTACCATCATTATTACCCAACATAACTAGATTAAGTCCAAGAATTGCCTAAAGCCTTGATTCTCGAAATTAACTAGCTAAAACATTGAAGTCATTCTCAAGAACTGCCTCTAGCCTTATTCTTGAGTCTAACCAAACATCATTCATTAATCTTTATTCATTCTTTAATCAACTTAATCCCAAACTTTAACTTTCTTTAACTCCTAATCCTTTTCTTTAACTTTCAAGACTCATCCAAGAAACTTAAAGAACTCCTCAAGAACTCATAAAGACCCATTCAAGATTCAAGATCTTCAATCAAGAACTCAATCAAGATTCAAGATCTTCAACCAAGAACTCATCCAAACTCATCAAAACACACGCATGACCACTCATCAAACCATACGAAAATACTACTTTCAATGATCCAAAAATTCATCAAACTTTAACCCAATCATCATGATTTTAAAACAACATAAATTCAATCTTAAAATCATAAAAACCACCATTAAAACATCATGAAATCCATCAAAAATCAGATTACAAACCACATACAAAAATCATGAATAAACATCATCAAACATCCTAAACATGCATTTAATCTATACTATAAACATAGTATACCAATTAAGTTGAGTTAGTATGTTACCTAATCAAGATTACACACATAAAGAAACCCAAAACCCGCTGCCCAGAACGAGTCTTGCACGGCCATCATCACACGGCTACCTTGCACACGAACATGGCAAACAAGCAACCACCACGAGCCAACCACCTGCTGCCCAGTCAGCACCACCACGAGCCAACCACCTGCTGCCCAGTCAGCACCACTTCCACCACCATCTTCCCAGTCAGCACGGCTGCTGCCCAGCCAGTCCACACGCTACTGCCCAGACAGCACCTCCACGCAAGGCTGCCCCACTATTGCACACATACGTCCAGCCCCGGTCCAGACTTGAACCAGCCACGAACCAACCTTGAACCAGCCACGAACCAGCCATGATTCAGCCACACGGCTGCCTTGCACGAGCACCCACAACACCCACACGAACCATGCCCAAAACCACACCAAACTAGCAATCTTGAATGAAATTGTTGAGGTTTAGAATATGTTTTAATACTTAAAGATCAAAGGACATAGAATCTTTAAGTTTTGGTTTAGAAAAGATGATGAACACACTTGGGTTTGAGACATCAAAAATGGCGTGAGAGTGTAAGGCAAAATGGAGAGAAAGTTTGCCTTTAAAAGAGATGGCAAAGGATGATTGATTTAGCAAATGAACAAATACTTTTAAGGCCTTACTAACTCCTCTATTTATAGAGGTTAGTGTAGGTGTGAACATGAAGCAAGTGGCAAAACTTGCCATCAACTCTAAGAGGGGCCGGTTATGGGCTTTAAACAAGGGCCAAAATGATCTCTTGGGCCATTTGCACTAATTCATGACTAATCATGGATAATTTTGCACTTGGCCCAAAACTAATTAATTAATTTAGAAAATTAAATAATAAAATTCTAATTAATTAAAATAAAACAAAATAAAGAAATAATTAACCATTAAATAATAATGGTTACATTCAAACATTAAAAATAGTCTAAAATAAATTTTAGACCATGCACTGATACAGACTAAATACAAGAAAACAAATACGAAACTAGCCCAAAATCTGGGGCGTTACAATTAAAGAGGTGGCATTTTGGCATACTAGATCAAGATCGGACCTGTGCAACTGGGTACATTCATCATAGACCGTTGTGAGCTAACTGAGGTGCCAGAATTAGGTGTCTACACATTGAAGGATGTTAGAATACTTTGAACTGATATTTGTTAATGGCTTAGAATAGGCATAATCGAAATGAAAAGGAAGGAGCGTGATTGGATGTACAAGAGACACGATAAGGACCACAAACTTCGGGAAACTTCGGGATGAGTTCATCGAAGGGGTGAATGAGTTTGTTGCCTTCTCTCAGCAGCACCCCGAGCTTAAGGACAGGGACAAGATAAGATGTCCGTGTGTTCGGTGTAAAAACTTGAATTACTTAGATGTGCCCAACGTAAAGGTACATTTGTATAAGAAGGGGTTTATTCCGAACTACTATGAATTGTTATATCATGGTGAAAGGGTGAGTATAGGGTCCACCTCGTCTCCTACTCATCTTAATCCTTACCGGGAAATGGTTGGCGATGCTTTTGGGAACAACGTGGACCCACCATTCCTTGAGGAGGCAATTTCGGCTAAAGAAGAACCAAATGCGGAAGCGATGATGTTCTTCGACTTGCTCAAGCCAGCCGAGCAACCTTTGTATGATGGTAGCAACATCTCTGTGTTGGAGATGGCTTCTAGAATGATCAATTTAAAGTCTGAGTACAACTTGCCACTCAGGTGCGTAGATGGTATTGGGTCATTGGTGAATGATGCGCTCCCCACCACCCAAAAAACTAAGTGTAGCACCTATTACGACACAATGAAGGTACTCAAGGGATTAGAGCTTCCTCACGAGAAGATACACGCATGCCCGAATGGATGTATGCTATTTTGAAAGGACGATGCTGAGCTTGATAAGTGTCGTCATTGCGGATCGAATCGGTTCAAGAAGACTTCGAATGACAATTTGGTTCCCGTAAGTTTTCTGGTGTACTTCCTAATAACACCACGATTGCAAAGGATGTTTGCCACTACGAACATTGCTGAGGCAATGACATGGCATTCTGAAAATCGTCGAGGGTAAGGGAACATGGCTCACCCAAGTGACATTGAAGCTTGGAAGCACTTCGACAGGACCTTTAAGGACTTTGCGTCCGAGCCTCGAAATGTTAGACTTGGGTTGTGCACTGATGGGTTTTCCATTTTTGGGAAGTTTGGAAAGCAATACTCTTGTTGGCCTATTTTAACTACACCTTACAATATGTCACCGTCCATGTGCATGAAAAAACCTTTCATTTTCCTTTGATTGCTTATCCCTGAGCCAAAAAATCCGAAGAACAATTTGGATGTCTACATGCAACCTTTGATTGATGAGTTGAAGCATCTATAGTCGGTTGGATCCTTGACTTACGACATCTCAAAGAAGCAAAATTTCAATCTTCGCGCAGCTTTGTTGTGGACTATCAGTGACTTTCCAGCATATAATATGTTGTCAGGTTGGAACACGTTCGGTAAAAAGGCGTGTCTATATTGCATGGAGAAAAGCAAGGCCTTTTAGCTACAACATGGTGGCAAAATATCATGGTTTGATTGCCATCGTCAGTTTTTAGATTCCGACAACTCCTTCCGAAAGAATAAGATAGCTTTTTGTAAGAACAGAGTTGAAAATGACTCGGCTCCTCATATCATGTCAGGTGAGGAACTGTGGCAGTGTGTGAAGGACTTACTGTAATAACCCAAAATTTTGGGCTATTTTAAATTTTTCTTTACTATTTAATTACCTATTTTTGTTTGGCAAAGATTCAACCAATTTAAAAACCGAGCTCAAACTTTTCACCTTAACTTGCCAAGTTGGAGCCAAAGCCCAAATTAGTCCTTGCCATATTATTTTCCACACGGCCTCCCTTATAATTTCTATTTATTTAATTTAATTGATTTGATTTACCTTAAATTATATAATCAGATCTATTTACCTAAAAACCCTATTTTTAACCGCACTCATGATCTCCTAAAATTTAGTAAAATTCCCCAACAACTTAGTAAAGTGATTAAAAACCTCTCCTTGGCTACCCTTCACGGCACCTTGACAAAAAGAAACAATCAAGAGTAATTTCCTTTTTCTTTCTTTTCTACAACAACAAAGAATCCAAATCTTGAATGCTCCTAATAATTTACGTACACAATCAACTCAAGAACCAAAGCAAGAAGTAAGGCAAAAATCAACCACCCCACTCGTGTGATACCTTGGCCGAACCCTTAGTGCATTTTGAACGTAATCTTTTGTCCTTCAAACTAAGGTAATTAGATGTTTTACCTAATCTGTGAATCAATTAATTCTATAATTCATAGAACAAATTTAGAATTGCTTAGAGTAATTTTAGAATAGATCAGAGTTACTTGTTTGATGATTATGTCATGTTGGCCGAATTATTTATAAAGTTTCATGTTATTTTTATTTAATGTTTATCATGATTTTATATTCATAAGATGTTTCTTGCCATGAATATTGATGTGTAAATTGGTGAATAATTCCATGCATGATTGTCGAATTGTTATGAAGTTAATCTTGGATTTTTCGAGTTCTGTATCATGATTCAATAATTGGTTGTTGTTACAATCTTGTTCAATTTATGATTACTTATGGTTATCTTAAATTAATATTGCTCATTACATAAGTTCTTGAATTAAAGAATTGATTTTGCTAACTTAATCAAGAATGTCGAATGATGGTGATTTTGATGATGTATTCGAAAATCGTGGAAACTTATTAAAGCATGAATTTTTATTAAATTAGCCTAATATAAATATTTTGACTACTATTAATTAAGAATGGATTAATTAAAATCTTGATATATAATTGTTTAATTCTTGGAATAGCCGTGAGTATTGAAAGGGATTAAAGGAACAATTTTTATCATTTAAACTGATAAAAGATTGGATTTTTAACTCATTCAGGGAATTATTGTAACTGGTTTAATTTGACGGTTTATTATTTTAATTAATTGATTAATTAAAGTTATGGTAAAGATACGATTTTGGAATTTTTGTGTGAAAAGCCGAATATCTTGAGGGAATATAAACCATGTTTCAACTTGTATTATATCAATTTGTTGTTTGGATTTTAACTGTTGTATTATGTATAATGTATGAATCAATGAATGAATTGTTGGATTGTGCTGTATGAATTTGAAGTTGAGTTTTGATTGATATGAATGCGCTGACCGAGTCATGTGAAGTGCCTAGAAGTCAAAGCTAGGATGTTCGACCTAGAGTTGACTAGTGTTAAAAAGGGTTGACTTAGAGTAAAATAAATGAATGGGCGATTGAAAGATAATGTTAATGGAACAATGGAGTGCTATGGTTGTATGTTGAAGTTGAACCAATGGGACGATGAAGTACATTTGTTGTACATTGAAGTTGAACCATTGGAACGATGGAGTAAAACTACGGTACGTTGAAGTTGGACCAATGAAAGGATTAATGGGACAATGGAGTGCAATAATCGTATGTTGAAGTTAGACCAATGGGACGATGAAGTACAATTTTGGTACGTTGAAGTTGGACCATTGGAACGATGGAGTGTGATTGGTGTACGTTGAAGTTGCACCGATGAAAGATAATGAAAGGAATAATGAAAGATGAGTTGTCACAGTCTATGGAGTCTAGAGTTTTGAGAAGACCCTAGCTAGAGAGAGTTGGTTTGGTTATGTTATGAATGTTCCGCTGCGTATCTGATTGTGTTATGTGTTTCGTGATTTATGATTCTAATATGTAACCATGATACTGTTAAGTGATGAGTGTGTTATGTACTGTAAATTATGTTATTGATTGTGTTCTACGATTATGTAGAACATTCTAATCACTCCCCACTGACTGTGGACCCCAAATATCCCTTTTATAGGTACGGAATGTAACACCCCGTATTTTTTGGGTTAGAATTTTCGGAAAATAGATTATCTTTCCAGTCGTCTTAAGATTTTATTTCGAAAACTATTAATAAATTCTCTGTTTTACAAATGGAAAATCTTTTAAAAGTTATTTTCCGGGAATTTATGCTATTAATATTTTATAACATTATCAAACTATTTTTCCTCTAATCTGACTATCGTATATTTTGTCTTGACCTCAATCCGCTAGGTACCTAGAGCGTCACCTTATGGCTATTCATAGTTGTGGACCGACTCAAAATTAATGTTGAATTAATGATGGATTGGCTAAGTAGGGGTTAGAAGTAATTTTAGTCCATTCTTGATAACCGGACTTGAATACCCTTTTGATATGATTTTTGGGCCAAATTAAATCTTAGCTTATCCTGAAGTTGGGCCTATGACCCAACTCCCCCTCTAGTTGGCCGGCCCTTTCTTTAGTATGGCCAACCATTTTATATCCTTTTTAATTATTAGATTAATTAGGTAATTTTATTTAATTAATTAAATTAAATAATTATTTCAAATTTTAAACTTAGTCTAACCTAGTAACTAAGTCATCCTAGTTTTTCTCCCACTCCCCTAATCTCACTCACTCACACGGCCCCTCCCCCTTTTATGTTGTTGAGTGGTTTATTTTGTTTTATTTATTTAATTAAAGGTTGATAATTGTATTCACTTTCAGCCTTTGCCTAAATTACAAAATACTCTAAGAAAAAAACTTCTAAGTTTTCCCTAGCTTTGGCCGTCTGATTGTTCTACCAAAAAGGGGAAATTTTTCTCGTTTTCTTGATCGGGGTAACTAGACTTTTGCTCTTAGATTTGGGTTAGTTAATTACATAGTTAATTAGGATTAAATCATGAAAATTAAAGGAATTAGTATCATGTTAAGGTTAAGAATTTCGAACCATGTGATGAATTATTATGAAATTTTCTTGATCATTTTATGTAGTTTCTTGAAATCTTTAATTGTTTAATAATTACTTGTATGAATTTATTTCTTCATCAAATCTTGTTATTTCTTGATGAATTTTTCGTGGGAGTTTCTTTACTGTTTTATTATGAACCATGATTTATTTCGTGACAAAATTCGTCTTTTTCTTCCTTATAATAATTTAATCTTTCAAACCCGGTAAAACTGTCCAGATTTAGTTTACGAATTATTTAAGACACCTAATCAGTTCGGATGGCTACGAAATTTTAGGTGGAAGTCACTAATAGTGTTTTACAGCTTGTGTTAATTTTTCGTAATTTTTAAAGATCGTTTGCTATGGCAGAAAAATCTGAAACTGAATTCAGCCTAATCTGATTTGTTAGTTATAAAATCACCTAAAAATAGTAAATGACGTTATTTTTGGACGAAATTTATGAAAGTTAGACCTTGAATCCATGTTTAACCCCCATCAAAATTTCCGGATTATTTGATACCTTTAGACGGTCGTTCTTAATTTAATTCTTTAAATCAGATTGTGTAAAACAGTGTAATTAAATTATTAAAACATGTTATTTTTCAATTCTTGAAATTGTTCTTGATGTATTATTTGTTCTATTTTAGCCGTGTGGTTTATGTCAAATAAAGAATTGATTTTTACCTTGTTCTTGATCCAATCTTGATGATGTGATAATTATTGTATGATTTTTAAATTAATATTAATAGTTTTTTTTTAATTAATTATTGATGATTGTAATTATGTAATTTAAAGAATCAATTTTGAATAATATCTATATGTATGTCGAGTAGGTTATGATAAGTTATGAAAAGTAGGAATTTTATCATGTTTTGAGTAATTTATGTTGCTAATTGTATTTTTATATAATTTATTGAATTAATTATATGATGACTGATGAATTTATTTAATTATTATTGTTGTTACTAAAATGCCATGTGGTCCTTATGTGATTTGATCAATCTTTGTTTAATTTTTGACTTATAATAATGTTAGAAAGTATTTTAGGAATTATTGTAATTATTATAAGTAAAGGAATTATCAGGAATAAGTGACAATATGAAGGAAAGTAATAATATAACAAAAGGGTAAATTATTATTATTATTATTATTATTTTTGTTAGTCATTAAAGAAGTGGATAAGTTGCAATTGGAAGAAAGTATAATAAGATATTAATAGGGAAGGAAAGGAAACAGAGTAAAAGGATATTGATTTGTTTCAATCTCTGGCTAGGAAAGACTTGGTATTTAAGGTGGCCAATATACGTGCCGCACCTCTCTTTCCTGGGACTTCGAACATTTCATTCCCGATTACGGTCACCTAGTACTTCCAAGTATAAGAAAGATAATAAGTTAAGGACGCCCCTGCGATGACGCAAAGGTCATTAATCGGGTTAATAAGATAGGGACGCCCCTGCGATGGCGCAAAGGTCATCAATCGGTTAAGTCGTTGCCACTGCCAGACTGCGGTATCTGCGCAGTTCTTGATTCTAGGATATGTAGTCGTCTAGGTAGTTCTCGCAAAGGAGGGCTATTTAGGGGTTATGGCCATAGCTTAGGCTTAGTTCTCGCAGAGGGCTACGGGTGGGACGCAAAGGTTCACTACGAGCTATAAAGACCGGTCCGCCAAGAAATTAAGATGATATGATAAGTTGTGAAAGAAGTTATGATAAGATATGATATAGTATGATATGTTATGGTATAAAGATAGCTAAGTTATATGTATATTTACACTATAAGATAAGAATGAAATGGAATGTATTAGATGATATGTATAAGTCTTCCGCTGTGTACGTCTGTATAAGTATAAGTACGTCGTATGTATTGTAAATGTATATTGTATGTATAAGAATGAGTACGTATTTGTATGTATTTGTGTATATGTATATGAACCTGTATGTTGTACGTATTTCGTATATGTATTTTGTACGTATTTCTAACCGTATTTTATAGGTATTTTTATACGCAATGTATACGTATTTTTGTACATATTTTTATACGTATCCTGTATGTATTTTCGTACGTATTGTTATATGATTATGTATGGTTTTCATGGTTGATTCTATGCTATTATGTGGTTAGCGGTCCCTCATTTAAGCGGGACAACCTAGTTACTAGCCACTGACGGTGGACCCCCCCCATTTCAGGTGATGATGCAGACGCTTAAGTGGGCTCGTATGGATCGGGTTGTGAGATGTGATGAGATTAGCTTAGTGAACCCAGAGTCTATTTATGTTTTTTTCTATTTATTTACTAAGTATTTATCCCGGCTTGTTGGGATTAAACAACATTTCAATATGTACTTTAGAGTTTACTTTTGGATTTTGAGACTAGTAGTTATTACTTTAATTAATAAAAGATCAATTGTATTTAGAATATGTTATTTTTGTTACGTTTATGCTTAGTAATGATCCATTTGTCGATTTCCATCGTAAATCGACAGTCTTAAAAAGTCGGGTCGTTACACGGAAGAAGAATGATTGGGGATACACAAGGGCTGGGTTTCTGAGCAGGCGAGAATTTTAGATTATTTTCATGTCATTCCTAGCCTTTGTAATAGTATTTTAGTGGACTATACGTAGTTTTGATAATAATAATGGACTATGGATTTTCGATTGTTTTGAACATTATTAAATGGTTTTGTTTAATAAATTGAATTAAGTTCAGAGCTTCCGCTGTTTTTGATAATATGGAATTATAACTTAGAATAATTTTGATTCGTATTGTTTTTTTCTTTGAAAACAACGCTGATAAAATACGGGTCGTTACACTTACCGAAAGCAACTGATGGTCCTGATGCATTGAAGCAATTGAAGAAGAAAAAAATGGGATGGGATAAAAAATCTTGTTTGTGAGACCTGCTGTATTGGAAGGATTTGCTGCTTCGGCACAACTTAGATATCATGTATATTGAGAATAAATTCTTCGAGCAACTCATGCACACCGTCATGGACGTGAAAGAGGAAACGTCTAACACTGTAAGTGCGAGGAAAGACATGAAGAGTAAGGGTAATGAGCAGATGCCCAATGCACCTTACGCACTTAACAAGGAGCAGAAGGAAGTGTTATGTGAATGGATCCGAGACTTGAGGTTTCCTGACGGGTATGCTTCGAACTTGAGCCGATGTGTTGATAAAAAAAAATAGGCTCCATGGAATGAAGAGTTTTCCTAAGAGAGTTGCTCCCCCTTCATATTTGGAAGGCAATAACGGAAATCAACCAATTCTTCCATGACTTGTGTGCTCCCACTATCACATTGAGTGAGATGGACCGCCTACATAAGAACATTGCTGAGATCTTATGTAAGTTAGAAAAAAAAATTCCCCCGGCATTCTTTAACTCCATGGAGCACTTGCCGGTACACTTGCCACATGAAGCATATATTGGGGGTCCTGTTCAGTAGAGATGGATGTACCCATTCGAACGGTGAGTTATTGTAATCGTTTATACCCCTTTACTAATTTCTTATGAAGTGACATTTACATTGCTCATGTTTCATTTCTTGATAGGTACCTTAACAACTTGAAGCGTAAAGTGGGGAACAAGACAAGGGTTGAAGGCTCTATTTGCAATGCATACCTGGCTAAGGAGATATCCAATTTCTGCTCACAGTATTTTCAGTCGGAGGTTGATCGATACCAAGTCGAGGGACTTGGGTAGAAATTCATATCATGTTGTGGAAAGCCAACATGGTGTCAATGTCCCTGAATTGTTTAGGGAGGATTGTGGTCGACCAACAACGAGTGGTAGTAAACGTTGGTTGACAGATAAGGAGTACATCTGAGCCCATCTGTACATCCTCGCAAATTGTGGAATATTAAGTGACTATGAAAGGTAATTTTATTAGTTTAACTGTCTTATATTACAAAACCATATTGCATTTCGCCTTAGCTGACTTAGATCGAACTTGCACACTGTAATAGGCAATTTGAGGATCACATAGTGCAGTCAAATCCCCAAATAAAGAGGGAGGACGTTTGGAGCAAATGCGAATCCCAATACACAACATGGTAAAGCACACAAGTGAGGAACCCTAATCCCTTAATTCCCCAATTTTTATAATTACATACCAGCATTTTATTCAAGGGAAATTCTATATGGTACCATTGTGGTTTTTCCTTTTCTATATGGTACCCAATTTTAATTTTTGTCCACATGGTACCATTGTAATTTATGTTTGGTCTCTGTCATGACACTTCCGTTAGATTTAACAGTTTAAGCTTTTTTTTGGCTTCATTTATACATATTCTTTTATGTATTTTAGTGTTCATATATCTATTTTTATGCATATTTAATATGAATACGTATTTTTATACAATATAAACTATGTATAAATATGTTTTTTAATGACACGTAAATCGAGGCTATTCGGGAACGCATTTCGAGGCTAATCGGCTAGTTTTTTTGCAAATTTCGACCTCGAAACGGACCCTTAAGGGTGGGTTTTAAATGACCCATAAAACCTGGAACGTGCAATTTCTTCCTGACACGCAGTTCGATGTGCGCAAATCGAGACTATTAGGCCGGGAATGCAGTTCGGGGCTAATTGTGTCATTTTTTGCAAATTTCGACATCGAAACGGACCCTTTAAGGGTGGGGTTAAAATGACCCGTAAAACCTTGACCCGTAAAAAATAGTCCATTCAAGGTTTTATCAGTCATTTTAACCCACCCTTAAGGGATCGGTTTTGAGGTCGAAATTTGCAAAAAGACCGATTAGCCCCGAAATGCGTTCCCAAATAGTCTCGATTTGTGCGCATCGATATGCGTGTCAGGAAAAAAAAGCCCGTTTAAGGTTTTACGGGTCATTTTAACCCCATTCTTATGGGGTCCATTTCGAGGTAGAAATTTGCAAAAAATGACCCAATTAGCCCCGAACTGCATTCCCTGATAATCTCGATATGCGCGCATCGATGTGCGTGTCAGAAAAAAATAGCCCGTTCAAGGTTTTAAGGGTCATTTTAACCCCATCCTTATGGGATCCGTTTCGAGGCATAATTTGTAAAATAGACCTGACTAGCCTCGAAATGTGTTCCTAAATAGCCTCGCTTTACCTGTCATTAAAAAAACATATTTATACATAGTTCATTTAAGATGTGTATAAAAATACATATTCATATTAAATATGCATAAAAATACATATATGAACACTAAAATACGTAAAAGACTATGCATAAATCAAGCAAAAAAATCTAGGTCATAGGTTGATGCCCCGGTGGATTTGGATGTTCTACAAGAGGAAACATCCCTTATTCCCGTAGGTGTATGTTCTCCGGACGAGATCCTAGACTACGAGATCATTCAGGGTGATGATGACCAAGATGAGGTGAAGATGACTATGACAGTGGACAGGAGCTTAGAAGTGATGAGATTGATGAATTGGTTGATGATGATGACAAGGACGTTGATGACATCGGTTTGTTTCATTATGATGTAATTTAAATTTAATTTAATTGTAGCAATTCAATGTAATTTGAAACGAAAAAAAAGATCAATTTAATAATTCAAGGAAATTTAAGTTTATTGAGTTCCCCCTCGATGCTCTTAAATATATTAACGCTGATTGTTTAGTTTTGTATGTATGAATTTTATTATTCGCGTTTGTTAATGCTTGTGCATGCTAAGGGCAAGAATTTTATTATTCATTATTAGTTAATTGGGATACGTTTTCATACCATCATTTAACTTGTGATTGTGATTTCTGTTAATAAATATTAATCGTGCAAATAATTTACTCATTACATTATGTAGGAACATGTCAGATTCGGAGGCTCAAAGTCAGAACTCCCAGACCCACCAGCATTCTCCCTCTCATTTTTCGGTTCGTGCTACTAGGTCTAGG
This sequence comes from Salicornia ramosissima, assembly GCA_951394345.1. Lineage (NCBI taxonomy): Eukaryota > Viridiplantae > Streptophyta > Magnoliopsida > Caryophyllales > Amaranthaceae > Salicornia > Salicornia ramosissima. The sequence continues at coordinate 22,653,078 of OX596240.1, read as the reverse complement.
CCGATATTGCGTCCTAGTGACCTTCATCATCGTGTTGAGTTGTCTAGGAGATGGTCGGTGATTTTACCTTAAAAACATGATCTATGTTGATCGGTGCCAAGTTGGGAATGAAAACACCAAAAACGAGCCAAAAATTACCTATTTAGTTTGATTTTTGTTCCAAAACCCTCCAACTTTTACCAAAAACATGTAAATAAGTGCTATAAAGTTTGCATGAATATTATAGGACATGAATGACAATTAAAAATACAAATTAGGTTGATTGGTGAGAAGATGGGAACGAAAAATACCAAAACGAGCCAAAAATGGCCTATTTCGTTTGTTTTTTGTTCCAAAGTCGTTATAACCAACGCGATCAGCCCCTAGTAAGCATAATATTGTGTTATAGGATGTGTGTAAGGTTTGAAATCTGGCAATCGATAGACAAGTGACAAGTTAGGAGCGAAAATGCCAAAAAAACCACCTAAAATGACAAGTATTCTTTTATTTATATTCCATGACTTTATTGTTCTTTTATTTTGAATTGTTTTAACTAACTCCGCCCATTATTTGCATGAACAATATAAGCAGAACCTTTCGGAGTCTGAGGCTAGTGGCTCGGAGACGGATCCCAACCAGGTCTTCTTTGATACGGTTGGTGGCTTCCGGAAGGGCGTGGTTCTAGGGTTCGGCAAAGACGGAGCTTCTCTCTATTATGAGAGAACCTCGCGGCGGCACGTTGGATCTGCCTACTCTCCATCAGTTTCCGCTCAACTGGCAAAGATTACTGAGCGTTTGGAGGAGTCCGAGCGTGCGAGGACGGAGTTATAGGAGCGAGACCGCCAACGGGAGGAGCATCAGCGCCATCTGGAGGAGGATCAGAAGAAGCAAGCGGAGTACCTCGAGCAGATGAAGGCGCAAATGAACGCTTTCATGAGGCAATTCGGCGATCAGTCTACCATTCACCGACGAACCCCTGACGATCGCACAGACGGTTCTGGCGGTTCTAGAGCCTTCGTAGTGTAGTTATTTGTTATATTTTGGTTTATTATAGTTTACGTTTTTGGAAACTGTAATACGTATTATGAATTATTTATATAAATAATATAAAATATTATTTCGTATATTTAATCTGTTTTTCATTAATAAATAATTTAATTTCTTTTGTAAAGGTTTTTTGTTATTTAATGAAATGAAAAAAAAAGACATAACAATTTAACGACCGAAAAACGGTCGGTATCCAAAAAGAAAAAACCGCGAAAATGGCAAATATTAAAATTAAAAAAAACCGCGAATATCAATATACCGACCGACACACGGTCGGTAAATTATTAAGCGCAAAAAAAAAAAGGATGGAAGGAGCTATTTTCCGACCGCCAGTCAGTCGGAACATAGCTCCCTAATAATTTTTTTAACTTTTTTATTTAGTCGATAAACGGTCGGTAAATTGTTTCCGATGGAGAGTCGGCCGGTAAATAACTTTTTCTGACTAATTATACACCGACCTCCTTTTGCCGATCGAAGACGTTCGATAAGTTTAAATATCGACCGTTAACGGTCGGTAAAAGGCGATCGACCGAGGATTATTTTTTTGTTGTGCATCTCAGCGGCCGCTGAGGAATTCCCAGCGCTCACTGAGGCCTTCTTGGCTCCAAAATTGGAAAATGACTCTGTGGCTTCCTCGAGGTTCCTGGCTTGCCTCCTCTGGTTCCGAAATACACTTGGGACCTGCAAAAGGGGAAGAAAACGCAGAAAAAAGCAAAATAGAGAAAATCACATACAAAAAGGGAAAGGGGACTACCGAAACAAAACTAAACTAAAAAGCCTAAAAAAGCTAACAAAACTAAATAAAAATAGAAAATAAATAAATATAAGCTAAGAAAAATACTAACTAAATACAGACTATTAAACTCCCCCAAGCTAGCTCGGTGCTTGTCCCCAAGCAACTACCGCACGAAGAGCTCGAAAAATCCCTCAGGAGAGGAATTCTACAACGGACTAAGGACTCCTATTACAGTCTTAAGGCGTACAAATCCCAATGCTAGGAACTAACTAAACTAAGGACTGAAACCTTTCACACATTAGAACCTTAAAGGACTACGAGGTATCCAAGCCTAAACAACCTAACAACCGTCAAACACCCTTGAATAATCTGAGACGTAAGTCGGTGGCGGGAAAAATACTCCGTGAGGGAGTCATGAAGAACAAAGGAAAGGACACTCACGTCTCGCCAGAGTCAGCGTCTCTCAAAATTTGACAAGTGCCGCCGCATACCAAAGATGAGAACTTTCGAGAACATGAAATTAATAGGGCTTAAGGTCATAGCATCTTACATACAAGGTCCGAAACTACGAATAACTACCGACCGACCGTTAGGATAATTTACAATGGGACACTGGTCCGCTAAGAAAACTACTATCTCCTTCTCTAATTATGTACATTTATTTATTTATTTATTTTTCTTTGAAGAAACAAAAAGAACAAGCGTATAAACAATTAGAACTAAAAACACGACATAATAAACATAATTAATTATATATATATTTTATTTTTTAATTTTTTTTTTGAGAAGGAATTACAATACTCGAATAATTACACTATTACAAAATTTATAAGGACTAAAAATAAAACTCGATGCTATGACGTAAGATGGTGCCTAAATCATGTTCCAAGTCTCAAAAGGGCGGTAGCAATTGACAAGTCAAAAATCAGAGCCAAAAGAAACAAATAAACTAAAACCGACGAGGGATACAATGCGACGCTCAGAAATCAATAACCCTAAAAGGGTCTAATTAAGAGAGGAGTTCGAAACCTCACCTAGGTTCAAAAACCACCGACTCAGCGTCAACTATACAAGGGACAACCTCGTACCACAAACCGACCTGGATACACATCTAGTCCTAAAGGGTTCTCCTAAAAGGGAAAAACATTCAATTCTAAGAGTTAGTAAAAAGCATTGAAAATCGTGCGGACTCGAGACTCTAAAGGAAAGAAAAGTCCCTATAAGGATTCCCCTAGTTTCGTCATCGGGAGACGACTAAACTTAGAAAAATAAAAGGGATAAAAGAAAATAAACTACCAAAATAAGCTACATGCAAAAATCGAGAAAAATATAAGAAAATAAACTACAAAAATAAACTAGTATGCAAAAACTAATAAAAAGAAACTAAGGAAAATAAGAAAAGAAAAATAAACTACGAAAATAAACTAGTATGCAAAGCACTAAAATGCATTTGGATTTTCAAAACGGGAGCAGGACCTGGATATCGCCCCAATGACCAGTATATTATCACACACACTAAGAAACACAACCACAAACAAGCACAATCAAGCATACCCCAAGAGCAGCTCCCCCAAGCTAGCTCCTCTATCCCAAGACCACGACTATAAGAACGCTTAAGCGTTCTAAACCCCAGGTTCACTTAAATACAAGTGACAACTTACCTGTAGAGGACATGATTCGGTTTGTCGGGAAACCTGTAGTCCAGGTGCACCATTGATACTTTTAAAGCGTCTTTAACGCTACCGAAATCATGCCTCGATCTCTAGTGCTTCACCCTCATTAGCTACAGGTCCAAACAACAAAAAGGTAACCAGACCCAAAGGGTCTAAAGCCCCCCAAGCTGGAACGAAAGCATCGTCCCGAGGCTATGGGTGGAGAGGTCTAGAGCTCGGGGTCATCCTGGGAGGGGAGGGGGAGGGAAGGGTGTCAGAAGAAGTGACCTTCCGACACGTGATAGTTGTACATCTGGTAAGATTGTATACGGAGACGGTTCAAGTCAGAACGCATCTCCATAATGTTAGCATTAATAAACGCATAGGCAACGTTTTGCTGTTGGGACAGGGCCTCGAAGGCGGCCGCAAAGTCAAATTGCGGCTGGGGTGGGATGGGTTGTGCGTGTGGTGGTTCTGGTGCTGGTTCTTCGACTTCCTCAATAACAACAACCGGGGGCCCCTGAAATAAATCTGCATCACGCTGGGCTACGGGTTCCGTGGGGATTATGGATGGGTTATCCCGATCAAACCTGGTTATCTCGGGATTAGGCAAGTAATAGTGGTGTCTCCCGCAGACTAGGGCACTTTGTGTCCCATCCCGGCTGGTGTTCTTAATGAAAGACTGGTTGAGGAAATCGTATTTATCAAAATACCGGGTTTCAGAATTTTTTTCTAATTGATCAATGAAGTGCGAATACCCCAGTTTCCTAGCTATGATAGTAACAAAGTCGCCTAATCTGATGTCAGCGGTCATCTTGGGGTCTCTTGTTTGGGCAAGCATACGCTTGACCAACAAGTGACCCGTGCTCACCTTACCCAACGGGGATGGAGTTGTTGCCAAGTAAATACAAAGCAACTTGTCCTTGTTGATCTTCTCAACCTCCTTTTTGGAGAAGATTGAGTAGGTCAACAACCGATGGAACAGTCGGAGGGTAAGGTGACGGATCGCGCTGGCAACCACCCATGTAGACTCAAAACGATCCTCACCCGTAATCGCATACCAAAAGGCAAGCGGGTTAAAGTCAGGAAAGTTTTTAGGACTAAAATCAATAATGGGGTTGGCCGGGTCACATCCTATAAATTCATTTAGCTTGGAAATGGTAATTGTAAGTCGATCATTGAACAATTGGAATGATAGTTGGTATTCCGGTACGTTAGTGTGGACACTATCTCAGTATAGGTCAAGGTGCTAAGGAATTCACAGGCCAAAGGTGGGTATGTGTAATCAGCCATATTGGGGTGAGTCATGTTCTCCCACCAAAAGTTTGTGAACTGGGTTTGTATTTCCCTGATCTGTAGCGCCAGACAAGGGTGCGCATCGTAAAATCGGGTAGGGCGAAATGTTCGCCTCAACAGGTTATCATACTTGGCCCGATTGGCCTGTGGTATCCTAATGGGTGGTGGCGGTTGCGGTGGTGCATCTTCATGTTGGTTTTGGTCTGAGGTACCGGGTCGGTCATTTCTTTTCTTTTTGCGGGGGTCAGACATGATTGATCAAATTAGGGCCAAAAACTAACTAAAAAAATTAAAATAAAATGAAAAATTCAGTTAGATTACTTCCCTAACCAGTCAATGAACAAGAGCCCTAAACCTAAGTGCCTCAAGTTCACAAAATCACAACAGAAAAAAAAAATTCACCAACACAAATCCAAGTCAAAAAATTCAACCAACACAAAACAAAACAACAATTAGAGACTCAAAAATTCAACAAACAATTGCGAAGTATAAATGAAAACCTAAGGTTCGAACTAAGTTTAAAATAACAAAGTTAGAAAAATTAGGGTTTTAGAAAATACCCAACTAGAGTATGAAAATACTCTAGATAAACCTCCTTGTTGTTGTTGTTGATGAAAAGAGCCAAAAGTAACCCAAGATCCTTGCCTTGTTCATGTTTTCCCCTTTTTTTTTGAATTTTCGAACCTAGGGTTCGAATTTAAGGAGAGAAAGTGAGAGAGATATGTGATGGGATGGGAGAAATGAAGTAATGGAGTGATAATGAAGATGAATGATGGTGTTTGAGAGAGATTTGAGTAAATTTGAGTGAGTTTGAGAGTTAGGGTTTGAGAGAAAATAGGAGAGAATTAGTGTTTTAGGGTTTTGTTCGTGAAAAACTTGCGAATTTTGTCCCCTGTTCTTTTATATAATTCGTCCTCAGTGGGCGCTAACTTAATCCCAGTGGCCGCTGAGCCCTTCTGAACTCATTCTAGATTTCTCAATAGAGCCCATCAGCGGGCGCTGAATTATTTTCAGCGGGCGCTTCCCCTCTTCAAAAATGTTTATGCCTGTTACATGAAGCATTCTCAGCGGGCGCTATGAATGGGCCAACGCCCGCTGCCATCAAATTCCTTGGCTATTGAGCGGGCGCTGATTTTCTTCCAGCGGGCGCTTCCCTAGTTGAAAATCTTACTGCTTTTCCATGAGACCTTTCAGCAGGCGCTGAAAATGGGCCAGCGCCCGTTGCTACCAAAGTTTTTTTCACTGGAAGAAATTGGGCATTGTGCCAGCGGACGCTGATGGAATTTTAGCGGCCGCTGCATTTGACCTGTAGCCATTTTTTTGAAGCAGATTGAAGTAAAAAATTTCACTAGAATCTCAGTTTTAGAACACTATCTCTTGATTGCATCCTAAGGGATACATCAACATGTATAGTGGCCCAAAGGGCCAAAATCACACTCGTTGATGTATTCGGAAGTTGCAATCAAGGAAATCTCTCGCTTTCTTTCAACACACCCATGATATTTTTTTCTCGTGTGTTCCCTTTTTCTAACACACATTTATGGACATATGTAAAGATCACATATATGCATAAATATGTGAAGGCACTACTCAATCTTTTCTCTCATCATTTTTTTTTTGCTCCAAATGCAAGGAAATAAACTATCCTAAAAAGCAATAAATTGAGGGTTACCTCCCACAAGCGCTTGTTTAACGTCTCAAGCTTGACAAAGGAGCTGGACACAGGGACTAAGACATACAAGAAAAACTATGTCAAAGTCATCCAGCGGGAACAACCGCCGAGACTTAGTAAATAGCCTCGTAAAGCTCATAAGAGCTTATCAAATGCACTGGCACTCAACTCACTAAAGACCACATGATCAATGATCAAATTAAACAAAGGGAACGGTTTAGTAACCAGTATCCAATGCTTATGTGGGAGTGAGCACCCACAGGGAGGAAAATCAAAACAAAAGCTACTAAAAGAAAAATCAAATAAAGAAGAGGAAACACCTCGAAACACCTCCCCTTGCCTTGGTTTCTGGAAGAGAAACATTGGAGTCAAGACAAGAGATGGTGCCCTCGAATGGGGGTGATATGAGCATGGATGGAAGGGGAGTGGGGTGTGAATAAACAAGGCTAAATCCTCCTATAAAGGGAATAAGAGAAGATGGTACAACCACATCCTCCATATTAATAATGACCTTGTCAACTTCACTAGACTCAACGAAGAAGGCCTCATCCAATACAACATCACATGACGAGATGGGAGGGTCATGATTTTCATCATGACATTGCAATGAAACATCAACGTCTATGTGAGTTTGGATGGCTTGTCCGATAACGAGAGGAGATGGATCAAAATCATAACTAAAATCATAACTAGTGTCGCAAACAACAGGCTCGACTTGAAGATTATGCGATGAATCATCAGAATTCACACCACCACCTTGCAAAAACTCATCAAGAGCATGCTCTTGCGAGTATTGATGATCAACATCCAAGGTAGGGGTATGAATCGGAAGATGATTAAAGCCATATTCCTCAAACAAGCTCGGCTCGTTACTAAAGTCTTGTATCCCTTGGGTAGTCATATCCCACTCATAGGTTTCCTTAGCTAGACACAGGAATAAAAGCCAAGCTCTATCCAAGTCTAAAGCTAAGAAATCGCCATAAGAGAGAAACTCAATCCAGTTTCTCGTTTCATAGTTCAAACCCTCATGCATTAAATTACATACATCCCATTTACTAAAATTATGACAAGGAGGAAGAGAGCTTCCAATCCTATCATAATAATTCCAAAACGGCTCATGCTCATATTGGGGATCGATCAAAGGAGTGGCCATAAGGCCAAAATATTCACAAAAATAAAGAAAAAGGAAGACCTAGAACCATTCTACTCAATCTAAACTAATGGCATTGCCTTCCCCGGCAACGGTGCCAATTTTGATAGAAGGGATTTTCACCAAATAAATATCCCCGTCGTAGTATGAGTGGGGGTGTCGAACACGGGAAAGGTACGTCGCACTAACCTAGGCATGAGCATTGAACGAGCTAGGTCAAGTGATGGTCACGAGAGGCGGTTAGAACTACGGGAACTAACTAAAACTAAACTATGAAAACAAGAATAAAAGGGACTAGGGTAAGAGATCCACAACTCATACCACCATGAGTTATGAATCAATTGAAACTTATACTTAGGTCATGGATAAGGGGAGGTCATTCTAAGATCACACTACTCTTTCGAGCTAGTGTGACGACCGGGAAGAACAAGAAATCATGGAGGATTTGAGAGGTTTTACTCAAACCCTAGAAATTAACTACTCACAACTAATTAACAAAAACATAACTAAATTAATAATTATAAATAAAACTAAAACTAATAACATTAATCAAATCTAAAAACTAAAAACATCAAAACAACAACTATCAACTACTAGAAATCAATAAATAACAACAAAGAACAAGAAACCAAAGCAAATATGAAAACAATAAAAGTACCTTGAAGAGGAGAACAAAAAGTAGAAGAAGAAAAAATTACACTACTTGCATAAATCAAGAACTAAATGCAAATTACATGAAGATTGAAGAAGAAAACAATAAAAACTAACCTAAAACCCTAAGTGAGTCTCCAATATCAGCCCCTTTTGTTAAAATATGGGAGAAAAGTACATATATTACTCCCCAAAACTTAGCCAAAAGAAAAGAAAAGTAATAAAAAAAATGAAGAAAAGCATTTCAGCGAGCGTTGAGGCGATGACAGCGCCCACTGACACCTATAATCCTAGGCTTGCAGGCTGGGAAGAAATATGGCAGCGGGCGATGAGTTGGGGTCAGCGGCCGCTGCCAACCTTTGGGATGCATTGCCTCAATACAGGGGAGGGGGACAGCAGGCGCTGAGTTGGGGTCAGCGGCTGTTGTTCTTTTCTTTGTGCTCATAATGCCTGGCAGCTTCAAAATCAGCGGCCGCTGGGAATCCATCAGCGGCCGCTGCCATGGCATAGAAAACCTTATGTCTTTTTTTCCTTGCGAAAATGCTTGAAACATAAAAAAGCATCTCAGCGGCCGTTGAGGAATTCCCAGCGCCCGTTGAGGCCTCCTTGGCTCCAACATTGGCAAATGACTCTGTGGCTTCCTCGAGGTTCCCGGCTTGTCTCCTCTTGTTCCGAAATAACCTGCAACAGGGGAAGAAAACGCAGAAACAAAGCAAAATAGAGGAAATCACATAGAAAAAGGGAAAGGGGACTATCGAAACAAAACTAAACTAAAAAGCCTAAAAAAGCTAACAAGACTAAATAAAAATAGAAAATAAATAAATTAAATCTAAGAAAAATACTAACTAAATACAGACTATCATACTCCTATAGTGTGCTACGAGTATGGACAAATGGGTCACAAGTCTTTTGTCTGCGCAAAGAAGCAGGGGACCGATTCTGGTAACAAAGCTCCCGAGCGCAACCGTGTTTTTTGCATGACTCAGGAAGAGGCCGCAGCTTAGCTTGACGTAGTCACCGGTACATTTCTGGTCTCAAATATGCCTGCTTTTGTGTTGTTTGACACAGTTTCCATTGTGTCCTTTGTTGCTAGTTCATTTGTATCTAAGGATAACATTACGGGGGATTCTCCCGTGAGTTCTGTGATTTCACCACCATCGGGTGAAGACTTAGTGTGACACAAAGAGTACAAAGAGGTTCCGATCACTATTTCACTACCATCGGGTGAAGACTTGAAGGAATTTCCTATGGTTGAACTTGATGTCATACTTGGGATTTACTGGCTATCTAAACATAAGGCTGCTATCCGATGTCGAGATCAAGCGGTGGTGCTCCGCGGACCTAAGGGAGCGAGAATAGCTTACTCTGGCATTCCACTCAAGAAGGGCGTGAAAGTGGTGTCAGCGATGAAGATGCGTAGTATGCAGAGGAAAGGAGAAATGATCTTCTTATGTCATGTGAAGGACGTTTCAAAGGAGGATCAATTGGAAGCAATCTCTATGGTTCGGGATTATGCTAATGTTTTCCTTAAAGAATTGCCTGGTATACCTGCAGAACGAGAAGTCGAGTTTAGCATCGAGTTGGTTCCTGGAATAATGCCCATCTCAAAAGCACCATACAGAATGGGCCGGTGGAACTTAAGGAGCTAAAGACTCAGGTACAATAACTGATAGGCAAGGGTTTTATCAGGCCTAGTGTGTAACCTTGGGGTGCCCCAGTGTTATTTGTCAAGAAGAAAGACGGAAGCATGAGAATCTGCATTGACTATCGGGAACTCAATAAGGTGATTATCAAGAACAAGTACCCTCTACCCAGGATTGAGGATTTGTTCGATCAATTAAAGGAAGCTGCAGTGTTTTCGAAGATAGATCTTCGATAGGGATATCATCAGATTCAAGTGAAGGAAGAGGACATCCTTAAAACCACGTTTCGAACCAGATACATTACGTGCATTACGAGTTTGAAGTGATGTCGTTTGGGTTGACTAATGCGCCAGCACTGTTCATGGATCAGATGAATCGCACTTTTCATCATCTTCTGGAAGTGTGTGTTGTAATGACCCGGATTTTTAGGCCGTAAAATTTCGTGATAAATTAAGCCTTAAAGCCCAATATTCTAAATTGGGCCAACAGACTTAATTTAGTATTTGGTAAAGCTAGCCCAAACCCATATCTTTCCCCTTATGGCCGGCCCTCCATATAATATTTTCCCCATTTTTATTTCTATTTTTCCTATTACCCAAATATATCTATTTATTTTATCACTAGTGGAAAATTTGCTATTTGTTACCCCTTATTTGTTCCGGTTATATAAAAACAGGAACAAATAATGCGTATTTGTACCGGTTTTAATAAAAGTGGTACAAATAACTACTTATTTGTATTGGTTAATTCAAAACCGGAACAAATAAACAACTATTTGTTCCGGTTGCAATTAAACCCGTACAAATAAGTAGTTATTTGTACCGGTTTAATTACAATCGGAACAAATAGTCACTTTTTTAAAAAAAAAAAAAACCACGGCAGATTATTATAACCAAAGCAAACCCAAAAACCACAAATACACTCCTCTCACTCGACTTCTCATTTGCACCAAAACCCCAAACACTCCTCCACTACCAGTGACACCGCACGCCCCTCCACCGCCGGCCCAACACCGTTGCTCGCGCCCTGCTGCTCGCGCCGCTGCTCCGCTGGTGCTGTCTCTGCTCGCGTCGTGCTGCCTCGAACCCTAGGCCAGGGCTTCGTGAATCCTCTCTGCCTCGATCCACCGCACAATCCACCGAAGCCCGGCCTGAGAATTGCAACCACGAAGCCCTGCGAAGAGTCGACGCCCACATCAGTCGAACACCACCAGTCACTCCCCTGCGGCTTGCCCTGCTGCGAAGCTCGTCCTTCTGCGAATCGACCACCAGTCAATCAGTCCCAAGGTAACTCTCTTCTTTTTTTTGAATTTTTTTTTTTCTGATTTTTTTTAGCCCTAATGTATGAATGTGGTATTTGCCTTGTGTTGTTACTAATTTTTGTATTGTTTCAAGTCTAAATCTTTGTTTATAAGTTATCTTAGTTGATTGTTTGAACAATGTGCTGTAATGCCTTCATTTTATTTAGGTATTTCGTTCAAATTTATGTTTGGATTTTGGTCGATTTTTTGTTTGAATGATGGTTTGATAGCTTAGATTATTTCGTTCAAATTGTTGATGATGAGATGCTTTGCTAAACATTACCTCGATTTGGTTAGCTTTTATGAAAAAGTTTTTACCCTTGGGTTTAACTTTGATTATGCAAAACAATGTCTTAAGGCAAGACAACTCTAAACAAATACCAATCCTATAATTCCAATGAATCAAATCAATGGCGTGAAGCAGCAAAATTGGTTTGATAGCTTAGATTATTAACATTCAGTTTATTGTGGTTGTTTTGACAATTTTTTATTATTATTATACTTGTACATTCTTATTGTGCTTATGGTAATTTGCTAAGAAATTAGTTTCTTTTCCTTCATTAATTTCTTACAATTTTTACCGTTCTATTGAATTTGGATGAATATGAGGAAAATCTCATTATTGTATCATAAACCGACATCTATTATTGTACTTTGTCCTATTTGGTCCAGTTTTATCTGATAATTATTTATATAGAGTAGCCCCTTCCTCTCATATGTTTAGGTATGATATCTACATTCTTATTATATATGCTTCGGGTAATTTGCTATGAATTAAGCTTCCTCTGGTTATATTTGTTTCTTTTCCTTCATTAATTTCTTACAATATTTACCATTCTATTGAATTTGGGTGAAGAAGAGGAAAATGTCATTATTGTATCATAAACCGCCATCTATTATTGTACTTTGTGCCATTTTGACCTGTTTTATCTGATAATAATTTATATAGTGTAGCCCCTTTCTCTCATATGTTTAGGTATGATATCTATGTTCCTTTATCATTTGCCCAGTCATCTAATTATTTTGTACTGTTTCAACATTCTTTTGGTTTTAGTTTAATTTTAGTTATGGTTTATTTGTGCAGGTTGAGACTGCTGCATCGCTCAATTTTGGTGATATATCTTCTATATGATTTAGTTTGGAATTTCCCATCACCAAGGTGAGAATTTTTTTGCCTTTGGTATCATGATGGAATTCTAACTAAATTCAATTTGGTTTCATGTAAAATTATATGATATAGCTTTAAGTGAGGATTTTTTTTCATTAATAAGTTTAATTTTAGTTATGGTTTATTTGTGGGTTAGGCTTAATTTTGAGGTTGATTTTTAAGTTGATTTTAATTTTATTTTTTCAAATCGTATTTTTTCCAAAACAACATATTGTTGGCTCGGATCTACAACTTTGTTTTTTTATACCTATATAGAAAGACAACCATCCAAAACACAACTTTGAGTGATGACATAAATATTAGCTGATGTGGTTGATGCCTTCTATTCGCTTGCATCTTCCAAGTCCATTAATTGATAAGGCTGTAACCCTCCATGAACAAGCATCATGGAAAAATTTGAGTTGATTGATTGTTTTAACTTTCTTAAACCATAGTTGATGGCTTCACCACTTTCACTACTTACTCTGAATGATCTGTATTTAGGGTATGAAGCTTTGAGGTAAAATTATCTAGCATTATTCTTGTGTTGTGAATAGTATGTAGTACTTGGATAAGCAATCACTTTGACTGATGATTCTCATAGAAGTAATCTTGGTGAATTGATTATCTGGCACTCTCCAATGGTTGTCATTGTTATTGTGTATTTGGTTCGCAGGTTGTAATCAAAGGCAAAACTATTGAAATTTGGAAGCCACAAGTAGTTTCATTATCTTATGTATAATGTAAATGTTTTTGTTTTGTTGGATAGAAGTTTTTAGGGGTGTATTTGATACTTCTTTAAGCCTATATCATTATCCTCTGTATAATAAGGAAGCTGTTTTTAGACTAGTTTAGAAGAACCTATCTGCTGATGTGCTAAAATTGTTATATGGTTGCAATATGTTTAATTCAATATGGTCCCCTGATCTTCTTTTCAATCATGTATTTGATAACACTTTTTGTTTCTTAATTATGCAAACATCTTATAAAGTAGTCAGAAGTGAATTGGATTTCATTTAATTCTTTAGTATGATAGCTTAAAATTGAAACTTAATTCTTTAGTATACTCCACATAATGACAATCCAATGATTCTAAGTGAAGTAACATAGTAAACATCAATAATATGAGTTAGCTAACTTGAAACCATTTTCAGGCTTTGAGTACTCCACTGTCAGCTAGGTGTCCTTAATATAAATAAATTTAAATGTATAGGTTTACGCATATATTTTCAAGTTCCTACAATGGCTAACTAATTTTTTTATATTTCAAGTTTGATTTAATATTTCTTTGGCCCTGTTTTTGTCAAGCAAAATCCACTTTTCCTACATCTAATCCTTTGTATACTATCCCCTAAAAAAAGGTGGGAAAAGATGGAGCCTTCTAGCCCTTGAACAAGGGTATGTGAATGAAAATATAGGGTGGCTTTCAGTTTGTATTTTAGCCTTTTAGTTGTATTTTTTTTTATCCATTTCAGTATTTTCTATTGGATTTTTTTAATGCTTTTAATTTTATTGACACTAGATCTTGTTGTCAATTGCATGTTTATCAGCCGTAAGATGAAGGGAATGAGATAAATTGGCCGATGTTCATTTTAGGATACAATGCCGGTGAGGTCTTTCCTTCTAGGCTTGCCTCGGTGAGATATTTTCAACTCTTCTTTTATTTCGTGGTTTGGTTAGTTTTTTAGGATTAGATATAGAATTGAGATCATAGTTCGAGGATGTTTGCTTTGTTAGGGGCATGAGGTTCCCGACATGAGGACACTGGATAGTTGATGGCGTTGGGTCGCAACCTAATTTGATGATTTTGGGAATTATGTGCCTAATTTACTTGTCTTTGTGACTTGATTCTCTTGATTTGTTTTGATTTCTCTTGAATTGCTTTTGTTTTTTTTTTTTTGTTTTTGTTATAGTTTGGTTTTGGTTTTATTCCTTTTGTTTCCCTTGATTTCTTCTTTTTCTTTGATTTTGTTTTAATAAATTTTATAGGACGTTCAATTAGATTTCTTCCTTTTTGTTTATTGAAAGTTTTGCTTTTGAAAATTATAAGACAAAGAAGTCAAGCAGATTAGTTATATACTTTTGCGCTTATTGTTGAAAATAAAAAATCTCACTGTTGCTTGTGTGGGCCGTCTCAAGGATCTAAATCTAACTATGTCGAACATGAATGGGGATGAGTGCCCATTTTGCTTGATTGACATGCTAAGTGATTAGATTCTTAAACGGGGGCGTAGTTGTGGCATGAGATCGCAATTGTATCACTCTAATAATTAATAAACATGTAACTAATCACTTACTTCTAATTTTAAACACTCTAATAATTAATAGTAAATGTTATAGGACGTTAATGAATCTAAAAACATGAACTAGGTTGATCGGTGCCAAGATGGGAATGAAAACAACCAAAACGAGCCAAAAATGACCTATTTGACCTGTTTTTGTTCCAAAACGCTCTACCATTGCCCGAAATCATTCAAATAAGTCATGAAATGTTTATATAAATTTTATAGGACGTGAATAAACCTTAAAACATGAACTAGGTTCATTGGTGCCAAGATGGGAACAAAAACAACCAAAACGAGCCAAAAATGACCTATTTGGCTCGTTTTTGTTTCAAATCGGTATAACATTGCCCGAAATCATGCAAATAATTCATAGAATGCTTACATGAATGATATAGGAAATGAATAAACCTTAAAAATATGAATTAGATTGATTAGTGCAATGATGGGAGCAAAAACACTCAAAACTAACCCAAAATGAGCTATTTGGCTCTTTTCCGTTCCAAAACGACTTAAGCGCCCTATCTTTGTCCAAAATCATACAAATAAGTCATAGAATGCTTCCACTAATGTTATAGTACATGAATAAACCTTAAAAATATGAATTAGATTGATTAATGCGAAGATGGGAGCAAAAACACCCACAACTAACTCAAAATGAGCTATTTTGCTCGTTTCCGTTCCAAAATGTATTATCTTTACCCAAAATCATGCAAATAAGTCATATAATGCTTAGATGAATGTGATATGACATTAATAAACCTTAAATACATGATTTTGGTTTATTAGTGCGAAGATGGGAGTAAAAATACTCAAAATTAAACCAAAATGAGCTAGTTGGCTCTTTTCCGTTCCAATACACCCTATCTTTGTCCAAAATCATGCAAATAAGTCATAGAACGCTTAGATTATTATTGGTGTGTAAACATACAAGAATAAAACCAACCAAAACGAGTAAAAAATGACCTATTTGACTCATTTTTGTTCCAAAACGCTCTACCATTGCTCGAAATCATTCAAATAAGTCATGAAATGTTTATATAAATTTTATAGGACGTCAATAACCTTAAAACATGAAGTAGGTTCATCGGTGCCAAGATGGGAACGAAAACAACCAAAACGAGCCAAAAATGACCTATTTGGCTCGTTTTTGTTTCAAATTGGTATAACATTGCCCGAAATCATGCAAATAAGTCATAGAATCCTTACATGAATGATATAGGAAATGAATATTAGATTGATTAGTGCAAAGATGGGAGCAAAAACACTCAAAACTAACCCAAAATGAGCTATTTGGCTCTTTTCCGTTCCAAAACGACTTAAACGCCTTATCTTTGTCCAAAATCATACAAATAAGTCATAAAATGCTTCCATTAATGTTATAGGACATGAATAAACCTTAAAAATATGAATTAGATTGATTAATGCGAAGATGGGAGCAAAAACACCCACAACTAACTCAAAATGAGCTATTTGGCTCGTTTCCGTTCCAAAACACATTATCTTTACCCAAAATCATGCAAATAATTCATATAATGCTTAGATAAATGTGATATGACATTAATAAACCTTAAATACATGATTTTGGTTCATTAGTGCGAAGATGGGAGTAAAAACATTCAAAATTAACCCAAAATGAGCTATTTGGCTCTTTTCCGTTCCAAAACGCCCTATCTTTGTCCAAAATCATGCAAATAAGTCATAGAACGCTTAGATTATTATTGGTGGCTAAACATACAAGAATAAGTTCACTAGTTTTATTTTTGTCTCTATACTTTGACGATTATACGTGTTTACATTTTTTTTTTGCAGAACTTATTTAACAGCCAAAAGGAATTGGACGAGGTTTGAGAAGAATTGGTGAAGTATTTTAGGTTTAATTTTCTTATTGTCATAAATTTAATGTATTATTCATTACTGTTTTTAATTTCTTATAGTTTGTAACAATAATTTTTATGTGTTTATGTAAAGTAGATCTATATAAATTAAAGAATATTGTCATTATAGTGGAGGAAATACTATTTTGAATGTTACAATTTTTGTTTGAAGTTGGATCGATGAAGTTGGATTGAGGAGAGAAATGTTCGTTACTTTATTGTTTAATATTTTTTTGCAATGATGATATGGGACTTGAATAGCTAAAATAAAATATTAGGAAAAAATAAAATATTAATAATGAAACAAAACTATTTGTACCAGTTATAAAAGAAAAACGGCACAAATAGTTTTTTTTAATTTTAAAAAACAGTATTTGTATCGGTTTTTAGTTAAAACCGGTACAAATTTTTTTTTTTAATTAAAAAAATTTCTATTTGTTCCGGTTTTATAGAATCGGTACGAATAATATCCTATTTTTTCCGGTTTTTATAACCCGTACAAATAGTATAGCTATTTGTATCCCCTCTATTTGTACCCTTATAAAACCGGTACAAATAAGGGAAAAACCGGTACAAATAGGCCTTTTTTCCACTAAATCTAAAAACCCTATTTTTGTTCTCCTAATTCTCTCCTAAATTTTAGGAACCAAACCCTACATTTCCTCACCCTAGCCGGCCACCCTAAGTGTAATTCTACCCTTTGATTCTTTCCTAATCTAACTCCTAACCTTTAGTAAGCCCTTACATAAAACCCCCTTTTTAACCCTTAATTATTATTGATCGAAAACAACAAAACAATCCTCATACTCCCTCTCAATAACTCACGGCCCCCTCTGGTAACCCCCTAAAAAATCCAACTTTCATCCCTCCCAAATCAATCTAAAGGTAACTAGCTTTTCACTTAGTATTAGGATCAACCTACATAGGATACTAGATTAGATGGGAGTCATGATACTGTTCTTGTGTTTGTGTGAATGACCGTGCAGTTTAGGGTGAATTAACTTGAATTGCTTTACTTGTATTACTTTATTATAGTCGGTTCTTATATAATCTTGCATTGCTAGACCCATGATTGATAGATGTTATTAATTAATTCTTAATGCAATTGGATAGATTCTTGAACTATTATTTGCTAAGGGTATGCGTATAATTATATGGTTTTGGAAGCATGAATTCTTATTATTTTTAATGTATATCTTGATGACTAAAGCATGAACCTTAATTTCTTGAACCCATGAATTGTAATAGATGAATAAAGGTTGTGTTTTTATTTCTTGTTTTATGCGTCAACTTGATTTGATGATCAAGATTGAGTCTTGTGTTGTTTCTTGCCTAACCTTGAACTCTTGATTTAGTTTATGATTATTTATGATTGATTTTGCATGTTGATGAGGTTAATCTTTGATCTTGGATAATTCTTGGGTGGCCGAATGTTTGTGAGGGAGTTGGGTAAATATTTTTTTCTTGATTCTTCTTATTTTGTACTTCATGCGTGAGCTTATGGTATAGCATGCTTGGTTTTTTTACTTTCTTTTATGACTAATCTTGATGGTCTTAATATATTGATTGCAAAACCTTGGTGCTTCCTTGGAGTCTTACGTGTAGTGATGTGCAAGCTTTGAAAATTCTTGTTGTTGTTCATATGTTAGTTATTGGTATAGTAAGTAAGAGTTTTTAATTGATTATAATTGTATAATTTGATGGTTAATCCTTGCTTTGACTATTGTTTTTGGATCTTACCGTGAAGACTTAAGAGTGATTGCATTCTTGATTTAGCTAGTGCCATGT
The DNA here is from genome assembly GCA_951394345.1 of Salicornia ramosissima. Classification (NCBI taxonomy): domain Eukaryota; kingdom Viridiplantae; phylum Streptophyta; class Magnoliopsida; order Caryophyllales; family Amaranthaceae; genus Salicornia; species Salicornia ramosissima. Next base: position 22,634,858 of record OX596240.1, on the reverse strand, counting down.
ATTATATTTAGTTTCGTAATGCATTTGTAAGTGGTGTAACATAAGGTTTAATTGATCTTATGATGACCTTGTTTTTGATGTTAAATGTTGATTTTGCATTGATGATTTACATAATTTTTTGGAGTATGAGTTTTGTTTTGGTTAAAATAAAGAACTATGCGTGTATTTATGTTCGTGTGATGTTTTGTTTGGAGTCTAATGAGTCTTGTCGAGTCGTGTTGTGTCGAGCGGTTAAAGACTGTGCGTCGAGCGGTTGAAGACCGTGCGTGTATCGATTCATCTGTGATGAATCGTGTCGGGGACTTGTTTGTTGTATCGGCCTTGCGCCGTGTCGTATCGGTTCATCTGTGATGAATCGTATCGGGGACTTGCTTGTTGTATCGGCCTTGCGCTGTGTCGGGGACTTGTTTGTTGTATCGGCCTTGCGCCGTGTCGTATCGGTTCATCTGTGATGAATCGTGTCGGGGACTTGCTTGTTGTATCGGCCTTGCACCGTGTCGGGGACTTATTTGTTGTATCGGCCTTGCGCCGTGTCGTATCGGTTCATCTGTGATGAATCGTGTCGGGGATTTTACTTGTTGTATCAACTTCGGTCGTGTCGTTTAATTCTTGATGATGTTGTTGATTACTGAGTTGAATGTTATAACTAAGAGTATGGTATTGAGCTTGTCGTTGATGAAGTCTTCCGCTGTTGTGATCTCTGTTATATATTTCTGATAATTGGTTATTGTCTAATATGCTTTGGTTATTTCGTGCTTTCTATTTGATTTGATATTTTATGTTGCTTTGATTTGATATTTTATGTTGCTTTCTAGTTACTCGCCACTAACGGTGGACCCCCAAATTTATTTTGTAGGTATACAGGATAGAGTTTAGAGTTGGGTTGAGTTTGTGGCGAGCTGATTAGGCTCCTATTTATTTTTCTGTTTCTCCCCGTTATTTACCTATTTCAGTAGTTTTGGATTGTAATAAAGGATCTATTAATTCCATTATTTTTAGAATGAATTTAGTGTTTATTTAATAAAATGACTAAGTTTAGAGCTTCCGCTATAATTTATTAATTTATTATTGAAAGTATTTAGTTATTGTCGACTCGTGTTGTTGTTTTCTCCGAAAACAACGTTGCCAAAATACGGGTCATTACAGTGTGGTGGTCTTCATTGAAGACATTTTGATCTACTCTAAGAATGAGCAGGAGCACGAGACGCATTTGCTTTTGGTGTTGGACGTACTAAGAACGCAGAAGTCGTTCGCTAAGTTGTCGAAGTGCGAATTCTGGCTTAGTGAATTAGCATTCCTCGGTCACGTCATCAACAAAGATGGTGTTACAGTAGACCAACTAAGGTCAAGACTATAGTGGAATGGAACAGCCCCAACAATGTAGCTAAAATTCGAATTTTTCTGGGATTAGCAGGTAAATGAGTCATAAATTTATTTCACAAGCAATATTTTTCCTATTATTCCTAGATAACTAAAGTGAATTGATTGTTAATTGTGATGGTACTACCGGAGGTTCGTGAAGGACTTCACAAAAGTAGCTCCACCTATGACAAAGCTTTTTTAGAAAGAAAGCAAGTTTGCGTGGACCGATCAATGTGAAGAGACATGTCAGGCGTTGAAGCAAAGTCTTGTCACAGCTCCAGTCTTAGCCTTGCCGAATCAAGATCTGAACTACGAAGTATATAGCGACGCGTCCAAGAAAAGTTTGGGTTGCGTCCTTATGCAAGAGAAGAACGTGATAGCTTATGCCTCAAGGCAACCCAAGGTGCATGAGCAAAATTATCCCACTCATGATCTGGAATCGGCGGTAGTAGTGTTTGCTCTGAAAATTTGGCGACATTATTTATAAGGGGCAGTGTGCAAAATCTTCACCGATCATAAGAGTTTGAAGTATATCTTCACTCAAAAAGAGCTCAACATACGTCAGCGGAGGTGGTTAGAATTGATCAAAGACTACGACTTGTCATTGGATTAGTGTGAAGGAAAGGCGAACCGTGTGGCCGATGCTCTCAGTCTCAAGGGACACTATTGTCTCAACACTGCCATGGTCCTTCCGAATAAAATTTGCATAGATCTTCAACGGATGGGAATAGAAGTAGTCAATTCAGGAGGCACTCGAGCATATCTATGTGCCATTAGAGTGTAACTTAGCCTGCATCAGGAGATCCGTGAAAAGTAGAAGACGTACCCTTAGCTAGAAAAGATCCGAGAGGCGAAACTGCAAGGTCAACCAGATTATTTCGCCATAGACCTAGAAGGAGGTTTGAAGTTTCATGACACGTAAAGAAAGATTTGAGAAGAGTTAAGTTTACTTGTTTTCAAAATCTTTATCTTGTCAAAATCTTAACTAAAAGTTATCTCTTCAGGTGGTGTGTTCCAAAGGACAAGCTTTTGAAGAATCGAATTTTGGATGAAGCTCATAACTCTCCATATTCAGTGCACCCGGGAGGTGGTAAGCTTTACAAAGCCCTGAAGGAGCATTTCTGGTGGCCTGGGAAGAAGTGAGAAATTGCCGAGTTCGTGGCCCGACAGGCCCTATTACTAGTGTATCACTAATGTCACTCCAGCAGGTAGGGCTGCGACAACATCGCCCGTGTAGGGCTTCGTATGGTGCCATCTGAATGCTAGAATGGTAGCTGTTGTTGTAAGAAAACTCTACCAAACTTAGCGATTTCTCCCATGATTGCTGAAATTCCAAGGCACAAGATGTCAGCATGTCCTCCAATGTCTGAATGGTTCTCTCCGTTTGGCCATCGGTAGCTGCATAAAACGTTGTACTCAGATTCAATTTAGTTCCAAAAGCCTCTTGGAGGGATTTCCAGAATCGGGACAAGAATCTCTGATCACGATCTGACACTATATGCTTCGGAACTCCATGCAAACGCATAATCTCTTGTGCGTATGCCATTGTCATCTTCTCCATTAACCAGGTTGTCTTCATAGGAATGAATCTGGCCACCATGGTGAATCGGTCGAAAATAACCCATACTTCGTTCGATCCCTTAGCAGTTGTGGGCAAACTCACCACAAAGTCCATGGAAATGGAGTCAAATTTCCACCTCGGTATGGGCAACGGTTGCAACAATCCTCTAGGTCTTTGGTGTTCAATCTTGAACTTCTAACAGAATATCAAGGATATAATCGACCATATCAAGATCATACAAGCCAAGTTACAAGCAGCGCAGAGTCGACAGAAGTCTTATGTCGATCGTCGGAGGAAACCGTTAACTTTTGCAGAAGGTGACAAGGTGTAGGGGTCATTTTTACCCGGCCGCCTATTTCATGAGTTGTTTGAATGCTCGTTAACGCCGTACGTGAATACGGACTAGTAGGAGTCGCCACCGTGCGTTTATACGGTCCACGGACATCGAAGAAGTACCGAAAGCCAGGAGAAATTCGCCCCATATGGTCGTGCACCAGAGTATGAGTTCGGGGACAGGTTACGGGCCAATCGTGCATTGGGCCCGCCCGTCTGTAAGCGGTCTCTACATGGTCTCTTTTTGTGGTCAAATTATTATTAATCCCGAATACAAATATATCTGAATTTTACCCTAAATAGCGCAGATTAATAGGTAGGTTAAATTATTTGTAGATCAAAACTAATTATTGTGACCACTTTGAATTTAGTCAGTGTTAAATCCTAAAAATAATAAATAAAAAAAAAATCATATAATGAAGAAATATGAAATAGATCTATGATTGCAAAAAGATATAATAAAAGAGATTCAAAATTAAAACAATTGCGTATGAATTGACTGCGAAATTGAACTTTCATGTACGATCTATTATAATGCGAAAGTGAATTGTTAATCACAACGTATGTATTTAGATCATGTTAAAGCTAATGAACTTTCATAAAATGGTGATTAAAAAGAAGATCAGATCATCATAAAAGTTATGAAGATATATGAAAAAGTTTATTAAAGAATTGAACACTTATATGTATGTTCAATTAGAAATTTCATTATTTGTATGAATTTATCCATTATCATCGCTTATCTCCATTTTAATCACCATTTGATGAGTCCAATAAAGATTAGAAAAAATTAATGAAAGTTTAGAATGGTAGAGACTTCAGAATAGTGTACCTTGCAATGCCTTCGATCAAAACAACCAAGGTAGAATCAACGACGATGAATGAAAGTATTTTTCTTAAAGTTGATTGAGTTGATGATTTGTGATGAGTTAAATGATGTTTTGGGGAGTGTTTGATGGGATAGGAGTGGTTTACAGTTGGAGTATGCAATGTAGAAGAGGGCTAGGAGTTGTTGGCGTATGTTGAAAAGGTTGGAAGGACGTGTATTTATAGGCTAGAAGGAGAAAAAATCGACCCCAGAGGACGCCAAAATTACGCCTAGGCGCAAGTCCAGTAACATGTCCTGCGCCTAGACGCAGGTCAGTATTTGTGACCTGCGTCTAGGTGCAGGTCCAGCTGTGATCCGGGTTGATTTTTTGCTTGATTTTGCGAGTGATTTCTAGGATTACGATCCAATTTTTATACGATTACGGAAATATTCTGTTATATTTTGACATTCCGGAATATTCCGGGGTGTCCCGGGATGCTTCGGGATGTGCCGGAATGTTCTAGAATGTTCGAAATTGTTCCGGAATGCCCAGAACGTCCCAGAATGTTCTAGAAACCTCTAGAAGCTCTAAAAAATTACAGAAAAATTATTAAAAATTATAAAAAAATATAAAAAGTATGAAAAACACTAATATGCTTTGTGTAACAATTTTCAACATTCAAAAATGACAAAAATGCCCCTAAGCATGCAAAAATCCTAAAAAAGCTCTAAAATTATGATAAAAATTATAGAAAAATATGAATAAATTATAAAAAAAAATTGTGATTTTTTAAAAATATTTTATGATGCAAAATATTTTTTATATTTTTTTATGAATATAAAATATTGAAAAATGGATGGAAAAATATAAAAAAAATACCTAAAAATGAAGAATAATCATGAATAAATCCCGTAATCATCGCGAATCCTAATACACGCTCATCAAACATATTTTAGGTAATTGTTTGAGGTAGATTGTGTGTTTTCATCGTCAATTCCTCTTAGTTGGACTTTATGGCAATATGGTACGTTCATCATTAGTCTCTATATTAGGGAGACACAATTAGGTGTCTACACAAGGTTCTACTTAAGGTTTCCCCCATGAAAGGTGTAACCAGATTTCATCAACAGGGTAAGGTGAGACCCAAGTATGTGGGACCATATGAGATCCTTGAGAGGGTGGAAGAAGTTGCGTATCGCCTGGCTTTACCTCCAGATTTTTCGAAGGTTTATGACGTTTTCCACGTTTCACAACTACAGAAATACATCAGTGATCCTTCATATGTAATTCCAGTAGACTCTGCTGCGATTGAACCTAATCTCACTTTCGAGGAAAGACCGGTGGGTATTCTGGAATGCTAGGAGGGTCAGTTACGCCGTACGGTAGTACCTCCGGTTAAAGTTCTTTGGAGAAGCCAGAAGTATGAAGAAGCAACTTGGTAGACCGAGGCGTCTATGCGAGGGAAGTATCTCGAGTTTTTCGAAGCAGGTGAGCATGGTTTGTTATTTAGTTGTTATTATTTGTTTTTCTGTGTTTTCCGTGTATTTGTTTACTTCCTTATGAAATTTCGGGGTCAAAATTTTCTTAAGGAGGGGAGACTATAATGACCCTACTTTTGGGCCATAAAATTTCGTGTGAAATTAAGCCTTAGGGCCCAAACATTCTATTTTGGGCCAAAAGACTTAATTTTGTTCGATGTGTAAGCCCAAACTGAACCCCTAAAACCCCCCTAGCCGGCCCCTTGCTTCTTGCCATGCCCTTTGTAGGATCTACAACTACTCAAGAGGGGGGAGGCGGGTGAATTGAGTTGTTAATGATAGTGTCACATTTTTACTTAAACTTACTAGACTAGTTGGAACTATTCTAGTTGCGGAAACAGTTAAGCACATAAATTAATTTGAAAACACAGATTTAACGAGGATCAACCAACTATGGCCTACGTCCTCCTACCCTAGTTATTTTATTAATCAACTCTGAAAAATAGAATAACCTTACACACTCAACTGTTTTATTAACTCAGACAGAACAGCTCACACTCAACCCAAGTGTACCCGAATGTTCTTGAACCCACAAGAACAAGTACAAATGTACCCTTCACCAACCCCTCTATTGGTGACAAAACAAAAGTATTTTTCTCACAGAAATTTGCTCTCAAAGCTTGTAAGTGAGTCAATGAAATTCTTATGATGAAATGCTCAAAGACTGATTTTTGCAAGTTACCTTTAAGTGCTTAATTCTTTTTCCCTATGTCCCTATGCATCTCACAATGATTCTTTATTAGCTATTGGCTTTTATAACCAAGCAGCATATCCTTGTCGAGTTAGGAATGTAATCCTGAATATTTTGAGAATCAAGAAACTTTCCTAAATTGAATCGGTTGAATAATATATTCTGATTTGCTCAAAATATATTATTTCTTGCCATGAATTATAGCAGTCAACAACTGTAGGAATCATAAGAAATAGGGAAATTCCCACTGGTATACCCGAGCTTTTTCGAAATCCCACTAGTATACATGAGTTTATTTTAATCCCAGTGGTACCTGAAATTATGTCTAATTCCCATCCATTACATTTAGAAGGTATATTCCGTTAAATATAATGGAATATACCTATTTTAAGGTTAGATTTAACTTTGGTTAATTTTTTTTTTAATTTTCTTTAAAAAAAATAAAATTTAAAACTAGTAATATATTAAATTAATGGGTTTTTGGAAAAAAAGGATCTGATTGCTCCCAATCTGCGTTTCTGATTCGCATCAATTTGCGCGCATTGATCTACGTGAAAAAAAAAATCCGCTCATGGTTTTACAGGCCATTTTTATCCTTACGGGATCCGATTTGAGGTTGGATTTTGCAAAAAATGATTTGATTACCCTCAATTTGCGTTCCCAATTCGCCTCGTTTTGTCTGCATTGATCTACGTGAAAAAATAGTTCGCTGAAGGTTTTACGAGTCATTTTTACCCTTATGGGGTCCGATTTGAGGTCGGATTTTGCAAAAAATGATCCAATTGTCCCCCAATTTGCGTTCCCGATTCGCCTCGTTTTGCACGCATTGATTTATGTGAAAAAAATACTCCGCTCTAGGTTTTACGGGTCATTTTTATCCTTAAGGGTTCCGATTTGAGGTAAGATTTTACAAAAAATGATCCGATTTCCCCCAATTTGTGGTTGTTTTTCCTTTATTTTTGTTTTTTTTTTCAATTTATTAACCATGGTTATTGTTTTTTAAAAAATTTAACCAAAAAGGTTACTTTTGGGAATTATGTTTAACATTAGGTACACCTCTGGGATTAAAAAAAACTAGGGTATACCAGTGGGATTTCCAAAAAGTTCAGGTATACCACTGGGAATTTCCCTAAGAAATATGGCAGCAATATTTTCCAAAATATTTTTAATCATTTTCAGAAACTTGCCATAAATCATATTCAGGTTAGAACTGTTTTGGTGAATTGTTCTACCTTGACCACAGTGTTCAAGTTATAAACTTCTTTCAGAACTTTATAACTTTAACACATGCACTATAGTAAGCAACCACATATTCAGTAAGAACATTTCACATAGAAGAGACTAATTAAAAGATATTCTATGTAAACTAAGTACATTTTAACTTGAATCAACCAAGTTTCTCTTAAATTCATCATCAACCTGTTGCTAAATATACATTCATGCAAATCAATATAACAGGTTATACTAAACAGTCTAGCAAAACTGTAAATTGTTGTGGCAAACATCAAAACTGTTCCTGAGAATATAAATGTTCCCTAAACTGTTATGGTTTGTCATCTTTCAAAACCAGGGAAGTATCAATAAATCACCCTTTTTGATGATAACAAACACTGAATGTTCCTGCAAGTCAACATAAGTAATATTAACAGTTTTGGCTATGTGCAGCCAAGTAATATAAAAAATTTGCCAGATTATTCGCCAGAACACTGCAGCACATATCTGTACTATTACTATTTTAGTCATTTGACTAATTAGGAGCAACACCTGCATTAGAATATGTTAGGCACAGTAATGAGTAAGACATGGACAATGTTCTTCGATGCTTCCCCCTTTTGGCATCACTCAAAAAAAATAAGGTGGTTAGATTAAACAACAAGCATATGAATTTAGTTCAACTTAAAATGCAGATAAGAGAAGTTAAGTCTAATGACCTGCAACTCACAATCCCGTTCTAACAATCAACTACCTAGCAAGTTCAACCACACACACACAAGTCTAAATAATACCAATTACAAACAAAGTTTTATAAATGGCAGAAAGCATAAGAGATAAAAGTGAATTATCCAGAGTAAATGTTAGGGACAGGGGGGCGAATTAGAGTGCTGTTTATTCTTATCCTCCTCTTCTTCTTCCTCATCCTGCTCCTCTTCATCCTCTTTCTTCTCATGGTGGCTGGAAGAAGAATCTCCTTCAGTGATCTGTTTAGAGCTTGCTCCGGTGTCTGCATGTACCCCTGGAAGATTCAGTACCATCTTTTCATTCCTAGTGACCTGCTCATGGAGTTTAGGGAGCCCAGCAGCCAACTTCATCATCTTGTCAAGACTATTCTGTTGGGCTTCCATCTTTTATAGAATGAAGTCTTGGTCAGGACTTTGGGAAACCTTCCTTTTCTTTGCTGATGGAGAGCTAACAGGTTCATGAGCACTTCTTTTAAACCTTAACTGGTTGCCCTTGTAGTCAAGACCCTTTTGAGAAAGGATCTTCTTTGAGAACACCTGAGCAGCAACCTTTTCACCATCTAGAGAGAAGTCCGACTTCTTGAGGATGTGGCAAATGAATGAAACGTAGGGAAGAGAACTGTTGGAGGTATTCTTGCAACTGAGCATATGATCAATCATGCATGAGAGAGGGAAGATTAATTCTGACTTTCCTTAACATCAAATACATGAGGACCATATCCATGATCCTCATAGTACCCATGCCCTGTCCCTTTGGCTGCAACACTTTGTTACAAATGGAATGCAGCACTAACAGTTGTGGCTCTTTCATATTCTTAATTTTATAGCCCTCCTTCTTATTGACCTTAGACAACAACTGTTTCTCAATCTCTTTGGGTGTTACCCCAGCAATCATAGGCCAACCTTCATGGCTATAATTATTGAACCCATCCCTTTCAAACATAAAAGTTTTAGACAGAGAACTAACAGACAAATTCACAGACTTCCCAGACACAGAGGACTCTATAGAACCATCAGGCAACTATTTTAGATTTGCATAGAAACTTCTCACATAAACCACATAGGAATTTTCATCAAACTCAAACATATTCAACCAACCGTAAAATTCCAGCAATCCCTTAATCTTAGACAATACAACAATATCCCAATAACCAACCTTATAAGTACAACCAGATAGAACAATTCTAGAGGCTAGGTTTTCAGAATTACCTTTTGCAGATCCAACTGGTTTAGAGGGACCCCTTTTCTTGGCACTGGTACCCTGTGTAACCTTAACAACCATCTCCACTTCTTTATCTCTGTTTCTGGTACGTACTCCTTCTGACAGACCCAAGCCTTCTAACAGGCCCTGTCACAACCTCAGCAACTATGGTGACATCATCATCTCCCTCGTGATCACCCAGTTTTTCTTTAGCATTAATGTCCTTCAAAATCTCATCTATTTCCCACTTTACTTCCTTTTCCCCCTCAGTAGTTGATTTCTCTTTTGGCTTTTTGGTTTTGGAGGTTTCAGATGTAGGGGGATTTTTTATGTGGGTTTTGGTGAAGATGGGGATTTCGGTGGAGAACCCTCTTGTGGTACTGTAGCCGGTTTTGGAGAAGTGATGGGAGATTTTTGTGAAGTTGTGGGTGTTTTAGGTAGAGTTGTGGTTGGAGGGTCTACAACAGTAGTTTTGTCAATGGCAATGGTAGTAGGAGGGTGTTCTTTTGAAGATTATTTTGATGCATCTTTGGCAGTTGATTCAGATTTCTTGGTACCCACACTCTTCTTCCTCATGATGATTTTGATTTTGAAGATCTTCGAAGTTTCAGAGAGAAAAAAATATGGGCATGCAGTTGAGAGGAGAGAGAAAGAGAAATGATGTTAAATGCAATTACTTCTACACCTGCGAGGAGTTAATAAGTACTGCCAAGGAGAGAGAAGAAGGAAATAAAACAAAGAAGTTAGGAAAGTGGAAAAAAATGGAAAGAAATAACTGTCAAGAGGCAGTTACCAAAAGATCACAAAAAAATTTGAATAAGGGATGGATCATCACAGAGATTTAATCTAACTTAAAATAAGAAAGAATAAAAATTTGCATGATATTTTGAAAAAAGATACGAATCTTTTTCAAATCAGTCAGTATCACTAAGCAAATATTGTGTATGCTGTTTTACTTGAGTAGAACAGTTGGAAGTCAAACCAGGCAACTTAGAAATAATCCATCAAGACATTAACTCACTCATTATATACAAAACAAGAACCAAAAATATATACAAAGAGTTCACATACAACACCAAGTCTAAGAATCAACTAGGGGAAACACTTGAAGTACCACCTAGTACAAATACTCTTACCAAGCCTAACAGTAACTATAGTTTGCAGAAAGGCTCTCTTCCTAAAGGCTTAGGAAAGATATATGCCACCTGTTCTTCACTTTTGCAAAAGTCAATAGACACGAAGCCTTTTTCAAAATTGTCCCTTAAAAAGTGATGTCGGACTTCAATGTGTTTTGTTCTTGATTGTTGTACAGGATTCTTAGAGATGTTAATAGCACTTGTGTTGTCGCAGAGAATAGGAACACTATCAAATTTGATACCGAAATCCTTAAGCATATTTCTTATCCAAAACAGTTGTGCATAACAAGCTGCAGCTATGTATTCTGCTTTTGTTGTGGAAAGAGCAACTGAGTTTTGCTTCTATGACCCCCATGAGATTAACCAAAAGCCTAGGAAATGTGCCATACCTGATGTGCTTTTCCTATCAACAAGGAATCCTGCATAATCAACATCTGTGTACCTAACCAATTCAAGTGTGCTATCTTTGGGGTACCACCACTACTACAAAAAACACCTAATACATCCTACCTTACGAATCAACTTAATTAATGTCTGATGCATAAAGCTAACGTGTCACATCTTTTTATAAAGTTGGATGCAATACAGTTGAGAAAAATTTTGAAACAACCTATTGTGTCCCTTCTAAAATAAAATATGACACAAAAATTTTTTGTATCCACTTATATATTATGTGTGATGCCAAAGGGGTGTGGCTATTATGTCACCTATAATGTATCAAGGGATACATTAGGCTATTGCATCACCCTTAACATAATAAGTGATGCATAAACTTTTTGTGTCGGCTTATATTATATGTATGATGTGGTAGGGTATTGCATCAAGTTTATTATATTCACTGATGTGAAAAGCTTTTGCATCATCTTTGACTTAATAGCCGACATATTAGGTGTTATGTATGAAATTGCCCTATTGCATCGGCTAATAATGGTAGGTGACGCATTAGATTTCATGATTCTAATGTATCTAATTTTTTATACTATGTGACGACATTAGAATATCAAATTTACTCAATCAATGTTATGCATCCCTTATTTTATATAATTGGATGTATTAGGTTTATTTTTATTTGGATAATTTGTCTAAAACCACCTTATAAAACAGTTTTTTTTTTATCAAAAACCACCTTATAATTTTTTTTTTGCGGAAAGAAACCAAAACTAAAATTTTTTTGTCAAAGAAAACCAAATTGCACTAATTAGGGTATGAACTTATATTAATTAACTTTGACTCACAATTATTGTGCATAATTAAACCTTAAACTTTAATATACCTCCCTTAAACCTTAAAACTTTAATATACCTTAATTAAACCCTAAACCCTTAGCCACCCCCTACCACCTCCGACGAGCCTCCCCACCCAACCCCCCCACCCCCAGCCCCCCGCGCCCTTACTGCACCCGCCCCTGCTGCATCAGTGCCGCCACCCATTCTTGATTTTTGATTTTTTTAGTTTTTCTTTTTTTTAAAAAAAATCTTAATATATTGTGAATAATTGTTTTAATTAAAATTAGCTTAGGTTATTACTAATTGGAAGGTCAATGCCTTTAATTGTAGTCAAATCTTGGATTAGTGCAATTTGGTTTTCTTTGACAATTTTTTTTTTTTGTATTGGTTTCTTTTAACAAATTTTTTTTATAAGGTAGTTTTTGACAAAAAAACCTATTTTAAAAGGTGGTTTTAGACAAATTATCCTTTTTATTTTTACTTCATTACTCAAATTTACTGAACGCAACTGCTGAACAAACGAACAAACTGCATTACTTCATTTCATTAGCCTGCATTACTTCATTTCATTTCATCAAAAAAAAAAAAACAAAAGAACCCTGCTGAACAAACTGCTCTAGCTAAACGAAACCCTAGGTCCAAGCGAAACCACCCTGCTGTTGGCCGCAGTGCACCACTGGCTGCTTGTTATTCCTGTAGGAACACTGCAAGAGGGGGGTGAATTGCTGTGTGGAACTTATAGCACAGATTTTCGTCAGAATTGAAAATCTAAAGGAACTTTGAGAAAAGCGAAATGTAAAGAGTCAAATTTCAACGAGAAAAACTTCCTGGCCCACGGAAGAAAAACTCCACTTTTATATAAAGGCCTTGTAAACTATTACAACCCTAATTTCTCTCTGGACCTCGTGAGTTCCTGTAGGAACTTACGATTCTATTCTCTTTCTCTCTTTCTTTTTCTTTCTCTTTCTCACGACTCTTTCTTCTCTGTTCTCTCTAAATTCTCACACACTTCTCTTCTCTTTTCTCTCTATTACAACTCAAAGAATAACTCTAATAAGTACATGCACACAGAAACTGAACTGGAACTCTAATGGAACTTTGACACACACTTAGTATATTTTTCTGAAATTCTCTATGTTTAATGCTCTTGTGTGTTGTAACTTTAATGTCAGAATAAGGTGGTTCTTATAGTAGTAATGGATGCAAGTTAAACTTAGCTTGATGAGAAAGTAATCAACCGCCACTTTCCCATGCATGCACAACCATTCCACCACTAACACTCCACTACCTTTTGACTCCTAAATGATAGAACACTAACACCCACTTTGCTGACCAAATTAAATCAGAAATAAATCTACCATGACTCAAGAAAAACGGTTTTTTTTTTAAACAAAAGGCAATATTTATTTATTAAAATCTTTTAACTAAAATAAATAAATAAAATTAGTAGATTTTATAATAAATAAAATCAGAAATAAGACTCAATAAAATAAATAACCGACTTGACCATGACACATTCAAACTAGTTTGTTCAATTTCCTAAAATTAAGGAGACCACTACTCAGCTTAATTCTGAAGGTTTTACTGAGATTAAACTAATTCAAAAGACAGTTAAAGTGATGCTAAATTATAGCTAAGGACGTGGACTACTATAACCAACCTGACAGACATAGTTCCATACCCTAAAGTTCCAGTATGACTGAGTGCATTCACTTACTTACAATTTCCCTAGAATATTATCTCATAACCGGCAGCATAGAACCGGCAGCTTGCGAAGTGAAACCGGCAGCATGTGAAGTAAAACCGGCAGCAGAAACCGGCAGCATGTGAAGTCCAAGACCGGCAGCTTTGAAGCCTAAAACCGGCAGTCTTAAAATCCAAGATAGCATCTTCAAGATGGCAGCTTCAAGATGGCAGCCACATCTTCAAAACTGGCAGCCTACTTTAAGGTTCCAAAACCGGCAGTTTGTAGAGGAATACAAGAAGTCATCCATGCAATCAAAACTACAAAAAGCTTCAAGAAACCTCACTTGACAGCACCATCTTTGATTCATGATTCCAGCCTCCACTTGAATCACCATCTTGTTTCTTCAAATGATTGAACCTTCATGCTTGAATCTTCAATGCTTATTTTATCTTCAAGATCTAAAATTCTCCAAGAACTCAAAGATACTTATTAGTAATTAAGTTTGAGGTTTATGTCATCATCAAAACATAAAAGGAATATGTCAACAATTTCCCCCTTTTTGATGATGACAAACCAAAGCAAACTTAATTTAAAACGAAACCAAATATACCCGTTGAAAAAGGATTTTTTAATTAATTTGTTTTTTTAATTTTTCCAAATTTATAAAACATAAAAACATTCAATTAAATATTTTGGAATTTTCAATTTTTAAAATTAAACTAATTAAGAACTAAATTATACTACAAAAGTTATATACATCGTAACTCCACATGGAATCAAGAAAGTTAGTTAACTCTTCACAAGTTAGTAAATTATTCACAAGTATTCACAAGTTAGGAACTTCATGTCATATGAGAAAAAGATGAAAAATAAGACGAAAAAGAATAAAGTTAGTTTGCCATTATTCTTCCCCCTTTTGGCATCATCAAAATCAAAATCACCACGCCTCAAATATTTTTCAGCACAGCACCATTAAACCAGTAATGGCAGATACCTGATCTCTAGAATAAGAAAATAACTCAAGTAGCAATCTAGCAATATTAGTCATCATAATAGCATCAAGGATGAGATTAGCAAAATATAGCATATGTATATGTTCCAAGGACAAAAGAAAAATAGAAAGTAGCGACTACCCGACTACTAAGACTCAAAAGAAAGAAAGGAAAATGTCAAAACGAAAACAGAAAGAAACCTAAACCATGTTTAAAATATTACAACCATATCGAAATTGTTTGAATGAAAGAGAAAAGAACAAGATCAATCGCTGTCCGGAGGAGCATCACTATAAAGTCCAGCAATGTGGCCCAGAGAAGTTCCTTTAGGAACAGCAGAGGAAGTTCCAGCAGGTTTAGGGGCACGAGTTCTGACAGGAATCCCCGTAGGAACAGATGCTGAGCTCTGAAGAGACGCAAGCCGTGACATAACCTCGACATGATTCTGATCAGTAGATGCCCGTAGCTCAGCTACCTCGTGGCGAGAGGCGGTGGCTCGCTCTTCCAAGACTTCGATTCTTTCCCTAAAATGTTGAATCTCCTTCAAAATATGAAGAAGAATGTTTTCCGTGTTAGCATCCATGTTCTCAGTCCCATCATCCTTGAGCTCCTCATCATCAACCAAATTCACATGTGGAATTTCACCCGGAACCTTAGGTTTGGATGAAATGCGCCTACTTTTACGCACCGGTTCTGTCACACCAACCGTGCTTTTCCCTTCACCCATGACCTTCGCTGCTTCGGCTGTCCTCTTAGCCTCATGTGCTTGTTTAATGTCCGAAAGAGTGGCTGTACACCCATCTAATACCCCCAAATGCCAACCCGCAAGTGTAGTTCCTTGAATGAATTGTTCTTTCTTTAATCTTAACTTCCCATACCCCTCAAGTGGCACTTTAAAGTACTTAAAAATTTTAGTTATGAAATTTCCATATCCCACTTTCTTGCCACTTGGGATAGTATCAAGCATGTGGGAAATCATTAAACTAGGGAAGTTGATAGGGATATCATTGGACAAGCAATACATCAAAGAACAATCATGCAAATTGGCCTCATTTCTTTTATATGACCGTGGCACTAAGGTCCTCCAAACAAGATTAAACAATACTTTGTGAAAAGGCATAAGAGAATTAAGCTCAATCTTGTTTTTCTTAGAATCACCATTTAAACTTAACAATATTTCAGATTTATCTACCCCATTAATCTTCAAATTGTAAGGTCCCTTAAAATATTTATCAAATCCATCATTTGGAACCTCAAAAACATTAGCCAAGACATCAACATCGAACTCAATATCAACCCCATTCACATGACTCTTAATAACCCTTTGTTGTGAGTCAAAATTCTCACAAAATTCTTTCATTGCTTCTGGATACATAAACTCTATATAATCACTAAGCATTTTATCCCAATTTTGAAATTGAAAAACATGCAAAAGTTGGTCATACCCATTTTTAGAACACCATTCACGGTTGAGAACGAGTACGGGAACGAAGTGACTAGCCAATTGGTCGAGTTCCTTGGGAATATCATTGCTAACTTCTCCCATCTCCAAGCTTTCAAGAAATGAAGGTCCTTCGTCCTCTTTGCGTGGTCTTTTTTTCGAAGTTAGGGTTTGGGATTTGGGAATTTTGGGAGGAGATTGGTGAGTGGGGGATGCATTTGAGTCTTTGGTTGATTGGGTGTTGGAAGTATGAGAAGCCATTGTTGAAGAGGAGTGTAGAAGAAGAAAGTTTGGGGAAGAAGAATGAGGGGTGCCGTGTTTGAGGAGAGAGGAAAGGGAGTTGGGTGTAATTGGGAAGTTTGAAATTGGTAGAGGTATGTTGAGGGGGTTAGTGGGTAGAAACCCACGTGAGGAGTTCCCCCCCCCCCCCTTTTTTTTTTTTTTTTTTTTTTTTTGAAACATGGATATATACATAAACATGGTGACACTCTAATTGGACTTACTTAATGGGTAGTTCTCTTTGGCTACAAAAGAAAAATAATTTGTGGAAAATAAAATTAATTTGTGGAAAAATAAATTAATTTGTGGAAAATAAAATGAAAATAAATTAATTTGAGGAAAGAATTAATTTATATAAAAAGAAGAGAGAAATAAAATAAAACCATAGGAACATATTGTTGCACACATTTAATTCATCATCCAAATAGCAATCATGAAAATAGAGTAATATTGATAGACATTTACGAGTATAATCTCAAATTCCATCAGGAACATGCTTTCGCACCATAATTGCAATGAAAATTATTCTAGGAACTTTAATAATTGAGTTGACGTACCTGGAGGAACTTTTTAGCAAATTACTTTAATTTGATCATCCCAAGTTCCATCCGCAATTTCTCATATCTTTCTCTATTCAATGGCTTAGTTAATATGTCAGCAATTTGATCTTCAGTTTGACAAAATTCAAGTTTTATCAGACCTTTTTCTACATTGTCCTTTAGAAAATGATGACGTATGTGAATGTGTTTCACACGTGAATGGTGAACTGGATCCTTTGATATACAAATGGCACTAGTATTATCACAATATATAGGAATACAATTATAATTAATACCAAAGTCCCTTAGTTGTTGTTTTATCCAAAGCAGTTGTGAACAACATGCAGCAGCTGCTACATATTCGGCTTCTGCAGTGGATAGAGCAACTGTGTTTTGCTTCTTGGAACTCCAAGAAACTAAACACGTTCCAAGGAACTGAATCATACCTGAAGTGCTTTTCCTATTCACCAAATCACCGGCATAATCTGCATCAGCAAATCCCTTGAGTTCAAACGTGTCGTTGTGAGGATAGAACAAAGTTAGATCATCAGTTCCTTTCAAATATCTCAATATCCTCTTGACTGCAGTGAGATGTGACTCCTTTGGATTTGCTTGGAACCTAGCACATACACCAACACTAAAAGAAATATCTGGTCTACTAGCAGTTAGATACAATAAGGAACCTATCATGCCTCTATATTGCTTTTCACTCACACTAGTTCCTTTGGGATCTTCATCCAATCTGGTGTTAGTTCCCATAGGAGTGTGATTTATTTTGGATGTTTCCATCCCAAATTTCTTTAGAAGTTCCTTTATGTATTTTTGTTGATGAATATAAATTCCCTTTTCAGTTTGCTTTATTTGCAAACCAAGAAAGAAATTTAACTCACCCATCATGCTCATCTCGAATTCCTTGCTCATTAAATTTGCAAATTCCTGACACAGAGATTCGTTAGTGGCACCAAATATTATATCATCTACATAAATTTGGACAATGAGAAGATCAATTCCTTTTGATTTTAAAAATAAAGTTTTATCAACTTTTCCTCTTTTAAATTCGTTTTCCAAAAGGAACTTGGACAACCTCTCATACCATGCTCTAGGAGCTTGCTTCAACCCATAAAGAGCCTTGTCAAGCTTGTAGATATGGTTAGGAAATTTAGAGTTTTCAAAACCAGGAGGTTGTTCCACATAAACTTCCTCATTTAAAAATCCATTCAAAAAAGCACATTTAACATCCATTTGATATAATTTAAAATCCATGAAAGAAGCAATAGCAATTAAAATTCTAATAGCTTCTAACCTAGCTACCGGAGCAAATGTTTCTTCATAATCTATTCCCTCTTGTTGATTGTATCCTTTTACAACTAACCTGGCCTTGTTCCTGACGATCGTGCCATGTTCATCTAGCTTGTTCCTGAACACCCACTTCAATCCAATTACCTTTTGGTGTTCGGGCTTTGGTTCAAGGTGCCATACCTTATTCCTTTCAAACTGATTGAGTTCATCCTGCATGGCTAGTATCCAATCTGCATCCTCAAGTGCTTCTATGTGATTTCGAGGCTCAATGATGGATAGGAACACACTATGGGCACAGAAGTTCCTGATCTGAGTTCTGGTCTGAGTTCCTTTCCCTATATCACTTATGATAAGATCAAGAGGGTGGGACTTCTGATATTTCCAAGATTTTGGTTCAAAGTCTCTGATTGGAACTGGTATTTCTTCAGTCTCTTCAGGAACTCTGATCTCTTCTTCTAAGTTTCCCTCAGTTTCTGGAACTTCCCCCTGAGTTCCTTCAGGAACTGGCTCTTCTTGTCTTTCAACATGAGGTCGTTCTTTTGGGATATTTGCTCTTTCTTCATTATTGGATGTTAACTCTTCTTCATCTGGATCCTTTCTAACCAAGCCTATCTCTAAGTCCTCAAGTTCCTGCAAAAGTTAGTACCACTATTTACATAAGGGTTAGTTTCATCAAATAAGATATGTACACTCTCCTCGACACTTAATGTCCTCTTGTTATAAACTCTATATGCTTTACTATCAGTGGCATATCCTAAGAACACGGCTTCATCACTTCTTTCATCAAACTTCCCTAGGTTCCTTTTACCATTATTGTGCACGAAGCACTTACAACCAAAAGATCTCAAGTGAGAAATGTTAGGTTTTCTTCCTTTCATTAGTTCATAGGGAGTTTTGTTTGTGATGGGTCTTAACATGATTCTATTGATTATATAACATGCCGTATTAACGGCTTCAGCCCAGAAGTTCCTAGGTAATCCACTTGCAATAAGCATTGTTCTTGCCATGTCTTCTAAAGTCCTGTTTTTCCTCTCCACAACACCATTTTGCTGTGGTGTCCTAGGAGCGGAAAAGTTATGATCCATGCCATTTTCCCTGCAAAACTCATCAAACTTTTGATTTTCAAATTCAGTTCCATGGTCAGATCGTAAGTGAATTAGTTGACAACCACTCGACTTTTGTATCTTCTTAGCAAAGCAAACAAATTCTTCAAAAGTCTCATCTTTGCTATGAAGAAACATTGTCCAAGTAAATCTTGAGTAGTCATCAACTATGACTAAGACATACAATTTTCCACTTCTACTTTGGACTCTCATGGGCCCACACAAATCCATATGAATAAGTTTCAATGGTTTTGTGGTGCTCACGAGCTTTTTGATTTTAAAGGAACTTCTAACATGCTTGCCTTTAGCACATGCATCACACAATTTATCACATTGGAACTTGATGTTTGGTAAACCAACAACTAGTTCCTTTGTTCTTAATTTATCCAGTAGAGAAAGGCTAGCATGTCCCATTCGTTTATGCCAAAGTAATGGATCATCCTCAATGACACTAAGACAAGTAAGAGTAGTTTTAGGAATTGCTTCGAGGTTCACAGTGTATGTGTTCCCATTGCGTTTCCCTTCAAGAATAATTTTATTAGTGTCATTGTTGATGATTCTACAACACTCATTAGTAAAATGTACAGAGTTTCCTTTATCACAAAATTGTGAAATACTAAACAAGTTATGCTTCAAACCATCTACAAGAAAGACATTATCTATGCTATGGGAACTTGACTTACCTACCTTACCTACGGCAATAATATTACCTTTCTGATTGTCACCGAATATCACAGTTCCCCCTGAGTAGGCTACTAGTGAGAGAAAGTTTGATTTGTCTCCAGTCATGTGCTTGGAACATCCACTGTCGAGGTACCATGTGGTGTTCCCCCTCACTAGTTCCTGCAAGAATAATTAATGGTTAGGTTGAGGAACCCAGGTTTCCTTAGGTTCCTTTGTAGACATATCATCATAAGTTTTTTCAATCCATTTAACATGTCTATGATTCTGATTCAAGCTGTTGTTCCTCTTGGAACACTGGTCTTTCAGATGACCTGAGTTCCCGCAGAACAGACAGACTTTACTGCTTGGAATTTCTACATACTTTTTCTGATTGCTCCCTTTTTGTTTATAATTAAAACCTAGACCTTCGGTCCTCTTTGCTTGGGCATTCAGAATCCATTGTGGAACTTCTCGTTGATTATCTTTATCCCTTTTTATTTCAGTAAGTTCCTCTGTCAATTTCTTATTATCAGATTTTACTTTTTCCAGATCAGTCTTGAGTTCTTTCAGATCAGAAACCCTGGGGGAACTTTCATTCGAATTTTCAGATTTCAAACTAAGATTAATCAACTTATAGCAGTTAAGTTCCATTGTTGTTTGGCTTAATTCTTTTTCAAGATTTTTAACCTTAGTCATTAAAACATTGTTTTTATCAAATAGGTCAAAGAATCTATTTTCAGTTTCAACTTTATTACCCTTAAACCAATCACTATGTTCCCTACTTACTTTGAGTGTGTTCTCACACTCATTCTTTTCTTTCTTAACAGTCATCCAGTTTTTATGAAAATCAATAACTAAATCAACAAGTTTTTGTTTAGGCAGAGAATTTAAATAATAAGGATTTAGGCTTACCTTCTCGTCGAGTTCCTGTGAGAACTCTGGCACATCAGATCTTACCATTAAACACAATTGGGCCGTTTCCTCTTCAGGCTGTTCCTCCACCTCTTCTTCTGATTCAGAATCACCCCATGCAGCTATCATCGCTTTTCGAACATCATTTTTGGAAAACGAAGGCTTGTAGTATTTTTCTTTGTTGTAATCCTTCTTTTCCTTAAATGATTCCTTCCCTTTGGACTTTGTTTTCTCATTTTCCCATTGTGGACATTCTTTGATGAAGTGATCAGTGGAGCCGCACTTGTGACATCCAAATTCCCTTTTGGAACTCGTCAGTTTCTTTCCTGAGTTCCTGAAGGAACTTCGGTTTCTGTTGAAGGCTCTTTTGAATCTTCTAACGAGCATAGCAGTCTCGTCATCTTCTTCAGTATCACTTTCTTCTGCCTTCAATGCTAACCCCTTGTTCTTAGAACCTTCTCCGCTGGTTCCCAGGTGTAATTCATGAGTTAGCAAGGAACCCGCCAATTGTTCAATGTTGAACTTTGTCATGTCCTTTGATTCCATAAGTGCTGTTACTTTAGATCTCCATCTATCGTCTTGTGGTAGACTCCTTAAGATCTTTCTAACCTGTTCATCAATGGGTATTTCTCTTCCAAGGGAAACAAGCTCATTTATGATGTTAGTAAAACGAGTAAGCATATCTTGAATAGATTCCTTAGGCATCATCTCGAACCTTTCATATTTAGAGATCAATAAATCAATTTTAGACCTTTTAACTTCATTAGTACCTTCGTGAGTTATTTGTAGTAAATCCCAAATTTGTTTTGCACTCTTGCACCCCATAATACGATTATGTTCATGGGGTCCAAGACCACAATGAAGCAATTTTATGGCTTTTGCATTAATTTCCATTTTTTCAAAGTCTTCACGTTCATATTCAGAAATTTCCTTAGGGACTACCTCATTATTAGCATTAGTTTTGGTTACCTGATAGTCACCGACTTCCACGACTCTCCATACCTGATAATTTTCGGCTTTGATGTAGATCTCCATGCGATTTTTCCAGTATGCATAAAATTTCCCATTAAACATGGGAGGTCTCTGAGATGAGTACCCTTCTTCCAATTTCTCGCAAGTGTTCATACTGCCCGGATCTCTCGTCAAGGTGTCTTGAACGGTCTGAGTTCCTGCTCTGATACCAATTGTTATTCCTGTAGGAACACTGCAAGAGGGGGGTGAATTGCTGTGTGGAACTTATAGCACAGATTTTCGTCAGAATTGAAAATCTAAAGGAACTTTGAGAAAAGCGAAATGTAAAGAGTCAAATTTCAACGAGAAAAACTTCCTGGCCCACAGAAGAAAAACTCCACTTTTATATAAAGGCCTTGTAAACTATTACAACCCTAATTTCTCTCTGGACCTCGTGAGTTCCTGTAGGAACTTACGATTCTATTCTCTTTCTCTCTTTCTTTTTCTTTCTCTTTCTCACGACTCTTTCTTCTCTGTTCTCTTTAAATTCTCACACACTTCTCTTCTCTTTTCTCTCTATTACAACTCAAAGAATAACTCTAATAAGTACATGCACACAGAAACTGAACTGGAACTCTAATGGAACTTTGACACACACTTAGTATATTTTTCTGAAATTCTCTATGTTTAATGCTCTTGTGTGTTGTAACTTTAATGTCAGAATAACGTGGTTCTTATAGTAGTAATGGATGCAAGTTAAACTTAGCTTGATGAGAAAGTAATCAACCGCCACTTTCCCATGCATGCACAACCATTCCACCACTAACACTCCACTACCTTTTGACTCCTAAATGATAGAACACTAACACCCACTTTGCTGACCAAATTAAATCAGAAATAAATCTACCATGACTCAAGAAAAACGGTTTTTTTTTTAAACAAAAGGCAATATTTATTTATTAAAATCTTTTAACTAAAATAAATAAATAAAATTAGTAGATTTTATAATAAATAAAATCAGAAATAAGACTCAATAAAATAAATAACCGACTTGACCATGACACATTCAAACTAGTTTGTTCAATTTCCTAAAATTAAGGAGACCACTACTCAGCTTAATTCTGAAGGTTTTACTGAGATTAAACTAATTCAAAAGACAGTTAAAGTGATGCTAAATTATAGCTAAGGACGTGGACTACTATAACCAACCTGACAGACATAGTTCCATACCCTAAAGTTCCAGTATGACTGAGTGCATTCACTTACTTACAATTTCCCTAGAATATTATCTCATAACCGGCAGCATAGAACCGGCAGCTTGCGAAGTGAAACCGGCAGCATGTGAAGTAAAACCGGCAGCAGAAACCGGCAGCATATGAAGTCCAAGACCGGCAGCTTTGAAGCCTAAAACCGGCAGTCTTAAAATCCAAGATAGCATCTTCAAGATGGCAGCTTCAAGATGGCAGCCACATCTTCAAAACTGGCAGCCTACTTTAAGGTTCCAAAACCGGCAGTTTGTAGAGGAATACAAGAA
This sequence comes from Salicornia ramosissima, assembly GCA_951394345.1. Lineage (NCBI taxonomy): Eukaryota > Viridiplantae > Streptophyta > Magnoliopsida > Caryophyllales > Amaranthaceae > Salicornia > Salicornia ramosissima. The sequence continues at coordinate 22,611,643 of OX596240.1, read as the reverse complement.
GTCATCCATGCAATCAAAACTACAAAAAGCTTCAAGAAACCTCACTTGACAGCACCATCTTTGATTCATGATTCCAACCTCCACTTGAATCACCATCTTGTTTCTTCAAATGATTGAACCTTCATGCTTGAATCTTCAATGCTTATTTTATCTTCAAGATCTAAAATTCTCCAAGAACTCAAAGACACTTATTAGTAATTAAGTTTGAGGTTTATGTCATCATCAAAACATAAAAGGAATATGTCAACACTGCTGCTCTGCACCACCGACCATGCTGAACAAAACCCTGCTGAACGAAACTGCTCTGGCTGAATGAAGAACCCAAAACCCTAGGTCCTAGCGAAACCACCCTACTGCTGGGCACACTGCACCACCGGACGCTTCTACACCACCAGCCGCTGCTCTGTACCACCGACTGCCTTGCAGCGAACGATTTGGAACGGACCACGCACGGGCGAACGAATTGGTATTCTTTTCTTCTTTTTTTCTTCTGATTTCCGTTCAATATAATTCACTTTTTATTGAGAGGGAATGAAGCTTTTATTAATGCTGAGTGTTTATCATTGCTGTAATAACTTTTCCTTAGGTGTTTTTGGGCTTAATAGCCTTTATTATCTTCTATGCATTTTTTTGTGTATTTGTAGGCCATGGGCCTAGTTGGTATTTTTGTCCTTACGTATTGTAGGGCTCCCTTGCATGAGTAGGGTATTGTAGGACACTATTTAAGAAAATTTGCCTCTGTAATTTCATCCATCCAAAAAATGAGAAAATGGTAGAAATATTGCATCAAATATCCATTGGTGGCTTTGGAAATCTGAATGAACTTTGCTTATTTCACTCATCATGGTATCAGAGCAAGTTTCTCATTCTCTTATCCTTCTTCATTTTATTGTTGGATTGATGTAATTTGAGTGGTTATTTGCCTAATTGTTTTCTAGGGATTAAGATCTTATCTTTTGTTTCTTTGAAAACTTAAACCCTATTACAGTATATACAAAAACAAATCAAATATGACTGAAACTAAAATAGATTCAACCAATCCTCTCTATTTGCACCCTTCAGAGAGTATCACCTCTGTGAGTATTGACAAACTCCAAGGACCCACTGATTATCGTAGTTAGAGACATTCTATGGAAGTAGCTCTTCAAGCAAAACGAAAACTTGGGTTTGTAACAGGTGAAGTAAAACGTGATGCTACTAATAGTGTGAAAGAAGACCATTGGGACACTTGCAATAGTATGATAATATCTTAGATTATGAACTCTTTGAGTGAACCTATAAAAAAGTCTGTGATGTTTGTTCCCACTGCCTCACAAATATGGAAATATTTGGAAAAAAGATATTCAGTGATAAATGGAGCAAGAAATATAAGGTTAACAAGGATTTATTTGATGTAAAACAAAAGGGAAAACTATAAATGAGTTTTACACCCTGATGAGAGGGTTGTCGGAAGAACTAGATTCCTTACACCAACTTCCTGAAATTACTACGGTTACTGAAGAGGTGACCAAATTCTTTGATGCTCTTGATAAACAAAGGGAAGAACTAAGGCTTTTTCAATTTTTTAATGGGTTGGATGAGGTGTATGGGCCTCAACGAAGCCAAATCTTGTTGATGACTCCTTTGTCTAGTGTGGATGTTGCGTGTAGCTATCTGCAGCAACAAGAAGCACAAAACTTAAACCAAAATGTTAGTAAGGAGGATTTTGAAACCATAGCCATGTTGAGCAAGGGGAGTGATCTCACTTGCAGTGCTTGTGGAAAAAAATGGTCATGTGAGAGAAAGATGTTGGACCATAGTTGGGTATCCACCAAAGCACCCTAAAGCTAGAAATCAGCAAAGGCAATCTTTTAAAGGGAAGCAAAAAGAGAACAAATTTGAAGGAAAGAAATGGGGTAAAGGGAAATTTGCTGGAAGTACTCATCTGAAGGCTGAAAAATATGTTAGTCATTCGCAAAGGGGAAGTCAAAGTAGCTCTACTTCATCACACACCCTTACTCCTCAACAAGTTGAACAACTCATAAAAATGATACCTATGCCTTCAAAAGTAGTGTCTGATACAGAGGAGGAGCTTGAAGGATATGCCTCAATGGTGAGCTGTAATTTTGCTGAAATTGGAGAAAACAATTGGATCCTTGATTCTGGAGCCTCGGATCACATGACAGGGGACAAATTAGTGCTGAAAAAATGTGGAGAAATGTGGAAGAAATTCAAGAATTAACCTTCCTAATGGTGAAGCATCAAGTATTTCTGAGGTTGGAAGTGTTGTGCTGAAAAATGGTGAACAACTGAGCGAAGTGCTCCACGTTCCCACTTTTAAGTATAATTTGCTCTCAATAAATAGGCTTGTAAAGGAGAATAATTGCATTGTGAAATTCTTTCCATAATATTTTGTCATTGAAGATGACAAAAGCAAAGAAATTAAAGGAGTTGGAAAATGCAAGCATGGACTTTATTATTTGGTGAATGAACCAATGCACATGCTCCTAAAAAGAGTAAAAGGAGGCCACATGAAAGGGATTGCACAATAGAGAAATGACAAAAAAAATAAAGCTCTAAATGTTGCTACCTTGCCGCAAGTTCCCAATGTGGTCCAAGGGGTAAAACCTTTGGACAAAAGCACCTTATGGCACCAACGGTTGGGCCATGCCCTTATGTCAAAGATAAAGACAATACAAGGCTTGAGTGGTGTCAATGAAAAATCAGAGGAAGTTTGTATCACTTGTCCACTTGCAAAATTTACAAAGCTACCCTATGCCACAAGTCAATCCAGAGCTAAAAAGCCATTCTCAATGATACACTTAGATATTTGGGGTCCTTACAAAGTCTATTCAAGAGGAAAATACAAGTATTTTTTTAACGTGGTAGATGACCACACACGAGTGACTTGGGTGCAACTACTACAATTCAAATCAGATGCTTTCAATGCAATTAAAATGTTTATAGAGATTGCAAAAACACAATATGAAAGGCAAGTAAAAATTATTCGAAGTGATAATGCCTTAGAATTTGGTGACAATCATTGCAACTAGTATTTTGAATCTAAGGGAATCACTCACCAACCATATTGTGTTGAGAGGCCACAACAAAACGGAAGAGTGGAATGGAAGCATCGAAATGTGCTCGAAATGGCACTTGCTTTGCGGTTTTAAGCTGGTCTTCCCTTAGAATTTTAGGGGGAGTGTGTTCTGGTTGCAACCTACATTATTAACCGTCTTCCAACTAGGGGTGTAAATCTGGTCAGAAAACTGTTTTACCGACCCATATTGACCGATACCGAACCCGTTTTGACCGAATTATTTAGTGATTGGTTACCGACCGCCATCGAATCCGAATTATACCGAAACCGTTTTTCGACCGATTCTATACATACTGAAACCGACCGATACCCAACCCGTTTAATACCGAACTTGTTTCCGACCTGTTTTAATTATACCGAAACCGACCACTAATGAACCTGTTTTCAAACCGAATCTGTTTTCGACCTGTAAAAAAATGATTTATGACCGACCGATGTTTTACCGACCGATTTTTGACAGAAACCGTATTGTACCGACTTGTTTTTGACCGACCGTTTTGACTGAACATGTTTTGTTTGTTTACGACTGAACTCATTTTTGACCGAACATTTTGTTTGTTTACGACCGAACCCGTTTTGGACCGAACTTAATTACATGATTTCTCTAAGTTGGAAAATAAATAATAAAAATTAATTAAATTAAAAAACGTTATAATTAAATAAAATTAAAGTTAACATAATTTCTTAAAAATTAAATTAATTTGAATAAAATTAATGTATAAATTATATATATTAATTAAATGACTCAATTAGTTTATTACGTTAACACTTAACAATTTTGTAAAGACAATTTATGAGCTAAGGTAGTACAGTTATATAAATTATAATTTAATCAATTAACCTTAGCTAAGTAATTTTGCAAAGCCTTTTATTCTTAAAGAATTTTTCATGCATTGTTTGTTATAATTGAATATTAATCTAAGGTAATGCTTTAAAATAAAAACAAAAAAATTTAACAATTAAAATTCAATACATGTATATAATAATTTTGTTTATGTCATTAAATAAATAAACTTTATTCATCTCCGATCAAACATTTGTTTTCCTAAGAATGACAACCCCTCTAGGAAGGCTCCTCATCCAAAGAATAAAAACCAATAAGATCATAAGTTTTGTTGTATCCAAACATCTAAAACTAAATTTATTTACACCCATCAAACATCCAAGCAACTAACATCCAAACAACCCTTAAAAGGTTTTTTACAACTTTCTAATATCCATATAAGTGAAATAACTAAACTCAAAAATAGTCTAATACATAAACTAACTTTCTAACATCCAAGTTTCTAACAATAATAGGCAGCCATAGGCAACAACAGTAGTAAGCAGGAGGCAGCAGCAGCAGTAAGCAGGAGGCGGCAGCAGCAGCAACAACATCAGTAGTAGTAAGCAGGAGGCAGCAGCAACAGTAAGCAGGAGGCAACAGGAGTAGCAAAGCAGTTGGGGCAGCAGAAGCAGGGACAGGACCCAGGAGAAGCAGAGCTGGGTGGCAAAACATACATTAATTTTCTAAAAAAAGTGGTAATATATTAAATACAAAAATATACACTAAAAAAATTAAAATGGGCTCTCAGATATGATAATTTGGTAAAAACCAAATTACAAGAGAAAATCTTCATAGAGAACTACACTAACCCGGAAAAAGAAAAGACCAACACAAGGGCAACTTACCAACAAAGGCAGCAACCATAGGGACAACAGAATGCAAGGGCAACTGACCATAAGGCCACTGCCAGCAAGCACCACTGCCGACAAAGGTTGCACCTACTCGACGATAGCTGCCTCTTCTTCTTCACCATCAGCGATTTCTTCTGCAAAAATAGTTAAAATTTCCGCATCATTTTCCTCGAGTTCAAAGCCAAATAGCCAATTTCCCGTTGTCACCAAAATTTCAACATTTTTTGGTAACAATGAAGATCTTAATTTGCTAAGGATCCGACCACCAACACTAAAAGCAGATTCAGATGCAAATGAAGTAATTGGAATGGCTAGAATGTCTCTAGCCATCAATGCAAATATTGGATACGCAGTAGATTGTGCCTTCAATATTCAATAATATCAAAATCATCACAATCAACAACAAGAGACATGCTCAAATATGACTCAACATCACCTCGCGCTGTCCTAGATCTGGAAGTACGTGGAAAATCCTGTTGTAACTTCCGCATCTGGAACGAACAAGGAGGAGCAGAGTTTGAAACAAAATGTGCAACAGGAGCAGATTGATTTTTTTTCATGTAACATTCATATAAAGCAACAAAAGCAGTAAGCACATCACTTGACTTTTGATCGGCAATAGTAGGAACATATAACATAGAATACAAATCAGTGAGATAAGTCAATTTAAAACGTGGATCAAGTATAAAAGCAAAAGAGAGAACCATAGAATGATCGAACCAATATTTATCAAACATTTCCCACATAGGAGCAGCCATCTTTCTCACAGCATCAATAGGATCTTGGTGAGAATCAGTCAAAAGTTTTTCAATAAAAATTATGCAAGATAGAAATAGATTTGCAGTGAGATATTTTGAACCAGAAAATAGCTTAGTAATATCATAGAATGGCTCAAGAAAATCACAAATATTTTGAATTGTATCCCACTCATGGTCAGAAATACAATCAACATCAATATCCCTACTTACAAATGTAAGATATAAATCAATGACATCCTTCACATCAAGGGCCCTACGAATCATTTCATAAGTGGAGTTCCACGTAGTGGAAACATCCAAAACTAAATTACCCTTGGATTCCAAATTTTTATACCTTTTAGCTTTATCAAAACTTGTGAGTCTTATATCACAAGAATCAACATATTTAGCAACTTGACGCAACTTACCCACAGATTCATCAACAAGTTTCAAACCATTTTTAACAATAAGGTTCAAAACATGAGCACAACACCTCATATGAAAGTACTTTCCATCTAAAGGGAGAGGAGATGAGTAGTGCAAATCACGTTTAAGTTTTTCAACCATCCTATTATTAGCGGAAGCATTGTCTAGTGTGATTAAAAAAACTTTTTTGGATATATTCCACTCATTCAACAAACCTTTTACAAACATGAACATAGCTTCACCATCATGGGGTGGGGGAAACCGTCGAAAATTTAATAAAAGCGAATGCAATTTCCAATCATTATCAATAAAATGGGCAGTAAGAGAAAAATAAGAACGTGAAGTGCATGTTGTCCATCCATCACAAGTTAAACATATACGACTCTGACAAGATTGCATAGTGTCAAATACAAGTTGTTTGTACTTTTCATGTTTACCCCTCACACATTTACTAATCATGTATCTAGACACGTCTTTAACATTGGAATTCAAATAACGATGTAATTCTCTAAGTTTAATATGTTCTACCATACTCAAGCAATAACCATGAAATAATATAGCCTCGGCAAACATACGCACATAAGTATCATGATCATACTCAACATTAGCATATTTATTATTTTTAATAAATTCTTTATAACCTGGACATCTCTCAGTATAGCGTTTGAAATTTGTTGTACCGCTTATACCTGGCGCATCTGCCACAAAGTGGCAATGTTTACATTTTGCATGTCGTTGGCCATTGGGCCACGTTAGATCATACTCCTTCCAAACCAATGAAGTATTTTTCTTCTCTCTAACCCTCTTCTCAGAAGGTGTATTAGGACTGTCAGCCATACCTAGAAGGAAAAAAAAAAACAAGGAAATTTAGATATGATTGAAGAGCTAATAATATTAAGAGCTCATACATCATGGCAAACTAAACTATACTCTAAGATGTAATCATGAAAATAAAAACCATTAAATGAACCAAAAAAACTAAACTAGAACAAAAAAAAAAAATTATTTACAAATTTCAGATTCTAGCTTAAAGAATTTGTAATGCAATCACAAATTAATGTATTCGTTAATCATAGTTTTAATAATAATAATAATAATAATAATAATAATAAAGACATAAGTTTAAAAAAATACAAGACTTTATAATAATAATAATAATAATAATAATAATAATAATTTCAAAAAAAACAAAAATTTCACAGAAACTAATTCATATCTTAAATTTATAGAACAAATCTTAAAAATTCATAAATACTATTTCATGCATTAAAAAAATAAAAAAGCAACTTCAGATCTAAAAAAAAAAGAAAACAACAAAATGCAACAAAAGTTCAAAAATTTCACAGAACCTATATAATTCATACACAAAAAAACAGATTTAAACCAAAACAAAACAAATAAACGAATTTAAGTTCATTTTTATATCTGAACTAAAAAATTAAAAAGAATGTGAACTAAAAAAAATCAGAACTAAAATGAACCCAAAAAATCAATCCATACTCTAATATTAAAAAAATGAACTGATTTATGTTTTTATTTTTTAAATAAAAAAAAACCCCAAAAAAATTCACAGAATCAATATAATTCTTACAAAAAAATTATAAAAACTAATTCATATCTTAAATATTTCCTTAAAAATTCATAAATACTATCAAACAATAAAAAATAAATAAAAAAAAAACTATTTCAGATCTAAAAAAACAGAAAAATGCAACAAAAACAGAAGAAACTACTAGAACATGAATCTTGATTTTTTAGGGCAACAAAAATTAAAAAATTCATAAACAACACTTAAACAGTAAAATACATACCTTGTTCGGGGGAAAGAGAACACGAAATATAGGACTGAAAAAAACGCAACAATAATCAAGTCAGATCTAAAACAAAAACAAAACATTCATCACAAAAAAAAAAAATCATATAAAAATTCACAGATCTTGAAAAATTAATAAAAACGAATTTAAGGCATAGATAAATAGGAATTATAACAAAAAAAAAGTACCTTAAATCAAACACTTAAATCTTTCCACAGTTCCACCTAATATATATAAAAAATCTAGTCAGAATATCACAAAAAATCGAATTGTTAAAACCCTAAACAAGATCTACGAATCTTACCTTAGCTAGAACACTTTGAGAGCTTGAAGATGAGTAAAACATGAAGATGAAATTAATATATATAATGAGATAGAGATGGTGATTTACTCACAACGGCCATAAACGGCTAGTTCCATCAACGGACTTTTTTTTTGGGAAATCACAGAAGCAGAGAGCGTGAGAGAGAGAGGAAAATGAAGAGAGAGAAAATTGAAGAGAGATAGAAGTTGAGGAGGGGGACGGCGCAAATGGAAGGCAGGAAATAGGAATGGGTTTATGAGAGTGTTTTTAGGGTTTTAACTTCTATATCAATGCTTGAAATCATCCCATTTTGTAATGAATGGTTGTGATTAAAGATGATGTGTTTTTTTTCCAAAAGTGTGTATCAATCCGTGTGATCTTTTTTTTCCAAAAAAAAAATTATCTCAATTCTCATATTATCAATTGTTCAGATTAAGGGCTTGTTTACTTCAGTTCAGTTCAGTTCAGTTAATCTCTATTCAGTTCAGTTCAGTTAATCTCTATTTAGTTCAATTAATACACTTCTGTTCAGTTCAGTTCAGTTCAGTTCAGTTTAGATCAGTTCAGCTAATGTAAACGAGCCCTAATTCTTGATGATTATGGGTGCGTTATCGTCATCTTATCAAGTGTGATCTGATCTGATCTTATAAAATCTTATATAAGGTCTTATAAGATCTGATCTGATCTGATTTGATCGGATCTTATAAGATCTTATATAAGATGAGGAGAACACACTCATATCAATGGTTAATATTTTAAATTTTACGATAATATATATATATATATATATATATATTTATATACGAAAAATATATTTTTTGCCTTATATATCGATATCAGTAAATAAGAATATAAGATAAACGAAAAATTTGGGTTGTCTCAGGTCATGTAAAATTTGGGTCAATAATATCATGTGAATTCAAATTTTTTTTCCCGATTGAGTCACTTTTGCCACCTCTACAGGACTACTGCTCTATTTTATTTGACTGTCATATTTTGATCATTATTTTTGCACATCCGTATAGACATATAGTAAATTTTAATTTGCTTTTGAAGGGGTTAAATTTTAATACATAATTAAATTTTTATTTATACACAGTAATATAGATTTATATTCAATGGCTTTTTATTTATCATTATCGTTGTTGTTACTGCTATTGTTATGTTTAAGTTATTCAATTTATATCAATCATCACCATCATCGTCGTTAGCATCATCAATTCAGTGTTGTTGCTAATTGTTATCAATATTGTTGTGATCTTTGTTATCGTTAATTCATTACCATCAATCATTGTCTTAATCGTCATCATAAGCTCATAGACACCTATTATTATCGTCATAACCCATCACCATCATCGTCATCCATGACCATCTATCATATTGGTCATCTACATCCAGCATCGTAATTATGCAACATCATTCATTGATATCATCATCACACCCATGAATACATGATCATTATCATCCATCTTAACCTATTATCAACGTCATCATCACCATTCATCACCATACATAATTGATGTCATCCTAATTCATCAATCACCATTATCCACCATCATTATGATCGTCAATGTTATTACCATATATCATCATTATTATTGATCGATTGATTATTAATGTCATTAACTCATCTCCATTGTCATTATTATCTATTGTTGTTATATATATATGTTTCTTTTATCATGATGATGACAGTGATAAATCCCATCCTCATGGCCATTGAAATCCTAATGATATATATTGCTATTATTGTTATGATTATTATCATTGTAGCCATCGCACTCATCATAAATTGACATGGTTCATTGATATTATTCTTTGATGTCCATATACGAAGTATAATATTTATATTTATCACTTATTAGTGTCGTTGTTATTCTCATATATTTTGTTAAAATGTTGCTATAAAGTGTAGGGGTGAAAGTCCGGTGTACGGTTTGGATTATTGGCAAAATCAAATCCGAACCATAATAATTTGGTTTTGTAATTTTCGATTCAAATCCAGACAAAAAAAAATTCAATCCAAACCGAACCGATCTAATTCCACCGGTTTTAGTATTTGTAATCCAATCCGATCCAAACTTTTGAGACTATTCAGTTGGTAATTCGATTTTCGGTTTTTGGTTTTTAAAAGGCGAAAACCGAATCCAATCTGAAATCCAAATTTCTTAAAATTTTCAATCCAATCCAAAATTATAATTCGTTGCGGTTTAGTTTGGTTTTCGATTTTTATCCGAATTACTTTCACCCTTACTATAAACTCAAATAAAATATAACCCGATCTTAATTGGCTTGACTAGTCTAGCGTAAAATAGCCGATTATGACCTGCATGCCCCCGACCGATTTTGACATGCATACCGATTTTGACCGACCATTTATGACCCGTATACCGTTTACGACCTGCAAAATACCGTTTTTGACCGACCAAATGTGACCTATTACCGACAAACGACCGAGCCGATATGTACCGGATTGAAACCGACTGACACCTGTTTTAGAAAATAACGAATTCGTCCGGATACCAAATAAGACCGACCGATACCGAAAGTGCTCATATAACCTGTTTTTTACCGACCGTTTTTGACCGAACCCGTTTTTGACCGACCTATTTTCGACCGTTTAACCTGTTTTTACACCCCTACATCCAACCCCCGTGTTCAAAGGTATATCACCTTTTGAGTGTCAACATGACACTCTGCCAGATTATAATAGAATGAAGACTTTTGGGTGCCTTGTGATGTCAAGCAATCCTGAATGTGGGGCAAATAAATTCCGAGAAAGAGGTGTTCCATGTATTTTTTTGGGGTATTCCTTAACCCAAAAAGGATACAAACTTCAAAGCTTAATCACAGGTAAAAGCTTAGTGTCTCTTGATGTTCGTTTTGATGAACATATTTTTCCATATAAAATTTTTCATTCTCCAAATTCCAACTCCACTCTTCATACCTCAGGTGATTCATGTGCAATTGATGATAATGATAATGCAATTGGTATTGACAATCTCGTGGGTAATGATCAAGTGTGCATTGAAGAAGGAGCACAATCTCATGTGATTGATAATAAGCATGAAAATACAATGGACCTTCCAGTGAGAAGATCAATGCGTGACACACGTGCTCCAGCATGGCATAATGACTATCAAATGAGTCATATGTGTCTTTATGAGGGGATGACACCTAAAGTAGCTCACCATGTGATTGATGCTTCTGTTAGCAATGAATATCATTGCTTTATATATGACTCATGCTATGCAAGAAAAAGAACCTGCCACTTTCTTTGAAGCAACACAACACCAATCTTGGATAAATGCAATGAATGAGGAACTTGAAGCTTTGGAGAAAAATGAGACTTGGATAGTTACAGCTCTCCCTCAAGAAAAGAGAGCGATTGGCTCAAAATGGGTGTATAGACTAAAATACAACCCAGATGGTACAATCGAGCGTTGTAAGGCTCGATTATTTGTGATGGGTAACCGTCAAAAGTTTGGGGTGGACTATGTTGAAACGTTCGCTCCGGTTGCAAAACTTGTAACAATGCGAACTTTATTGGTTGTGGCTGCTGTAAAGGGTTGGGATGTCCACCAAATGGACGTTAAAAATGCTTTCCTCCATGGAGACTTAGAGGAATGTGTATATATGAAGCTTCCACCGGGATACACTCATTATGGGAAACGACTTGTGCTAAGTGGAGAAGGGGAGAAAATAACCTCTTCTAATCCCAATGGAGACAAAGTTTGCAAACTTCTCCAATCTATCGATAGGCTCAAACAAGCTCCACGACAATGGTTGATCGGGGCTTAGGGGTCGTTAGTTCCTAATCCGGTCAAAAATAATACCCTAGGCTAACTGTAACGACCCGACTTTTAGACATGTCGATTTACGAAGGGAAATCAACAAACGGATCATTACCATCTTAAAATAAACTGTAAATCAGATTATTCGAATAAATGGATTATCTTTTATTTAAATAAACAACTAATATCCAAAATATCTCAATATCCGTCATTACATAAGTTAACTTAAAACTGTCCCAACATGCTGGGATCATAAAATAAACTAAATAAATGTCTTAGAACTATAAGAAGCGTCTAAATAATCTAAGTAACTAAGGTTTACTAAGGATAAATCCTCAGCCACTCAAGCCCATCCACGAAAGCCCGTCAATCAGCCGCATCACCTTCACCTGAAACTGAGGGGGGGGGTCCACCGTCAGTGGCGAGTAACTAGGCTGTCCCATTTAATCGAGGGACCACCAAACACATAATATCATAGGAAAGCACATAAAAACCGTACAGAATCTAATACATGCTTTACATTCATTCATACAAGATACGTATAAAAAAATACGTACAAACATACGTATACGTATACGTACAGAATACGTATAAAATACCTGCAGGAATACAGTTAGAATACGTAATGTCTACGTATAATGTACGTACAATCAGCCCTGCATTATACGGTTAGAAATACGTACAAAAATACACTCATCATTCATATACATACATACTCATACATTTATACTTTCATACATACAAATTACAGAATTATACAGCGGAAGTCTTATATCATTCATATACTTATGCTTATAGTATAATACAATCATAACCCTAATTCTCCCAATATTCATTAGACCATAGTCCATATCTTATCTTATATCATATATCATTAATATATATCATATCCCATAACTTCATTAACTTATATTGTAACCTATCATATATTATATCTTAATGTTTCATAGTCTTATCTTATCATATTCATTTCATAACCTTTAATATCCTTCATTTCGAATTCATATCATAACTTTCATTTCATATCATAATCATAACCTTTATTTCATTTCATATCATATCATAATCATTCGTGTCAAATCATATCATTCGTTGGACCGGTCACTATAACTCGTTGTGGATCCCGTGTGCACCACAACTTTCCTAGAACATGCCGGGATGAGCTCGTGTACTCAACCCGTAGTGGATCCCGTGTGCACCACTAAGCCTAAGCTATGGCCATAACCCCTAATAGCAGCTCGTGTACTACTACTAGACGACTACATATCCTAAGACCCAGAACTGCTCGGGGGAGCTCGTGTGCTCGTCCCAATTGAGCAGTGGCCTCGACTTAACCCAGTCTGACTACTCGGGTCATCAGGTGGGCGTCCTTATTGTATCTTATATCTTCATTTAATCATATCATATCATATATTGGGAAATACTAGGTGACCGTAATAGGAAATGAAATGTTCGGAGTCCCAGGAAAGAGAGGTGCGGCACGTATATTGGCCACCTTAAATACCAAGTCTTTCCTAGCCAGAGACCGAAACATAACATGTATAGCTATTACTCTGTTTCCTTTCTTATCCCTAGTAATATCTTATGTAACTTCGAACCTTATCACATACTATCCTCAATATCCTATCATAACTTATAACTTATCCCTACGGATACTAATCTTAATAATGTTACTAATAATATTAATATTAATTATAACAATATATCCGAAATTTTTATATTATAGGTACTAATATTATTCGAACCCTATTAACAATAGTAATGTCTTTTATCCCTTCACTTCGCAACTTATCCCTGATAATTATTTTATCCGTAACTTTTATTATTAGTTATTCCCTAAATTAATAATAATTCAAAATTAACCAAATTTGACTAATTCAAATAATTCCACACGCCCATTTCCAATTTTAATCAATAATTAATTAAATTCTTAAATTATTTTAATTACTTAATTAATTACTAAAATTACCAAAATTATAATAAAAATTCCATTTTTCTTAATTCTTCTTCCATTCGACATTTTCATATAACTTAACCAAGATTATTCAATTAATTTCTATAAATCCAATCATCAAGAATTAAATAATTTTAACTAATCAATAAACATAAAAATCATATTTTTTATCATCAATTACCAAGATTAAATTAAAAGAACAAAATTAAACAACATGCTTAATATTCGAAAATCACACGGCATTCATACATGATCTCAAGAACAATTTATACATTCAAGAATTAAAATTTATCATAATACAATTAAAGAATTAAATTAAAGATTACATAATTGATTCAATAAGATCAAGATTAATCATAAAAATAACATTTTTAATCTTTCTTTAAATTTTATTTCACTCGACATTTCAAAGAAAAATAACAAGATTAATTTTGTTTCAAGATTTAATTTATACTAATTAAATTAGTCATGATCATGCTTTAAAACTTAAAGAACAATCATCATATCATATTGTATCACTCGAAAAATTCAAGGTTAAATCAAGAACATTATTCATCAATTTCATGCAAAATTTCGAATCAACATAGTTATCATGGATTAAATTATGCAAATTTTTTTTAATTAATAAAACAAACAAGATTCATACATAGAATCATGAAAACTCATGAAATTAATCAAGAAATCATCATCATACTACTCGAAATATACATATGAAAAACAATATTAAATTCCTACAATTTTCATGATATAATTCCTAATTACTATATGTTTTTCTACCCATTAATTAAATAAGAGAGCATAGTTACCTTGATTCGCTTAAAATTCCAAGAACAAATCACTTTTTTTTTTTTTTTGAAGGACACTCACGGCACACCCACAAGAGAGGAAGAGAGAAAAGAATATATTTTTTTTAGGGTTTTTGTGAACAATTGCAATTAGGAACCAATTTGTAATTACTAGGTCTTATTTAAAGAAAAGAAGTAAAATAAACCCTAATGGTTGTTGATGGGGGCCGTGTATATGGGGAAGAATAGGGGGATGTTTGTTAAGTTGATCAACAAACTTTGAATGGGTTAGAAAATAATTAAATTAAAATATGTAATTTAATTAATTTAATTTAATTAACCAAATTAATTAAATAAAACAAAACATATACTTGGCCCATTGATAAGAGAACCGGCCAAGCTTAAGAAAGAAAGAAGAAAAAAGAAAATTGGGTCTTTGGCCCAATTTGAAGGAAAAGTTTGGACTAAAAGATGCAAACAGTACAATTTAACCGGCCTAATTGGACTCAGAATTAATACATAACGTTAATAACCGCGAAATTTTCTGGCCCAAAATTTCGGGTTATTACACTAACCTAACGAATAGTATAGGAAAGTAAGGGGTGGAACCACAAGAAACTAGCGGATTACTTTGTAATACCCCGAAAATTTGGGATATTTTAAATTTTTAATTATTGATTAAATGTATAATCAATTGACTATTTAATTGATTATTATTTAATTAATTGTTATTTTTAATACTTTTTGAGCCTAGCCCTCATCTTTTTATTTTGTTTTGGCCAAAACCGAGCCCAATTATTTTCTTTAATTTTGTTTTGCGCAGTCCATCCTTTTATTCATTTTCTTTTCTCCTAAATATTTTATTTAGTTCCAAGTCCAAAAGGCCCATTATTTTGGACTATTTTTATTTTTAATCTAATCTTTTTCCTTAAATTGGGCCAAAGACCCAATTTTCTCTTCCTTAATCCTCTTGGCCGGTTTTCCCATTTAGTATTGGGCCAATTTTTATTTTTATTTTTCTTTCAATTTATGTAAATACTTTTAATTAATTTAATTAATTTATCTATTTTTTTTTAACAAAAATAAACCTAGATCTATTCTTAGCCCATTCAAAGGATGTTGTCAAACCCTAACCAAATCCCCCTAATTTTCCTCTAAACTCACGGCTAGCCTAACAATAAAATTAGGGTTGTTGTTTTTTTTATTTTTCTTTCCTCTCTTTTCTATAAATAGGATCCAAACCTTCACTTGGTTCCTATTTTGTTTTATACACTTTGAACCCTAAAGAAATTATTTTTCTCCCCTTCTTTCCTCTCAAAAAAGTCGAACTGCTTGAGAAAAATTCATCAATAGTGAATTTTTCGTGCCTTGGAAATTTTAGCGATTTAAGGTAACTATGCTCTCCTCTTTAATCTATGGGTAGAAAAACACATAGTTAATTAGGAATCATATCATGAAAATTGTAGGAAATTTAATATTGTTTTACTTTGATATGTCGAGCATGAAGCATGAATTTCTTGATTGATTTTTATGTATTTTCTTGATTTTATGTATGATCTTTTATGAATTTATTTACCAATCAAATCTTGTTATTTCTTGATGAATTTTTCATGGTATCTTGTTTACTGTTTGATTATTAACCATGATTTATTTCGTGGCAAAATTCGTCCGTTTATTATTTATAAAAATTTAATCTTTCAAACCGGTAAAACTGTCCAGAATAGGTTTACGAATTTATTAGTGTACTTAATCAAATCTAATGGCTACGAAATTTTAGGTGGAAGTCATTAATACTGTTTTAAAGCTTCTGTAATTGTTTCGTAATTTTTAAAGATCGTTTTCTATGGCAGAAAATTCTGACACCGAATTCAGCCTAATCTGACTGGTTAGTATAAAATCACTTAAAAATAGTAAAAGGTGTTATTTTTAAACGAAATTTATGCACATTAAACCTTTAACCCATATTTAACTTCCATTAAAATTTCCAGACTATTCAAGACCTTTAGATGGTTGATCTTAATTTAATCCTTTAAAATCAGATTGTGTAAATTAGTGTAATTTAAATTGTTATATAAGTTTATATGATTAAAAGATGATTATTGTACTTGATTAAATTAAAGCATGAATTTTGGGTTATATATATATATAATTCGAGTAGATTGAATAAACAAAAATAAGATTTTTATCATGTTTTAGTTAATTTTGACTTATAATCTTTTAGAGATTTAAAAATCTGATTTTTATCTTGCTATTGAATTATTTTGCTGATTGTTATGATTATGGCATGATTTATTTGCTTAAATTAAATTGGTATGATCAAAGGTTGTTAATTATATTTATTTAATTATTATACAAATATTCGGTATTTTCATGAGAACTGTCGAGTGCCTTCAATTTTAGAAGCATGGAATTTGTATCTTGTTTTTATGTATTTTAGATGATTAATTATAATTAATTTAATTAGTGGAATAAAAATGTAATTTTTGGTTACTATTTTTCCTTGAATGTCGAGTGAGATAGTTAGAGGATTAGAATCTTTGACCATGATTTTAGGTAAGGGTTGTTACTAGTTTGAATAATTATTTTTTTTATTTAGATAATTAAACTATTTAGTGATTATATTTATTTAATTTGGATTAATAATATTTAGGTGTAACACTAATTTGTCGAATGGAGAAAAATAAGGAAAAATATAATTTTTATCATATTTTGGTATTTTGGCAATTAAATTGATTAATTAAATTAATTTAGGAAGATAATTAATTATTTTTATTACTACTAAAATGCCGTGTAAAAGGAGAAGAAATAGTCAATAATAACTAAATTTGACTTATTATTAATTTAGGAATATTTAATAATAAAAGTACTGGATAAGATAATTTTTAGGAATAAGTTGTAAAGTGTAGGGCAAAAGGGATATTATTATTATTATGGTTAAATGGGCCGAAAATAATATAATATTATTAATGTAAATATTTTCGGATATTTATTATAGATAGTATATGATAGGATATTTAGATTAGTATAAGATAAGGTATAAGGTTTGAATTGCATAAGATATTACTAGGGATAAGAAAGGAAACAGAGTAATAGCTATACATGTTATGTTTCGGTCTCTAGCTAGGAAAGACTTGGTATTTAAGATGGCCAATATACGTGTCGCACCTCTCTTTCCTGGGACTCCGAACATTTCATTTCCTATTACGGTCACCTAGTATTTCCCAATATATGATATGAAATAATTAAATGAAGATATAAGACACAATATGGACTCCCACCTAATGACTCGAGTAGTTAGACTGGGTTAAGTCGAGGCCACTGCTCAATTGGGACGAGCACACGAGCTCCCCCGAGCAGTTTTGGGTCTTAGGATATGTAGTCGTCTAGTAGTGGTACACGAGCCACTATTAGGAGTTATGGCCATAGCTTAGGCTTAGTGGTGAAACACGAGATCCGCTACGGTTTGAGTACACGAGCTCACCCCGGCATGTTCTAGGAAAGTTGTGGTGAAACACGAGATCCACAACGAGTTATAGTGACCGGTCCGCCAAAGATGAAAAAGATGATATGATATGAATCGATACGATTATGATATGATATGAAATGAAAATTAAGATATGATAATAAATGAAAGGTACGATATGTCATGAATAGAATATGATAAGATAAGAATATGAATCGATAAGGTATAATATATGATAGGTTACAATATAAGTTAAGTATATAATATGAGTTATAACATAAGATACGATGATATGATAAGGGGTATAATATAAGATGTAGGTTATGATTTGATAAATATGTGTATTAAAATGATTTAAGTCTTCCGTTGTGTATCTGTGTACGTATGTATTTGAAAAGCATGTATGTATGAATGTATGGGTATGTATGTATGCGAGTAAGAATGCATGTATGTACGAATGTTGAGTGTATATTTGTACGTATTTCTAACCGTATGTGCAGGGTTGATTGTACGTACATTATACGTAGATTATACGTATTGTAACCGTATTTCTGCAGGTATATTTATACGTATTTTGTACGTATCCGTATACGTAGTTTGTACGTATTTTTATACGTAATTTGTAATGAATGAAGTATAGCATATATTAGATTCTCTTATGGTTTTTATGATCTTTTCTATGCTATTATGTGTTTGGTGGTCCCTCGATTAAACGGGACAGCCTAGTTACTCGCCACTGACGGTGGACCCCCCCTCAGTTTCAGGTGACGATGCAGCAGCGTAGAGCGGGCTTCGTTGGATGGGCTTGAGTAGTTTAGTTATTTTCTTTGAGTTTTTAGATTATCCAGAACAGTTTGAGACATTAATTTAGTTTTGATTATAATCCCAGCCTGTTGGAAAGACATTTATTTCATTTATGTAACTTTTAGGCTAGATGCCTTTGACTTTGGATTTTCAGATTACTTATATATAATAAAAGATGATTTATTTTTAGTGCTTGATTTACTTTTAGAGTTTAATCTGGTTAAGTAATGATCCGAGTGTCGATTCCCTTCGTCAATCGACAAGTCGAAAAGTCGGGTCGTTACAACTTAGTCAAGTTATTGAGTGAAAAGGGGGTTTTTAATAAAGAGGAAAGGTGACTAAAATACTTTAACAAATTAAATCTAATGCAAATAAATTAAATTAAAATGGAGTAAAATCAACGATTAAAGGCACTAGGGAAAGGGGGAAAACGTGATATTCCAAAAATCAAGCACGGAGCAACGACATAGCAAGTATAAAATCATTTGTTTCAAGCAAGGAGATTAGTTTACGCAAGAGGGCTTAGATTTCTCAGCCAACCCACTCACACAACATCTCAACCTAGACCAAACCAAACACCATGGATCGAATCGCTCGGTAGACTAGATCTCTCATTCTCTACCTCGCTCACAACCCGGTTCGAATTACTCTAGACCATTCCTAACATGTTGTCTCTAACCACATGCTTAGATTTCTCAACCACACTTGGTTAGTCCAAGATTCTGTCCTAGAAGTTGGCCAAACTCCTAATCTAGCATTTCAATCCATGTTAGAAAACAAGCATCAACAAATTATTTCATACCAAACTAACAATTACTCCATGTTCAATAATCAAAATACCATCATTTTCCCCCTCCCCTAGCTAGAAATCTAGCCTAGGAGAGGGATGTTCATACTAACAAAAGCCATAAATAGACCAAACATGATAGAAGAAGTAGAGAAACTAATAAACATGGAAAATAACAACTAGACTTGCAAATACTACTTCAAAGATTTAAACTTAAAATCACAAACACAATGAACAAGAGGTTATAGCTAATGACAAGTAATAGCTCAACAAATAATATAATAACATACAAATGATGAACAAATAACAAAGAAAGAAAGATAAGAAATGTTACCAAACTAGAAGATTGAATAAATGGATTGATTGTAAATGAAGAAGAAATTGTTGATGATTACAAGCTAGAACTATTAAAACTCTTGTGTTTCTCTCTCTAAAAATACTGAAAATAATGCTAAGTATCTTGATATTTTCGTCATCTTCAAACCTAGAAAAGTTGGGGTATTTATATATTACATGAAAGAGAAGGGGAATCTTCGGAATAAATGAGCCGCTGCAGGTGGGAGCGGACGCTCTGAGGGTTGAGAGCGGACGCTCCACTAATACGACAAATGGACGTGATGAGGCTGGGCAAGGGGAGCGGACGCTCCAAGGTTTGGAGCGGACGCTCCATGCATGGGCGAGCGGACGCTCCATGGGTTGGAGCGGACGCTCTGGCACCTCCCAGTAGCTAATGCCTTCTGATCATGGGCCGAGCGTCCGCTCTAAATTAGAGAGCGTCCGCTCTGACATGTCAGAGCGGCCGCTCTCATATTTAGAGCGTCCGCTCTGAGAAGACTACGCAAAGAGCTGATCTTGTAAGGCTCATAACTTTTGATGTAGATATCTGATTGGAGCGTGTAATATACCATTGGAAAGCTCTTGAACTCTAGTTTCCAACAAAATAGGCCCCGCATCCAAAAGATTTCCAGAAAATAGTTTATGCCCAAAATAGTGGAGGGTGGTCAAAACCGGGTTCGACCCATCTTTCTCCTCTTCTTTTACACCCAATGCTTCCATACTTGATTTTTCCTTCCATGACTCACCCGGTTTTAGAGTCGTTTTCTTGCTTGTACTTGGATCATGGGTCCTTGGATGCTCTTGTTTCTTTCCTTGGCTTCCTAGGCCATCATAGAATGTTCATGTCCTTTGAGGGTAATTAAGCATTGTTTTGAGGTCTTAGCTTTGTGTCATGCTTCTCGAATCTTCCCGGGACCTCTTACGATCCTTGTCGGCTATCGAGAATCATTCGGTAACACGCAAAACACCTGCATGAAAGAATGCATGGCATAAGCAACACAAAAATGCTCAATTATTATAAAAAAAAAAAACAAGAAAACACATTATTCAACAAAAACACAACATAAACATAAACTAAGCTAAAAAAAAGCCTATAACTAAGCCTAAAAAGCATTGAAAACGAACTAAAAGAGCCGGGAAAGTCGGTCCAAAAAGGGCCTGATCAATGGTTTGCAAAACTAAGTGAATCTCTAAAAATGAATGGGTATGTGCAATCTAAATCCGATTATTCTCTTTTCACCAAATGTGTTTCTAATGGATTTGTTGCAATTTTGGCATATGTTGATGACCTGTTAATCACCGGAAGTAATGAATGCATGATTAACAATGCTAAAAATCACTTGAGCAACTCTTTTAGTATGAAGGATATAGGCCAATTAAGGTTCTTTTTGGGTATTGAGGTGGACCGCACCAAACATGACATATTCTTGAGTCAACAAAAATATGTTGGAGATTTATTAAAGCGATATGGAATGGAAGGTAAGAAGCCTCTGAAGCTTCCTATGGACTGCCATGCAAAGCTCCAAGTCAATGAAGGAGAGTTGATGCCTCATCCTTCTTCATATCAACAACTTGTGGGTAAGTTAATTTATTTAACCATTACCCGCCCTGATATTTCTTATACTGTTCATGTGTTGAGTCAATTTATGCACTCTCCAAAAAATATACATATGCAAGCTGCAAGGCGTGTCCTTCGATATCTCTTGGGCAGCCGTGAGCAGGGTATTTTCGTAGCCTCTAATTCCAGTGCTCATTGAGAGCGTATTGTGATAGTGATTGGACGGGTTGTCCTAACACTCGTCGGTCAACTTCGGGGTTTTGCCTTCTTCTTGGTGACCCGCCACTCTCTTGGAAAGCCAAACGCCAATCTGTGGTGGCAAGGTCGACGGCCGAAGCGGAATATCGGTCAATGGCATATATATTTTGTGAAGTGATGTGGGTGAAACAACTTCTCAAGGATTTGGGTCTTCCTACTACACAAAAGGTACCAATTTTATGTGATAATCAAGCTGCTCTTTCTATTGCCACTAATCCCGTGCATCATGAAAAAACTAAACACGTTGAAATTGACTGTCATTTTATCCGTGACAAGGCTCAAGAAGGTTTCATCTCACCTTCCTATGTTCCCTCTAACCATCAAGTGGCTGACATCTTCACTAAAGTGTTTCCTACTAATCAACATCAACGTATCATGAATAAGTTGGGACTTCGGTCTGGTACCTCTCTCCCAACTTGAGGGGGAGTATTGAGAGGGAATGAAGCTTTTATTAATGTTGAGTGTTTATCAATGCTGTAATAAGTTTTCCTTAGGTGTTTTTGGGCTTAATAGCCTTTATTAGCTTCTATGCATTTTTTATGTATTTCTTGGCCATGGGCCCTGTTGGTATTTTTGTCCTTACGTATTGTAGGGCTCCCTTGCATGAGTAGGGTACTGTAGTACACTATTTAAGAAAAGTTGCCTCTGTAATTTCATCCATCCAAAAAAATGAGAAAATGGTAGAAATATTGCATCAAATATCCGTTGGTGGCTTTGGAAATCTGAATTAACTTTGCTTATTTCATTCATCACTTTTATATGTTTTTTGGGGTTTAAGTTTTCAGATCAGTTGCTTGGATTTTAAGGGTTTGTTTCTTGCTGAATTTTCGTTCAATTCGCTCAACTTTGTGAATTTTGCTGATGATTTGCGGGGTGTAGGGTGTTAGTCTTCGTTGGATTTTGATTTACAAGACCTTTTATGATTATTTTTATCGCTATTTACAGAAATCGATCGTATACTTTCTCCATTCCCCCTTCTATTTATTTTCAAAAAATTTTGAGGCAAAATCATGCATCAATGGACATATCTAATGTACAAGGAATATGACTTTATATTTTGAATTTTACCTTACTTATATAATGCCTAATGGTGCTTTTTTTCACATCCTTTTGCCTTCACATTGTAGGATATGAAAAACAATTTTTCAAAAGGACGAATGAAAAACGGGCTACTGAGCGAGAAGCTTATGTATGGTCTGTATCAGACATGTAAAGAAGGGGTACTGTTGTAGAGGACACTGTATTGTTATGTGGAAGAACTGATGCAAAAGAGTTGCATTTTCTTAGCTCTTTGGTACTGGAAACTCCTGCTAGACAGATGTTGATTGGGTAAGAAGTGTTTACTACTTCATGCACTAATTTTTTTTCCAGTGTGATTTATTTTGAAGCAATTTTCTACAGCCTATGTGTAACGACCCAGATTTATCGGTATTTCTGTCACCGATTTATTTGTTATTTATGTGATTTATTGTATGGTCCAAAATTTATTTTTGGACTATTTATTTTATTTTATGTGAATAATTTCGATTGAATTCGATTTATTTTATTTTTGGTTGATTATTATTTATTTTATTAATATTTTATTATTATTTATTTTATTATTACTTAATTTTCTAATTAGTTATTTAATATTTTTGGGCCAAAATCGATTTAAGCATGATTAGTCACGCATGAGTGCAATTAGCCCAATTATTTATCGGAAGCCCAATTTGGCCCATTTTCCAAGCCCATAGACAGCCCCCTTGTTATATGGCAAGTTTTGCCACTTGCTTCATGTTCACACCTTAACCACCTCTATAAATATAAGGGTTGGTAAGGCTTTTGAACCCATTTGCCATCATTTGCATCCTTGCTCATCACTTAGCCATAATTAAAAAGCCAAACACTCTCCCTTGCCATATAGTCACACGCCATTTTTGATGATTGAACACCCAACCATGTTCATCATCCAAACTCTTCCAAAACTTAAAGATTTAATTACTATTGATCTTTAAGTGAATTTTAACACAATAATCTCTTTAGTTTCCAATCAAGATTTCTAGTTCAGGTTTGGATTTTTGGGGTTGTTCGTTTGGGTTGAGTTCGTGTAGAAGGGCCATGTGGTTCGTGTGTGGTGCCGTGTTGAAAACCGTGGTTCGTGGTGGTGGTTCGTGCAATCGTGGTGGTGGTTCGTGCAGGCTGTGGTGGTGGTTCGTGCAAGCCGTGCCAAGACCGTGCCGTGTGGGAGCCGTGGGTGCACCGTGTTGCTAGGGCCATGTGGATTAGTTTCCGGGCAGCAAGTTTTTGGTGTTTAATTGCTTGTTCATCAATAAGGTAACATGCTATCCATATCCTAATAGGCATACCATGATTCATAGGTTAGAATAAGTGATTAGATTATGAATGGTTTCTTGAATGAGTTCTTGAATCATGATCGAGTTCTTGATTGAGTTCTTCAATCTTGATCGAGTTCTTTATAAGTTCTTTATGAGTCTTGTTAAGTTCTTTATGAGTTCTTGGTCGAGTCTTGAAAGTTAAAGATAATTAAAGAAAAGATAAAGAAAGTTAAAGAATGGAATTTGAGGTCCTAAGATTGGTTGATTTACATGTTATTCTTAAGTCAACGCGTAAGATGCAACTTAAGATTAACTAAGAATGTAAATTAAAGTTAAAGTTTTGCTTGATTTTGCTACTAGATGCCTAAGACTTAGAGTAAGATTCTAAGGATTGGGTTAAGACGTTGCCCCTATTCTATCCGCGGTATTGGGATAGTTGGTGGTCTTACTATATCATCTTTGGATATGGATTTCCCGTAAGATGGGTTTCATGGGGTTGGGAGTACGATTCTCAATCCTGGCATAGTAGAAAGTTCGATCGCGTAAGATGCGTTTGTACGTGCATAGTCCAGTCTAGTATGTGAATGATTGTGCCAAAGTTTAAAGATATGTTAATTGTTGGTTAAAGTTAGTCGAGTCAAGCATGATTACTTGTTATGATTCGTATGTTTGTATGTTCGATTTGATTGCTTGTTTTATGCTATGTTCATGTGTATCCCCGTTAGGGTGGGACAATTATGTTACTCGCCACTAGCGGTGGACTGTTGTTTATTTTTCAGGTAATTCTGATGATGAGGTTCTTGCTTAGTTTTGGGTTGGGCGAGTGCCGATGTTTTTTAGTTTTTGCGTTGTTGTTTTACGATTTCTAGTATTAGACTATAGTAGTGGTACTTGTGTAATTTTCTAACTCTGACATTTACTTGGAGTTTATATTGTTAGTAGTAGTAATAATGACATTTGGGTTTAGATATGTACAATCTTGTGGGTGTTGTACTTTCGGATTTAGTATATATTCTATTTGAGGTTTTGTTTTAATTTTTAAGTATGATAGTATGTTAGAACTGACTATTCGACTCGTCGGTTTCTTCCGCGCCGGTTTAAGAGAGTCGGGTCGTCACAGTTGGTATCAGAGCCGAATAGGTTTTAAGTGAAGATTTAGGATTTGAGTAAACCCGGGAGTTGAGAGCTTTATCTTTCCCGAGTGATGAACCCAAATTAAGTTTAAGTATAAGGGAAAAGAGTTCGGGTAGAAAAACCGGGATAAGATCTTTTTCTATTCTTTTCTCTTTTGATTTTGTGTACTTGACTGTGGTGGGGATGTATGACTGACACTGTTATTTGGCATGTCTTTGTTTTATTGCGTTGCAGCATGTCTACGCCTCGCCGGTACGCACGTCATCGACCTCCTTACGTTGGCCCATCATAGTCGTCCTACGCCTAGTACGCATTCGACGTTCGATCGTATCGCACATCATCGACCTCCGATCTACGATGGGGTTGCCGACCCTACTATCCTGGAGAGTTGGATCCTCGAGATGGGGAACCTCTTCGACGCGACGTTTTGCCCCGAGCACGAGAAGGTGCAGATCGCCGCTTACTATCTTCGTGGAGAGGCCGATAACTGGTGGACGGTAGCTAAGGACGCGTGCTTGCCCTTACATTCGATGTCGTGGATCAAGTTCATCGATAGGATCCAGGAGCGATTCTACCCCGACGAGTTGCGGTGGCAGAAACAGGTGGAGTTTCTTACTCTTACTCAGGGTAAGATGACAGTTCAGGCGTACACCGACAAGTTCACGGAGTTATCGAGGTTCGCTACGTCTGTAGTTCCATCAGAGAAGGAGCGGGTCAAGCGCTACATCAAAAAGCTAGATCTGAGGATTCGCGTTCACGTGATCAGTAGTGGAGCGAAGACATTTCAACAGGCCTACGAGGTAGCTCTCGAGATACAGGCATCGACGATCGAGGAGGATGCGAGCAAAAAGAGGACTCAGGTTCCGGCGACGTCGTCTTCTTTTAAGAAGCCTCGATTTAGTGCCCCTAGCAGTACCCCTCCGACCACGAGTTCGCATAAGGGTTTCGACGGCTTGAGATGCAGAGGCTGCGGCAGAGACTTCCATCTAGGGAAGCGGTGTGACGGTTCGCCCATAGCTTGTTTTATCTGCAGGAAGGAAAGCTATAAGGCGTCAGTTTACCCCGAGAGGAACCCAGACACCGAGATCAAGCAGCTTCCGGCACCGACTAAGACTCCGGTGAAGAATCGAGTCTACTGTATGACTGAGGCAGAGGCCGAGGTTCAGCCCGACGTCGTCTCAGGTAGATTTCTTGTCTCTGGTGTGCTAGCTTTTGTTTTATTTGATTCTGGTGCTACTGTCTCTTTTGTGGCTAGTAGTTTTGCCTCGAGGTCTAAACTTCGTGGCAGCTTTCCTGTTAGTTCAGTTATAACTCTCCCGTCCGGAGAGGGTTTTATTTGTCAGCGCGAGTTCCGAGGAGTGCCTATCGTGATAGCTGGGGAGCAAGCGACGGCCGATGTGAAGGAGTTCCCGCTGATGCAGTTCGATGTTATTCTTGGTATGGACTGGCTGTCGAAGTATCGAGCGACCATTCGTTGTCGAGATCAGTCAGTGACATTCCGAGGATTACAGGGCAACTGAGTTACCTACTCTGGGTTTGTCCTTAAGAAAGGAGTTAAGGTAATCTCAGCCTTGAAGATGAGGAAACATCGTCAGAAGGGCGATATGGTGTACTTATGTCAGGTAAGGGACTTGACTGAGGAGCGCCTGTTGGACGATATACCTGTAGTGAGGGATTTCAGAGACGTATTTCCTGATGAGCTAGCAGGAGTTCCACGCGAGCGCGACGTCGAGTTTCATATCGACTTAGCACCCGGGACAGCGCCGATTTCGAAGGCACCTTACCAGATGGCACCATCGGAGTTGCAAGAGTTAAAAACGCAACTCCAAGATTTAATCGACAAGGGCTTCATTAGGCCGAGCGTTTCTCCATGGGGAGTACCTGTGCTCCTTGTGAAGAAGAAAGACGGTAGTATGCACCTGTGCATAGACTACCGAGATTTGAATCGGGTAACTATCAAGAATAAGTACCCGTTGCCTAGGATTGAGGACCTGTTCGATCAGTTACGAGGAGCGGGAGTGTTTTCGAAGATAGATCTTCGATCTGGATATCATCAGATTCCAGTTAAGAAAGAAGACATCCCGAAGACCGCTTTTCGTACAAGATACGGCCACTACGAGTTCGAGGTGATGCCCTTTGGCCTCACTAATGCGGCAGCCGTGTTCATGGACCAGATGAACCGAACTTTCCATCACTTACTTGATAAGTGCGTCGTAGTATTTATAAACGATATCTTAATCTATTCGAGAGATGAGTCTGAGCATGTAGAGCATCTCCGGATGGTACTAGAGATATTGCGTAGGAATAAGTGGTTCGCGAAACTCTCCAAGTGTGAGTTCTGGCTTCGCGAAGTAGCATTTCTGGGTGACGTAATTAGTAAAGAAGGCATTAAGGTAGACCCGGCAAAAGTTAAGGCTGTAGTTGAATGGAGTAGCCTGAGAAATGTGGCGGAGGTTCGTAGTTTTCTGGGATTGGCCGGATACTATCGACGATTCGTCCATTACTTCTCCAAGATTTCTAGGCCGATGACTAGTCTCCTACAGAAGGAGATCCAATTCGTTTGGACGGAGGCTTGCGAGCAAGAATTCCAGCAGTTGAAACAGAGATTAGTCTCTCCTCCTATTCTTACCCTTCCGAACGATGAGGAGGACTTCGAGGTCTATAGTGATGCTTCGAAGAGTGGCCTAGGATGGGTGCTCATGCAAGGCGGGAAGGTCATCGCTTACGCATCGAGACAGCTGAAGGTGCACAAGCGTAACTATCCCACGCATGACTTGGAGCTAGCAGCTGTGGTGTTCGCGCTCAAGATTTGGAGGCACTATCTGTAACGACCCGACTCGCTTAAATCGGCGCGGAAGAAACCGACGAGTCAAGTAGTTATAAAACTAAAACTCAACACTTAGAAAATAAACTAATACCTCAAAATATTATTATTAAACCAAAGATGTACAATAACCGGCAGCTTGTGAAGTTCAAGACCGGCGGTATGGAACCGGCAGCTTGTGAAGTTCAAGACCGGCGGTATGGAACCGGCAGCTTGCAAGGTCCAAGACCGGCGGTTTATGAAGACCAAACCGGCAGTATATAACTGGCAGCTTGCAAGGTCCAAGACTGGCGGTTTATGAAGACCAAACCGGCAGCTTGAAGCCTTATCTTTAAACTGGCAGCTTCATCTTGAAGTCTCAATTGGGCCAATTAATTAAATAATAATTAAAATCAATAATAAAAACTAAGAAATAAAACATTTCGATTTAATCGAAATTATTCACATAAAATAAAAATAAATAGTTCAAAATAAATTTTGAACTAGCAAATAAACACATAAATACACACATAAATACCGGCAAAAATACCGATAAAAATCTGGGTCATTACACTATCTCTATGGTGGTTCGTGTAGAGTATTCACGGATCATAAGAGTCTCAAGTACATCTTTACTTAGAAGGACCTCAATATGAGGCAGAGACGATGGCTTGAGCTTATTAAGGACTACGACCTGACGCTTAACTATTGCGAGGGCAAGGCGAACTTAGTCACTGACGCGTTGGGTTGCAAGCATCGCTTAAGCTTCAGTAGAAGCCGTAGTTCCTTCAGACTTCGTATGACATCGATGAGTGCTGAGCCTGAATTGCTTCAGGAATTGCGCGGTCAGCAAAATGATTCGCAGTTAGCTAGGATTCGACAGGCTTTATGGCAAGGAAAAGCCGTACTTTTCGAGATCCCTTCCGATGGAAGTCTGCGATTTCGAGGGAGGTGGTGTGTACCGGACAGTTCTGATCTTAGGAACAGAATTATGTCTAAGGCACATAACTCGCCCTACTCTGTTCATCCTGGAGGTAACAAGTTGTATCAGGACCTTAAGGGCCAATTCTGGTGGCCTAAGATGAAGAGGGATGTAGCAGAGTTCGTAGCTCGATGTTTAGTATGTCAGAAGGTTAAAATCGAGCATCAGAGACTAGGAGGTCTATTGCAGCCACTACCGATTCCAACCTGGAAATTTGAGTAGGTTTTTATGGACTTCGTGGTTAGCCTACCTATCTGTAGTGGTTTGAATACCATTTGGGTAATAGTGGATAGGTTGACCAAGCTCACTAGATTCATACCGATGAAGATGACCTGTTCTATGGAGCGTCTGGCAGAGGCGTATACCTAGGACATTATCCGACTTCACGGAGTTCCGAGGGAGATCGTTTCTGATCAAGATCCGAGATTTCTGTCCCGTTTCTGGAAATCAGTTCAGGAAGCCTTTGGGACGAAGTTGAAGCTGAGCACCGCTTTTCACGCGGCGACAGATGGTCAGACTAAGAGGACCATCCAGACTCTAGAGGATATGTTACGAGCATGTACTCTGGAGTACCATCAGTCTTGGGTACGTATGCTCTGTTTGATAGAGTTCTCCTATAATATTAGCTATCACTCTAGCATAGATATGGCTCCGTACGAGGCCTTGTATGGCAAGAAATGTCGGAGTCCGATTTGTTGGAATGATATTAGTGATACTGTGGCTTTAGGACCTGAGATGGTACGAGATACTATTGAGAAGGTCCGAGTCATTCGGTCTAAGATGCAGGCCGCTCAGAGTTGTCAGAAATCCTAAGCCGATAATCGACGTAGACCACTGGCTTTCGAGGTAGGTGAAAAAGTCTTGCTTAAGGTTTCACCCTTCAAGGGAGTGGCACGCTTTGGTCAAAAGGGGAAACTCCGACCGTAATACGTGGGACCTTACGAAATACTGGAACGAGTTGGGGAGGTGGCATATGGGTTGGCATTACCACCTAGTCTGTCTAATGTTCACGATGTGTTCCATGTTTCCCAGCTAAGGAAATATGTACATGATCCTACCCACATCATCCCAGTGGAGTCGGCCACGTTTGAGCCGAATCTGAATTTTGAGGAGCGACCCGTCCAGATCTTGGATCGGGAAGTGAGGACCCTCCGGCGTAAGCAAGTCCAGCTCGTCAAGGTGTTGTGGAGAAATCAACACTATGAGGAGGCGACTTGGGAGACAGAGGTGTCCATGAGGCAGAAGTACCCGGAGCTTTTCGAGGGTGAACAAATCTCCTTTGCCTTAAATTTTGGGACGAAATTTCTTTAAGGAGGGGAGGTTGTAACGACCCAGATTTATCCATATTTCTGTCACCGATTTATTTGTTATTTATGTGATTTATTGTATGGTCCAAAATTTATTTTTGGACTATTTATTTTATTTTATGTGAATCATTTCGATTGAATTCGATTTATTTTATTTTTGGTTGATTATTATTTATTTTATTATTATTTAATTAATTATAATTTTTATTATTTAATTTTCTAATTAGTTATTTAATATTTTTGGGCCAAAATCGATTTAAGCATGATTAGTCACACATGAGTGCAATTAGCCCAATTATTTATCGGAAGCCCAATTTGGCCCATTTTGCTAGCCCATAGCCGGCTTCCTTGTTATATGGCAAGTTTTGCCACTTGCTTCATGTTCACACCTTAACCACCTCTATAAATAGAAGGGTTGGTAAGGCTTTTGAACCCATTTGCCATCATTTGCATCCTTGCTCATCACTTAGCCACAATTAAAAAGCCAAACACTCTCCCTTACCATATAGTCACACGCCATTTTTTATGATTGAAAACCCAACCATTGTTCATCATCCAAACTCTTCCAAAACTTAAAGATTTAATTACTATGAATCTTTAAGTGACTTTTAACACAATAATCTCCTTAGTTTCCAATCAAGATTTCTAGTTCGGGTTTGGATTTTTGGGGTTGTTCGTTTGGGTTGAGTTCGTGTAGAAGGGCCGTGTGGTTCGTGTGTGGTGTCGTGCTAAAAACGGTGGTTCGTGCAATCATGGTGGTGGTTCGTGCAGGCCGTGGTGGTGGTTCGTGCAAGTCGTGCCAAGTCCGTGCCGTGTGGGAGCCGTGGGTGCACCGTGTTACTAGGGCCGTGTGGATTAGTTTCCGGGCAGCAAGTTTTTGGTGTTTAATTGCTTGTTCATCAATAAGGTAACATGCTATCCAAATCCTAATAGGCATACCATGATTCATAGGTTAGAATAAGTGATTAGATTGAACCGGAATTGATGTTTTGTTCTCATTTCTTGCGTGAATTTGGGGCTGATTTGGGAGTGATATTTTTTTGTTATTCTTGCCATGATTCAATGTATCCTTTGATGTTTTAATTGTTCCATGATTGATGTTGATTATGTTCAAGTTTCGTGAATTTTTGATGTTTACATGTTGATGAAAAGTTGTTAATTATGGACATGTTATGCGTGAATTTTGATGATATGATTATGGATGGTTTCTTGAATGAGTTCTTGAATCTTGATCGAGTTCTTGATTGAGTTCTTGAATCTTGATCGAGTTCTTTATAAGTTCTTTATGAGTCTTGTTAAGTTCTTTATGAGTTCTTGGTCGAGTCTTGAAAGTTAAAGATAATTAAAGAAAAGATAAAGAAAGTTAAAGAATGGTATTTGAGGTCCTAAGATTGGTTGATTTACATGTTATTCTTAAGTCAAGGCATAAGATGCAACTTAAGATTAACTAAGAATGTAAATTAAAGTTAAAGTTAAGCTTGATTTTGCTACTAGACGCCTAAAACTTAGAGTAAGATTCTAAGGATTGGGTTAAGACGTTGCCCCTATCCTATCCGCGGTATTGGGATAGTTGGTGGTCTTACTATATCATCTTCGGATATGGATTTCCCGTAAGATGGGTTTCATGGGGTTGGGAGTAAAATTCTCAATCCTGGCATAGTAGAAAGTTCGATCGCATAAGATGCGTTCGTACGTGCATAGTCCGGTCTAGTATGTGAATGATTGCGCCAAAGTTTAAAGATATGTTAATTGTTGGTTAAAGTTAGTCGAGTCAAGCATGATTACTTGTTATGATTCGCATGTTTGTATGTTCGATTTGATTGCTTGTTTTATGCTATGTTCATGTGTATCCCCGTTAGGGTGGGACAGTTATGTTACTCGCCACTGACGGTGGACTGTTCTTTATTTTTCAGGTAATTCTGATGATGAGGTTCTTGCTTAGCTTTGGGTTGGGCGAGTGCCGATGTTATTTAGTTTTTGTGTTGTTGTTTTACGATTTCTAGTATTAGACTATACTAGTGGTACTTGTGTAATTTTCTAACTCTGACATTTACTTGGAGTTTATATTGTTAGTAGTAGTAATAATGACATTTGAGTTTAGATATGTACAATCTTGTGGGTGTTGTACTTTCGGATTTAGTATATATTCTATTTGAGGTTTTGTTTTAATTTTTAAGTATGATAGTATGTTAGAACTGACTATTCGACTCGTCGGTTTCTTCCGCGTCGGTTTAAGCGAGTCAGGTCGTCACACTATCTGGAAAAGAGGAAATTGATGTTGGGTGCTCCTGCAATCTGCTTGTTGAGAACTTATTTTGGGGGGTTAGTGTTGAGGACATCTTTTAGTAAAAGATCATTTTGTTACTAGTTTCTAGGTCAGACATTTAGCCATTTAGGTTAATAGGTATGAATCCTTTGGATGAAATGTCATTCATATTTCAGAGCAATACATAGGCCGTGTTCTCTTGGACTTAATCTCTTAAATTTCATTTCAGTTCTGAAAAAATTATGTTCAGTTCAGTTTAGCTCATGTTGAGTAAGGATTTAATTTAATTAAGTTCAGATTGGATAAATTCAGTCCAAAAGAACATGTCATACTGGTGTATTAAGTATCTCATGGTTCCTCAAGATTAAAATTTTGAATTAAAAATATCATATTAGATACTCATAGTCCTACACAAACTACTCTCTATGTTTCTTAGTGTTGGTGTTATAATTCCACAGGTTAGACGATTTTTGGGAGTGATTATGCTACTGTTGCTACTCGCTGTACTATTTTTGGGGATCAAAAGTGCTAGTGTGCTACTGCTTCTGCTGCAACAATATATGTTGAGTGTGAAATTTTGATTAATGGTAATGCTTAAGATTATTTAATTTTAGAATTACATTAGGATATTTTGTAAAGCTACTCTATGTTGAAATATAGCTCATATTTTTTATTTTTTAAGGATTCACTAAATTAGGATCCTCTCTATTAACTTTTCTTTATTTCCTATCTTTAGATTTTGACACCTAATTTAATATTAAAATAAAATTTGTAATAATTCGCTAGAGAAAATAGAGAGAATCTTGACTCAAATTAACTACATGGCTTTTTTTTTTTCCAGATTTTGACAAAACTAGTTGTTTGAATTTCCATAAACCTCAATGTCATTTCATGAATTATTGAATTTTGACAAACACTCTTGTTCGTTAACGGCCTGTTGTTTAAGGATTCACTAAATTTTGACACACTAATTGTTTTATCTGTGTAAGTCTTTCTTTCTTTTGCTTTGAGTAACTTGTCTTTCTTGTAAGTTTGGAAATTAGAATAAATTTGGTGTAGATTGTGGTATATAAGTACTAAAGTTTGGTGATGTTTGTTTGGAGGCATATTGGTGTGTGGTTATTGTTTTGTTAAAGAGATGGGAGTATTGTTTTTGTTTTGTTGAAGAGATGGGAGTATTATTTTTGTTTTGTTTCATATACAGGTTATTGTTATTACATATATAGTTCGGTCCATTTTCAGGGGACATGCTGTCGAATTTTCCATAGGCATATAGGTGGTTCATATACTCTCCTTCGTGTTGTTTTTCAAATTTATAATTTCATTAGTAAAATGAATGAGTATGATTTGACATGACATGACAGGGCATATAGGACTCTTAATCTCAGCCATGGGGCACGGAAAAGTCTTAATTGGACTGCTGTTGATGTAAGTTTAGTTTTTCCTTAAAAAGAGAATTTTTTTTTAACAATTTTTTAGTTGAAAGTGTTACTTAAATGTTACATGTAAAATTGTATTATAGTGTCCTCAACAACCCGGAGGAGTTGAGTGTGGTTATTATGTGATGATGTATATGCATAAAATTGTCTCCATCATATCCCAAAACGAAAGCAATTTGCAAAAGGTAATTAAACATTTGCTTTACAAAATTTATACTATATATATGTTCTTTTATTTGACATTGTTACTAAATTAAAATCTCTATTCTTGTCTAATGTAGGATTTCAATTTGGCGTCATATATTCCCAAGCGAAAGTTGATGAAATTCGTGAAATATGGTGTAAATATTTTATTGATTAATGTGTGTAGTTTTTTTTTTTGTTTTAGAATATACAATATATACAAAACTCAAAGTTTGTGATGGGGCAAAATGCACCATATTAATTATTGGGCCAGCCACATAAAAAGCTAAGGCCCAATCCAGCTATCAACAAATGAAAGAGGCACACCACAAGGAAAGCCCACAAAAGGGACCAGGCCCAAATACAAGCCCAAGCCTGTACAGGGGACCTGATCACTTAAATCCACGCTCAAGCACCTACCTGGTCAAGATCACATCTACTAGGTCCTGAGAACAGCAGCCTGGTCCAGGTCCAACCTACCAGGTCCAAGGAACGCCTACCAGGTCCAGGGTTACTGACCAGGTCCAGCCCAGCGTACCAGGTCCAGTTGTACCTACCAGGGGAAGTTTTCCTCCTACATTCTCAAGGTACTATAAATACACCATAACCGTGCACATGCATAGGTATCCAAAAAATATCAAACACACCTCAAACTTCTCCCTCACTTTCTCTCTCTACATCCTTACTCTTTACTGACTTGAGCGTCGGAGAGTCTTTCCCCGGAATACCTCCGGGGGTAGCTCACGTTTGTTCTTTGTGCAGATCAACGAGCACATTCACGTGGAATTGGACTAGCTCTCGGCCCATAAACACATTTACGTTGTTGTGACCCAAAAATCACCTCAACAATTTGGCGCTAGAAGGAGGGTTCGAGTGCCATATTCAGTTCATTTTCCACCTCCAAACATCCTTGAATCATGTCTGAGCACGGTAACTACGGTGACCGTCCGAGCAAACGTCCTCAACGCTCGAGCCAAAAGAAAAGCAGCAGTGTTCACACACCTCATGTGACACGAAGTAACCGCAGTGCCAACGCAATGCCAACACCCTCTCAGGTAGAAGAAGCTTTTCGAATCCTTCGCGTCGCTTCTCTACTGCAGGAGGGGACAGAAATAAGTGAGCCTAGTGCAAGCAAACGATCGGAGGATGAGGATGAGCCCTCTGAAGAGGACTACTCAGTAACCGCGTCATGACCATCCTCCTCCGTCGGCACGAAAAGGCCGTCTACTTCGAAAGCTCCATCCAAGGATGACCCAAAACAACCTCGCGTGCGTAGGAAGCTAAACTACTCACGTGGGTCCCGTAGTCAAAGGATTTCAACCAAAAAACATGGATCTACCCCACCTACATCTCTACCAAGGGGGTGGGAAGAGAGTGATTGGGATACGACGAGGGAAGCAAGAGACCACCCAAGTTGGTTCTCAACTTCAAATAAAATAAGGGTGCAAGACGAAACTGTCCAGGCAACCCATGAGGTGGCAGGAAGACCACCAACTGCTCGTGAGACGAAGCACCGTTATCGGCGGTCTCCGTCGCCTCGTACCACTGTCCGGGAGGAAGCTAACACGGGGTCTTCCTACCGGACCATAGTGTATGATAGGCTAGGCGTGAGAACGCCTGTGCATCAAAGGCTGGGGGCACCGCCCTCCATCCAGGACAGATTGGGGGAGCCAATACCTGTAAGGGATAGATTGGGCCCAACCTCAGTAGCTAGACCAGGTCCGGAGCCTACCCAGTATAAGACTCCAGGACCATCAGCAAGTTTTAGAGCAGGTCGGCCACCAAGGCCGGAAATAAGAACCTCCACGAAGTCATCGTTCCATGCTTCGGTTATCTTCGAATCTTCTCAAATGGTGAAGCTGCCTGGTCATATCAAATATGATGGGACAAGGGACCCCAACGACTACATTCAACTTTATGAAGGCCATATGTACCTGGGCCCTTACACAGACGGTACCTGGTGGCAAATATTTCCCCACCACTTTGACAGGCCTGGCCCAATCCTGGTTCCACAGTCTACCACCAGTTACCATCTACGACTTCACCCAACTCACTGAACAGTTCACTAGCCATTTCATTAGTGGACGAAGAAGAGAAAAGAGTTCAATGGAGCTCATGAGTGTCAAGCAGAGCAGGGAGGAAAGCCTGCGAGAATACTTGGCAAGATTTAGCAGGGAAGCCAATGTTGTGTCTCCCCTCAAACCAGACATAGTAATGATGGCCTTGAAACATGGCCTGCAACCAGGGTCCTACAGGGACCACCTGGTCAGGGAAAACATCTCCACCCTCACGGAGGCAATTCAAGAGTCCGATAAGTTCATCAAGACAGAGGAGTTCAACAAAGCTTTAAGAGCTCCCCCTGGTGAGAAAAGAGGACAGCAAGAAAAGAAAGGAGACAAGGGGAAAAAGGAGAAAAGAAAGGAGACAAGGTGATTTTCCAACCTTTGACTCCTACACCCCCTTGACCGTATCAGTGGCAGAGATTTACGCTGCCCACAAGAACGAAGACAAGTGGCGTAGGCCACCACCCATGAAGACAGCTGGTCGAGAGAGGGACCCGTACTGTGATTTCCATGACTACCCTAGTCATGCCACAGAAAAGTGCAGGACCCTACGCGACAACATTGAAGACCTGATTAATAGAGGGTACTTCAAACAATACAAAGACTGGAAGGCTACCCGAGAAAAAGGTGGCCCTGCTCAAGAGAAAAAACGTGACCAGGAGCCGCAAAAGAAAAAGGCCCCAGAGACGCCCTACAACATCATTGCGGTCATCTTTGGAGACCTACCTTCCAGCAGCTATTTGCGGGCAGACCTGCGAGCCATGGCATCAGGCAGGTCATACCAAGTTAGAGACATGCCAAACACTAGGCCATCAGTTCTGCCCACCATCTCATTCGGTCCGGGGGATTGTGAGGGAGTATTCTATCCTCACAATGACCCCCTGACCTACTCAGTTCAAATTTCTCACAGCCTGGTGAGAAGAGCCCTGATTGATGGAGGCAGCTCCATCAACATTTTATATGGGGAGTGCTTCCACAAGATGGGCCTGAAGGACAGTATGTTAGTCCCCTCCCCTGGCCCGATATCAGGCTTCATGGGTGAATCAATAGTGCCCAGGGGGAGAAATCAACCTACTTGTCAAGCTGGGACAGGGGGATTCTGAAAGAATTTGCATGGTGAGATTCCATGTGATAGATGCACCTTCAACATACAATGCCATTCTGGGCAGAACTTTCATGGACCAATTCGAAAGTGTAGCATCCACTTTCCACCTATGCTTCAAGTATGTGACTGATGCTGTGGGGGTAGCCACCCTCAGGGGATCTCAAGAGACCGCCAGAAGCTGCAACCTGACCCAAATCAGGCAATCTAGGCCTA
The DNA here is from genome assembly GCA_951394345.1 of Salicornia ramosissima. Lineage (NCBI taxonomy): Eukaryota > Viridiplantae > Streptophyta > Magnoliopsida > Caryophyllales > Amaranthaceae > Salicornia > Salicornia ramosissima. The sequence continues at coordinate 22,574,057 of OX596240.1, read as the reverse complement.
GGGAGGTGGCCAGGACCAGAAGGTTGGCTCAGGAACTATCTGAGTGAGCTAAAAACAGCCCCAATAAAGTTCACCTAACAGGGGAAGAGCAGCCCCAACCAAACAAAATTTTCACCACCAGTCACAATACTACCAGCACGTCAATGGAGATAGACCCACACCTGGACCCAGAGGCCAGGCCAACTGAAGAGCAAGTCAAGGACCAGACCATCCAACCTGGTCAAGCTACAGAAGAAATTCAGTTGGAAGAGGGGGCAGGCAAAACTGTCATTATAGGGACAGAGATGAACAGAGAGGAGAGGTGTAATCTGATCACCCTACTCATAACAAAATTTGATATCTTTGCCTATGAGGCTAGTGACATGCCTAGTATAGACCCTGGTCTAATCTCCCATCACTATGAGTGTCCTTCTAGAGGCAAAGCCTATCAAGCAAAAGAGGAGGAACTTCTCTGCTAAAAAAACAAGGCTGTCGAGGCAGAGGTCAACTAGCTGATCAAGGCAGGCTTCATCGAGCCCTGCGTATACCCTGAATGGCTGGCCAATGTGGTCATGGTCAAGAAGTCCAATGGAACATGGATAATGTGTGTAGACTTCACAGACCTGAACAGGGCCTGCCCCAAATATTTCTATCCTTTGCCAAGGATAGACCAGCTGGTAGACTCAACCAGTGGACATGCTATGCTGAGCTTCATGGATGCCTACTCCGGGTACCACCAAATTTTCATGCACCCCGCAGACAAACACAAGACAGCTTTCATCACTAGCTATGGAGTGTTCAATTATGTCATGATGCCGTTTGGCCTGAAGAATGCAGGGGCAACATATCAAAGAATGGTGGACAGGGTCTTTAAAGACCAAAGAGGCAGGAACCTTGAAGTGTACGTAGATGACTCCATCGTCAAGAGAGTACATGCAGCTGACCATGTCAAGGATCTACAAGAAACCTTTGCCAACTTGAGAAAGCACAATGTGAAATTGAACCCCAAAAAATGTGTATTTGGGGTCAGATCAGGCAAGTTCTTGGGATTCCTAGTAAGCCAACGAGGAATTGATGCAATTCCGGACAAAGTAAAAGAAGCCCTGGACCAGCCAGAGCCCAAGTCAGTCAAAGACATTCAAAGGCTGACTGGTCGAATGGCAGCCCTGTCCAGGTTCATTGCCAAGTCCTCGGAAAAGATCCAGCCCTTCTTCAAAGTCCTCAATGGTAACAAGCAATTCGCCTTGGGCGAAGAACAACAAGAGGCCTTCAAACAATTGAAGAGCCACCTTACAAAACTTCCCACCTTGGCCAGGCCTGTACCGGGAGAAGTTCTATACCTGTACATAGCCGTGTGCCAAGCAGTTGTCAGTGCAGTGCTCCTTCGAGAAGACGAAAAAATCCAGCAACCAATCTACTTTGTGAGTCATGCCCTGGTCTCAGCAGAGACCAGGTACCCCCTGATCGAGAAAGCAGCTTATGTAGTGGTTCTAGCAACCAGAAGGCTTACTTCGATGCTCATGAAGTAGTGGTCCTCTCAGACATGCCCCTGGAAAAGTCACTGGAAAAGCTGGACAAGTCAGGGCGAATATCAAAATGGGCTCTGGAGTTGACTGCTTTTGGTATCAAGTTCCAACCTCGACATGCCATCAAGGCACAGGCCCTGGCCGACTTTCTGGTTGAATGCTCCTATCACGAGGAGGCAAAAGAAGCCCCTGGTCTATGGATTGTTTACTCAGATGGCTCATCTCAACAACAGGGGTCAGGAGCAGGGGTAGTCATGATCTCACCAGAAGGAGATGTGATTGAGTATGCTTTAAGATTCCAATTCACTGCCACAAACAATGAAGAAGAGTATGAGGCAGCCCTAGCAGGCCTTCAACTATGCTCGACAATGAAAGCCACCAAGGTCCACCTCTTTACAGATTCACAGCTGGTTGCTATCCAATTCAATGGAGTATACGAAGCAAGGGAACCAGCCCTGATGGAGTATCTGAAAGTGATGAAAGACCAGCCCTCTAAGCTGGAGGAATTTGTGGTACAGCTGATCCCAAGGGAAGAAAATGTGCAAGCTGATGCACTAGCAAAGTTGGCCAGCTCCACTCTTCAGGAACTGGCCAGGAGGGTTTTCGTGGAGATCATGCCCACGAAATCAATTGAGCAAATAAAGGAGTGCACCTACCAGGTGGACTCATCAATAAACTGGATGAATGAAATCATCCTCTTCAAAATAACAGGCCAGCTCCTAACTAAAAGGAGCCAGGCCAGAAAAATCAAAAGAAAGGCTACCAGGTATACCCTGGTCGATGGACAGTTGTACAGAAAATCATTCACAGACCAACCCCTGCTAAAATGTGTTGACATGGATGAAGGAAACTATATCCTAAGAGAGGTTCATGAGGGCATCTATGGCCACCACATGGGAGGTAGAACCCTGGCCCACAAAGCCCTCAGAGCTGGATACTACTGGCCAACCATGTTAGCAGATTCAAGGGCCCTGGTCAAGAAATGTTCAAAGTGCCAAAAGTTCTCACCCACCATATCATAGCCAGCAAACGACCTCTGTCCCATCCTCAACCCTATTCCATTTGCTCAATGGGGCATGGACCTGCTAGGTCCTTTCCCTACTGCCCAGGGGGGAAGAGATGGCTGATAGTGAGCATTGACTACTTCAGCAAGTGGATAGAAGCAGAAGGTTTGACCACTATCACAGAGGGCAATGTCAGGCAGTTCATCTAGAAAAAACATTATAACTAGATATGGAGTGCCCAGGTGCATGGTTTTTTATCATGGGAAGCAATTCGACAACGAGCCTCTCAGAGATTACCTCACCCAATTCCACATTAATTTTGCCTACTCTGCAGTATGTCATCCTCAGTCCAATGGCCAAGTTGAAGCAGCCAATAAATAGATCTTGAATGCCCTGAAAAAGAGACTGGACGGCAAAAAAGGAAGGTGGTTACGAGAACTTCCTACCACACTGTGGTCACTGAGGACCACCTCCAAAGAATCCACAGGCAGGACACCATTCAATCTTGTCTTTGGAACTGAATCCCTGCTCCCTGTACAGGTAGGAAGCAGCTCTCTAAGGGTTCACCTCTATGAAGCTAAAACTAATGACCAAGTCCTCTCTGAGAACCTGGACCTACTCGACGAGGTCAGGGAAGAAGCTGCAATCAAGCTAGCTGCTTATCAGAACCAGGCCCAATCCAGCTATCAACAAATGAAAGAGGCATACCACAAGGAAAGCCCACAAAAGGGATCAGGCCCAAATACAAGCCAAAGCTTGTACAGGGGACCTGATCACCTAAATCCATGCTCAAGCACCTACCTGGTTAAGATCACATCTACCAGGTCCTGAGAACAGCAGCCTGGTCTAGGTCCAACCTACCAGGTCGAAGGAATGCCTACCAAGTCTAGGGTTACTGACCAGATCCAGCCCAGCCTACCAGGTCAAGTTCAACTTACCAGGGGCAGTTTCCTCCTACATTCTCAAGGTACTATAAATACACCATAACCGTGCACATGCAAAGGTATCAAAAAAATATCAAACACACCTCAAACGTCTCCCTCACTTTCTCTCTCTACATCCTTACTCTTTACTAACTTGAGCGTCGGAGAGTCTTTCCCCGGAACACCTCCGGGGGTAGCTCACGTTTGTTCTTTGTGCAGATCAACGAGCACATTCATGTGGAATTGGACTAGCTCTCGGCGCATAAACACATTTACATTGTCATGACCCAAAAATCACCTCAACAGTTTGTATTTGGAGTTTTTTTTATGAATTTGAAGAAATTTAATTTTGGTCTATACATGTTTTTGTTTATATATATATATATATTATTACTATTTATTTTATTTCTTTATATTATAAAATTTGGATTTTTGTAATCTTTAAAAAAAAACCTAATGCATCGCTTAAGAATAGCTGATACGTTAGGTCCATGAGCTATTGCATCACCTATAAGAAGTTGATGCATAAACTTACCTAATACATCACTTCTTATCTACTAAATGATTGAATAGATGGCTATTGCATCTTCCTATGTTCAAGTTGATGCATTAGCATACCTAATGCATCATCTATTGTATAATACATGATGCGTTAGTGTAAAATGAAAATTGGTAAAGAGGCTATCGCATCATGTTTTTAGCTCTAGGTGATGGATAAACTACCTAATGTATCACCTGTTATGTTCAAACTGATGCATTAGCATACCTAATGCATCATGTATTATATAATACATGATGCATTAGTTTAAAATGAAAATTGGTAAAGAGGCTATCGCATCATTTTTTAGTTCTAGGTGATGTATAAACTACCTAATGTGTCACATGTTATGTACAAACTGATGCATTAGCATACCTAATGCATCATCTATATGTAATACATGATGCGTTAGTTTATAATGAAAATTAATAAAGAGGCTATCGCATCATGCTTTTAGTTTTAGGTGATGTATAAACTACCTAATGTGTCACATGTTATGTACAAACTAATGCATTAGTGTCAAGCTATCGCATCATTTTCTTTTTTAGGCGATGCATAAACATACCTAATACATCGACTATTATGTAATGTATGATGAGTAAGCTTCAAATATAAATTGCAGCATAACCTATCACATCATGCTTTTGATTGGAAGTGATGCATTTGTCACCTATTGTGTCGCCTATTATGCGATAATTGATGCATTAGTATTAACCTATTGCATCACTACTTATATTGGAGGTGATACGTAAACATACCTAATGCATCACCTTAGAGGCGACACGTTAGGTATTACACCTATCGTGTCGGCAACTATCGTGTCGGGCCAAATGTGACACGATAGGCCTTTTAGAGGGGACACGATAGGTGTTTTTTTTAGTAGTGCACAAACACAGAACAACAGTTCCAATGAGGTATCTTAAAATTCTCTTTACAGCTTTCAGGTGTGATTCTTTTGGATTACACTGAAATCTAGCACAAAGTCCTACAGCAAAGACTATATCAGGCCTGCTAGCTGTTAAGTACGGTAGGGAACCAATCATACCTCTGTATACAAAAGCCTACCCACTTTAACCCTTTTCATCTGAGTCTAGCTTTGAAGAGGTGGGTATAGGTGTATCATAGGATTTTGCACTTACCATATCAAATATTTTCAGAAGTTCTTTGAGATACTTCTGTTGGTGAATCATAATACCTCCATATGTTTGCTTGATCTGCAGTACAAGGAAGAATCCAAGTTCCCCCATCATGCTCATCTCAATTTCACTCTGCATAAGATCAGCAAACTCCTTGCACAAAGAAACATTAGTAGCACAGAAAAAAAATATCATCAAAATATATTTGCACTACTAGTAAATCATTCCCCCTAGTTTTGATAAATAAGGTTTTATCAACTGTTCCCCTTTTATAATTGTTTTGAATTAGGAAGTTTGAAAGCCTTTCATACCAAGCTCTTGGAGCTTGTTTCAGACCATACAAAGCCTTATCAAGTTTAAACACAGAATTGGGGAACTCGTTGTTTATAAAACCAGGTGGTTGCTCAACAAATACTTCCTTTTTCAAATAGTCATTTAAAAATGCAGTTTTAACATCCATTTGAAAGAGTTTCATATTAAAGTGAGTTGCAACAACAATCAACATTCTAATTGCTTCCAATCTAGCTACTGGTGCAAAGGTCTCATCATAGTCAATTCCTTCTTGTTGATTGTACCCTTGAACGACCAGTCTTGCTTTATTTCTGACTATGGTACCTAGGTCATCCAATTTCTTTCTGAATATCCATTTTGTACCAATGACTGTCCTGTTCTTGGGTCTTAGCTCTAAGTGCCACACATTTTTTCTTTCAAACTGATTTAGTTCATCTTGCATATCCATACCCAATCAGGATCATTCAAAGCCATTTTGTAGTCAGTTGGTTCAATAGTTGAAAGAAAAGTAGAAAATGCACAAAAATTCCCATACACTGATTTTCTAGTTTGAGCACCTTTTGAAATGTCACTTAAGATCTTATCAGTGGGATGAGAAGTTTTGTATTTGAATGTGTTTCTTCCAACTATTTCTGGTAGAGGAGCAGTTGAACTGTTTGAGATATCACCTTCATCATTTGATTTAGGAATATTTACTACTGGTTCAACTGTAACCCCTTGTAAGTTCAATGTATACTCAAGAAGGGGGGTTGAATTGAGTATGTCTATTTTTCTCAATCGTTTTCAAAGTTTGTTTATCTTTTGTGAAAACAACGACAGAACAGTAAATAAAGAGTAAGGACACAAGAATTTAACGAGGTTCGGCTTCTAAACAAGCCTACGTCCTCCACTCTCTCACCTATATTATTAATCAACTCTAAGTAATAACAAGGTTACACACTCAATTAAATGCTACAACTCTGTAACACTTAATTCCCCAACTGTTAATTCTAACAGTTCACTCAGTGTTCACAGAACACTCCCCAACCACTTCCCTTTAACTGGTTCAAACATTACAATCTCAAATCTCCGTAAATTTTCTCTTAAAGATGGATATGGAAATAATATTGCTCTATGGATAAACTCTCAAAAAATATGGATCGGTTTTCTTTGGAGAGAAAGAGTCATTTTAGGGTTTTGCAAAAGATTTTTTTTTATATGCAAATGAAAACTGTCCCCTAAAAGTGTGCTTAGAGACTTGCCTAAATTGTGCAAACAAACTCAGCTGACACAAGTGCAAAGGTACCTGTTTCAGACCATTGTCTCCTTCAAAAGTGGGAAAGTATACTAAAGTCCAACAAGTACATTGCAAAGTTGATTTTGTGTATCAATTTAGCAGATTTCTAAAACATAAGTGATCAATATTTTTCAAAAATAATTTTGAACACGAAAATCGATACTGATCACTTAAGTGCACGTGCTTAATACTGAGGTCTGTTCCCACAGTGGTCTCAGTACTACAAAGTCTACATCTAGTAAAGAGAATTATTCTAAGCTTGTTCTGTGCCTGTTCTGTGCCTGTTCTTAGCTTGTTCTCTTTACTGGACATAAACTTTCACCCTTTTTGCTCTTTACTTAGAAACACAATTTATATTTTCCTAAGTTTATTTTACAAGAAAATCCTAGAAAAACATAAAATAAAATGCTCCAAGCTCTTGGATTCTGATCTTCAAGTGTCTCAAGCCCTTCAAAGTTGCCTTGAAGAGTCCTCACTTGATTCAACCTGTTCAAACACAAACATGCAGAGCAATCAAGTATAGAGAACTGGTTTGTCATCAATCAAATCAAACATGGGTTCAACACAACTGACTCAGTTACCTCTTCTGAAACTATATTATCTTTCTTACCTTGCTGATCTTGATCATGCTCTTCCTCATTTTCAAAATGTTCTGGATGAGTAGGAGATTGATCAAGATCTTCTCCTTCAGGATATGTAGATGCTTCCAGTTCAGGTAAATGCAAAAGTCCAATTTCTTCATCTTCATGTACCTGTGGAGTCTTAGAAAACATGTTAGTTTCATAAAAGATAACATGAATAATCTCCTCAACTTTCAAGGTCCTTTTTTTATACTCTGTAGGCCTTGCTTTGTGGAGAATACCCAAGAAAGATACCTTCATCACTCTTAGGATCATATTTTTCCAACTGTTCCTTTCATTTATGTGGACAAAACATTTGCAGCCAAAAACCCTGAAGTAGTTTGTAGTACTAACAGCTTTTTCCCAGAAACTCTTAGGGAGACCACTTTCAATAAGCGCCCTATTTTTCCTCTCCACAACACCATTTTGCTGTGGTGTTCTTGGAGCAGAGAAATTTTGAATTATGCCATTAGTTCTGCAAAACTCAATGACTCTTGAATTTTTAAATTCAGTACCATGGTCTGATCTCAGGGAGACCAGTTGATGACTTATCTTGTTTTGAACCAGTTTAATCAGTACCTGAATTTCCTCAAAAGTTTCATCTTTGGATGATAAAAATAATGTCCGGGTGTATCTAGAAAAGTCATCAACAACCACAAAAATTTATTTGTTACCATTCCTACTTCGAACTTTCATTGGACCATAAAGATCAATGTGAATAAGTTAAAGTGGCTTGGTGGTACTGATTTGTCCTTTTTTTTAAAATTAGTTTTGAAATGCTTTCCTTTTACATATCCTTCACAAACATTATCAACCTCATACTTGTTATCAGGGAGTCCTTCAACTGAGCTCAAGGTTTTAAGTTTATTTAGGAGTTTCAGGCTAGCATGTCCTATCCTCTTATGCCATAACCACTGGTCTTTCTCAGAGATATCTTTCAAACATATGGACTTGTCTTTAGGAATTTAATCCAAGCAGGTGTTGTAAATATCATCCTGTCTGGTTCCATGGTAGACCAGTTCATCTGTTTGTGCATACAATATGAGACATTTGTTACTTTGAAAGACCACTTTATTACCTTTGTCACACAACTGAGATATGCTAAGAAAGTTGTGCTTAAGACCAGTGACAAAGTATACATCATCAACTGCTTGTGAAAGAGTCTTACCAACCTTACCTATACCAACCAGTGTTCCCATGTTGTTTTCTCCAAAAGTGACTCTTCCACCATTGAAGGCTGTGAGTGAAAGAAACTGAGATTTGTCCCCTGACATATGTCTAGAACATCAACTATCCAAGTACCAAAAGCTATTTTCTTTCACTTTAGCCTGCAAAGAAAATCAGATGTTAGATTTGGGAACCCAAACTTGCTTGGGCCCCTTCACAGAAATATTTTTAACATTTCTATCCTTCCTAACCCAGACATGAGTTACCTGTTTCATGTTCTTTGCCACACTGTTCTTTTTCTTCCAACAAGTATTAACAGTGTGACCTTCCTTACCACAATGATTGCATATGATCATGACCTTTTCCAGAACATACATACCTTTTTGAAACTCCTTAATCCATGTGGTAAAGGGTGGTGACCAGTTACTACTTATACCTGTATAACCTAATCCTGTTCTACTGCTGTTGCCACCAATGGTCAATAACTTGTTAAGGTTATTTTGACCATCAAGCAACCTGTTCACACTGATTTTGCTTTCCTCCAACTCAGCTTCCTTGTCATCAAGTTTTTTTGAGTAAATTGTCATTTCTTTTAGCCAAGTTTATAAAGTCTAGGTTTAACTTTTCATAGTCATCCCTTAACTTTATGGAGAGCAATTCAAAACCTTCGTCAACAGTAGCCACTACTTTACTATTTTTCAGATGATACAACTCAGTTTCAAGATCAAGGATTTTACTGTCAAATTCATCAATTAAATTTTGAGTTTCTGGATCATGATTACAGAGAATAGTAGGAGTTGGCTCAGTAGTTCCCTCAGCAGATGCCTTAAGTAAATCTTTTGCATCATCAACCAGAAGATTGAAAGCATGAAGTAAATGGTTTTGCTTAGGGCACTTGCCTTGGTTTTTAACTCATCAAGGTTGAGTGGGTCTTCTCCTGTTCTAGGAACAAGGGGACCAGTTAATCCTTCATCTGATTCTCCATCTAATTTAATGAATTTTTAACTATTTCCAGTTCAACCTTGTGTTCATCTAAGGAAATTTCCAATTCAACAACTTGATTTTTCAATTCATTGCAAATTTCCTCAAGATGATTACAACTTGCTATAGCAATGTCACATTCCTGTGTTTTTTCTTTCAAAAGCTTTTTACCACTTTTATAAGCAGTACTCAATTCAAGACATTGATCTAGCACAGTTTCTAGACATTCAAGTAACTCATCTCTATCATAACCATACATTTCACTTCGAATGTTAGAGATACATACCTGCTGCGAGCTGGTCTCACAAGTCTTGGCCATCAAACACTTGTTGACAGTACTTTTCAGTTCTGTAGTGTTCCTGTTAGTTCAATGTATACTCAAGAAGGGGGGTTGAATTGAGTATGTGTGTTTTTTCAATCGTTTTCAAGTTTTGTTTGTGCTTTTGTGAGAACAGCGAAAGAACAGTAAGCAAAGAGTAAGGACACAAAGATTTAACGAGGTTCGGCTTCTCAACAAGCCTACGTCCTCCACTCTCTCTCACCAATATTATTAATCAACTCAGAATAATAACAAGGTTACACACTCAATCAAGTGCTACAACTATGTAACACTTAATTCCCCAACTGTTAACTCTAACAGTTCACTCAGTGTTCACAGAACACTCCCCAACCACTTCCCTCTAAGTGGTTCAAATGTTACAAACTTAAATCTCCGTAAGTTTTTCTCTTAAAGATGGATATGGAGATAGTTTTGGACTAAGAATAGACTCTCAGAAAGTATTACTTTGTTTTCTTTGGAGAGCAAAAGTCTTCTAGGGTTTTTTGCAAAGAATGTTTATATAGGCAAGAAAACCGTTCCCTAGAAGTGTGCTGGAAGCTCCCCTAAATTGTGCAAAAGGATCAGCTGACACAAGTGTACAGTTACCTGTTCCAGACCTTTGTGTCTTACCACTGTTTGCAGCGGTTAATACCCAAAAGTTCAACAAGTACATTGCATTTAATGAGCTGATTTTGCAAATCAATTTAGCAGATTTCCAAGGTACAAGTGATCCAAATTTTTCAAATAAATTTTCAAAAATGATTTTGAACTCGAAAATTTGTACGGATCACGTGCGTAATACTGAGGTCTGTTCCCACAGTGGTCTCAGTACTACTAAGTTTACTTCTGGTAAAGTGAACTGTTCTTAGCTTGTTCTTGGGCTGTTCTCTTTACTAGATGTAAACTTAAGGTCTTTTTGCTCTTTACTTAAAAACAATAGGAATATTTTCCTAAGCCTATTTTACATGAAGATCCTAGAAATATAAAAATAAAAAGGCTCCAAGCTCTTGGCTTCTGATCTTCAAGTATTTCAAGGTCTTCATGATTGCCTTGATGAGTCCTCACTTGATTCAACCTGTTCATGTACAATTATACATAGATATCAAGTATAGAGGACTGGTTTGTCATCATTCAAATCAAACATGGTTCAACAATTTCCCCCTATTTGATGATGACAAACCATGAAGTTCCCCCTGAGAACAGTAACCACTTATTTCAAAATAAAATGACTGTTCAGAGGAACTGGTCTTGCACTGTGCCTGTAGTCAGATTCATAATCTCAGAGAATAAGAAATATGCAGCAGACTAAAGCACAATTAGACTGATAACAATGATTAGTCACTCATCACATTACTCAATTTATTATTGAGTTTCAGCATTGAACCTGTAACCTGCAAGACTTATCAATTATCAAATGTAGCAAGAGAAATTTCAATTTCACTTGGAAGAATTTTCTTCCAGTTGGGATGGGTAGGGGCACTTGATCTGAATTCAAGATACCCCTAGGCAAAAAGCTGGGCCATCTCTTAACAAGGTCTGAACCTTGTCCAGGTTGCTACAATTGATACTAGGAACTTCACCTGTCCTATTCCCCCTTTTGGCATCATCAAATGACAAAAACAACCATAGCACAAAATTAGGAGAAGGCAACAAGTAAAGTCATAAGCATAATATACACACAGCATTCTAGAGATGCTGTTCCAAATGTGAGTACCTGCAACTCACAATCCCAAACTGTTCAAGTGCACACAGAAGTTAATAAAATATACAGACCAGGACCATCCTGCAGAGAAATTGTTTAGCAGAATTGGTCAAAAACTAAAGGTAGCAATTGTTCAGAGAAACCAGAGTAATTGTTTAGAGAGATTAAAAAAAAGAAAGTTTGAGATCAATGTTAGTAGGGAAGGGGGATAGGCTAAGAAGAAGTGGAGTCAGCATCATCATCAGAATCCTCAGTGGAATCCTCATCCTCTTCTTCTGCACTCTGCTCCTGCTGCTTCTTCCTGACTTGGGCTATGATGGGAACTGGTCTCTTGGTGGTCTTGGGTTTGAAGTTGGAAGAGGAGGCAAGCTTTTCTTCCTGGGAGTCCAGTCGTGCTGTTATATTCTTTATAGAACCATCCAGAGAGGTGCACAGAGCATTGACACTAGCCATCATCTGTTGCAGTAATTCCCCATGTGTCTGCACCTGTTTGGATAGTGACTCAGTAGCTTCCTCAGACCTGGAACTGCTTGTCCTTCTGGCCCCTGTGACCCTGTCTTCATCCCTCATTTTGAGCATACCTCCCTCAAAGGTCATCCCCTTCTGACTTAGGATCTGGTTGGTGAGGACAGACATTTTCTTTACCTCACCACTCAGATGAACCTTTCTACTTTGGAAAACCAAAGTAAGCCAGGCTCCATAAGGTAGAGAGTGGTTGGACCTTTCCAAAATGCTAACCATGTGAGCTAGCATCAGACCAGGGAGACTTAACTTAATCTTCTCATATAGACAGTAAATAATCACAGCATCCATCTTCCTGACATCCATTCTGCCCTGAGCCCTGGGGAGTACTATCTTAGAGGCAACTGTATGGAACAGCCTCATTACTGGTTCCCTTAATTGGCCAATAACATAGCCAGCACCATCAGTTGGAGAACCAGTAAAGAGAGTGGTCTGTATGTGTTCTGTACTGACCTCAGGAATAGTTGGCCAGTTGTCCTTGGAATAATCACAGAATCCACCCCTTGGTACACCCAGTACCTCCCCTAGACTCTTCTTTGAAAGAGTGATGTCGACCCCCTCGACCTCACTCCAGACCTTCCCTTTCTCTAACTTCCCCAACTTAGAGTAAAATTCTTCAACACAAGTTTCAAAAACATTTAGCCTCTTATCAAACAACCCTTCCCAGCCCTGGTACTCTATGGCCTCCTTAAACTCCTCTAAAAATGGTTGACTCATCCAAGACATAGGACATGAAAAACCAAATAAGACACCCCTACCACTTAATTCATACAGTGGTTCAGAAGTGGTCTTACCTTTTTTCTTGGCAGGATTCTTGTCAGAGGCAGAGGCAGCTTTCCTCTTCTTTTCTGCTGGCAGTTTGGTTGCAAGCTTGGGGCTCTCAGAGGCTTTGCCCTTCTTGGCAACACTTTTCACCCTTTTTCTCTTTTCATCCTTCTTCTCTTCAGAAATCACTTCAGCAGGTTCCTTCTTGATTTCTTCCTTACAGACCCTTGTCCTCAAGGGCCTGGTTCTTTTTCCTTGTTCCTTTTCACCTTGTACAACACCGGTGATCTCTACATCCATATCCTGAACATTGGTGTCATCATCCTTCTTTTCCATCTTTTCCTTTTCAACTTCCTTTTCTTCAGTGCTTGGCACTAGTTTCTGTGTGGTCTGTGGTGATGATGTGGGTGATTTTTCGGATGGTGGAGAGGTTAATAGGGTTGTTTCTTTTTGCGGTGGAGATGATGGTGGAGTTGTGAATTTTAGTGGTGACTGTGGGGGAGGAGTTTTGGCTTTTGTGGGAGATGTTGGTTTTAGTGGAGGTGAAGATTTTATAGGCTGTGACGAGTGTTGTTTGGGTGATGGAGAGGGTGATTTCTTAGTTGGTGATGGTGTTTTCTGAGGTTGAGGAGGTGGTGATGTTTTGGGGCTTGGTGGAGGAGTAGATTTCTCATCGGGCTTGCATGTGCCTTTAGACTCAGCAATTGTTTCTGTTGTGGTTTGATCCTTGATTTTTTCTTCCTTTTCTTCTGTGTGGTGGTGTTCAGCAACCACTACATTTTCTGATTCTGTCTCAGCCTTAGAGGGTGTGAAATTTGGAGATTGGCTTAACCCACGACTTTTCTTCCTTGCAGCCTTGCTTTTCTTTCTTCCCATTTTGATTAAATTTGCAGAGTTGATGAAGGAGAGAGAGAAAGAAACCGAATTTGAATTCTTAAAGAGGATTTTGATGATGGTGCTTAGGGTTTGAGAGAAATGATTACTTTGAGAGAGAAAGAGACAGTTAGAGGAATCAATGTGATAAAATGAATTAAAATGGAGAAAACCGGCAGTTATTCGAACAGATAAAGTAGAAGTAACTTCTACTGTTCACAACGGTCATGTGTCAGAACACTTAACTCCTCAATTTCAAAATCGAGAATTCAGCAGTAACTGATATAACCGATGTAGGGAACTGGTCTTACGATGGTCTGACACTGATCTGAATAAATTAAAAACTTTAATGCAACTTACAATTAGGCAACTTAGAGATACCACACATTGGAACAGCATCAGCATAAGAATTTTGAGACCACTTGCATCAATGACATTAAGAGTTAACCAGCCCTGCTTATTTACACTAATGATCATAAAGTCAAACATAGCCAAAAAGTGAAAGATAAGTCCTAAGGAACTAGGATCTAATCCTTACCATACCAAGTAATGTGCGGAGTTTGACAAACACTTCCCTGCTCAGGGGTTTAGTGAAAATATCAGCCAATTGTTCTTCAGATCTGCAAAATTCAAGATTCACATTTCCTTTTTCAACATTGTCTCTAAGAAAATGATGTCTGATTTCAATATGTTTGGTTTTAGAGTGTTGGACAGGATTTTTTGAAATGTTTATAGCACTGGTGTTATCACACAATATGGGAACACTTCCGGAACAGACCCCAAAATCCTTAAGTTGTGTCTTTATCCAAAGCAATTGAGCACAGCACAAAGCAGCAGCTATGTACTCTGATTCAGCTGTGGATAAGGCCACTGAATTTTGTTTCTTAGATCCCCACGAAATGAGACAAGAACCTAAGAAGTGAGCCATTCCTGAAGTGCTCTTCCTGTCCACACTAAAACCAGCATAATCAGCATCAGTGTATCCTAAAAGATCAAAATTGCTTCCCTTTGGATACCATAAGCACATGTCCTCTGTACCACTTAGGTACCTAAAAATTCTCTTAACAGCTTTTAGATGAGACTCTTTTGGGTTGCTTTGAAATCTTGCACACAACCCAACTGAGAACACTATGTCTGGTCTACTAGCTGTTAAGTAGAGAAGTGAGCCAATCATACCTCTGTATAGCTTATCCTCAACATCATTTCCTTTCTCATCTAGGCTCAGTTTAGAAGAGGTAGGGATAGGTGTGTCATAGGACTTGCTATCTTGCAGACCATATCTCTTGAGGAGCTCCTTGAGATACTTCTGTTGGTGGATCATGATTCCATCATCCACTTGCCTGATTTGAAGCCCTAGGAAGAAACCAAGTTCTCCCATCATGCTCATCTCAAATTCACTTTTCATTAGGTCTGCAAACTCATCACACAAAACAGAATTAGTAGCCCCAAACAAAATATCATCAACATATACCTGGACCACTAACAGATCTGTTTCCCTTTTCTTTAAGAATAGAGTTTTGTCCACTGAACCTCTCTCATAATGATTTTCAATAAGAAAGCTAGAGAGTCTCTCATACCAAGCACGAGGGGCTTGTTTGAGGCCATAAAGAGCTTTGTCTAACTTGTAGACATAATTTGGACAAACTCTATCCTCAAAGCCAGGGGGCTGTTCCACATACACATCTTCTTTCAAATAACCATTTAGAAAAGCAGTTTTAACATCCATTTGAAAGAGTTTAAAGTTCATGTGGGCAGCAAATGCAATCAAAATTCTTATTGCTTCAAGCCTGGCTACTTGAGCAAAGGTTTCATCATAGTCTATTCCCTCTTGTTGGTTAAACCCTTGAACCACTAGCCTGGCCTTGTTTCTGACTATAGTACCTGAGTCATCCATTTTGTTTCTGAAGACCCATTTGGTTCCAATAACAGACATCTCATTGGTTCTTGGTTCAAGATGCCAAACCTGATTTCTTTCAAACTGGTTCAACTCATCTTGCATGGCCAAGATCCAATCAGGATCAGTTAGAGCAATCTTATAGTCAGTTGGTTCTATGTGAGATAAGAAGGAGAAATAAGCACAGAAGTTCTTCCAAACAGAATTTCTAGTTTGGACTCCTTTTGATAAATCACTGATGATCTGATCAGAAGGATGAGAGCTTCTTTGCTTAAACATGCTCTTTCTTACAGCATTAGAATCACCTAAGTTAGAACCAATGTCTGTACTGGTTCCCCCTGTTTCATTTTCATTTTGAGAGGGTGGACCAGTTTCTTCAGTGTTCTCTCCCACTTCATCTTCAGATGGATGAGTAGGAGAGTCACTGAGTTCAACAACCTGCTTAGCATTTCCCTCTGCTGCACCAGACTCATTGTTGTTTTCAGGAGGAGTTGGAGAGTCTGGTTCAGCAGTGTTCTCTGGTTCAGCTCCAGTGAAATTTGTCATCCCAATTTCAAAGCCTTCATCATCATCTACCTGCACAGGCTTGTTGAACATGTTAGTTTCATCAAACAATACATGGATACTCTCTTCAACACACAAGGTTCTTTTGTTGAAAACTTTATATGCCTTGCTATGAGGAGAGTATCCTATAAAAACAGCTTCATCACTCCTAGGGTCGAACTTGTCCAAACTGGTCTTACCATTGTTGTGTACAAAACACCTACAACCAAATATCCTTAAGTGTTCAATGTTTGGTTTTCGACCCCTTAGAAGTTCATAAGGTGTTTTTCTTAGTATTGGTCTTAGCATAACCCTATTGAGTATGTAGCAAGATGTACTCACAGCATCAGCCCAAAATTTCTTGGACAGACCACTCTCTAGAAGCATGGTTCTAGCCATTTCTTCTAGAGTGCGATTCTTTCTTTCAACAACCCCATTTTGTTGTGGAGTTCTGGGGGCTGAGAAGTTGTGAGAAACACCATGCTCCATACAATAGGTTATGAAGCTAGCATTATCAAATTCTGACCCATGATCAGATCTGATGGATGCTAACTGATGATTGATCTTGTTCTGGACTTGTTTCACTAGTATTTCAAATTCATTGAAAGTTTCATCTTTGTATTTCAAGAATATGGTCCAAGTGAAACGAGAGTAATCATCAACTAAGACAAATACATAACTAGAGCCATTTCTACTTTGTACACGCATAGGTCCACATAAATCCATGTGTACAAGTTCAAATGGTCTAGAGGAACTAACCATTTTCTTTGGTTTAAAAGATGATCTTACATGCTTGCACTTTGCACACTCTTGGCAGAGCTGGTCTGCCACATATTTGATGTTAGGTAAACCTAATACCAATTCTTGTGTTCTCAACTTGTTGAGCAAAGTGAAGCTAACATGTCCTAATCTTTTATGCCAAAGCCATTGGTCATCCTCTACAACACTAAGGCAGAGGGCACTGTTTTGTGGAAGTTGATTTAAGTATGTAATATACACATTGTTATGCCTTGTTCCTTCACAGACCAGTTCCCCTGTCTTAGAGTTCACTATGTGACAAGTGTTTGATTCAAAATTCACTTTATTTCCCTTGTCACATAGTTGAGATATGCTCAAAAGATTATGTTTCAAACCTTTTACATAATAAACATTGTCAATTGCTTGGGAGAGTGACTTACCAACCTTACCTACTCCTTTGATAAGTCCTTTGCTATTGTCACCAAATGTCACGTGCCCTCCCTCGAATGCAGTGAGTGAAAGGAATTGTTCTTTATCCCCGGACATGTGTCTTGAGCAACCACTGTCCAAATACCAATATGGCTTTCCTTTCACTCGTACCTGCACAAGCAAACTAAAGGTTAGTTTTAGGAACCAAGACCAGCTTGGGTTCCTTGTTCTTTGAAACATTTTCAATCTTGACCTTTCTAACCCACACTTGTTGGGTGTAGGCTTTATTTTTCTTGTCATGTTTCTTTTTGGTGAAGCATTTGTTAGTAACATGACCACTTTTACCACAATAGGTACAAACATGCATATCCTTGGCAAATATATACTTGCCTTTCTTGAATTCATTCAACCACGTGTTGTCTCTGCCAAGAACAGTTGTAGAACTAGATCCAGAATACCCTAAACCAAACCTTTGAGAATTTCCAGGTTGGGATGTGAGGATGTTTAGGGTTTTCTGAGCATTTAACATTTTGTTCATTTGGTTCATACAATCTGTTAGCTCATTTTCCTTGTTCTCGAGCCTCTTAAGTTGAACTTCATTTTGTTTCTCAAAAGATTTTAAGTCAATTCTAGTCTTTTGAAGTTCATCTTGTAGTCTTGAGACCAGGGAGGGATCTGGTTCATTACTGGTCTTCTTGAGGTTTTCTTGTTTTAACAAGATGAGTTCAGCCTCGAGATCACATATCTTGGCTGTGCACTCATCATGTAAAACATCCAAGACCTCATCAAAGGCAGTGGGAGAACCAGTCTCTTCAGAACTCTTGAGCTCACTATGTTCTTTGTGTAAATCTTCAAGTTTTTCAATTAAATGGTCATATGCAAGTATGACATCAGATTTACTCAAGGTACATGTGTCTTTTAACAGTTCAAAGTTTGAATTATATGTGTTAAATTTCTTAAGCTCATTAAACCCCTTTTCAATTTTTTCAAAAAGTTCATCCTCTTTAGGAACTGGTTTGGAGTTTAATGTCTCAAGTTCCATTTTATGCTGATCTGCTGTTATTTCAAGCTCAGAAATTTTTTCTTTAAGTTCTTCACAAATAAGCTCAAGTTCAGCAGATCTAGCACCACATATTTCATACTCTCGAACTGTTTCTTTTAATTTCTTTTTGTTGTTCTGATAAGCAGACCCAACACTAATGCATTGATCAATAGTGAATTCAAGATAGTCAAGTAGTTCATCTCTATCTAGATTATGCATGTTTTCCTTTAAATCATTAAAACATACCTGGTTGTCGTCTGAAGTGCTTCCACCAGCCATGAGACAGAGAACTTCTTCTTTTTGCAAACAGACTTCAGACTGGTCTGTGCATGTAAAAGCAGTTAGACAGAGATTTGCTTCTTCTTCTTCTTCATCATCTTCTGATTCTGAATCTCCCCACACTGCAGCCAGCATAGCTCTTTTAAAAACCTTCTTCTCAGCCTGGACTCCAGGATTTCCCTTGGGATTTTTTCATGTTGGACACTCCTTGATTCTGTGCCCCATTTCACCACATTTAAAGCAACCAGTATTGGAACTGGTTTTCCTGAACTGTCCAGAACTGTTCCTTCCTTTTACAAACTTACCCTTGGACTTTGTCCTAAGGTATTTTTCAAACCTTCTGGCCATGAGACTTATATCATCTTCATCTTCTTCGGATTCCTCTGCTTTAAGAACCATTTCCTTGTATTTTGAGCTAGATTCAGCCTTTGAATCTACCAACATCTCATGAGTCATCAAGGAACCAATAAGTTGTTCTAGAGATAGTGAGGACAGATCCTTTGCTTCTTGTATGGCTGTAACCTTGGGCATCCACTTCCCTGATAAGCTTCTCAACATTTTCCTCACCAACTCTTCACTTGAGAAGGTCTTTCCCAATGACTTTAGTTCATTTACAATGGTCATGAACCTTGTAAACATGTCCTTTATATTTTCATCTCTAGTCATTTCAAAGACTTCATATTTTGACATAAGCATGTCAATTTTTGACCTTCTCACCTCAGAGTTGCCTTCATATGCAAGCTCTAGTGTATCCCATATTTCCTTTGCAGAAGAACAAGCTAGAATTCGATTTACCTCACATTCTGCAATTCCTTGTTGGACAAGTGACATTGCCTTTGCATTTTTCTCCAGCTTCTTGTAGTCTTCACTTGTGTACTCTTCTTCTGTCTTTGGAACCATGAGCCCTTCCTGACTCTTCTTGTGGATGGACGTGGGTCCATTTTTGACAATCATCCAGCACTCATAATCTATCCCAATGATAAGATTTTTCATGCAATTTTTCCACCAAGAGTAGTTAGTGCCATTGAACTTGGGGAGTCTTGAACTGTTTGATTCTTGAGTAGACATCTTCTTGCTCCTCTAGGTAGTTAACCTTTTGAGAAGTTAGGCTCTGATACCAATTGTTAGTTCAATGTATACTCAAGAAGGGGGGGTTGAATTGAGTATGTGTGTTTTTTCAATCGTTTTCAAGTTTTGTTTGTGCTTTTGTGAGAACAGCGAAAGAACAGTAAGCAAAGAGTAAGGACACAAAGATTTAACGAGGTTCGGCTTCTCAACAAGCCTACGTCCTCCACTCTCTCTCACCAATATTATTAATCAACTCAGAATAATAACAAGGTTACACACTCAATCAAGTGCTACAACTATGTAACACTTAATTCCCCAACTGTTAACTCTAACAGTTCACTCAGTGTTCACAGAACACTCCCCAACCACTTCCCTCTAAGTGGTTCAAATGTTACAAACTTAAATCTCCATAAGTTTTTCTCTTAAAGATGGATATGGAGATAGTTTTGGACTAAGAATAGACTCTCAGAAAGTATTACTTTGTTTTCTTTGGAGAGCAAAAGTCTTCTAGGGTTTTTTGCAAAGAATGTTTATATAGGCAAGAAAACCGTTCCCTAGAAATGTGCTGGAAGCTCCCCTAAATTGTGCAAAAGGATCAGCTGACACAAGTGTACAGTTACCTGTTCCAGACCTTTGTGTCTTACCACTGTTTGCAGCGGTTAATACCCAAAAGTTCAACAAGTACATTGCATTTAATGAGCTGATTTTGCAAATCAATTTAGCAGATTTCCAAGGTACAAGTGATCCAAATTTTTCAAATAAATTTTCAAAAATGATTTTGAACTCGAAAATTTGTACGGATCACGTGCGTAATACTGAGGTATGTTCCCACAGTGGTCTCAGTACTACTAAGTTTACTTCTGGTAAAGTGAACTGTTCTTAGCTTGTTCTTGGGCTGTTCTCTTTACTAGATGTAAACTTAAGGTCTTTTTACTCTTTACTTAAAAACAATAGGAATATTTTCCTAAGCCTATTTTACATGAAGATCCTAGAAATATAAAAATAAAAAGGCTCCAAACTCTTGGCTTCTGATCTTCAAGTATTTTAAGGTCTTCATGATTGCCTTGATGAGTCCTCACTTGATTCAACCTGTTCATGTACAATTATACATAGATATCAAGTATAGAGGACTGGTTTGTCATCATTCAAATCAAACATGGTTTAACAGTTCCCCACAGATGTTATTTTTCTGTTGATTATAGCAGTCATGCAAACTTCATCCTTTTCTTCCTCATCTTCTGACTCAGAGTCTGAGTCACCCCAAAGAGAGGCAATCATGGCCCTCTTGAAGACTTTCTTGTCTTCCTTCCTGTTCTTGTTGTCCTTCCATTGAGGACAGTCTCTGATCATATGACCTGTTTCACCACACGTAAAACATCCAGATTTGTTAGAGTTAGTCCTTTTATATTTCTTGCCCTTGAAGTTCTTTTTCTGATTTCTAAAGTGATTTTCAAATCTTTTAGCAATCATGGAGATCTCATCTTCATCAGAAACTGTTCCCTTCAGGGCAATGGATTTGTCAGCCTTCTTTCCTCCCTTGGAATCTACCATCATTTCATGAGTCAGAAAAGATCCAATCAACTGTTTTAGAGAAAGTTTAGTTAAATCCTTAGCCTCATAGATGGCAGTAACTTTGGGAGTCCATGCATCTATTAGGCTCCTTAGCATCTTTCTAACCAACTCTTCATCTAAAAAGCTTTTCCCTAAGGACTTAAGATCGTTCACAATGGTCATGAATCTAGCAAAACAGTCGTTTATACATTCATCCTGAATCATACTGAACAATTCAGATTTGGACATAAGTAAATAAATTTTTGACCTCTTTACCTCACATGTCTTTTCATAGGCAAGTTCCAAAGTGTCCCATATTTCCTTGGCAGTTGTGCATGCAGAGATTCTCTTAGTTTCATTCTCACCAATGGCTTGTTGCAGTATGGACATGGCTTTGGCATTCTTCTCCCGTTTTTTGAAGTCGGAGGAGACATATTCAGATTCCTTCTTGGCCACATAGATTCCAGATTCATCAACACTACTACAATTAAAATCTAATGCAACACTCCAAAAAGCGTTGCATTAAGTAGCTCAAACTGTTGCAAAAGGCCTAATGCAACGGTCTAATAACTGTTGCATTTGCTGCCGTTGCATTAGGTCTAATGCAACGGTTTTGAGGCCTAATGCAACGGTTTATAGTCAAAAGTATAAACCGTTGGATTAGGTCTTTTGCATTAGTTAAATGAGCCTAATGCAACGGTTTATAAGAATATAATTACCCGTTTAATCTTTGCATTAGTTATATTATTATTGTTATTTATAATAATAATTATTAGTGTGTTGTTATTAATTATTATTTCTTATCACCATCATCATCAGTATAATAATAATTATTATTATTTAATTTTTTTGGCAATTAAAAATATATTTAGTTAATGATCATTATATGATGTAACCACCATGCAACAACCACCACATAACAACCACGCACCAACAGCCACTACAACAGCTCCTGCAGAACACAACAACAGCTTCTACATACACAGCAAGCAACGCAGTAGAACAACAACAGAAAGCAACACAGTTGAACTACAGCAGCAAGCAACACAGTTAAAAAACTCATTAGCCACTAGAGATCATAGCAGCACCATAGGCACAACCAACACAGCACACCACAGACACCGCCATCACATATCAGCCGTTGCAGCAGGTGGCCATCACAGCAGCAGATCACCGTTACAGCAGCACCACGACGGCAAATCCCAGCAGAACAGCAGCTCCGCATCACAACTAACACTACACCGAGGCCAAGAAAACCACCTGCAACCCAAGCCAGCCACCAGGGAAAAAAAAACAAATCAGACCAACACTGCACCCGGACCAACCAAACAAGAAAAACACCTAGTAGATGAAAAAACCAGACCATCGTCCATATCATGAATTACCATCAAACCATTTTCCTTATTACAAGACCAAAAATATTACACACGCATCACATCTAAAATCAAATTATAGTAATCAAGGAAAAAGAAAATGAGCATCAAATTAGTGAAGATAATTTCATTAAAGGATGAAATATATAGGCCCACTCATATCAAAGTTTTACTTCATATATATATAGAGTTTGTCTACTCTATGCAACAAATTAAAATATCCCTCATGTGCCTAATGTGTTTATACCAAACAAAAATAAAAAAATGATAACTAGATTTAGTCGTTCTTCATTCACGGCACGCTCGAACGCCACTCCATCATACCTTTGAGATCCGTTGGCTCCATCTTGTACCTATACTCAAACATTAAACATATATTAAAAAATTACCTTCCAAACTAATCAATAATGTTTCATTATGCAAGTTCTAAATCGGGTAGTTAAAATGAAGAGTGTTAACAAAACATTCTTTGACTTTTGAATTTTGTAAATCCTATAGTTACTTGATCAAGGCTTTTGAAATTTTCAAACTTATAATGATTAGACAAAATTGTTTGATGATATCTTTCGGTGCTCTACTCTACCCCTTTCTCTCAGTTTAGTTTCATTTCTTCATGAATTTTCACACTCTAACTCCGTCCTCTACTAATCAAGGAAGTATACTAGACATTGACAAAGCTAATTTCAACCATAAATTAACCAATTCTAAATTCTAATTCAAATGGCTTGGTGAGTGTGTTGAAACTGATGAATGCGCACCATTTGAGTTGCCCATTTGATGGTTAACATTCGCGGTATTGTTTGACATAGACAAATCTTGATAAAACCCTACTTTCAAGCCTTGATTATTAAGAGAGTTAAAAATTAAAGCCATACAAACAAGAAGAGCTAAGCAATGGAGTAGAGCATTGTTTTAGGATATATGCCATTTTTACAAACTAATTAAAGATGTATATTTGTGATTAATGAACTTTTAATTGATAAAAATGGCTTAACTTGAGTCTATACATAAAGCAAATTAACTCCTCATATATATACATAAAGCAAATAACATACATTATGATGAATGAAGTGTTTAATTGATAAGAATAACTTAACTTAAGTCTATATATTAAGCAAAGAAACTACTTATATATACTTCTATCTATACTTGTATACACAAAGCATACATGTATAAAATTACCCAATGCACAACAACAACAAAAAATAACTCTAAAAGATAATTTCAAAAACAAGAAAAAAATGATTCACAACAACAAAGCTCAACTTATCCGGTTTTATCACTCAAAGTTTACATTACAGGTAAATGTAATCCAAACAGATACTCGGAAAGAGACTAATTACAAAATTTTGAAACCAATATTGACTACAAGAAAATCAAACACTGTCAAACTAGCTAGCAGAATTAACACACATAAGAGTAGATTAAACCAAAACTCACTCAACAAGAGGCGCCATGCTTGCTTAAAAGGCTCAAATGCATGAAATTGGCTCAACGACATAGAACTATTGAGATTTTCGAGCTAAGTGTGAATAATCCAACAAAAAACAAAGAGGTGATTCAACATCTCATACTGCTATGCTTCGAATCATAGTCACATTGCTCAAAGAAATACGTTTATTTGGTGTGTTCCAGAAATCAGCCCCACCAAACAGCCCGCACAGCCCCACCAACAGCCCTCACCCCCCACCACGTGTACAGCCCTCACACCCCCCACATATAGCCCAGTCCCTACCCCGCCAATAGCACCGCCACCCCCACCAAAAGCCCCCCCACCCCGTGTACAGCCCCAACCAACAGCCCTCACACACCCACATATAGCCCCAACCCCCAACCCCACCAACAACCCCCCCACCCCCACGTACATCCCCCTATCAACATCCCCACACCCTTACATACAGCCCCACCGCCACGAACATCCCCCGCACCCCCACAGCAACAACACCACGTACAGTGTAGCCCCCCATATGACCCCCCCGCCACCATTAACCCCCCACAACACCCCCACCACCAGCCCCGACAGCAACCCCACCACAACACCCCTACAACAACCCAAATTGACACTATTCAGCCCCCAACAACATCCCGCACATACAATGTCGAAAACCCTAAAAAATTATACTCTAAAATTAAGCTAATTAACCAAGCTAAAGGTCATACCTGAATTTTACGGTTGCCGTGGAAAGGTTGGAGAAGAGAGACACACCACCG
This sequence comes from Salicornia ramosissima, assembly GCA_951394345.1. Taxonomy (NCBI): domain Eukaryota; kingdom Viridiplantae; phylum Streptophyta; class Magnoliopsida; order Caryophyllales; family Amaranthaceae; genus Salicornia; species Salicornia ramosissima. Next base: position 22,549,307 of record OX596240.1, on the reverse strand, counting down.
TGCCGTTCGATCTTCAGTAGGTTGTAGTGCGAGAGTTTGTATTTTTGATAATGAAGGTTTTTAATTTCTTTTTTACAAATTGAAGGGGTTTAAAATTATAATTGGAGCCTTTTTTTGGTTAATAAAAATTTGGGGTAGTAGCTAAGCTAATGCAGCGGTTAGGACATTTGTTTTTTTGGCATTCATTTCACCCTAATGCAACGGTTTTAGATTTAATTTATTTTTGGCATTTATATTATCTTATATTGACCCTAATGCAACGGTTTAGTATATCAGTTTTTTTATTACCCTAATGCAATGGTTTATCAAGGTTAAATTTATGGGTATACCCTATTGCAACGGTTGAATCAAAACCGTTGCAATAGACATTATAAGTGTTGCATATTTAAGGCTAATGCAACGCTTAATACTAATTGTTGCATAAAATCGTTGCATTAGCCCAAATTGTTGCTTAAAACCATTGCATTAGATTCAACTGTTGCAAATAAGTGTTGCATTAGATATAAGTGTTGCATTAGCATTTTATTGTAGTAGTGCAAGTTTGCTCACTTCCATGGGTCCATTCTTTACTATCATCCAGCATTCATAGTCAATGCCAATAATGATATTCTTCAGTCTCTTTTTCCACCACGCATAGTTCTTGCCATTAAACTTTGGAGTTTTGTTGTCATATCCCATAGCATTCATTTCTTAAGAGTTCATCTTCTAGGATGTTAAGCCTTTGTGAGAAGATCCTTGCTCTGATACCAATTGTAGAATCTAGAACTACTCAAGAGGGGCGGGGGGAATTAAGTTGTTAATGATAATGTCATATTTTTACTTAAACCTACTAGACTAGTTGGAATTATTCTAGCTGCGGAAACAATTAAGCAAATAAAGTAAATTGAACACACAGATTTAACGAGGTTCATCCAACTATGGCATACATCCTCCTACCCTATATGTTAAATATATATATATAAGTAAAATTTATTTTATTGTGGATAGTTGGTCGTCAGTAACATCTGTCTAGGCTGGACTTGGGCTCTGGGCAACATCATCCCTAACCTCTCTTACCTGGGATCTCATTGGTCCAACTAAACCGCACTATGCAAAATTGTTTCAACTTATAAACTCATAATATTTTTGAAAATAAATAGGTTGAAACATATATTTATATTTTTGAAATTGATTTCAATCTTTACGTTAATTATGTGCATGCAGACTAAGTGGAAGTCCTAATTGAAGGCTTGAAATTTTGCTTCAAGGCAATAAAGTTTTTGTGTATTCGGAATTAGAAAATTCCAATGAATATTGGTGGAATGAGATATTTAAATATCTATTTGGAAATTGATTGAAATTTGTGATTTATTGTGTTAGATATATATTAATGGATTGTTATACATGTTATTATCAGTGGCTATATGCTTGCAATTACTACTTTATCTTGAGTATTTTTATACTCAAAATGTTAGGTGGAATTATAGTTTTGGTTGAGTAAATGCAAGAATTGTGTTGTTTAAATTAATTGATTGCAACGTGCTTGAATACAACATTATCCAGGAAGATGTCTCTCAGAACGAGAAAAAGAAGAGGAAGTGGTTCCAAGGTGAATGCGGTCATCAAAAGATTGACCAAAATAACTGAGAATATAGGCAATATTGTCACGAACCAGGAAAAACCCCAAATGACCCTGATAATTTCGGGGAAGTTTTTGAAAAATTAGCTGCAGCAAAACCACCGACTTACCTTGGCAAAATAGACGTAGTTAGCCTAGAAAATTGGGTTAGGGAATTTGATAAACTATTTGATGCTATAAATTGCCCTGATGAGTTAAAAATTAACAATGATGTTTATTACCTTAAAGGAGAAGCTGATTTATGGTGGAGTCAAAGGAGAGAAAATTTGATGAATAATCCTAGTTTTGGGTGGTTAGAATTTAAGGAATCTTTGAGAGAAAAATTTTACCCTCCATATTTGAGTAAACAAAAATGTATGGAGTTCACAAACTTGAGGATGGGGAACATGAATATTAATGAGTACTATAATAAATTCAGAGAACTAATGAGGTTTGCACCAAAAAAAGTACCAACTGAAAATGTGATAACCCGAAATTCTGGGCTAGAAAATTTTGTGGTTAATTATTATTAGTTTAATATTCAAAGTCCAAAAGGCCCAATTATTTGGACTTTTTAGTTCTTATTTCCTTTCATTGTCTTAAAATTGGGCCCAAAGACCCAATTACCCTCTCTCTTGGCCGACCCTCCCATTGTTGGCCAAGGATTATTATTATTAGATATAATATTTATTCTATATCTAAAATCCTCAATTTTTATTTTAACTGGTCAACTAAATTAAAAACCCTATTTTTAACTAACCTATTGCTAAGTCTCTTAAGTTGACTCTATTTCCCTAATATCCCTCAAAACTCACGGCCCCCCTCTTCCTTTTATTTAATTATTTATTTCTTTTGTTCTTTATAATTATATAAGGAACAAAACTCATATTTTATTTTCCTAACTTCAGAAACTCTAAACCCTCAAAATAAACCACAAAAATACTTCTGAAGGGTCGTGTATAGTTCGAACCCCCAAGCAATAATTTTTCTTTATTTCTTCCTAATTCAAGGTAATTAGACTATCCCCCTTGAATTTGGTATTAGTTTATCATATAGTTAATTAGGATTAAACTAGGAAATTAATTAGTATCATGATAGGGCTATGATTGTTCGAACCCTTTGGATGATGATTGTTCTTGATATGTTACATGATCTTTTTTAATCTTTAATGTTATTATTTAGTTCTATGCATGTTTTAGTATCTGAATTTACATGTTTTAATTAAAATAATTGCATGAAATTTCGAACTTGATTCTTTATTTATGCGTGTGATTTTCGAATCTTATGTCTATTTTTATGATGATTTTAGGATGTTTTCTTGATCTAAAAGTATGTTCATAATTTATCTAATTGTATAATTTAAGTCTTGAATTAAAATTATAATCCTTTATAATTTTCGAATGGCACAAGATTAATAAAAGAATTAAAGATTCAAATTTTCTTGTTCAAATATATTCCTAACCTTAGTTTATCAATTAATCTTTATTTTGAAATTAATTTAATTATGAAATATTAGGTTCTTGAAATTAATCTTGATCTTGTTGTTCTTCTATGATGGTCGAATAATATGAGGGAATAAAGGCTTGATTTTTGATCCATGATTATTTATAATTTCATGATTAATGGTTAGATTACAATTTTATAATTTATATAACTGAATTAATAACCAAAACATGATAATAAAATATGGAAATAAATTATAATTTTCGAGTGATGACATGTTGATAATGGCCGAGTATTAATATGATAAAAAGGGTAAATGTTGACCCTGTTATGACTACTGTTTTGGTAATTTAAAGTTAATCCATGACTTTATTATTTATCTAATAAGTTTAAATGGTTTATCATTGATATTGTGACTGATATGTTAAAGTGTATATTTTTATTATTTAACTTGAGTTATTCGAATAGTGTAGGGATGGAAAAAGGTTATTTTCATCATGTATTATGATCATTGTCGATTATTATATTGATATGATGATTTATTGAATTATTTGTGTGATTATTTAAAAGGAATTGATTTTATTATTCATTATGTTTATTCTCGAAAATATCGTGTGAAATGAGAAGTATTATGATCAATTTAATTTAATTTTTAGCTTGTAATAATTTTGGTTTATGAATAAAGGATTTAATAATATTAAAGGAATAAGAAGGAAATAAGAAGATAAGTTGTAATAATAAGGAAAAGGAATTGACTTTGATAAGATGAAAAGATGAAAAGATGTTATTGGTCTCACGATGGCCATGTCGAAAAGAAAAGATAAGATAAGATAAGATAAGAAGTGGACGCCTGTTTGGTGATACACAGGTCACCAGATTAGGTTAAGTCGAAGCCACTGCCCTACTGCGGTCTCTGGGTAGTTCTGGATCCTAGAATATGTTGTTGTCCGGGTTAGTAGTACACGGGCTGCTAATCTGGGAGTGAGGGCCCCACTTAGACATAATCCTTGCAAAGGAGGGTTACGGGTAGGATACACGGGTCCTATCTGACATGTTCTAGGAAAGTTGGGATGTACACGGGCATCCTTATGAGCTATAATGACCGATCCATGAACTTAAGAAGATGGTTAAAAGATGGGATTCGGGAAATAATATGATAAGATATGTATTCCAAGGGTTGGTAAAATATTTGTATGCTATTACGTTATTTAAGTATGTATTTATGTATTTATCCATGTATCATTACAAGTATGATATGTTAAGTCTTGCACTGCGTATGTTTGACATGTATGTATTTATGTATGTATATGTATGTATTTTATACCTTTATATATGTATACTTATACGTCTATGTATGTATTTTTATACGTCTATGTATGTATTTTTATACATCTATGTATGTATTTTTATACGTATATGTATGTATTTTTATACGTATTTGTATGTATTTTTATACGTTTATGCATGTATTTTTATACGTTTATACGTGTATTTTTGTACGTTTATACATGTAATTTTATACGTTTATCCTGGTTGATTCTATGACATTATATGGTTTACGGTTCCACATTTAAGTGGGACAGCCTAGTTACTCGCCACTGACGGTGGACCCCCCCCCCCATTTCAGGTGAAGATGCTGAAGTATAAGTGGGCTTTCGTATGGATCAGGTTGAGTGCTTGGCAAGAATTATAGAGGAAACCCGAAGTCTACTTTACAATCTAGTTTATTATTTCTTTGATTTCACCCAGCCTGTTGGGAAATGACAGTTTTAGTTGTAGTTTATTGAATAATATGGATTTATGGACATTCTATCCTTTAATTAGTTAATTAATTAGTAAAGAGTTATCTTAATTTAAGTTTAAAGGTTTCAATTTAATAATATTCTAGTATGTTTTGTTGAGTAATGATCCATTTGCCCAAAGGTTTGAGCAAGGTTTAACCGTTACCCTTCAAGAAAAATTAGGGGGAGTAACATTTGAAAGCTTAGATGAAGTCTATGGGAGAGCTGCCCACCTTTATGGGATTAAGGGAAAAGAACTTGAGGGAAATACATTTGGAGAGAAAAGAAAAACTTATGGGGGTTTCCATGGGTATGATAAAAGGCAAAAGAATAATGGGCATTTCAATGGGAAGAGGGATTATAGAGGTGACTTTGGAAAAGGAAATGGGAATAACTAGGGGAGTAGGGATAGACTCCAAAGATCATACTTATATAAGAAGTGTGGAAAAGACCATCCCGGAAAGGATTGTGAGGGGAAATTAGTGAGTTGTCGTTATTGCCAAAAATTGGGACATCGTGAGTATGAGTATTTCAAGAAAACTTCTGATATGCAGTCGGGTAGAAACCCAAATGATAAGTACCCACCTAAACCCACTCAAAACACTGGTTTCACTTCTACACCTAGAACTAGCAACGTTGCTGCAGATACTAATTCCAAAGGTCGTGTGTTTGTGATGAATAGCCGTCAGGCTACTTCTGCTGTGGTAATTGGCAATTTCCTTATTTGTTCTATGCCTGCTAAAGTTTTGTTTGATTCGGGTGCATCTCACTCTTTTATTTCAAAAACATTAGTGGAAAGTCTAAAATGAGAAAGTCCTGTTTCTATTTCTTTAGACATTGCTATTCCATCTGGGGAAGTAATTAGTTGTGCCAAACTGCATAGAGATATACCTCTTGTCATTTCTGGAATAGAATTTTTGTCGGAATTAATAGAGTTTGAATTACAAGACCTTGATGTCATTTTGGGGATGGATTGGTTAGGTAAATTTAAGGCCCAAATTAAATGCGAAGCTCAGAAAGTAACATTATTAGGCCCAAATATTAGAGTAACCTATCAAAGAGAAGCCAAGAAACCGGGATTGAAAGTCATATATGCGTTGCAACTTACGAGGTGTGTGGGAAAGGGGTAATCGTTGTATATGTGTAGCCTTCGGGAATTAGGAGATGAAAAAGAGAGCGATGAGAAGAATATTCCAGTAGTGAATGAATTTCTCCACGTTTTCCCAAAAGAAATTCCGGGAATGCCACCTATAAGGGATGTTGAGTTCACCATTGACTTAATACCCGGGACTGGACCTATTTCAAAGGCCCCGTATAGGATGGCTCCAGCCAAAATGAAGGAGTTGAAAACTCAATTAGATAAATTATTAGAGAAAGGATACATTCGACCTAGCTCTTCACCATGGGGTGCACCAGTATTGTTTGTGATGAAAAAGGACGGGAGTTTGAGGTTATGTATAGATTACCGAGAGTTAGTGATCAAGAAATCAAAGACAACTCCTAATACTACATAGCCATCATACGAAGTACATGAACAACAACAACAAATTTCTATAATCTATCATCCTATGCAATCTAATCCTAATCTTATGTAGAATAGAACTAGTTACCTAAATGAAACAAGCAAAGTTCGAACGATTCCCTAGTTCCCACTCGTACCGTCACCTTCGTTCGACCAAGCAAGCAACACGCCTCAAAGGTTGGTGATCAAGATTGATGGAACTTGTTTGGTTGAAAGTTTTTTTATATATGGTGTTTATGATGAGAAAGAAAAAGAAACACCTTGGTTTTGTTTTTCTTTGGAGGTTGCCGTGAGGATGGCCAAAGCGGAAGGATGGAGTTTTCACCTTGTGTTGTATTATGAGTATGGAATAGAATGTTGTAGCCTTTGGGGTTTTATAGAACAAAGTCTCTCATTAATTAAGTTGGGCTCAAAGTAAACAATTGTTGGGGAAAAAATATGATAGGGAGGGCCGGTTATAGAAGGAGCAAGACAAGGGTTTTGGGCTTGATAAATTAAACAAAATTAAGTCTTTGGGCCCTAATCAGATGATTTGAACTTAAAGGCTTAATTTTACACGAAATTTTACGGCCCAAAAATCAGGGTCGTTACAATCTTCCCTCCTTAAGAAAATTTCTTTCATCCTTGAAATTTCATAAGGAAACACACATAAGCACATAAACAATGAATACAACATGCCACGCTAGAAATAATACATGTGATGTCTTCGGGTTGGGCTGTTGCTTCCTCCTGGGTCGGAAAACACTTGCCGGTGGTGGTAATGGTGGTTGCCGGAGCTTGAGAATTTTTTTTTTATAAGAGGAATGCCGTGAGAATTGGACAAGAAGGAGTAGAGAATTTTTTTTTTGTAATTTTTGTGTGTGTAAAATGGGTTGAATTAGGGGTATTTATAGTGTTTAAGGTATGTGTAGTATAGTAAGTTGGGGATCATGAAAATAATTTGATGATCAATATTATTTGATTTAGTCATGCTTTGGGAATATATTATTCTTGGTGATCAAGCATATGATGGTTGGGAGGGTTATGGGAAGATTTTTGGGTAAAAAAAAAGGCAAGTATTGCTTAGTAGGATATTAGGGGATAATTGCAAATAATTTCCTAATCCCCCTCCCCTTAGCCGTGTACTTTGGTGATTTCCCTTTTTTTTATTTTCTTTCTTTTGGGCTATCTAATTGGCTTATTGGTTTTGGATCATGACTTTTGGGTTACTTAGTTGGCTTATTGGTTTTGGATTATGATTTGTTTACAAATCCAAGGGAAATAATTGGGCTAGAAATTCCTAATTGGCCTATTGGTTTTACAAATCCAGGAGAAGTAGTTGGGCTTAGAAATCTTTTTAAATTAAATTTATATCATAAAATTCTAGTTATTTATATGTGAAAATAGGACTTATTAAAAATTTTTTTTTTAAATGTTTTTAACTTGAAAATATTTGCAAATAATATATTCGTAGTATAAAATACTCTTTTAATAAATATCGTAGAAAAATATGTACCAAAATTGTGGGGTATTACAGTCGCTACATACAGCGCTGCTAGGTGGTGTATGTAGCGACTGTAATACTGGACTATGCACGTACGAACGCATCTTACGCATTCGACTTTCTACTGTGTCAGGATTGAGAATCTTACTCCCAAATCCCATGAAACCAATCTTACTGGAAATCCATATCCGAAGACAACATAGTAAGACCACCAACTATCCCAATACCGCGGATAGGATAGGGGCAACGTCTTAACCCAAAAACATAGAATCTTACTCTAAGTTTTAGGCGTCTAATAGCGAAATCAAGCTAACTTAACTTTAAATCGAAGTTTACATTCTTAGTTAATTCTTAAGTTGCATCTTACGCCTTGACTCAAGAAATAACATGTAAACCAAACAATCTTACAACTTCTTATAACTTTCTTTAACCTTTTCTTTAACTTTCTTTAACTTTAAAGACTCAATCAAGAACTCTTAAAGAACCTTAAAGAACTCATCAAGAACTCAAAGAACTCATCAAGAACTCATCCAAGATTCAAGATCTTCAATCAAGAACCCAATCAAGATTCAAGAACTTCAACCAAGAACTCATTCAAGAATCAAGAACTCAACCACACATCATCAAAATACACGCATACCACCATAGTTCAACACTTAAAATCATCAACTTCCTAATCTCCAAAATTCCTCAAACTTGAACATGAATAACATCAAACTTAATACTAACATATTCAATCATGAAATCATCATATTCAATCATAAAATCATCATAAAACCATCCCAAAATTTCAGATTATAAGATACATGTAAACATGGTTAAAAACATCAATTAGTTTAATCTAATCATCTAATTTATACTATGAAACATAGTATACCAAATTAGGGTGGAAAAGCATGTTACCTTGATGAAGATTAACAAGATAAACACTCAAAAACTCGCTGCCCGGAAACTACCCACACGGCTCCAAGCAACACGGACCACCGCCTTCAAGTCGTGCCACCACTCGAACCACCACACGGCACCACTGCCCAACTGCAGTGCCTCACTCGAACCACCACACGGCCAGACCACGAGCACCACCGTGCACCACCACGTCTTCACACGAGCACCACCACTTGAAACCCACGAATAACCCACACGAACCAAGCCCGGAAACCGACCCGAACTAATGATCTTAAACGAAATTGTTGGGGTTTAAATTGTGTTTTGATACTTAAAGATCAATAGAGGTTGAATCTTTAAGTTTGGAGGTTGAATGAATGATGAACAAATGTGATGAATGACTAGCCAAAAATGGCGTGTGGCTATGATGCAAATGGAGAGTGTTTTGTGTTTGATCTTTTGATGGCAAGTGTTTAAGATGGCAAATGAGCAAAAGGATCCTCAAGCCTTGCTAACTCTTCTATTTATAGAAGTGGTTCAAGGTGTGAATGCATGGCAAGTGGGAAATCCTTGCCATGAACAAGAGAGGGCCGGTTTTGGCTTTGCAAAATGGGCCAAATTGGGCTTTCGTGATCAATTGGGCTAATTTACAAAAATTGCATGATTAATCATGCTTAAATCGATTTAGCCCAAAAATATTAAATAACTAATTAGAAAATTAAATAATAAAATTGTAATTAATTAAATAATAATAAAATAAATAATAATCAATCCAAATTAAGTAATTCGAATTTAATCGAAATTATTCACATAAAATAAAATAAATAGTTCAAAAAAAAAAAATTTGAACCATACATAAAATCAGATAAATACACATAAACATACGACAGAAATACCTATAAAATCAAGGTCGTTACAACTGTGAACTCATAGTGACCATATCGTGTCCTGAAGGCAGTCTTGGGAATATCCTGATCTGCAATTCTCAACTTATGGTAACCTGACCTCAAGTCTATTTTAGAAAATACTCCTGCACCTCTCAACTGGTCAAATAGGTCATCAATCCTTGGGAGCGGGTACTTATTCTTTACCGTTACGTTATTCAATTCTCGATAATCAATGGACAACCTCAAAGTGCCATCCTTCTTCTTAACAAACAAAATCGGAGCTCCCCATGGTGAGGAACTTGGTCGAATGTAACCCTTCTCCAACAATTCATCCAACTGGAGCTTCAACTCCTTCATCTCGGCTGGAGCCATTCTATATGGTGCTTTCGAAATCGGTCCGGCGCCTGGCATCAAATCAATGGTGAATTCTACATCCCTAACCGGTGGCATGCCGAGTATTTCGTCTGGAAATACATCGGGAAACTCCTTTACGATCGAAATGTTTGCATCCTCCTTCCCTTCCTCATTCCCTAATTATTGGAGACTACACATGTACAATGGGCTTTTTTGACACACTTTTGAAGCTGTAAGGCAGAAATGATTCTTAGTCCTGAACTTTTATTCTCCCTTCTATACGTTACTCTGGTCTTTGTTGGGCTGTGCAAGGTAACCTTTTGGGCCGAGCAGTCAATCTGGGCCTTATACTTGCCCAACCAATCCATCCCCAAAATGACATCCAGATCTTTTAAGTCAAAACTGATCAAGTTTGACGGAAATTCTACCCCAGAAATAGAAAGTGGTACCCCTCTATAGAGCTTAGAACAATTCCTTACTTCTCCCGACGGAATGGAGATGTCTACAGAAACTGACTCAGGACTTTCTAGCCTAAGACTCTCTACTACAGTTTCAGAAATAAAAGAATGGGATGCCCCAGAATCAAATAAAACTTTCACAGATAAAGAACATATAAGGAAACTTCCAATTACCACATCATTAGAAGCTTCAGCCTGGCGGCTGTTCATCACGAACACACGGCCCTTGGGAGTATTGTCCGTAGGGTTACTGGTTACCGCCTTAGGTGCCGGTCCGCTAGGTTGGGGTGGTTTGGTAGGAAAACTAGACTCTTTTACTCTTCCCGACTTAACATCAGCCTCCTTCTTGTAGCACTCATACTCACAGTGACCTAGTTTTTGGCAGTAAAGGCAAGTCACCAGGTTGCCATCACAGTCCCTCCCTGGGTGGTCCTTCTCACACCGTTTGTAGAAATATTTCCTCTTGGGTTTCTCCCCATCTCTTTGGTTCCCATCCCTCCTGGTGTTGGCTGGTTGTCCCCCACTTCCTTTCCCAAAATGCCTTTTATTGTCTCTTCTCCCATCAAAACTTCCATTGGGCTTATGTCTCTTCTCACCTCCATGAAAGAACTCGGAATTTTTCCTCATCTCTCCTCCAGAATTTTCAATCTCTCTTCCCCTAATTCCATATAAATGGGCTGCTCTTCCATACACTTCATCCAGGGTTTCAAACGTAGCTCCTCCCAATTTCCCCTGAAGACCCAAGGTTAGGCCTTGCTCAAATCGTTGGGCCCTTAAGGCCTCTGTAGTTACTACTTCAGGTGCAAACCTCATTAGCTCAATGAATTTGCTATAGTACTCACTAATGCTCATGTTCCCCATCCTAAGGTTGGTGAACTCCATACACTTTTGTTTCCTTAAGTATGTAAGGTAAAACTTATCCCTTAAAGCTTCCTTTAGATCTACCCACCCAAAACCAGGCATTTTCATCAAATCATCTTTTCGTTGGCTCCACCATAGGTCAGCTTCTTCCCTTAAGAAGTAAACAGCATTACTAACCTTAAGGTTTTCAGGACAATGAATGGCATCAAAGAGTTTGTCAAACTCTCGGATCCAGTTTTCAAGGTTGGCAGGGTCTTCCTTGCCGAGGTAAGTTGGTGGTTTGGTTATTTTGGTTGGTGACAACTTGGGTCAAACTTTCGGCTATTGAGGTTAGCCTTCTTATGGCGGCATTCATACTGGTTCCGTTTCCTCTCTTTTGGGCCATTCCTGAGTAATAAAGCACAAAACTAAATATTGGAACACAAATCAATCAAAAATACTTAAATATATATATAAGGGAAATTTCATAAACGACAACTATTATTAATTAAGTGTAATACTTCTATCATCCTTAGCTATTACATTAATGAAGGAATAAAATTCTTTCCTAATACATCAAAATTGTAATTCCAAACTTTTAAACTGATAAGAAAAAAAAAACATAACTGATGAAAACTATTACATAAATAATACCAAGCTAATACTAAAGGAAAAAGGAACATTATTATTGTCAAATTAAAGCTAACAATTATTCTCGAAGGTTTAAATGATGACTCTAATTATCTTCAGATTCCTCCATGTCTTCTTCCGGATCATATTCGGGGTCGTTTGGATCCACATGTCCTGGATAGTAGAAACCAATTGGTGGGTTTTTTGGAGTAGTCACATGATATTCAGGTGATAAAGACCTTGCTACATACATGTTAGAGCCCACAGACTCAGTGGTTGCATCCAGAATATGTAAGTCAATAATTTATATCTCTCTATAGTTTCCCCCAAGTTCAAGGTAGTGAAAATCAGCCTTAAAATTCCTTATTGTTCCCAACCATACCCCTTCATGGTAGTGCTTCTCTAGGTTATAAGCATGATTGTTAAGGACTACGTCACCGTATTTGTGGATTAATGGTTCATACTTGGGTTCTTGGGGCAAGTGTATTACACATAAAAGTACTATGTAGGCTTCATTTTGTAATAGCATATGGTATTGGTCCTCCCATTCTTCGGCCAACAATGACATATTTTCAACAAATCCTCCGACGGTCTCAATTTGGGTCTTAACCAAAGAAGGGTTAAAATAATTTTCACGCATAAAGTTAAGCATCTGGTCAGAATAAAAATAAATAGCTTAACTTAGTAAGCATGACAAATTCTTTCATCAAAAAGTATGCCTAACTTTCACATAAACCACATAAATTCAATAACCAAAATTGGGCCACTACAAAATTGGGCCTACATTCAACCATAAGTCAAATGTAATCCACTTAAACATTGGGCCTTAATAACTAATGCACACATATATTCGAAAAATATTTGAAACCTCAAAATGTTTTTTTTTTTTTCGAAATTTAGTATTTGTACTCGATTCATGATATAAGATGATCAAGCCTGATCTCCCAGGTAAGTTACCCACAACGTCGGGGAGAGCATTGCCTTAGACAGAGATCATACCCATTATAGGCCCCAAAATGAGGACCCGAACATCTTTTTCTCAATCACCTTTCCAAAGAGGAAAATAATTTTATAATAATTTTAATCAATTTTTTTTTTAAAAGTGCGAAACTCTATCCTATATGCCCTTCCTATGTCTACCCTTCTATTTTTAATTTCAAGATCGTATTTATTTACCTAGGCTTTTAAACTGATACCACTTTGTAACACCCCCAAATCTCCCTCTACGAGAATACTAGAATAACACATATAAAATACCGTAGAGATAGACTTGGGCGTATAGTATTATATTACTACCATGTGATAACGTACGGCTATATTAAAATACTTTCATACTAACTTGCAGCGGAATTAAAACTACTTTATTAATACAATGTAATGATTAAATAAATTGTACTTCCAAAATTAATGCATTAAAAAGTAATTAAATCCTAAGCTAGGTGGATGATGCCCTTGTTCCCCTTGATGCCAAGCATAGTAGTCCTCAGATATCATCACCTAACTACTCATTGTAATGATAAGTAGGCCAAGCCAAAAACAAAACAAAGTACGGGTTAGCAAAAATATGCTAAGGACATTTAAGTGCAAGATATGTAAAAATAAACTTTATTTAATAAGCATGCTTTTGAAATACTCAAGTCATATTAATTATTTATCCAAGATGATCATTTCCAAAGATATTCCAAACCAATAATATTGAATATAAAAATTCAAATATTATTGAAAATAAAATTTTCCTATACCCCAAACTCCTCCTCTAAGTGTGCACACCCCCCAAGTTAGTATCTTTCTGTATAAAGGCTATCCTTGAGGAAAGACTAGGTCATAAAAATTCCATAGTCTTATCAACCAAATCCGCATAGTGGAATTACAAAACAATAATAAGCTTATAAAGCTTGTGGGGTCACCAAAATATTTTTAATATAATAAGAGTTGAGTAATAAGAAAATATACTCTTGATTGAAACTTTCCAAAATTCCTTGTTTCCTTAATCCCTCAAAGTGACATAACAATATCAATAAAAATATTTAGTTATTCCAAAACTTTCATAGAATATATTTTATTTTTAAGATAGTATTTTCCAAAATATAATAAGATTCAAATCTCTCCAAAACTTTACTTTCTAAATATAATAAGATGGTTCAAATTATAAACATTATTTCCAAAGAAAGAAATTTCATGGCAAATATAAGGCTACCAAAATATAATTTTTTTTTCATCAAACTTTAAATTAACATAATAAAAATAATCGAACATGAATTATACCATGTATCATGTAAACATACAAAAAAAACGTAAACACTTTAGTAAGGTATCTAGCCACTTAACGTACCTTTCGTTAGGGTTGGACAACTAAACTTGAATACTTAAGGAATCCTACCGAGAGCGTCCTAAACAAAATTAACACAACCTATAATTAATATAAGGTTACCAAAATATTCTTACTAACAAAGTGAAATCCTAAGATGTGCATGACCACTAATACTTTTAAAACTATAGTATAAGTAATAAGTTTATATAAGTATTAGGATATTAAAAATCATAATATTAGTAGTAGGATTTTAAACAGTTATTAATATTATCATTATTATTATTCGGATATTATTATCATTATTATATTTTTTTTATAAAACCGAATTATTTTAATAATTATAATAAAATACTAAAACCCATAAAATCTTAAGAACTTATTATTAGTAGTGAAGTATTATAGATAAATACTTTATAATCTATAGTTTTTAAGATTAGTTAATGTTTTAAACAATAATATATAACTTAATAAAATAATTTAATAAAACAAAAGAGGGTCGGAAAACACTTGCCGGTGGTGGTAATGGTGGTTGCCGGAGCTTAAGAATGTTTTTTTTTTTTATAAGAGGAATGCCGTGAGAATTGGACAAGAAGGAGTAGAGAAATTTTTTTTTGTAATTTTTGTGTGTGTAAAATGGGTTGAATTAGGGGGTATTTATAGTGTTTAAGGTATGTGTAGTATAGTAAGTTGGGGATCATGAAAATAATTTGATGATCAATATTATTTGATTTAGTCATGCTTTGGGAATATTATTCTTGGTGATCAAGCATATGATGGTTGGGAGGGTTATGGGAAGATTTTTGGGTAAAAAAAAAGGCAAGTATTGCTTAGTAGGATATTAGGGGATAATTGCAAATAATTTCCTAATCCCCCTCCCCTTAGCCGTGTACTTTAGTGATTTCCCTTTTTTTTTATTTTCTTTCTTTTGGGCTATCTAATTGGCTTATTGGTTTTGGATTATGACTTTTGGGTTACTTAATTGGCTTATTGGTTTTGGATTATGATTTGTTTACAAATCCAAGGGAAATAATTGGGCTAGAAATTC
This sequence comes from Salicornia ramosissima, assembly GCA_951394345.1. Taxonomy (NCBI): domain Eukaryota; kingdom Viridiplantae; phylum Streptophyta; class Magnoliopsida; order Caryophyllales; family Amaranthaceae; genus Salicornia; species Salicornia ramosissima. The sequence continues at coordinate 22,534,071 of OX596240.1, read as the reverse complement.
CTAATTGGCCTATTGGTTTTACAAATCCAAGAGAAGTAGTTGGGCTTAGAAATCTTTTTAAATTAAATTTATATCATAAAATTCTAGTTATTTATATGTGAAAATAGGACTTATTTTAAATTTTTTTTTAAATGTTTTTAACTTGAAAATATTTGCAAATAATATATTCGTAGTATAAAATACTCTTTTAATAAATATCGTAGAAAAATATGTACCAAAATTGTGGGGTATTACAGTCGCTACATACAGCGCTGCTAGGTGGTGTTTGAGACGGGGTAACGGAACCTCCAGCAATTTTTTGGGAAGTTTGCGGGATGAGTTTTCGTATTCGAGAAACCTAATTGTGGCCCCACGGTGGGCGCCAAATAATTTAGGTGAGATTTCACGGATCTAGGTTATACCTGGTTCTTATAGCCGCAGCTAGGTTAGTCGTGCAAAATACGAAAAGTGAAGAACAAAAGACACAAAGATGATGACGTAGAAAACCCTATGAATAAGGGAAAAACTACGGGTGGCTTTGACTCCACCAATCCACTAATTAAATTTAGATCTTTGATTACAATGTGATCCCTAATTCCAGTTGGAACGATAGTTTCTCTACGTATTACAATGAAAGTAACAAATGAAGAATAATTGAACAGGTAATGAACTACAAGGAATGAGCATTAGGAAATGAACATTAAATGGTTAGTTAGTTGAATGGAAATATGAATAAACTCGTTTAAATGCTTTTGGCTTGTTTCGAATGAATCTCCTTTATGCCGTTATTCTTCTATTTATAGCCAAGGCTTCGACCTATTCCAGCTGCCACACGTCCTCCAATTCCCCAAGAATAGGAGGTTGTTGGTTGGACTTGGTACTCAACCACCTCCTACAAAGCAGGCACGTGCACAAAGACTGGCTACTCTTCATTGACCAGCTGCTAAGGGAATATTCCTTAACATATCCACCAAAACGAGCTTCCAGAATGTTCCAACCTACACCTGGCTTACCTAGACGCAGGAGTACCTAGAAAATCAAGCTACGTGGGATTTGACCCAAACACTTATCAATTTCTTCCTTTTTGTGGTGTTTGAATTAGGGTTTCTGGATTTGCTCTTCTTGAACCCTGTTATTTTTATCCATTTACCATTTGGGTGAATTTCTCTGTTGAATAATTCATATAATTTTTTTTTTATATAAAAAATCAGTTGTGAAAATAGTATCTTATTGATTTATATGATTAAATTTTAATAACATACTTTGATTGAGGCTGCTTATTTATTGTAAAAGTGAATATTTAAAGTAGCTGAATGTTGCGAAATTTAAAGTACCTATTAAAGATGGGATTTAGGTGATTTTTTTACATAAGATTTGCAAGAATACAGTAAATGAGAAGATGAATTATATGCTCCATTCCGGCATAAAAAATGTTGAGGTGATTTTTGGTTCACAACAATGTCAATGTTTTATGGGCCGAGAGCTAGTTCAAATCCACGTGAATGGGCTCGTTGATCTGCACAAAGAACAAATGTAAGCTACCCCCGGAGGTTTTCCGGGGAAAGACTCTCCGACACTCAAGTCAATAAAGTGTAAGAATGTAGAGAGAGAAAGTGAGGGAGAAGTTTGAGGTGTGTTTAGTATTTTTTTGATACCTTGGCATGTGCATGGCATGGAGTACTTATAGTACCATGAGAACGTGGGAGTAAACTGCCCCTGGTAGGTTGAACTGGACTTGGTAGGCTAGGCTGGACCTGGTTAGCAACCCTGGAACTGGTAGGCGTTCACTAGACCTGGTAGATATGATCTGGACCAGGTGGGTACTTGAGCGTGGACTTATTGGATCAGGCCCCCTGTAAAGACCTTGCCTTGTATCTGGGCCTGATAGTCTTTTGTGGGCTTTCCTTGTAACGTTCCTTTTTCATATGCTGATGGCTGGATTGGGCCTTGTCTTTTGAAGTGGTTGGCCCAATAACTAATGGTTGCATTTTTCCCATCAATTTTCCCCCAAGTCCATAAAAATTAAGGAGGAATCTTTATGGATTTTTTCGAATGGGCCCTGGCCCTGGTAGCAGGACCTATGAAACAATCTTCTTCTACTTTTGAATTTGAAGAGTTTTTTTTTTTTTTTTTTTTTTTTTTTTTTTTTTTTTTTTTTTACAGTTGTGAAACGTGGAGCAGCAGTTATGGTAACTTTAATTGAGCCACTTACCATCGTGTTTAGTGGGCTGAAGGGCGAGAGAGCCGTATTTAAGTGAGGAGTTGAAGAGGTTTCAAAATTTATTCAGAAAACTCTTCACTCTCACTCTCAAATTCTCTTTGCTTTCTCTTTCACTCCCAAATTCTCTAAGCTCTTCACTTTCTCTTCCACTTAATTCCTTCAAGAATCACTCTTTTTTCTTCAAAAATGGCCGAGCAACCATCTAACTCTGATTGCTCAATCACACTTAACGAGGCTGGAGACGAGATTTTCGATGATAGACCTAATGTTAGCTGCGACGCCATCATTGCTGAGCAGCTGCAGGAAATGGAGAGGGATCTCCCAAAACAACCTGAACAGGGGAGAGCCCTTGTTGTAAGAACTGAGGACCACAGGGTCCAAGCAAGAATAGGGGGTCCAGTTGATAGGGACCACTATTTGGACGCATCGAATCGTTGGGTCACTGTAAGGTGGGAGGACCCTGAAGCTCTCTCCGAGGTCATGAACATCAGGCCCTCTTCTGCATTTTTGGGGAAGATGCACCAGGTAAGCCTGGTGACTAGGGCAAATGTTCTGACACTTGCCCCTGGTCTGGATGGATATCGCTTTTCGTTTTTCCGGCCCATCTGAACTCTGGAATCAGGTTCCCCCTGCACCCTTTCACAGTGGAGGTGCTGGGGGTCTGGAATGTCTGTCTATCACAGCTGGTGCCCAACGCCATCCAAAGGCTGGTTGGGTTTATTTGGGTTTGTGAGTTCAGGGGGCTTCCTCTGAATTCAAGAGTCTTCAGGACCATGTATAGGCTTAAGCCTTACAGGGGGTCCAATGTGCCCAAGGATTGGTGAACGGTGGAGGTCCTGAGGCAGGAAAATGAGACGTATGCCACTACCTACCCTAAGCCCAGGGAGATGGGGCACTGGTACTATGATTTTCTTTGGTTGGAGGTCCCCTTGGAGAGTAGTGACCCCAACGTCTATATGGCGAGGACCGAGTGGACCAGGCCCAGGAGTACGGAGTGGGTCGCCTTTGAGACTCTGACTACTGCCGAACAAGCTGTGGTTAGGGAGTTTGCTGCTTACCCCTCCACCAACAATACTGGGAGTGCCTCGCCTGTTGTTTGGCTTTCTCACCTCGGTCTGATCAAGAATGAGGCCTACCTGGCCTTGTGCAGCCTTATCTGCAAAATGACCAAAGGTATCGTCTTTTAACTATTTTTATTGCATGATCCTTTTGTTTCAATTTATTTTGGTCATGTTTCTTTGTTTTTGTGAGACCTGGTCATCTTGATCTGGGTTATCTTAATTGTACCCCTGGTCTTACCATCTTTTGACCTGATTTTCGCAGCTGAAGCTCGAGAGATTGTGGACTAAGAGAGGCTGGGAGTAGACGAGGATGGGAAACCTTCCAGGGTTATCCCTTTGGACCCTCCTGCAAGGATGAAATATGTCCTTCTGGAGAATAACAAGAGCATCCCTCTTCGTCCTGCTCCTAGGTTCGTGCCCTTCAAGCCTGATACTGTTAGGGTTGCTACAAGCAGGTTACCCCTAGGCCCAAGGCTGATGTTGCTGCTCCTTCCTCCATTGCTGCCAGGTTGGTGACTGGACCAGGTAGGAAGTCCAGGAGGAGTGCTGGGTTAGCTCCTCCTGTGGCCGGGAATACTAGGGCAGTTGCGACTAGGCGCCAAAGATCTTCCCTGGTGATTAATGAAGGTGGGGCCCTAGCAAGTAAGAGGTTCAGGTCTCCTGGTGGCGAGGAGGGAAGCAGAAAGGGCAAGGAGGTAGTGACGGTTGATGATGACGATGATGATGAGGATGAGGAGCCTCTGAGGCTGAGGAGGAGAAGGAGAGTCCAAGAGGAGGTGGGACTCCGTACTGCCATGGCCATCCATGAGGATGACCTGGCTTAGGGGGATCTTGGACCTCCTGCTGGTGGGGATGAGTTCCTTCTTGGGAGCCATCCAACTAATGGGGCAGGGCTTTCTAGCATGCCTTCCTACTCCCAGCTTTCAAACTGGAGTGGAATGTCTGCTGAGTTGGCTGGCCCTCTCAGTTCTATTACCCCTGCCCCCATTGTGGGGGTAGAGAAGTTAACTGTGGAGGCACCTGGTGCCTCCACAGCTGACAACCAAGCAACAACATCAACAACAGCAATTCCAACAACAACAACAACAGCAGCAACAGCAACAGCAATTCCAACAACAACAACAACAACAACAGAAATCCCAACAACAATAACAACAGCAGCGACAGCAGCAGCAACAGCAGCAAAGCAAACACAAACACCACCAGCTCATGATACCCTTCCATCATACAATCTGCCATCAGAGTTGGCAGCCCTGTTTGGTTCAGAGTTTCCTGTTCCTGACGAGGGGAGGTTTGATGTTGCCCCTAGTGTGGCTTCTGATAGGTACATCAGGGGGATGTTGCACTGTGCTCTCGGCCCCTAGGAAAAAGCCTCCAGCTCTGTGGCGGACCCTGGGATCACTCTGAGATGGGTGATTGGTCTAGTATGAATTCTTCCTGCCGTCTTTTTACTTTGATTAGTCTGCTATATTTTTAGTTTAAAACTTGCAAATTGTTGTTTCTTTGCAGGTGGTGAAGTACGGGCTGGTGGCCAGTGAGTTCTTGACGTTTGGCCTACCCTATCTGACCTATGCAGGAGAGAAGATACGTGGCGTGCAAGATGAAGTGCTCTCCACCAAAGAGAGCTATCTGGCTGTCCTTAGTGAGCAGAATAAGGCCTTTGAGGCTTTCCATGCAAAAATTGCAACTACTGAACAAGCCAGGGATGAGGCTCTTGATCAGCTTAGGAGGACTCAAGAGCAACTTGCACAGGCTAGAGAGCAGATAGAGCAGGTCAGAGTCCAAGCTTCTGAAGAGAGGAACCACGCTGACCAAATCAGGGAGAGCCTTCAGACCAGGGTTGAGGACCTGGAAGAGGCTTGTAAGAGGAAAGATGAGCAGCTGGCGAAACTTGAGCAGAATAACCAGGCCATGGCTGAGGAGGTTCAGGCCCTTGGGGCCAGCAAAGAGAGAATGACAACTCAGCTGAGGGAGCTTGAGGAGGAGCTGGAGTCCAGGGCTCACCTGACTAGGACTGACCAAGAGCTTAACGATTATTTCTTTGATGTTTGGCTGTCTGCTTTTAGGTGTGTCAAACATAGGTACCCAGATGTGGACTGGGAGGTGTGGAGGAGAGCTACAGAGCTGGCCAGGTTTCAATGCCCCTGGCTGGTGAAGTGTTTCCTTCTTCCATCCAGGAGTACCTGAATCCTTTGACACCTGGTACACCTGCCATTCCAGCACCTGAGGATGCTCCAACTCCTTCTCCTGCTCAACCTGCTGTTACAAAGGAACCTGCTCAGCCTGATGTTGAAGCTCCTGAACCTGCTGTTGCCCAACCTGTACAAGAGGAGGTCCACCATAGTGCAGCTCATAGTTCAAATGTTCCCACCACTGAAGTGGAGGATGGTCATGGAGCTGGTGACCAGGACAGACCAGCTATTGAGGATGAACAGAGTGCTCCTGGAAACTAGGATAGAGGGGGTCAGCCCCTGCCTAGGAAGTTTGGCGATCACATAGTAACCTGGGGAGTGCCTCTTCCTGTTCTAGCACGTCTGGTCATGCTTTTGGCTGACCTGTTCTGGAGCATGTTGGTGGTGTCCTCTTGTGCCCTTTAAGCTCTTTTTGTTTTTTCTTTGAATTGTCTTCATGTATTGTAAGATCAATTTATTTTGGCCTCTGCTTGGGCATTTTTGAGCCAGGTGGTCGTCGTGCTTGTTTGTAGCAAACTTGTATAATTTTTCTGATACTAATTTTACCATCTACCAGGGGGTGGATGTGTATTCTGCTTTTGAATATTTGGCTAACATTTGATTTTTATGAATGTGTGGTTTTTGCATGAATTTTTGTCTCTGCAAATATTTATATGTGCTATATATATGTTGTGTATACTCTCTGCCCCCCTGGTTAGAAGGTGACAAAGTGACCTTCTGACCAGATATGGGTTACAGGATTTTCTAACAGGTGGCTGAGTAAGTTGATCTGCTTTGCAAATTCTTTGTACTTACTTCTTTTTTATGAATGCATGTATTTTTGTATGAACAGGAGCCAAATAAACACATGGACTGGCCAGGGTATTTGGGTAAGTGTGTTTGCTTGACAAACTCTTTGCACTACCCTATCCAGGACCAGGTCATTTGAAGCATATCCCTTTGTATGACCTGAGGCCAAATAGGCATATGGACTGGTCAGGGCATTTGGGTAAGTGTGTTTACTTGGCAAACTCTTTTCACTACCCTACCCAGGACCAGGTCATTTGAGGCACATCCCTTTGTATGACCAGAGGCCAAATAGGCATATGGACTGGCCAGGGAATTTGGGTAAGTGTGTTTGCTGGGCAAACTCTTTGCACTACCCTACCGAGGACCATATCGTTTAGGGCATGCACTTTTGTATGACTTAAAGTCAAAGAAGTGCATGGAATGGGCTAGGAATGGGACCAGTTGTGCTTGCTGAGCAAACCTTTTTCACCTGCCCCCACCAGACCAGAACTTTTGATGCATGCACTTGTACATGACCTTCGGCCAAAAAAATACATGGACTGGGCTAGGAATGAGGCCAGGTGTGTCTGCTAGGCAGACCTTTTTCACCTGCCCCACCAAACCAGCACTTTTTGTATTCCTTTGAACAACGAGTTGTAGCAGCAAACTTGAATTTTCATTGATAATTGAAATTTGTTTGCACATTTTTACAATGGTTCTTTGGAAATAGTAATTAGGAAAAAATCCTAAACATGGTATTTCTTGAGCTAATCAGCATTCCATATACTGGGGAGTTAATTCCCTTCCAGGTCCATGAGACGAAATGTTGATGTGGACAACTCTTCATAAACTTGGTAAGGACCCTCCCTGGTTACTGATAATTTCCCATGAATTTTATCTTTTTGAACAACTACAGCTTTTCTTAAGACCAGGTCACCTGTTTTGATGGGCCTGTTCTTAACTTTTCTGTTGTAGTACCTATTTATCCTATTCTGATAAACAGCTAGCCTGATTACAGCTTCTTCTCTAACCTCGTCGAGCAGGTCCAAGTTCTCAGAGAGGACTTGGTCGTTGGTCTTGGCTTCATAAAGGTGGACTCTTAAAGAGTTGCTTCCTACTTCCACAGGCGGTAGGGACTCAGTTCCAAAGACAAGGTTGAATAGTGTCCTGCCTGTGGACTCTTTAGAGGTGGTCCTCAATGACCAGAGTGTGCTGGGGAGTTCTCGTAACCACCTTCCTTTTTTGTCATCCAGCCATTTTTTTAGAGCATTCAGAACCTATTTATTTACAGCTTCAGCTTGGCCATTGGACTGAGGATGAAATACTGCAGAGTAAGCAAACTTGATTTGAAACTGGGTGAGTTAATCTCTGAGAGGCTCGTTGTCGAACTGCTTCCCATGATAAAAAACCATGCACCTGGGCACTCCATATCTGGTTATAATATTTTTCCAGATGAACTGCCTAACATTGCTCTCTGTAATAGTGGTCAAACCTTCTGCTTCTATCCATTTGCTGAAGTAGTCAATACTTACTATCAGCCATCTCTTCCCCCCCTGGGCAATGGGGAAAGGACCTAGCAGGTCCATGCCCCATTGAGCAAACGGAATAGGGTTGAGGATGGGACAGAGGTCGTTTGCTGGCTGTGATATGGTGGGTGAGAACTTCTGACACTTGGAACATTTCTTGACCAGGCCCCTTGCATCTGCTAACATGGTTGGCCAATAATACCTAGCTCTGAGGGCTTTGTGGGCCAGGGTTCTGCTCCTATATGGTGACCACAAATGCCCTCGTGAACCTCTCTGAGGACGTAATTTCCTTTATCTATGTCAACACATTTTATCAGGGGCTGGTCTGTGAAAGATTTTCTGTATAGTTCCCCATCAACCAGGGTGTACCTGGTAGCCTTCCTCCTGATCTTTCTGGCCTGGCTCCTTTCAGTTGGAAGCTGGCCTGTTGTTTTGAAGTGGATGATTTCACTCATCTAATTTGTTGATAAGTCCACCTGGTAGGTGCACTCCTTTACTTGCTCAATTGATTTCGTGGGCAAGATCTCCACAAAAACCCTCCTGGTCAGCTCCTGCAGGGTGGAGCTGGCCAGCATTGCTAGTGCATCAGCTTGCACATTTTCTTCCCTTGGGATCAGCTGTACCACGAACTCCTCTAGTTTAGAGGACCAGTCTTTCATCACTTTCATATACTCCGTTGAATTGGTTGGCAATCAGTTGTGAATCTGTGAATAGGTGGACCTTGGTGGCTTTCATTGTTGAGCATAGTTGAAGGCCTGCTAAGGCTGCCTCATACTCTGCTTCGTTGTTCGTGGCAGTGAATTGAAATTTCAAAGCGTACTCAATCACATCCCCTTCAGGTGAGATCATGACCACCCCTACTCCTGATCCTTGTTGCTGAGATGAGCCATCTGAATAAACAATCCATGGACCAGGGGCTTCTTTTGCTTCCTCGTGATAATAACAGTCATCCAGGAAATCGGCCAGGGCCTATGCCTTGATGGCATGCCGAGGCTGGAACTTGATACCAAAGGCAGTTAATTCCAGAGCCCATTTTGATATTCTACCTGACCTGTCCAGTTTCTCTAGTGACTTTTCCAGCGGCATATCTGAGAGGACCACTACTTCGTGAGCATCAAAATAGGGTCTTAGCCTCCTGGTTTCTAGAACAACTACATAGGCTGCTTTTTCTATCAGGGGTTACGTGGTCTCAGCTGGGACCAGGGCATGACTCACAAAATAGATTGGTTGTTGAACTTTTCCTTCCTCTTGAAGGAGTACTGCACTGACAGCTGCTTGGCACACGGCTATGTACAGGTATAGAACTTCACTTGGTACAGGCCTGGCCAAAGTGGGAAGTGTTGTGAGATGGCTCTTCAATTGTTTGAAGGCTTCTTGTTGTTCTTCGCCCCAGGAGAATTGCTTGTTGCCCTTGAGGACTTTGAAGAAGGGTTGGGTCTCTTCTGAGGACTTGGAAATAAACCTGGACAGGGCTGCCATTCGACCAGTTAGCCTCTGAATGTCCTTGTCTGATCTGGGCTCTGGTAGGTCTAGGGCTGCCTTTACTTTGTCAGGATTTGCATTAATTCCTCGTTGGCTCACCAGGAATCCCAAGAACTTGCCTGATCTGACCCCAAACACACATTTTTTGGGGTTCAGTTTTACATTGTGCTTTCTTAAGTTGGCAAAGGTTTCCTGTATATCCTTAACATGATCAGCTGCATGCACGCTTTTGTGGAAGGAGTCATCAACGTACACCTCCAGGTTCCTACCTCTTTGGTCTTTAAAAACCCTGTCCACCATTCTTTGATATGTTGCCCCTGCATTCTTCAAGCCGAATGGCATCATGATATAGTTGAACACTCCACAGCTAGTGATAAAAGTTGTCTTGTGCTTGTCTGCAGGGTGCATGAAAATTTGGTGGTATCCAGAGTAGGCATCCATGAACCTCAGCATGGCGTGTCCACTGGTTGAGTCTACCAGCTGGTCTATCCTGGGTAGAGGATAGAAATCTTTAGGGCAGGCCCTGTTCAGGTCCGTGAAGTCTACGGACATTCTCCATGTTCCATTGGACTTCTTGACCATGACCACATTGGCCAGCCATTCAGAGTATGCACAGGGCTCAATGAAGCCTGTCTTGATCAGCTTGTTGACTTCTGCCTCGACAGCCTTGTTTTTATCAGCAAAGAAGTTCCTTCTCTTTTGCTTGATAGGTTTTGCCTCTGGCAGGACACTCAAGTGGTGGGAGATTAGACCAGGGTCTATACCAGGCATGTCGCTACCTCATAAGCAAAGATATCACAGTTTGACCTGAGCAGGGTGATCAGATTACACCTCTCCTCTCTATTCATCCCGGTCCCTATGATGACAGTTTTGCCTACCCCATCTTCCAACTAAATCTCTTCTGTGGCTTGACTAGGTTGAATGACCTGATCTTTGATTTGTTCTTCAGTTGGCTTGGCTTCTGGGTCCAGGTGTAGGTCTATCTTCATTGATGTGCTGGTAGTAGTGTGACTGGTGGTGAAGATTTTGTTTGGTAGAGGCTGCTCTTCCCCCATCAGGCGAACTTTGTTGGGGCTGTTTTTGTCTGGTCCTAGCTACTTCTTCAGGCCTGGATTGCCTGATTTGGGTCAGGTTGCAGCTTCTGGCAGCCTCTTGAGATCCCCTGAGAGTAGCTACCCCCCAAGCATCAGTCACATACTTGAAGCATAGATGGAAAGTGGATACTACACCTTCAAATTGGTCCATGAAAGTTCTGCCAAGAATGGCATTGTATGGTGAAGGTGCATCTATCACATGGAATCTCACCATGCAAATCCTTTCAGAATCCTACTGTCCCAGCTTGACAGGTAAGTTTATTTCTCCCCTGGGTACTATTGATTCACCCATAAAGCCTGATTTAGGACCAGGGGAGGGGACTAACATGTTGTCTTTTAGGCCCATCTTATGGAAGCATGCAGCATACAAAATGTTGATGGAGCTGCCTCCATCGACCAAAGCTCTTCTCACCAGACTGTGAGAAATTTGGACTGAGCAGATTAGGGGGTCGTTGTGAGGGTAGGATACTCCCTCACAATCCCCTGGTCCGAATGAAATGGTGGGCAGAACTGATGGTCTGCTATTTGGCAGGTCTCTGTCCTGGTACGACCTGCTTGATCCCATGGCTCGCAGGTCTGCCCGTAGGGAGCTGCTGGAAGTCTGGTCTCCAAAGATGACCGCTATGATGTTGTAGGGTGTCTCTGGAGCCTTCTTCTTTTGTGGCTCCTGGTCACGCTTTTTCTCGTGCGCAGGGCCTCCCTTTTCACGAGCGGCCTTCCAGTCCGTGTATTGTTTGAAGTACCCTCTATTAATCAGGTCTTCAATGTTGTCACGTAGGGTCCTGCACTTTTCTGTGGCATGACCAGGGCAGTCATGGAAATCACAGTACAGGTCCCTCTCTCGCCCAACTGTCTTCATGGGTGGTGGTCTACACCACTTGTCTTCATTCTTGTGGTTAGCATAAATCTCTGTCACTGATACGGTTAGAGGGGTGTAGGAGTCAAAGGTTGGAAAATCATTTTTCCTTGAGTCCCTTTGCTCCTTTTTACCTTTATCTCCCTTCTTTTCCTGTTGTCCTCTCTTTTCACCAGGGGGAGCTCGTAGAGCTTTGTTGAACTCCTCTGTCCTGATGAACTTGTCGGATTCTTGCATTGCCTCTGTGAGGGTGGAGATATTTTCCCTAACCAGGTGGTCTCTGTATGACCCTGGTTGCAGGCCATGTTTCAGGGCCATCATTACTATATCTGTTTTGAGGGGAGACACAGCAATGGCTTCCCTGCTGAATCTAGCCAAATATTCTCGAACGCTTTCCTCCCTGCTCTGCTTGACACTCATGAGCTCCATTGAGCTCTTTTCTCTTCTTCGTCCACTAATGAAATGACTAGTGAATTATTCTGTGAGTTGGGTAAAGTCATAGATGGTACCAGGCGTCAGACTCTGGAACCAAGATTGGGCCAGGCCTGTCAAGGTGGTAGGAAAATATTTGCACCAGGTAGCATCTGTGTAGGGGCCCAGGTACATATGACCTTCATAAAGCTGGATGTGGTCGTTAGGGTCCCCCGTCCCGTCATATTTGATATGACCAGGCAGTTTCACCCTTTGGGAAGATTCAAAGATGACCGAAGCATGGAACGGTGACTTCGTGGGGGTTCTTATTTCTGGCCTTGGTGGCCTACCTCTGAGACTCGTGGGTAGTCCTGGAGTCCTATGTTGGACGGGCTCCAGACCTGATCTACCTGCGGAGGTTGGGCCCAACCTATCCCTGACAGGTATTGGCTCTCCCAAACTGTCCCGGATGGAGGCTGGTGCTCCCAACATTTGATGTACTGGCGTCCTCGCGCCTAGCCTATCGTACACTGTGGTCCGGTAGGAAGACCCCGTGTTAGCTTCCTCCCGGACAATGGTACGAGGCGATGGAGACCGCTGACGACGGTGCTTCGTCTCACGAGCAGTTGGTGGTCCCCTAACCACCTCACGGGTTGCCTGGACCATTTCGTCCTGCATCCTCGTTTTATTTGAGGTTGAGAACCAACTAGGGTGATCTTGTGCTTCCCTCGTCGTATCCCAATCACTTTCTTCCCACCCCCTGGAAGAGATGTAGGTGGGGTGGATCTATGCTTGTTGGTTGAAGCTTTTTTACTACCCGAATCCCGTGAGTAGTTTAACTTCCTACGCACGCGAGGTTGTTTTAGGTCGTCTTTGGATGGAGCTTTTGAAGTAGATAACCTTTTCGTGTCGACGGAGGAGGATGGGCGTGACGGGGCTACTGAGTAGTCCTCGTCTGACGGCTCATCCTCATCCTCCGATCGTTTGGTTGCACTAGGCTCGCTTATTTCTGTTTCTTTGTTCAGTAGGGATGTTGCACGAAGAATTCGAAAAGCTTCTTCCACTTGAGAAGGTGTTGGCATGGCCCTTGCACTACGGTGACTTGGTGTCACATGAGGCATATGTACATTACCACTTTCCTTCTGGCTTGAACGTTGTGGGCGTTTGCTTGGGCGGTCACCGGAGTCACCGTGTTCTGACATGATTCAAGGATGTTGGAGGTGGAAAATGAACTGAATATGGCACTCGTACCCTCCTTCTAGCGCCAAATTGTTGAGGTGATTTTTGGTTCACAACAATGTCAATGTTTTATGGGCCGAGAGCTAGTTCAAATCCACGTGAATGGGCTCGTTGATCTGCACAAAGAACAAACGTAAGCTACCCCAGAGGTGTTCCGGGGAAAGACTCTCCGACGCTCAAGTCAGTAAAGTGTAAGAATGTAGAGAGAGAAAGTGAGGGAGAAGTTTGAGGTGTGTTTAGTATTGTTTGGATACCTTGGCATGTGCATGGCATGGAGTACTTATAGTACCATGAGAACGTGGGAGTAAACTGCCCCTGGTAGGTTGAACTGGACCTGGTAGGCTAGGCTGGACCTGGTCAGCAACCCTGGACCTGGTAGGCGTTCCCTGGACCTAGTAGATATGATATGGACCAGGTTATTGTTCCCTGGACCTGGTAGATATGATCTGGACCAGGTGGGTGCTTGAGCGTGGACTTAGTGGATCAGGCCCCCTGTAAAGACCTTACTTTGTATCCGGGTCTGATCTTCTTTTGTGGGCTTTCCTTGTAACGTGCCTTTTTCATATGCTGATGGCTGGATTGGGCCTTGTCTTTTGAAGTGGCTGGCCCAATAACTAATGGGTGCATTTCGCCCCATCAAAAAGAATAGAAAATTATGTAAGAATTTACTAGAGCTGCTGTTCATAGTTGGAAATGAAATAATGATCAAATTGCAAGATGAACACTTTGAGGAGCATTAAGGAAAGTATTAATCTTGTATTGATGTATTGTATCCTTTGTCTTAGTTTATTCATCTTCTTTCCCATTTGGAATTTTGTTTCAAAATAAAGGCATAGTTTTAAACATTAAGCTTTATGCTTTCTAACTATTTTTTGCTGAAAGTTTATGCTCATGTATGAGGACTTTGAACATTGTAGTTACAACAACAAGTCAAGCCAAACAACATTGGAGATGTTGAGAAAAACAACATGTTCGATCTCATTACTAGTGATGTATAAATGCCTGATATAGATGGTTTTAAGCTTGTTGAGCTTACGGGGCTTGAGATGGATCTGCCAAGCATAAGTAAGTTTTGGGAATCCTTTTTCAATGTTTTTTAAAAACCATATTATAGCATATTGTATCTATATAAGTGAGTTTCATAGTGCTCGTGAAGAAATATGATTTCATTTAATTTTGATAAAACATGTTTCCTGGCCATCTACTATAACAATTTAATTAATGCTCAAAATTTTTTGATGTAAAAGAGATCCGATTTCATTTTTATTATTTGATATATCAAATTATATGCAAATATAAAAATGAGATGGGTTTCATTATTCTTAATCACAATCTGTGAACTGAAAATATAATTTAATGATTATTATCTAACTTTATATTTATATGTTAGTAAGCAGAGCAATTTATATCTAAGGTTAGTTGAACATAGGCTTTAGTTAATATCGCTTTCGTGGTCTTGGTTCTGTTTACTTTCTTTTCTGACACGTAATAAGATAGTAATTTCTTCTTTCTTTCTTTTAGGGTTTATTAAGATACTATAATAATGTAAAAAATGGTCAATCTGTTTTGTTTGTTTGTTAGTGTATAAGAATCAATTTGTTTTGCTGCAGGGGTTGTGTTTTATATAAAGGAGGAATTCGGCTTGGAGATTACACCAACCATTGAAGGATTGATTATGGCCACTTCACTCGTTGGAACCACTCTGGTGACTACACTAGTAAAAAAATCACTAATTGTAACGCCCTTATTGTAACTTGCCTTAAATTTGTTAGCTACAATTAATCTTTTTGTAACGCGCAAAATAAATGCTAGTTACTATAAGTCATAAATAGTACACAACAAAACATTTATTGTAACGGGCCTAACTTTGCCCGTTACAAAAAGTTACAATTAGTAACGGGCCTGTTTCTTGCTCGTTACTAATTATTATTTGTTGTAACAGGCAGGTTTAAGCCTGTTACAATAAGTACTTTTTTTTACAACAATATTTATTGTAACGGGCTTCCTACACGACCGTTACAATAACTTATGTAAAAAAATAAAATTCTTACTCTGTATAAATAAAACCTTCAGTCTACCTCACTTAAGATTCAATTGGGATTAAAAACCTTCGCATACACCGATACTCTTTCTCACTCAAAACCACCAATGCACTAGAGTCGACAGTCGACACCATCACCACAACACTTCGCTGCTACTTCAATTCGTCCGCCTTGCCACACGAGCCCCTATACTGCTGCTTCGTCTGCCTCACCACACGAGCCTGTTGCTTCGTCTGCCTCACCACTCGATCTGCTGCTTCGTCTGTCTCGCCACTCGAGCCCCTCGCTCCTGCTTCATTTGCCTCACCACGCGAGCCCCTCGGTTCTACTTCATCTGCCTCCATGCTGATGCTACCCCACCAGGCCACTTCGTTGCTGCTTCTGCAGTTACAGGAATTAAAGGTATAACCTAATTAGGGTTTTGGTAAACTGGTGTTGCTGACTCACTCGTTACTTGAATTAGCTTCTCCCTTTTTTCTTCTTTAATTTATGTTTTTTAGTTTATGTTAATTACTTGATTCAATTTTTGTTTTTTCTATTACTTGACTCAGCTTGCTTTTTTGTGGTAAGTGTACCATCATCAGCAATCAGCATCGCCATCATCCTAGGCGACACAACGACGGCGCTAAATAAGGGAGTCCGGATGTGCTTCTTCTACAACTGCAACTAAGTCTCAATTTTGGCCTAAATTTTGAGGTAAGGTTTGTTTTTGGAGTTTTTAGGGTTTTTGAGTTGTTGGGATTAGGTTCGATTTTCTACTGAGTTAGGGTTTGAGTTTGGTATCATTCATTTTTTTGGGTATAATCTTGTGAGATAGGGTTTGAGTATTCTTTGATTGTATAATCTAGGTTAATTAACTTAGTTTTTTTTTATTATGATTTGAATTATTTGCTGGATAATTGGTGAAACATTGAAAATGTGTTAGTATAATGATATCGCAAGTTTTGGAATTATGTTTTTGGTATCTTTTGATCTTATGAAATTAAATGCTGCAACTCGATCTTTTAGTACCATCTTTATCCTTTAGCATGAAAATTAGAGTTCCTCTCTCTTTCTTCTTCTTCATCATCAACAACAGCAATAAAGCTTTATGGGACAGAGCATCAATGAAGTTTGCCGTAAAATTGTTCATGTTAAACTCAAATGGCCTGAAATTTTAATTAGATCGGGCTCTTCGCTGCTATTTCCGGCTTAACACAATTCCTTTTTCTGTGTTTTATTATTTTTTTAATTGGTTTGTTGAATTTCTTGGGTTTTTTTGGGTATTATTGTTGGAGTAAATATGTATGAGATGAACAATAGAGGAAAATTTTGCAGATGAAGGGGTTGGATTTGATGGATAAAACATTAGTTCTTAAAGATTGCTTTTAGCATTTGGGATGTAGCTGATAATTCTTAATTTAATTCATTGCTTAATTTGCATTAATTTGTTGTTGATAAATTTAATTTTGAGTTTTTTTTTTTTAAAATAAAAATATTTCTATGAGTTATAGGTGATCATGATTCTTTAGATCATGTACCAATTGAAAGTAAAGATGCGTTTGCAATCTTGTTCATTTTTTTATCTTACTAGCAGATGTATACTCAAATCTCAACAGCTTTGCTTTTATTACTTACCTTTTTAATATTGCAATTGTTCGTGATCAATTAATTTTGTAAGTGTAGAGTTGCTTTTGACAACAGGTAAAATTCATTTTAATTACTATAAATTATACAGATAGCGGAACCCGAGCTGCAATGGTAAACTCCCCCGGGTTCAATGGGCTGGTCACTCCGATAGTTGGTTGGTATAAACATTTTCTTTTGGAAAGTTCCATTTAATTTTTTTTTTTTGGTATTTTTTGTTGACTTCTTTTCATTTACTTTTGGTAGGCAGAAAATATTTGATCTGAATATACATGATGTTCCAAATACCTGGGACGTCCCACTTTTACTGATGGTAGGTTAAATCTTCATTTCTATGATGTTTTGAAGTGTTTAATTTCATGCTACTTTGGGTAATGCTGTTGCATTTCTTTTATACTCTTAATTTTTTGGATGTTTATTATATATATTACAGAATCAAAATGCTCACTTTTCAATATTGAGACAACTAAATTTGCTTTAGTAAGATTTTTTTCCCACACATAAGCATGTTTCCTTTTTGTTCTGTTTCAACTACAAGGTGTCATGTTGTAGTCTTTGATCTTTTAGTATATTTTTTAAGAAAGTCTGGCCATTAATTTTTTCTTGTGTTAACTTGAGAGCATTGACGAGCCTTTAAACAGTTATTTAATTTGTATAATATTTGTCTTACAACTTAAGAGATTTTTTTTAACTGATTGATTTGAACTTATTTAGTGTTGCTGCCCCAACTGCAGACTTGCAAGAGCTGACAAAATGGGCAGAGATGTTTAATTGATAACCTCAATATATCGGTTAATACTAGAATACTTTGTCTTATTTCAAGTTTACCTCCTTATGTATACTTAGACATGTTGGGTGGTGACAGGTCAGGATTGTAATGGTTGGAAAGTATGTTGGTTCCGTAGATTCATATATGTTTGCAGTAAAAGTGAGTTGTTTTCCGCAACTTCAAGATTGTTGTTTTATCAATCGTGTGCCTGCTCATTTCTTGCTAACATGACCATCAATGTGCAAAAATGGGATAATGATGACATCAATTTTCACATTTAACATTCTTTTAATTTTCCATGTCTAATGGACATGAAGGGTACTAGGCTATAGTTTTAAACTACAAACTTGCAGTAGTTTGGGAACATGGTTTTCCTTTGTATTTTCGTAATTATTTCTAGATGTTTATTGAGTTATTGCAGACTCTATTCATTTAAGTCATAGGAGGAGGCTAAACAGAAAACTCTTACTCTATAGAATGTATAATATCAGAAAGTTAATTGGAGTGAAAGGTGCAAATTGTTGCAAAAGAAATGATGAAAACCATGTCTTGTTGATACAGATTCCCCTTATTTTACTTCATAATGTGCTTGTAGTAAAGCATCTGGTTCGAAAATCGAAAGTATATGGACAAAACCCCCTTCCAATTATGTAATGTTGCCCAAATCTAAAATATTGAAATAGTAGGGATATTCACCTAAGGATGTATTATCTTCCTTAGGCTAGAATTTACCTTATTGAGTGTTCACATTCTTCACCACATTTAGGCTTTGTTACACTTGGTGAGCATGAGTGTCATAGAGTCCGTGTAGAGACAAGGTCAATTGGCTAACTTTGAAACCTGTCCTATAAATAGTGTAATATGCATCTTATTAATAGAAAGTTTTGAATTAATTTAAACCTTTCATATCTGTTGCTAGTGTATTGATGTCTTTTACTTGTATAAATTTATGATCTTAATTTTTACTGAACTATGGATAATTTAATTATTATAAACTAAAGATCCATTTATTCCTTTTGGGCATATAGAAGGGTGGGATGAGATAGGATTACATTAATTCTAGGGCATATAGGGAGCTTGGTTTTAATATTAAGATGTAGCATTGAGCCTATGATAGAAGGGTAGAATGACATTCCAGTATACCTCTGTTTTCTGTGTCCTGTAGACAATGAACTATTTTCTTATAAATTGTCAAATCTTTTTCCCTTAATGAGATTTTGTGTATTTCTCTAGATCATTGAGAAATCATTTTTCCCTTAAAGAGGCCGCACAACGTGCTATAAATGCTACGCACACTGAAGCAAAAGGAGTCAAAAAATGGGATTGGTCTTGTCAAAGTTAATGGACCGTGACAGCGTTGTAAACTGCTTTCTATGCCAATTAGCTGAACATGCAAAGAAAGGCTCGAGTTGGGGAGGAAGCTTAAGTCAATACAATACTGTTGCTGCAGTCCAAAGTTTGATGATTCTGAGTATAGGCTTGCAAGTTTGAAGTTTGTTCTCTGTTTCTTTTTCTAGTGAATCAAAATTTTAGACTGCGGTTTTTTTTTATACATCCTACGTAAAATTGATTCATGATGGCTTTTGTATATCTTTGTTGTTGTTGCTCAATGCTCATCCTGTTGTCTATAAAGGAAATTTCTCATTTTATGTTTTCAGTTTCATTGTCTTTGTTGAGAAGTGAAAATAGAAAATATTACAGGCTATTGTGATTCATAACATTTACCTTGAGACTTAGTTCTAATGTATAGAACTCAACAGAAGAATTGCACAAGCTGCTTCTTTTGTAATGGCTTTGATCTTAATAAATTTTACCACTGTATATTTAATTTTTGAAGTTAATATCCTCATAGACTTCACTAATGTGTGTGTGTATATATAAATATATATTAAATCACACTATTTGTAATGGGTTTGGTGTACAAAGCCCAATACAAATAGTGTGATTTTTTTTTTTAAAAAAAAAAAAAAAACCACCCACTCATTGTAACGGGCGTAGCTTATGCTAGTTACAATAGGTCAACTTATTGTAACGGGCATCACCTATGTTAGTTACAATAAGTTAACTTATTGTAACGGGCATGGATTAGGCCCGTTACAATAAATGACTTATTGTAACGGGCATGTCTTTTGCCCGTTACAATAAACAGACTTATTGTAACGGGCACCTGATAGGCCCGTTACAATAAGTCATTTATTGTAACTAATAGGTGCTCGTTACAATAAATACTAGATTTTGTAACGGGGCCAATTGTAACGGCAGATGACCGTTACAATAGGCCATTATGCCCGTTACAATAACTACTTTTTTTACTAGTGCTACATGTTCAGGACTAATGGCAGATCACTTTGATTAAGGGTCTATTTCTTTGGTAGCGCCTTAATAATGTTGTGGTCTCCAAATATTTATGTTCTACTTTTAGGTAGGCAGATTTGTCTGGAAATGGTTTGCTTGTCACTCTTGTTCCCTTTATATTTGTTGAACCTTGGTTTTGATGATGAGAATATAATTTACTATGGTTAAATAAAATGGATTTATGGAGAATCGACTAAAAGTGATTTTAGTTGAAATTAAATTTATTTTATACTTAATATATTTTATATTATATATTTACATAGAGAATAATTAGATGAGTGTCTAATTTATTATTAAATATATTTCATTTAATATATATATCTGATATTTTGTAGAATATATTTGTTCGAAACAATATTAGAGTAGTATCTAATTTTGGGATAAATATATTTTATTAAATATATCCTAACTCTTTCTTTATGTCAATTTATGTCAATTGAAATACTAATCTTGGTATTTGGTGCAGGAATTTTGGTTGGTTCACTAGCATAAGACTAGTATATAATTTTATGTCACTCATATGATTTAAGTCATATACTTAAACTAATATTGGTTTTTGTTTAGTTTTGGTATAATATTTAAGTGACTTATTATTAGTAGTGGTAATTAATTACTTGATTTTTATTTTATTAAAAAACCGTTTTTGTTGAGTCAATTTAAGTTAGAGAGTCTTTAGGAATTTGTTAAGTGTGTTGTTAGTAATTAAAAATTCAATTTTTATTAGGGTGTCACACGTGTAGTAGGGTGTTTTACTTGTCAAAATTATTTAAGTATTTTTAGGAGTTAGTTTCTAGTCAAACCCATTATAATAGGAAGTGGTTAGTGGGTTTACTTCCTCTTATTGTGTGCGTATGACTAGAAATATTAGGAGTTAGTTTTAAAATTTAAAAGTTAATTTTTGTTTGTTGAGCCAACCCATCATGTTAGGAGTGCTTAGTGGATGGTTGATGAGTCTTTGGTCATGCGTAAGATTAGGGAGTGTTGTTGATATTTTAGGACAAAGCTTCTACTATATAAACAAGAGAGCTTCCAGAATTTTCGAGTCCACCACAACCGAAAGAGAATTCAAAGATCGAGATTTCAAGTGCAAAAATATTCTAAGCGTTCTTTGACTTTTAGTTCTTTAGTTTTTCAATTCAAATCTATTGTAATTCATAGTGTTAAGGGTTGGGTGAGAGAAAAATCAAAAAGAATATTTGATTGAAATCAGAGAAAAAAAGAGAAAGAGAATTCAGATTACATTCGAATCTGAAGAGAGAAAAATCGATCTTTAGTAAGATAGTGGCATCACTTTAGGGGGAACAGGTGTCAGGGGGAACAAGTTCCTAGTGGAACGTAGAGAATAGAGAAGGTCCTTTTTATAGGTTGTAACAGAGTCGTTTGGCCTATAATTAATAA
This sequence comes from Salicornia ramosissima, assembly GCA_951394345.1. Taxonomy (NCBI): domain Eukaryota; kingdom Viridiplantae; phylum Streptophyta; class Magnoliopsida; order Caryophyllales; family Amaranthaceae; genus Salicornia; species Salicornia ramosissima. Next base: position 22,513,052 of record OX596240.1, on the reverse strand, counting down.
GAGAAGTCCAAGAGTCAAAATCGCTCGTGGTCAAGGTTTTTCTTCCTAATTGGGCCTAGGAAGTTTTCCTTGTAGGTTAAATCTTTCTCTCTTTTATTTCTGTTTATTCTTTCATTCGTGTTTAAGTTAAAATTCCGCGAAAAGTTCAAAAATTCCCTCAACTACAATTCACCCCCCTCTTGTAGTTGCTATTCATATTACATCAATTGGTATCAGAGCCAGTTCCTCCAGGAACAGATAACAGTGCGGAGCACAATCCTGAAAAATGAATACTACGGGAGAAAAACTCGATGAAGGTTACTCAACCCAGAGACCAACTATGTTCAATGGAAAGCACTATCCATACTGGAAAAACAGAATGGAAATCTTCATACAAGGAGAAAATTATCAAGTATGGAGAGTGATTGAAATAGGTGATTTCGAAGTCACTACAACAAATGAAAAAGGAGAGGTGATTCCTAAACCTCTGGAAAGGTTTGACAAGGATGATTTCGAGAAGATGGAATTGAACAGTCTTGCAAAGAAGCTTCTCCTTTGTGGTCTTGGACCTCATGAACACAATCGTGTCATGGGTTGCAAGACTGCAAAGCAAATGGGGAACTCTTGCGAGTTACACATGAAGGAACAAGCGAGGTCAAACGAGCCAAAATCGACATGCTTATGCATAAGTACGAGTTGTTCCAGATGAAGCCAAAGGAGTCCATTCATGATATGTTAACTCGGTTTTCTAACATAATCAATGAACTGGATTCACTAGGCAAGAAGATCACTCCTGAAGAACAAGTACGAAAGGTTCTGAGAAGTCTTCCCCAAGATGATAAATGGATGGCTAAAGTCACGGCACTGCAAGAAACCAAGGATTTCACCACTTTCAACATAAAGCAACTTGCAGGTTCCTTGATGACTCACGAAATTCATCTCGGATCCAAAGAAGCCGAACCTGTGAAAAACAAAGCAATAGCTCTAAAGGCCGAAAGTGAAGGAGATTCTGATTCAGAAGATGAAGAAACGGCCATGATGGTAAGGAAGTTCAGAAAGTTCTATACAAAGAAGTACAAACAGGCGAAGAAGCCAACAAAATACAAGTGTCACAAATGCGGTGAATCTGATCACTTCATAAAAGACTGTCCAACATGGGAGAATGAGAAAGGTAAGGGGAAAACAAAAGACAAAGGAAAAGAAATTCAGAAACCTTTCTCAAAGAAGGACACGAGAAGAGCCATGATTGCTGCGTGGGGTGAGTCTGACTCAGACGAGGAACAGGAACAAGAACAAGAAGAAACAGCCCACTTATGTCTGATGGCGAGGACTGACGAACATGAGGAACCATCTAATTCTCATATAAGTCTTCTTTCAATTGATAAGGAATTAAGTAAAATGTTAAAGAATAAAATTTCAAAATTACTGATTGAAACACTAGAGGACTATAAAGAAGTATGCTTAAACAGAGATCAACGTGAAAAAGCCTTGGAAGTATCCAAGAAACATACAGCTTGGTTAAGCACACTTCGGTCAGAAATAGAAACTAGATTTTTCAATCTATTTGACAAAAATAGAGAAATTCAAGAGAACTTTGAAAAAGTAAAAAACGAAAATTATCTTCTTAATATGAAACTGGCAGAACTACAACTTCTTGTTCCCGAAGGAACAGGTTCCTCTTCAAAGACGAATTACGAATTTGAAAATCTGAAAAACGATTATGAAAAACTTTTGAAAGAAAATCAGTCTTTGAAGAAGAATCTGGATCCTCTTAAAAAGAAACTTCCTGATGTTGTAAGCTGGATTGAGAAATTCCAGAACAAAGGAAAGGAAGGTCTGGGTTATAAGAAAAACAAAAAGAAAAAGAAGTACGTAGATTTACCAAGTCATAAGATCTGTTCCTACTGTGGTAAAACTGGTCACCTCGTGAACAGTTGCACCACTAAGAAAGAACAAGAAGAGAAAAACTCTACTTTTGTCAAAAGGATCTGGAAAGAAAAATTGATTTCTGATTTGCCAGAGGAACCCAAGCAGGACTGGGTTCCTCATACTAACGTTTGATTGTGGATGCAGGCTGAAGTGAGGGGGAACAACCAGTGGTACCTCGACAGCGGTTGTTCGAAGCACATGACAGGAGACAAATCTAAGTTCCTTTCACTTGCAGCCTACCATGGAGGATCTGTGAAGTTTAGAGACAACCAGAGAGGAGAAATAGTTGCGGTTGGCAAAATTGGAAAGTCATAGACAAACTCCATTGATAATGATTTTTTAGTCGAGGGTCTTAAACATAATTTACTTAGTATTTCTCAGTTTTGTGATAAAGGAAATAATGTTAGTTTTACAAACAATAATTGTGTAGCTAGTGATAGTCGAATAGGGAACAAAGTACTTGAAGGAACCAGAAAAGGGAACACGTATGTCGTAGACCTGGATCTAGTTCCTCGTAACAATTTGAAATGCTTGAGCGTGATTGAGGAGGATCCATTACTTTGGCACAGAAGATGCGGACATGCAAGTTTTACTGTCCTAAACAAATTAAATTCAAAGAATTTAGTTGTGGGATTGCCTACAATGAAATATTCTATGAATGAGATTTGTGATGCATGTGCAAAAGGAAAACAGGTTAGATCCTCTTTCAAATTGAAGAAGATGGTGAGCACACAAAATCCTTTGGAATTACTTCACATCGATTTGTGTGGTCCAATAAGAACTCAAAGCGGATCAGGTAAGAAATATGTTTTTGTAATAGTTGATGATTTTTCTAGATTTACTTAGGTTATTCTTCTTCATAGCAAAGATGAAACTTTTGATGAATTTGTTGCCTTTGCTACCAAAGTTCAAAGGGTCAGTGGTTTTAAAATTAAACATTTAAGATCTGACCATGGTAAGGAATTTGAAAACTCATAGTTTGATGAGCTTTGCAGGGAACAAGGTCTAGATCATAATTTCTCAGCACCAAGGACTCCACGACAAAATGGAGTGGTTGAAAGGAAAAATCGCACTTTGGAAGACATGGCTAGAACTATGATAATTGCTAGCGATCTACCAAAGAACTTTTGGGCAGAAGCCGTGAATACGGCTTGTTATATTATTAATCGTGCTATGATTAGACCTATTTCTAATAAAACTCCCTATGAACTTTTTAAAGGAAGAAAACCCAATATTTCTTACTTTCGCATTTTTGGTTGTAAGTGCTTTGTTCACAATAATGGAAAAGACAATCTTGGTAAATTTGATCAAAGAAGTGATGAAGCAGTCTTTTTAGGATATGCCTTGAATAGTAAAGCATATCGTGTTTATAATAAAAGAACAATGAGTGTCGAGGAAAGTGTCCATGTTATTTTTTATGAGACTAACAGCTTGCAGGAAGAAATTAATGGAGAAGATTTTGAGATTGGTTTTTCACGTCTAGATGAGTCTCAAAAGGAAGATGAGGAACCAGCTCCTGCAGAAGAGAATGTACAGGTAGAAGAGGAACAAGTTCCTGAACCAAACAACGAGATGCGAAATGAAAGAACTGGTAGAGTCTTCGAACCTAAGCCATGGAAACATCAAAGCTCTCATCCTTTGGATCTAATAATGAGCAACATGGAAAAAGGAATACAAACTCGATCCTAGATGAGAAACTTTTGTGCGTTTCATGCATTTCTTTCCATGTTAGAGCCCAAAAGTCATGAAGAAGCCCTAGGAGATTCAGATTGGGTAACTGCCATGCAAGAAGAATTAAACGAATTCGAAAGGAATAAGGTATGGCATCTTGAACCTAAACCTAAATCTCAAAAGGTAATTGGTCTTAAATGGGTCTTTAGAAAAAAATTAGATAAACATGGCACAGTGGTAAGAAACAAGGCCAGATTAGTCGTCAAAGGCTATAACCAACAAGAAGGTATAGACTTTGATGAAACTTTTGCACCTGTAGCTAAATTAGAAGCAATAAGAATTTTAATAGCTTTTGCATCATATATGGGTTTTAAGTTGTATCAGATGGACGTTAAATGTGCATTTTTAAATGGATATTTAAATGAAGACGTCTATGTGGAACAACTACCCGGTTTTGAAAACCCAAATTTCAAAACTTTGTTTTTAAACTTGATAAAGCACTCTATGGACTTAAACAAGCCCCTAGATCTTGGTATGAAAGGCTATCAAAATTCTTGTTGTCAAATAATTTTGTTAGAGGAAAAGTTGACAGAACCTTGTTCCTCAACTCAAAAGGAACTAATATATTAGTAGTTCAGATTTATGTTGATGATATTATTTTTGGTGCTACTAATGATTCTTTATGTGAGGAATTTGCAAGTCTCATGAGCAGTGAGTTTGAAATGAGTATGATGGGCGAATCAAATTTCTTTCTCTGTCTGCAAATTAAGAAAACTGAAAAAGCAACCATGATCCATCAACAAAAATATGTGAAGGAGCTCTTGAAAAAATATGGACTAGAAAATTCTAAAACAAACCATACACCAATGGGAACAGGTACAAGGTTAGATGAAGATACAAATGGTAAGTCGGTAAACGAAAAACAATACCGAGGTATGATTGGATCTTTACTTTATCTAACTGCGAGTAGACCTGATATAGCTTTTAGCGTAGGTGTGTGTGCTCGTTTCCAAACAAATCCAAAAGAATCTCACTTAACTGCGGTTAAGAGAATTCTTAGGTATTTGAAAGGAACTGATTATTTATGTCTTTTCTATCCTCGTAGCGATATTTTTGATCTAACAAGTTATGCAGATGCTGACTATGCAGGGGATCTTGTAAATAGAAAGAGTACATCTGGTATCGCACAATATTTGGGAAACAGTCTAGTATCCTGGAGTTCGAAAAAACAAAATACAGTTGCTTTGTCCACAGCTGAGGCGGAATATATAGCAGCAGCTGCATGTTGTTCTCAGGTATTATGGATTAAACAACAGGTACGTGATTTCGGTATTAAATATGAATGTGTCCCTATTTACTGTGATAATACTACTGCTATATGTATTTCGAAAGATCCGGTGCATCACTCCAGAGTGAAGCATATACATATTAGGCATCATTTTTTAAAAGACTATGTTGAGAAAGGTTTGGTAAAAGTAATGTTTTGCGAGACTAAAAAACAAATTGCATTTACTAAACCATTACCAAGAGAAAGATTTGAAAGCATTCGACTAGAGCTAGGAATGCTTAAAATTCATTAACTATTTTTTGGTCATAAAATAATTCTCTAAGTGTTGTCAAATATATTGGTTAGGATAAACTTGCAATATAAGTGTGAATTTTAAAATTCATAACAGTTTATGGGTTATTTAAATCTCGCAGAGGTCTTTATAATATTACCCTTATGGTCCAAATATTTGATAATGCTTGTATGATTAATTGATGAGCAAATTTCCTTTATTAATTTCATTTGTTTTATTTAGTGGCAAAAAGAATTCTTTTGCCATAATATTAAATAATAATAATATTATTAAAAAAAAAACGTGTCCAGCAACACAGTAACAACTCATTTTTAAAACTTAATAATAGTCAAATGGGTACAACATGATATTAGGAAATAAAAATCAATCTCTACCAATATTCCTATATTTATGCCATTTATTCCTTCAAAATCTCCAAAATATTTGACCACCAGATATTCTCTTCAATATTTTCTTCAACTTCTACACACTCATCAATCCCATCACTTTTCACCTCCTCCTCTCTCACTATTACTCCAACCGTCCTTCATACCCCCTCCTTTTCTCTCTCATCACACATTCCCATATTTCACTTTATTACTCACCATTATTACTCCACTTTCCCATACACTCCATTAGTCCATCACTCCAACCGTCCCCCCTCTTTTCTCCCTCTTCAATCACTTTCAATTTTTTTAAAAAAATCAATTATTCTCTCTCATCTCCTTCCCAACTTCATCTTCTTCATTTTTCTTAACTTTCTCCATTTTTCTTTCACCTTCAAAAATGGCACCAAAAAGAAAAGCTAATCTTCCAAAATCCAAATCTCCATCACCCATTTCCAGAGCTTCAAAAAGAAAACACCTCACTCCAAGTGACGATGAGGACAACAATTCGAAAACCGAGGTCCGGTCGGCTTCCTTCCAAGAATCCATCTCAAAACCCATTTTAATGGAGGACACAAATAACGACAATTCGAACATGCATGACGAAACGGATGACGATTCTGAGCTACCCAAAGGTACGAAACGCAAGTCCTCTTTGTTTTTAATAGGGTGTAGAGTAGATTTAACATGGGTAAAAGAAGAATGGGTTGAATTTTTCAAAATAATTAAGAAACAAAAGTGGGAATTTCTTGTTGATGAATGTGCGTCTGAGGGCTTATATGAAAATGAGATGACTCAATTTTGTAAGTCATATGCCAAAAAGGGAGAGATGCTAATAGGTAGAGTTAATGGTGATTTTGTCATGTTTACTGTTGGAGATGTTAGTTCATGGTTTAAGGTTCCAAATGAAGGTTATATGGAATATTTTGTGGGTAAAGCTAAGTTGAACATTAAAGGGAATAAAAATGCTTCCATATTAAAATTGTTTGGTGAAAAACCCAATGCATGCTCTATTGAACAAAAACAATTCTCTCCATTTCACAAAATTATTTTTCAGTTCGTGCGTCGGTTTCTTCGACCATGTTCTCAAAAGCGTAATCGTGCTAGCTTGTTCGATTTATCTCTGATGTTTTGCTTGGTAAAATACATTCCTATAAATTTTCCTGTCCTTTTCATGTCTCACCTCTCTCATAGCCTTGAACAAAATAATGTTATCGGGTATGGTAATTTGATGACCCGTATTTTCAAAGCTAACAACATCAACTTACCCTCCACCCCTACTTATGTCCTTCAAACTGAGAATATTTTAGATGAGGGGATGTTAACTAGGCACTCGGTCAAGTTGGTCAATGGTGTTGTAGTTGGTTTAGTTCCCATCGTGATGGAACCGGGGGTTGATGAAAAGGCTGGGGCAAATATCAAAGGTGAAGACACCTCTGTCAGGAAGAGCAGTCGGTTGGCTCGTGGCGCTCCACATGTGGTAGACATTCCGGATGATGGTCTATCCGACCCTGTCCCTAAAGCTCCCAATCTCGACTGGATATTGTCTACATGTGGCGGCACGATTGGACGAGAGCTGCAACAATTAAAGGAAGTATTGCAAGGGGCGGTGAACAAGGTTGAAGCTATGGATTCCCGAATGCATAAACTGGAAGAGAGCCTGACTGGACTGAAAGCCGACGTAATTAGCAACATTCGTCTCAATCGGCTTCAAATGGAAGAAAAGATTGAGAAGATTGCTTTTCATTTTGTCCGTTCTGGCTAATTATTATTTTTCAATTATGGGTCTGTAATTAATACTGTTTAAATTCTGTTGCTGGATACATTAACTCTTGCTTCTTGAGTATTTGGTCCTCACGACCTTATACTGTTTAGCTTTCTATTTTCTGCTTATTTTGCTACTTTGAGTCTTAGTGGCTCAATAACTTTTTATATTTTGCTTCTTAATAGTAGTCGCTCATCTTTTATGATTGCTTGCGTATTCATTTCGTTTGGATGGCTAATATTATTAGATTATATGCTTGAGAATTATATGATCCTAGAAAAATTGTTTACTTAACTTTTTCAGTGCTGCAGGTTTATCCCTAGTCATTTGATGATGACAAAAGGGGGAAGAAAAATGACAGTGAATGGTTAAGTATTTTAAGTATGATCTATGCTATTAGTATGCCTGCTTTCTTTGTTTCCTTGATAATTAAAAAAAATAAAAAAGCGGAAAAATTAAAATCTTAAAAATATGTCTTTAATGTCATTATATTTGCCATCATCAAAAAGGGGGAATATTGTTGAACCTTGGTTTTGATGATGACAATATAATTTACTATGGTTAAATAAAATGGATTTATGGAGAATCGACTAAAAGTGATTTTAGTTGAAATTAAATTTATTTTATACTTAATATATTTTATGTTATATATTTACATAGAGAATAATTAGATGAGTGTCTAATTTATTATTAAATATATTTTATTTAATATATATATTTGATATTTTGTAGAATATATTTGTTCGAAACAATATTAGAGTAGTATCTAATTTTGGAATAAATATATTTTATTAAATATATCCTAACTCTTTCTTTATGTCAATTTATTTCTATTGAAATAATAATCTTGGTATTTGGTGCAGGAATTTTGGTTGGTTCACTAGCATAAGACTAGTATATAATTTTATGTCACTCATATGATTTAAGTCATATACTTAAACTAATATTGGTTTTTGTTTAGTTTTGGTATAATATTTAAGTGACTTATTATTAGTAGTGGTAATTAATTACTTTATTTTTATTTTATTAAAAAAACCGTTTTTGTTGAGTCAATTTAAGTTAGAGAGTCTTTAGGAATTTGTTAAGTGTGTTGTTAGTAATTAAAAATTCAATTTTTATTAGGGTGTCACACGTGTAGTAGGGTGTTTTACTTGTCAAAATTATTTAAGTATTTTTAGGAGTTAGTTTCTAGTCAAACCCATTATAATAGGAAGTGGTTAGTGGGTTACTTCCTCTTATTGTATGCGTATGACTAGAAATATTAGGAGTTAGTTTTAAAATTTAAAAGTTAATTTTTGTTTGTTGAGTCAACCCATCATGTTAGGAGTGCTTAGTGGATGGTTGATGAGTCTTTGGTCATGCGTGAGATTAGGGAGTGTTGTTAGTGTGTTGACTAGATTAGTAGTTAGTTATGCTTATTATTAGGAGTTAAGATTTAAAAAAAGGAAAGTCTGACTTTTTGTTTCCTACGTGTGTTAGTGTTAGGAATTAGTGGGTCTTTATTTTAGAAGTTAAATTTAACAATTTTGTTTTAGTCATCAATGTCACGTAAGTTTTAGTAAGTAGTGGGCTTGACTTAGTGATTCAATGTATTTAGTCTTATTCTAGGGTAAGTTCTTTGTTTGTTTTGCAATGTGTCTTTGTCAAACTATTTTTTAGGAGATGATGGGCAAGTCATGCGTGTGGAAGACTTCTTCTCCAAGGCAAGATATTTTAGGACAAGGCTTCTACTATATAAACAAGAGAGCTGCCAGAATTTTCAAGTACACCACAACCGAAAGAGAATTCAAAGATCGAGATTTCAAGTGCAAAAATATTCTAAGTGTTCTTTGAGTTTTAGTTCTTTAGTTTTTCAATTCAAATCTATTGTAATTCATAGTGTTAAGGGTTGGGTGAGAGAAAAATCAAAAAGAATATTTGATTGAAATCAGAGAAAAAAAAGAGAAAGAGAATTCAGATTACATTCGAATCTGAAGAGAGAAAAATCGATCTTTAGTAAGATCGTGGCATCAGTTCAGGGGGAACAGGTGTCAGGGGGAACAAGTTCCTAGTGGAACGTAGAGAATAGAGAAGGTCCTTTTTATAGGTTGTAACAGAGTCGTTTGGCCTATAATTAATAAGAGAAGTCCAAGAGTCAAAATCCCTCGTGGTCAAGGTTTTTCTTCCTAATTGGGCCTAGGAAGTTTTCCTTGTAGGTTAAATCTTTCTCTCTTTTATTTCTGTTTATTCGTTCATTCATGTTTAAGTTAAAATTCCGCAAAAAGTTCAAAAACTCCCTCAACTACAATTCACCCCCCCTCTTGTAGTTGTTATTCATATTACATCAATATTAGTGACAGCTCCAAACGAAATTTAGGGGCTCATTGAACATACTTCTTGAGTTCACTGGTTTTTTGTGGGATGTTTATTGCGTGCTGTATGGTTTTTGGGGATGTCATTAATGGAAAAACCTAGCTTGAGATGGATGCTTGGTATTCTTTTCGTTCCATCCATTATATATTTTCTACAAACTGTATTTTTCTTGCCTGTCTCTTCGCTGGCTTCTTAGCAAAGGGCGAATAATTTGTTTAAATTGATTTTTGTCTTTCACTTTCATGGTAACTAGACTTAAGACTTAAACTTGGATTATTAGATCATATATATAGTTGATTAGAATTAATTTCGTAAAAGTAGTATTATTATCATGAAATCCTTGTAATTTTCGAACCATGCTAGTGTATATTTCTAGATAGTTTCTTGATGATTTACATGATTTTATGTGAATCCTTTGTTATATAATAATTCAATGCATGAATTTATACCTTTATTTACATGTTTTAATTAAAATAATTGCATGATAATCTTGGTTAATTTTTCTTGAATTATGTGCGTCATATGATGAGTTCAAGCATGAATACTTATGGTATTTTATGATTATTTCTTGGTTCAAAGTATGTACATGATTAATTAAAGTCTTGAATTAAAACCATAATATTGTTCTTGGTTTTCTTGAAAATGTCGAGTGGCTTGTTTTTTAAAAAGGAACTTAAGTTTCAATTTTTCTTATAGAATTATGTTCAGATTTTAATCTTGATCATGATTTAATACTTAATTAATTGTTGAAAAGTAATATTATGATTTAATGATTTAATTGAGAAAATTCTTGAGAATCAATCTTGATCTTGTTTTTAATCATGTTAGACGAATGCTTCTAAGGGTTAAAAGAATAATTTTTTATCCATGTTGAATTATAATTGCTTGATTAATTGATATTCTATGATTTTAGAATTTATTTAATTGTTTTAATAATTAAATTATGATAATTGTGATTAATATTCAAAGTATGAATTGTTGGGTTGATTTCTTGTGTTGGCCGAATGTCATATTAATAAAAAGGAGTAATTTTGATCTTGTTTTGTATAATTAATTAATTGTTTGATGTTTCTTTAATTTATTAATTATTTAAAGGTTTGAATTGTTTATGTGATTAATAAAAAGAATTAATTTTGTTCATTTAATATGATATGGTCGAATGTTTTGGAATAATAATAAGGATTATTTTATTTTATTTTATTTTAGCTTATAACAGCTTCAGTTTATAATATCAGGATTAATCTAATTTAAGGAATAAAAGGAAATAAGAAATTCAGTTGAATTATAAGAATAAGTGTTGACTTTGAATAAGAATACGATGATAAGATTATTATTGGTCTCACGATGGCCATGGCGATAAGAAAAGGATAAGATTGGATGAATTGTTTGAATAAGTTAAGATATCAATTAAAGGTTATGAAGTGGACACCTGCTTGGTGATACACGGGTCGTCATACTAGGTTAAGTCGAAGCTACTGCCCTATTACGGTCTCTGGGCAGTTCTGGATTCTAGAATGTTTACTCGTCTAGGTGGTAGTACACGGGCTACTACTTAGGGGTTATGCCCATAGCTTAGGCTTAGTTCTTGCAAAGGAGAGCTATGAGTAGGATACACAGGTCCTACCCAGCGCATTTTAGGAAAGTTGGGATGTCCACGGGCATCCTTATGAGCAATAGTGACCGGTCCATCAATTATTAAAGATGGGTTAAAAGTGATATCTTAGGTAATAATATGAAAAGATAAGTAATCACCGGGGTATGTATGGTATTCCTTATGAATTGTTATATTTTATGCATGTTATGTTATGTCTTCCGCTGCGTATGTCTGATTCATGATGATGATTTGGATGATGAATGATGGATATTTATTGATGTTATGTGTTATGCGTTTGATTCTATTTTATTATATGATTTATGGTTCCACATTTAAGTGGGACATCCTAGTTACTCGCCACTAACGGTGGACCCCCCCCCCCATTTCAGGTGACGATGCAAAAGTTTGATTGGGCTTTCGTATGGGTCGGGATGTGTGTGCTTGCTAGATTTCTAGAAGAAACCCGAGCCGTATTTTATTTTATGGTTTATTTCTTTTATGATTTTACCCAGCTTATTGGGTTTAGATTCTTCAATTAGTTGTTTTCTTAATAATGTTTGGACCATAATCCTCTTTTGAGCCTTCCATTAGTTAATTATGTAATAAAATGACTTTTGGGATTAAGTTTAATTGATATGAATGATTGTTGGTTAAATATATTTTGTTTGGTGATGATCCATTTGTCGATTTCACTTGTAAATCGACAGCTTATAAAAGTCGGGTCATTACACTACATGTGGTACAAAGAATCATTTAAGAAGTGGTAAAGTCACACCCTTTCACAAAATCTGAAACTAAACTAAGCACCTCAAAGGTCCACTTGTTCAAAATTATATAAAAGTGGAAAAAGCTCTTAATCATCACTCACACTCACTCACTCGAACTCCACAAAATTTCCAAACCCTAACTTACTCTCACCTTGCTTTCCAATGGATATTTCACCAATTCAAACCATCTACCTACAAAATTCACCCATGGAAACCGACGAGAACTCCCAAACTCGTCCCCATTTACCTGCTAAAAAGAAGGTAGAACCGAGGGTGGATGTAACTGCAGCGGAGAAACCGCAGGTTATGGCTGTCGAGTCAAAGAAAAGAAGAAAGGGAAATCAGCAGAACTAAAAGATGACTGGGAAGAACTTGGGGAACCAATTCCCAAAAATAAGACCATGGCTGCCAAAAGGATCGAAGCTAGGTCAGAGAAGTTCTTGCAAGGTGTATGCATCAATCTCTGTTGGTGTAGAGCAAGTAACTATGATGAATTGCTTGAAATTCTTGAATTTCACAGTTGGGTTAAGCTTTTTAGTATTTTTTATGATAATGTGCTACCTTATGGGTTGTTGAAAGAATTTTGTTCGAATTTCACTTGTGAGAATGGTATTTGCAAGAGTGTTGTCAAAATGAAATAAATTGTGTTTGATGCTGATGATTTGAGTGAGGCGTTTGAAGTGCCTAATGAGGGTTTTGATTCGTACTTCAAAGGTACGGCTATGGAGGATATTAATGGAGTAAAAATAGGAGAAATTGTAGAATCAATTTGTGGAAAGGCTAAATTAGTTAAAACAAACCACGAAAATTTATCACCAATTCAAAAAATTCTTTTTCATTTTATTTTTCAAGCCTTAGTTCCTCGTTCTCAACATAGGAATGAGGCAAATCATCTTGATGTTATGCTTATGTATTGCCTTGAAAAAAATATCAAAATCAACTTTCCTTCCTTAATGATCAAACACATCTTCCATTGCATAAAAAATGATAATTATGTGGGATATTCGAACCTCATCATGACTTTTCTTGAGAGTTATGGTATCAGTGTTACAGATTTTGAACACCTCATTCTACAAACTAACCACTCCATTCAATCTCATACCCTTTCCACATGGAACCTTTGTGTTGTAGATGGAAAAACATAATTTTTAGTTAAAAAGACTCCAAACGCTAGGGTGTTGAAAGAAGAGGTTGAAGTGAAAACAACTGATGATGATGAGGATGTCGACGGGGAGGAACAAAAGAAGGAAGAGGAGGAATAGAAGGAACAGAAGGGAAAGAAGGTTGAAGAGAAGAAAGGGAGTGCAAAAGGCACTCAAGGGAAGAAGAGGAAGAGTTTGAGGTTGGCAAAAAAACCTTGTGCCACACCCATAACCTCTCATGTGGTCATTGATGATGATGAAGGGGAAACTGATGAGAAGGAACCTGTTGCCAAGAGGGTGCCTGGAGCAGGACTAGGCTTTGGTGGGTTCAGTTCCTCTGCCTTTGTTTTGGAGGAACTGGAGTTCATCAAAGGAGCGGTAGTAAAGATGATGGCATCTCCGAATGATCTGTCTTCAAGGATGATGGATATTGATTCTGTACAAGGTAACTTGAGTGTGTCGACTGATCTGCTCACCAAGGAACTCAAGGAAGCATTGATTTTTCATGGCCAAGGATAGCAAGCCCTCAAGGAAAGACTTGAAGAAATGGTTCTTGAATCGAATGAAGATGAGCCTCAAGAGCAAGATGCAGACGAGGACAAGAACGATGATGATGAAGATTATGCGGCCTAGTTCCTTCACCCTATCCACTACCCTACTTCCCTTATCCTTCAATTTCTAAACTTTTATTCATCTGGGTCTGTATAAACAATTATCTATTTTTTTTTTTATTTTGCTTTCTTTGGATATTATCTATTTCCTTTAACTTTTGGAACTAATGGGCTTAATCTTTTAACGATGAATGTCGAATGGAACTAAAGAGCATGACCATGGCTTAACTTTTTGTTCCCATGGTACTGTGTTTTGAGAAGTATGTATGCTTGCTTAACTTTTTGATGAAAGACAAATGGGGCAAAAGTGAGCAAACTTTTTTTAGTAGTATGATGATCGAGTTTTTAAATTTATTTTTAATTTAGTTGTTTTAGTTTTTTTTCCTTAGTTTATAGTTATAAGTTTTTTTATTTTTTCTTATTTTCGTCATTCGTTTTCTTAATTTAATTAAAAAAATCCTAAAAAGTAAAAATTGAAAAAAAAATATTGCTAAAGCATATGAACACTTAATTTTTTTTGGCTGGAGTTTCCTAAGTTTGTCATCCATCAAAAAGGGGGAATATTGTTACGTTGGATTTCATATTTGATGTTTTGATTATGACCTACACTTAGACAAAATCATACTTTAATATGTGTGTTTAAGTGTTTTGGTTTTTAGATTAACTTGAATGTAGCTTGGAAGCTTGATGATGATCTAAATGAAGGTTGGAGATCTTGTACGCTATGTTTAAAGCTAATTAAGAGGAAATCGTGAAGAAGGAACTTCAGAGTCGAAGGAACTTCACTGAAGAAACTTGAGCGTCGGAGCAGATGCTTGAAGGAATTAGAGATGTTTTGTACCAACGTATTTTTAGGCGTCTTTGTAATATTTTGGCATTATAGTTAAGTTAATAAGTGGAATATAAAATATGGAATTAATGACATTTGATGAAAAATATAATTGTATGATTAAATAATGTTTTAAAAAGGATTTTATTAAGTGTAAATATTTTAGTCCTTTTATATAAAACTAAATTAAATATTTTTCATTAAAATAATTTTTAGAAAAATAAAAATCGGAATTTTTGTTTTAAAATTTGAAAATTAATTTCGGTTTTTCTATTAAAAGATTCGATTTTTAGTAAAAGGTTGTTGAGTGATTATAGGAACTAACTAACTAATTTTGAACTTAGGGAGGGCTGTTCAATCAGTTTTAAAGGAGTCAAAAGCAGTTGGAGTGTTTATAGGAGCTGACTTGGTTATGCTTTGACGTGTTCCACGTTCTGGTAGCCAAGTTCCACGAGTCCAACTACTCCTTATTCGTAGAAAGTAATTACGTGAGATAGTGGGACTTGCTCTCCAAGTCTTCTGGCTCTATAAATACAGTCCTTACATAATTCTAACATCAAGGCATTCACGGTATTCACAGAGCATTCATAGATTTAACATTCTGAAGTGAATTATTCCACTGTCTCTTTTTCTTGCCAAAATATAGAGTTCTTTATTTAAATTCGAGTTATAATGGGGATTTAGGTTTGAGTGCACTCAAGAGAGAGAGAGAGTGACTTAGAGTTACGTCAGAGAGAAGACAAAAAGAGAGAGAGAGTCGATCAGTAGAGGGATTGATCGTAAAGGGAAGATCAGGTTCACGGAGGAACTTGAAAGAGTAGATTGTAATAAGTTGTTGCCTTAATATATATAATAAAAGAGGAAATCCCGAGTGGGTCACAGTTTTACTTCTTATGAGTTCAACAAGGTTTCTTTGTTTCAGAGAATCTCTTGTTTCTTTCTTTCTTGTTATGTTTCTTTATAATTCCGCAAAAATATACACTAGTTTCTCAAACTACAATTCACTCCCCCCCCCCCCTTATAGTGTTTATCTTCTCAACATGGCATTTACGGGGATTGTCCACCTTTTTGGAGAAAACAACAGAGGATTTGTCAAAATTAATGAGTTGGCCTGAAAGGGACATGAATTCGTTAAAAATAGAATGAACTTTAGAGACAGCCGATTGGGTGGCCTTACAGAAAAGGAGACTATCATTAGCAAAGAGAAGTCAAGGTATGATGGGTGTTGTAGAACCAATATTTAGCCCAATAGGGATACGTGAGCAAGGAAGAGTCGATTCCAAAGCTAGCTTGCGTGCTAAGACTTCCATAAAAATAATAAAAAAGACATGGGGACAGAGGATCCCCCTGACGAAGTCCTCGAGAAGGGAAAATTAGGTTTTCCGTATGTCCATTTATTGAAGGAGAAAATGAAACTGTGGTAACACAAGCTCATATCTAGGAAACCCATTGATGACTAAATCCGAAGCTATGAAGGCTAGCCCAGAGAAAATCCCATTCCACCCTGTCATAAGCCTTTTCCATATCAACTTTGAGAGCAACCCATCCAGTGGCATTCGTAGATTTGGAGAACGTATTCATAATTCCATGGAAAATTAGGATATTATCCTGAATAGCTCGATCGGGGGGCAAATGTATTTTGAAAGGGCCCTATAATCATATTTAGGAAAGGACGGAGTCGATTGACAAGAACCTTAGCTATTCCTTTATAAATAGTTTTACAGAGACTGATTGGTCGAAAGTGGGAGGTGCGGCAGGAGGGATCAATCTAATGGATTAACGTTGAGATAGTATGGTTAATCTGACGAATGAGAATTCCATTATGAAAAAAGCCTTTAATAGGCTTGCATAGGTCTGAGGTGATAAAATGCCATTAAGACTGAAAAAACTTCGAACCAAACCGTCAAAGCCAAGAGCTTTATAAGGAGACATATCGAAGAAAGCATTTTTTATTTAATGCCTACGAAAAGTTAGGAGGAGGCTTATAATGTTTTCCAAACTGGGCTAGAAAGAAAGTTTATCTTGAAATTGTGCAGGTGCGTAAATTGTGAATAGGTTAAAACGAAAATCCTTTTGGATGTGGTGGACCACTAAATGATCCAGTCGATGTTGGAGGGATATTTTGTCTACGGAAAGTTGGGTGGTATTCCAACAAACCCACATACTAGCACAATGTGCTTGGGGGTCGATTATGCTTATTTTTTCAAATTTCAAAATTTTGGAAAGAAGAATGTT
This sequence comes from Salicornia ramosissima, assembly GCA_951394345.1. Lineage (NCBI taxonomy): Eukaryota > Viridiplantae > Streptophyta > Magnoliopsida > Caryophyllales > Amaranthaceae > Salicornia > Salicornia ramosissima. The sequence goes on along the minus strand of OX596240.1, from coordinate 22,496,233 downwards.
GTTTCGATGTGAAAACATAGTTTTGATAATTACTAAAACGTCTAGAGAGAACCGCCTAATTAGGTATAAAAGTTCACTTAATGCCTGTTGACGTTTAGCACCGTGAATAATAATCCAAGAAAAAAATTTCATAATGGATCAATTAGAAGAATGGTGTACCCATAGGAAGTACATATGAGAAGAGCATAATTGGGAATTACCCAAGAATTGCCAAAAGAAAGAACATATGGAGTCAAAGACTTGTATCGTAATTGGGATGAACCCAAATTGGTCAAAAATAGGATCAGGTAAATGAAGTACTCGGTTAGAAAATAAAGAAAATTACAAAATGCAAGGGAAATAGAAACTAAAATCCCCATAGTGAAAAAATAAAAATAAGGAAGGGTACATAAATAAGTAGATATTACAAAGAGAGACCATAAAAAACAAAATAAAATGCATCATATACAAACCATTAGACTATAATAAACAAAACAAACTAAATGGAACGGGTGAACATCCCTCAGAGTAGAGGTGTCAGTTCAGTTAATCAGTTCAGTTATAGTTGGACCCAAATGGTTTGGTTGACTTCAATTCAGTTGACTTCAGTTAATTTTTTTCAAATTAACCAATGCAGTTTTAACTTTTCAGTTTCAGTTCCAAACCAGTTCAGTTATTTTTATTTTTAGGTCAAATCAGTTCAGTTATGGTTTTACCCATACGATTTCAGTTGTTGTCAGTTCATTGTGAACGATTGACATAACAGTTCCGATTGTATTCAGTTTACGTTATGATTGGTCTTCGGTTTTACCCGTACGATTTCAATTGATGTTAGTTCATTGTGAACGGTTGGTATATCGGTTCCGATTGTATTCAGTTTACGTTATGGATAAATATAGTTCTATCCGTACGATTTCAGTTATTATCAGTTAATTTTAAATGATTATATTCAATTACGTTATGGCTATTTTCAGTTTTATAAGGACATCTTTAATGGTTCTGATCGAGGTAGATATCGAGTATTAATGGGTTTACACGAGTTTTCTTGCGTTATTCCCCCAAATAATATGAGCAGATCGTATTCGGTTTAGCCGTTGAAGTATTTTGTCTTAAAATGGTTTAATTTATTTGTTTATTTAGTTAAGGTGCACGTTAATGTTATTTATTATGTATCAATTTATATTTAGATCAATTTATATTTAGATCAATTTATCCTTATAGTAATATTAGATGTAAACGTGTAAGCGTGTATCGAGTATTAATATTGAATGTAAGATGATGATGCATGGGTGATACTGAATTGACGATAACAACGATCATAACAATAATGATAGTAATTAGCAACAACAACAACAACAATGAATTGATTATGATATTAATGATAACGATGATGATGGTGATTGATATATATGAATAATATAATGAAAATAATAGTAGTAACAATATCGAGAACAAAAACAATAATAAGAACGAAGTTAGTAATATGTATAATATATGATATGTATAATATGTGATATGCATAAGAGATTTGACTAGAGGTCTGGAGATATTGTAGACATATAATAGAATGCATACAAGTTAGTAATATGTATAATATGTGATATGTATAATGGTTTAAGATGATGATGAGGAATTAATGATAATGATATTGGTGGTGATTATTGTTGATGTTGATTGTTGATTGATGCGCCAATGTTTTGCCAGTTTATCAATTTCATGATAATTAATAATGGAGTAATGGTAATAACAATGATGTATGATGATGATGACATTAATGATGGATGGAGATGGATGATAATGGATGATGATAGTGATCATGTGTGATGATGTATATGAATGGTGATGGATGTTGATATGCGATGGATGTTGATATATGATGGATGATGACGACGATGATGAGACATCAATGACGATGATAGATGTTGATCACCAATATGAAAGATGTCATGGATGATGATAATGTCATGGATGACAGTGATGGATTATGAATTTATGATGATAATAATAAATGTATATAAGCTTATGATAACGATCAAAGTGATGATTGATGCATGATAATGAATTGACGACAACAATGATGAATTGATAATGATACTAATGAGTGATGATAACGATGATGGTGGTGATTGATATGAATAACATAACAACAACAATAATATTAACTATAATGACTAGTCAATAACGAGAACAATAATAAGATTTAAAGATCTGTTCATTATATTTAACGAACTATTTAATCCATATTTAAATTAAATTCATAGTTATTGTATATATTTATTAGTATTACCATCTAAATTATATTCATAGTTATTTAAACTAATTTCTTGTAAACACATAATAATAATAATAATAATAATAATAATAATAATAATAATAAATATGTAATAAAAAAAAACCAACAATGAAAAATTGACACATCTTGACCATTAGATTCAAAGCACATGGATTGTCAATATTGACCATTAGATTCAATGCTCTTGTCAATCTTAACCATTAGATTCAAAAACACATGGATAGAGGATTACCCATTGATTTTTTGTGAAATGGATCTAAGCCCTTGATTTAGTAAAAAAATAAAAAAAAAATAAAAAAAACCCTAGAAGCTAAGCAATTTGCCTCATGCATGCTGCCTCACAGCCTCAGTGCCTCCTTACTCCTACTTCTTCCACTTCCTGACTTCCAAGTTCCAACGGTTCTAAAAAAAAATCATCTTACTTTCACTTTCTCAATTTTTTTTTCTCATTACTCCTTTCTCATTTTCTCACAAAAAAGCTTCATCTTTAACTTCATTTTCTCATCATCTCACTAAAAACTTCATCTTTAACTTCATCCTTTGTCAATTTTTTTTGTGAAAGTCGGTTCTTCATCTCCAATTTCACAAAATTTCATCTTCAATTTCACAAAACTTCATCTTTAATTTCATCTTCAATTTCACAAAGTTTTAAAGTTTAAGGTAAGATTTCTACATCTTGTTTAGAGTTTTTTGTTTCGGCTTTTTTTTTATTATATTCTGACTCGGTTTTCTTTCCTATACAGTTCGTTGAATACTTGAATCGTTTCTACACCTGAGTGTCTACTTAAGTCTTAAGGTACGTTCAGTCGTTCATTTCATTTTTTTCGTTTTTTTTGTATTTCAATTTGTATTTTATTTTTTATTTGTATTTTAGTTTATATAGGGTTTTTTTTCTGGATTGTGTTATAATTTTTTCGTGTGTTTATGTTATACATTTTCAGATCTGTGTTTTTTTTCATTTTTTTCGTTTATTTTTCTTTTGGTGTTCTTAATTTTCAAATCTGTGGTTTTTTTTTTCATTTTTTCATATTTTAATTTGTATAGGGTTTTTTCTGTATTTTTTATTTTTTCGTGTGTTTGTGTTGTTCGTTTTCAAATCTGTGTTTTTTTCTTTTCATTTTTTTGTTTTTTATTTCAATTTGTATTTTAGTTTTTATTTGTATATCTTATTTTTCTGGATTTTTTTGTAATTTTTTCGTGTGTTTGTGTTGTTCATTTTCAGATCTGTGTTTTTTTTCTTTTCATTTTTTATTTCAATTTGTATTTTAGTTTCAATTTGTATATCTTATTTTTTTCTGGATTTTTTTGTAATTTTTTCGTGTGTTGGACTGTTGGTGACTTGGTGTTGTTCATTTTCAGATCTGTGTTTTTTTTTTCTTTTTTTTTATTTCAGTTTGTATTTCTGTTTTTTTTTATGTTTAATTTTATGTGTGTATGTTATCAACATATATTTTATTTGTGCTAAGTTTTAAATTTGTTCATTTTGAAGTTTTAAGCTACAAAAAAATGGAGAACTCCATCTCTGAATACTCTCCACAGTCTGGAACGCGCCCGCCTACTAATGAATCTGGTAAAAAAAATTCTATTTTTTTTTCATTTTTTGTAGAATTTAATATTTATAAATTAAATTTTAAATGTTCTTAATATATTTTATATTTAATTCGAAATTGTTGATGTAGATACAATTGGGTCCAATGTTGTTGTTGATGTTGAATCACCACGCAAGCGGAAAAAAGATAATTGGGTTAAGATTGAAGAGAATAGAAGATCCCCAGTTTGGCAACATTTTGATTTTTGGCTCCTCAAGGGCGAGGACGGTAATCCAGATATTAAATATGCATTCTGTAGGTATTGTCATGAGCATAAGTATAAGGCTCTATCAGGGTATGGTACTTCTAATGCCTCTTCTCATCTTAAAACTTGTGTTCCTTATTTGAAATTTAAAGCTGATAATCCTTATATCGATGCACCTTTTGATCAGAAAGTTTTTATCCGTCTTTTTGCTGAAGCTATCATGTTTCATTCGTATTCTTTGAGAATTGTTGAACATGAGAGGCTTAGGATTATGCTTTCTTATTTACAACCTAAAGTGCAACATGTTACTCGAAACACCATTTTGAAATATTGTGTTGAAGAGCATGATATTTTAAAAGCTACTTTGCTTTCTAAAATTTCTTCTATTGATAGTCGCATTTCTTTCACTTGTGACTGTTGGTCTGCCATTATGTTAACGCTTACTACACATTATGTTGACAATGATTGGGTGCTTAAATCATGTATTCTGAACTTTAGGTATTTTCCCCCACCTCATAAAGGTCATGATATTTATGTTTTTGTGTTGGATTTGCTCAAGGAATGGGGTTTGGAGGGTAAAGCTTTTTCTTTGACCGTTGACAATGCATCATCTAATGATGCTATGATTAATTTGTTAAGGTCTAACTTGCACTCAACTATTCCATTGCCATGCGATGGTAAGTATTTTCATATTAGGTGTTGTGCGCATATCTTAAATTTGATTGTGCAATGTGGTTTGGAAACTGTTGATGAGAGTGTTGTAAAGCTTAGGCATGGTGTACTTTATATTGGTGCTTCTGATTCTAGGAAGTGTAAGTTTGATGAGTGTTTGAAGATAATGTGTCCTAATTTTGTTGGTCACCTTCAATATGATGTTTGCACAAGGTGGAATTCCACCTATAAAATGCTTAGAAGGTGTTTAGAGGCTAGGAAAGTTATAGATATGTATGCTGTCCGTGAACCTGACTTTGATTATGGCTTGTCTCCTGAGGAGTGGGATGTCGTTGAATTTGTTAGCAATTTTCTTGAGCCATTTAATGAGATAACAACTTTGTTTTCTGGTTCTGAATACCCTACTGCAAACTTGTACTTACTTCATGTAGTTTCCATTGAGAAATGGTTAGTTCTAACTCATAATCATACTATGCCTAGCATCCGATTGATGTGTCGGTCTATGATGGAGAAATATGAAAAGTATTGGTCTGATCATAGTATTATCTTGTCTATTGCTGTTGTACTTGATCCTCGTTTTAAACTAAAGTTTGTGAAAGGATTGTATCATATGCTTTATGTTCCTTCTGAGGTTGAGGTTAAGGTGAAAAGTGTCTATGACGCCATAGTTGACCTTTATGAATTTTATCGCTCATCTTCCTCATCTTCTGAAACTACCCCTTCATCTTCCTCATCTCATCGATTGTCAACTGGTTCATCTTATTCTTCTCAACAATTTTCCGCAGCTGCTTTTTTGAATGAATTTTGGTCTTCTAATTCTTCTGGTTGTGTAAGTGATTCTTCTAAACTTGATGATTATTTGAATCTTCCTCTTTCTATGAATGAGTCTGGGTTTGATGCACTTGCTTATTGGAAATCCCAAAAATCACAATTTCCAATTCTTAGTCGAATGGCAATGTTTTTCTTAGGCCTTGTCCTTTTGGTTTTAATTTCAAAAATTTTAGTTCAGCTTAGCTTAGCTTCTGATGTGTCTTGGATTTAATTTAATTTAGTTCAAATTAATTCAGTCCAAAGAGCAAGGCCTTAGTGGCCTTATTAGAATGTAGAAAATTATGTGTTGACTGTTGAGAGTGAACCATTGTTCAGGAAAATTCTTTTAACATCAAAAGAACATTATGACCAACTGCCAACTGATTCTTCCTTCAAATTAGTGATTTCCTAACTTGTGTTACCGAAGCATGAAAATAGGTTTTAGTAGTGACCTTTGTTCTTTCATCAACAGCTAGCAATGCAGTTAGTCTAGGGCACATTGCATACTATCCCATCCATGCTTTCTCACCTCTCCTTTGTAAACTGAAAGTCTAAACATAATGTAAATTAGAGTTTACTGTTTACTTGTTTCTTCCATGACTTATTCAAGAATGTATATTTGATTTGATGAACAAATAGCTAAATGTGCATTCTGCTTCTTCTAAGTTTGAGGATTTAAATTATAAAAAAATATAAAAAATTGTCTTCTCTTTTTCACAAAATCTCTTCAATGATATTTTACCTAAACAATAATGGAAAAGGGTTTATTATACACAATAAATGTTGTTTTTATAGTTTATGTTTTATGGAAAATGAAGAATGCTCTTCAAGACCTCAACTTCTTTGCTTCCGACTCTTGCAAAATTGCCCCCATTCCACTACAATCAATAATTGCAATCGTCCCCTACACTACCATCAATAAACTCCACACCATCAATACCAACAGGCAACAATTGTGTTTGATCCAATAAGCTGGATGATTGATTGTTAAAACTTATAACTTTACAAGCATCAGTGAGGGGCTGTGACAGTAGCTTTAGGAAGCTGATGAGGACTGATGATGATTAGGAGGAGAGAAAAAGAATCAGTCTTAATGATTAGGTGCTAATGTTAGATGGCTTAGGGAAGTCATAAATGGAAGGGAAATGGAAAGGGGCTTACATAGTTGGATTTGTTTTTTCATGAGTTTATGACAAAGGTAAAATATTTAGGGACTAAGGCTTTGTTGTTGGTTTTTTTCTTTTTTGTTTTTTTTTGAGATAGTTGTGAAAATGTTGCAAATAGTAATGTTGATGAAAAAGAACAAGTAGTGAAGGTGTAGATGTAGACCATAGCATGGGTTTTCACATGCACCACCATGTACCCAAAAGAATTGAAACTCTGTTTTTAACAAAAAAATCCAAAATAAGAAAAAATATTTTATATACCGAGCATTCATTAAATTAGTATACAATGATTAAATATTACTTTAAAAATACTACTCCCTCTGTATGTTTTTGTTGATTACATTTTCTTTTCTTATGTCACAAAAAGGTTCTACGGTTCTACCCATTTAGAATTTTTTCATTTTTGGTAAACATTTTTTCTAAAACCTACATCGAACCTACACTACACATTATTTTATCCATTTTTCTCTCCTAACAAAACCTACAACACCCTAATTATTTTACTCTATATATCGTTCCTCTCTTTCTTTACATATTTCTCTCCTTTTCTATTACTTGCATTTACTACCATTTTTTTTATTTAAATAGTAAAAAATAATCCATGTTTTAATGAATTCCTTAATAACTACATGGGATTATAAATGCAACTAACAAAATGATAAGGAGAGAGAAAAACATTAGCCCTTAATATATCCATTCTAAACTAAGTTATGTAAATCTAATGTTTTTGAGTATTTGTGCCACAATAAACCTTCTTACTCGTCTTTTGTCATTCTCTTTGTTCATTTTTTATCTCAACCAACTTCTCGTTTTTTTTTTAAATTCTAGCTAAGCCATTACTACTTTTGTCTGCTGTTGTTTTTTTCATCAATCATTGTTAGAACATAGTTCCGAATTTAAATTTTATATAAAATAGTGAATAGTAACCTTATGATTCATAATTGATAATGATTAATTGTTAATGTATAAGTGAAAGTCGTTAAATAGCATATATGATCAAATGTTGAGTTATTGATTGATTACTTAAGAAAGTTATTTTGGCCATTCCAATCACTTCAGTTGCATCTGAATCCTCTTTTAGCATGGGCGGGAGGGTTTTGACAAAATTTCGAACATCTCTTCTTCCTAAAAATGTTGAGGCTTTTGTTACCACACAAAATTGGTTGTTTGGATATTTGAAAGAGGAGGAGTTAGAGGATTGTCTCGATAAAAATGATGCTCGTGAAGAAGAAGATGTTGGTGATTTTGCTTCAACTACTTGGTAATTTTTAATTCTTTTTAGATGTTAAATACAATAGTTGGTATTTATTTGAATTTTCTTCAACTATTTGGTAATAAATGTTTTTTTTTTGTAGATGTTGCTGTTGAAGCATTTGCTAAAGTGTTTTTGAAGCATTTGCAGGAAATTTGTTTTTGAAGCATTTGCTTGATTTGTACTGCAAACTTTGTTTGTCAAATCAATTCAAGCATAAAGTTTTGAAGAATTTGCTAGAGATGTAGTGCAAACTTTGTTTAGAATGTAGCTTGTAGAGCTTATGATGTAAAAAAAAAATGCTTGTAATCCACCCTATTAGGGTGCTTGTTTTCTTGCTGATTTGCCTACTAGTAGTCAGCTCTTCCCTGGGTACAACCCTTCCTAGAAGGTGGGTATTAGGGTTAATGCTGACTGCTTGTTTTGGCCTTGGTGGTTATGATTAGTTTATGTTTGTTTTTGTTTGTCAAATCAATTGAATTTTTTTATTAAAACAATATAATTATATTAATGTGTTATAGTACTATTAGTTTTTATTTATGTTTTCATTCATAGTTTGCTTTGCTAAGACAATAAGACTTCAAGGGTAATTTTTATTGTTTCAATATTTCTATGTTCCAAGTCATTTGATTAAGGCATCAAAAAACAATTCAAGTCTTTGAGCAATTTTTATAATTTTCATAATTGTTTCAATACTTCTAAGTCATATACTCATATGGATAACAATACTAAATTATAACAATATTTAATTTTTATTAATTAATATTAAATTGCTTTTTCGTAAATGAATTCTTGCAACAAAGGATTTTTCACATATGCCGAGGAAATTTTTTGAAATTCAATATATCTAATTATGTATTTAATAAAATTATAATAATTAAATAATAAAAATTATAAGTTAAGACGAATCTAATGAGATCCTACATGACTATATTTCTTCTGTATGTACAAGTGAATAGTGTCAAAAATACATTTGTTATAAAAATTCATTTACGGAGGAAGTATAACAAATTAACAATTCAATTAACTTTTAACTTTAAATTTTAACAATATCAAGTCATTTTGGTTCAATTGATCAACTAGTTAATAACAGTTTAGTTAACTAACAAAACCAAACAATTTATAAGTCATTTCGGTTCAGTTGATCAACAATTAAAAACAGTTAAATTAAATAATAAACTAACAAAACCAAACAATTTACAGTTAATTTCAGTTCAATTATGGTTCAGTTATGATCAGTTAAAAACAATTTTATTTAATCAACTTTTTCAGTTCAGTTGATTTCAGTTCATCAACCAGTTCAGTTTCAGTTCAGTTAAGTTCAGTTCATTTTGTTTCAGTTGGAATTTCAGTTATCAGTCATTTGATTCTTGGTTCATTTTATTTCAGTTAACTTCAGTTCAGTTCAGTTAGGTTAACAGTTGAACCAACAGTTCCTAAACAAACTGACAGCTCTATCTCAGAGTGAACATGTTAATAGTATTCCAATCCCAGGAATGGAAAAGTGCAAAAGTTAAGAAACTTTAAAAAAAAACAAAAAGGTAGACAAACCCAACAAGTTAAAGAAAAGATTAAACAAAGTAAGAAATGCAAAACCCAATTGCTAAAATAAGGTAATCCAAAAGTACCCTTCTAAAGACGGGTGTCCATTAAATAAACAAACGGTTTTTTCACCAAGTACCCCTGAGGTTTCAATGAATGCTACAGGTACCCTTGCAAAAATTTAAATGCACATTGTACCCTCATCTTTCCTCCAAAATGCACCAAATAAAAGAAATATAGAAACTGAATAGAAAGAAAAATTCAGCAACCTCTAGCACATTTATAATCCATGAAAGGGTTTCCAAGAGATCATGTATATGCAGTCGCTTGCTCATCAGACAAAACTCAACACCAAAGGTATTTAAGCTAAAAAGTATGTGTGCCTGGCGCCTGCAAATAAGCTAGAGTAGAATACAGATAGTACTCAGTGTAGTATGAAAACAACTCCAGGAGATATGAAAGGAAATAAAGTTTATGAATTGTATTTATATGCCTATTGATCTTGGTGCTAAATAGAAATAATTGGCAGCAAGCATCACCAATTGCCTCAAGCTTGCTGCCTGCTGTATAGCAGCCCTGCCAATAATTCATCCAGCTAACATTACCATTATTCTTTCAGCTGACATAACCATTATTCTAGTGCATATTCCTCTAGGAAATATCAACCACTTTCATTTTTTAAAAGTATTCTTATTGCTAGCTAACTCATCCTGCAGCTTTAGTGGTCACATTTGCTAGAAGTTGAGCTCTATAAAGCTTCTCAATATCGATGTGTGCGTGGGAAAAGAAGAAATTACACAACTAATCAAATTACAATTTAGAATTTGAAAGACAAGATATCAATGTATGCTATTACAATTTAGATTCACATAATTTTTCAAACACCAATTGTACTGGTAGCAAACTATGTGAAACTTTAGCTACTTAATAAGTTAGCACAAAATCCATATCAAATTCGCATAAGCAAATTCAAATTCAGATTCTGATCCAATAGAGTGATAAACTATGATAGAAATACGAACAATCCGACAGTATAATGCAGGAAATAACCTTTCTCAAATTCAAAAATGAACTTTAAAAATATAAACTAGAGAGAGTGTGCAAAAACTGATGCCAATTGGAGTACACAGATGATTGGGAAGCTCATGCAAACACTCGTACAAAAAAAAAAAAAAAAAAAAAAAAAAAAACAGACAGACTAGAGAAAATACCTTAAAATTCGAAGTCAGAAGCATGTAAAGTCTACGGTGATTGGTGAAAAACAGAATGATTGAGTAAAAACAAAGTGATTATAGTAAAATTCACTCGTATATGTGGATTGGAGAAAAACATAATGATTGAATAAAAAGTGTAGGTTCTGTTGAGGGAAAATGCATTATAATTTTATTATAATCACCTATACTTAAAATAGGTGAAGTTTCAGTTCCAAATAAAGCTTCGCAATTTCAATTCAGAAGAAGCTGTTATTTTATTGAACGATATAGTAATTTTGAATTTCATCCGCACATTGAAAATATTACAATGAAAACTATAAAACAACTTGAAATCAAATTCAGTTAAATTTAACATCAAAAGGTTCACAATCAAAAAATAGAGTGCTAAAGTTTTCAAGAGAAACCCTTACTATTCAAATTCAATCCACATATTAAAGAACACTAATCCAATTAAAACAAGTAGTCAACAACAACAAACACTTTCAAAAAGCTGGTAATCAATGAAGCATTTTCTATAGTTCTAAATCAAACTATTCAACACATGCAAATTCACATTCTCATTCTAATTTAGCAAAAGTTAATAAACAGTTCATATTAACAAAATTAAGAACAATTTAACAGCAAAAACAACCGAATGAATACTCAAAATCATAACTCGAAAATTAAATTTGAATGAGAGAAATGCAGAAAAATACCGTCAACTTAAAATCACGATAGCGAGCAACAACAGAAACCATAAGCTCAACACGATGAGAATGAGCAGAATCATCATCATTTGTTAAGGAGGAAGGACATAGCGATATATCAAACTTACAATTTGAAACGATAAAATTAAAATCAACTTAAAAATCAACCTAAAAAGCCTAACTCACCTGAGTCCAACATTTCATCGAAGAGATGATAAGAGGAGAAATGGAACAATACAGTAAATCGAGATAAACACAAGAAAATCGATCTGCAACAAACAATTACAAAAAAAATAACGAAAAATTGCAACAAAATCGAAACCCTAAGAAGTGATAAAACCAAAGATCTCCATCACAAGCAAAATCGAAAAGTAAAGTCAAAAGAAAGAGGAAAGAAGAAAAAATAAAATCGAACAAAGTAAATAAAATCAAAACCCTAGTTACTGAAAATGACCGAAAAAATTAGGAAAAAACTCAAACCCTAGATCGTGAAAATGGGGAAAAGTACCTCAAAATGAACCTGCTTTAATGAAGGAGAAATCCATTTTGATGGAATCGCATTAGCATTTTCGAGTAGCAAGACCAGCGATTCGTAGCCATTCGTTTGTGCAGCAAGAATCATTCCTGAAATTTAGAGATAAAGAAATATAAACCCTAAAAATGAGCAACAAAAGAAGAAACAAATTTTAAACTTGAACATAACAAAATCGAAACCCTAAAAAGGTTGAAAACCCAAGATCGAGCAAACCAAACTTACCCAGCTTCTTCGAAGTCTAAATCGCTTGAATTGAGAAAGATGCTTATGATAATCGTGACCCTAGTGATAGTGGAGCAATGGGAGCTGGGTGAGGGAGATGAGCAAACATGGGAGATGAGGAAAGGGGAGTAAAACAGTGGAGTTGGGGGAGGGGAGAGAAGGTGATGATGAGGAATGCTAATTGCAAAAGCATGGCAAAAGCAGGGAAGTGGAGTACAACAGGGGAGTCGAAGGGGGGAGAAGCTGGTGACGTAGAACGTGAATTGCACGTGAAATGTTACTGTTCATAGATGAACAGTAACTTCTTATTGGCTTTTTATTATGTTATAGATATAGATATGGATGTTATAGATTATAGATATAGATATGAAAAACCAAAAAGAGATGAGTATAACAAAAACATCCCCAAAAATCCATCGAAATTACGAATTACAGCAGGTAGAAGTTCAAAATTAGATCCATAAACTTGAAGTACAAAATCACCCCATAAGAATCTCTAAAGAGATTTAAGTATAAAAGTAAACATATTAAATCCCCCAAAAAATTGAGGGATTTTAGGTCGGTGGGAAAAGAGGGATAGAGAGGGAGTTTGAGATAGAAGAGGAAGGATCCCCAATTGAAGTGTGAGAAAAACCGTAACAAAGGATTTATGAAGAATGATTGGGCTCAAAAGCCTTTGTAAAACCATCAGTAGACTAATGAGAAGCATAGGGTAATTACCCATGATGCGATTGAGCTTAGCAAATCAAGGAAACACAAAAGAGATGCTTTGAGGAAAGAAGGAACTGAATTAGCTTAAGGGAAGAACATATGAGCATATTTTTAATTGGGGCTTAGTTTCCCATTCATGAGTTTTCTCATTAGAATGAACATTATTTCCTCTATGAACACATGTAAGAACAACCCATCTTGATCAACTAGACTTATCTTTTTCGTCGTTAATTGAATCTATGGTTTTGATGATATCCAAAATTTATAAATTAAACAATATAACCTACTCACTATTTCTCTTTCAATTTAAAGTATCATAAAAGATTTACTATAAATTTAATCCATTATCCGTAATCTCTCCCTCATATTTATAACAAAAGTATAAATAATAATTTATTACTTTCTACTAATTCAAAAAAGTAAAAGTATAAATCATATTTATAAGTATTGGGTCAGACCGTCTGACCCAACACAAACTATTAGATGGGCTATCTGACCCAACACTACCAACAATGGCAAGCCACAAAACTGCAGCACCACCGCCCAACCACGAAACTACACACCACCTCCAACCACCAATCCGCAGAACCACCGCCTAACCACCAAACTACAGCACCACCGCCCCAAAATCTACCCCAAGCTCAATTTGAGGAATTTAATCGAACCAACTTGCATTTATTGTGACGAAAAACTTTAGACGACCATAACTTTTCGCTCGAACGTCCGATCGAGGCATATAATATGTCCAGATTGATTAATTTTTCGAGACGGGCGCAGCTCCAAATCCCAAAGGGGATTTGGTCAAATGAAATTGCCAAAAAAGCTTGTAGAGTCCTCAAAATGCCAAAAATGTCTAAAATCTACCATATAATGAAATACAGACCAAATCTTTCCAGGTTTTCCTTTTTTTTGTCCATGTGCTCATATATTCTGTCTTGGTTAGTTATATTTTGTTTACGTCAGTTTCAATTTGTCCAAGTTAGTTACAATATGTCCAGATTAGTTACAGTTTGTCCAGGTTCATTAAATTTTGTCCAGATTTAAGAAATAGGTGTCAAGGTTTAACAAATATGTGTCCAAATTAAATAAAAATGTGTCAAAGTTTAACAAATATGTGTCCATATTAAATAAATATGTGTCTAGGTTTATGAAATATGCATCCAAGTTAAATAAGCCTATTGCATCTTTGCCTCTTTGACACTCCACGAGGAAGCATTTGCTCTCCTGTTCGATATTGTTCAGGTTCTTGATTGCCTTTGGGAAGGCTATTCATGTTCTTTCCGACTCAGCTATCCTAATGCATGTTATTGCCTCGCCCTTGCCTCCCCCATCCTCAATTGCGACTATTGTTGAGGATATTCACAGGATTGCCAATTCTCTCCGTTTTTAAAATGTTTTGCGGTTAATACACTTGTAGTTGCTCCTACTCATTCCCTAGCATATGCCGCTAGATTGGGTACGTAGGTAGTCTTTTGTTTGTTTTGTGCTTCCCAAAAAAACTCAAACATTCCACCGTATATTTCACACAATAATTTACAATCGTTTTGGCACTATTATATATTTATATCATGCTTGTCACTATGTCAGTATCGGAAATACATTTGACCCTAAAAATTTCATTTGGTTCTACACTACAATATCTTGAGAAAAAATTTGTATGCATTGAGTGTATTTTAAATTAATTACAGTGAATTAAAATTAATCTTAAAACTCATAAAAGTTATCTTTTATTCTTTCATTAAAATCACACAATAAATCCGAGCCCAAATTTGGCAATAAGCATCCAAACAATAGAGGGAAATAGTCAGTTAATCAATTTGAGATGTTTAGTAAACATTTCAAATGACACTTTTGAAATTTTGTTGAAAATATATTACCTAAACACCCCTATTTAGTTGGTGCTTGGATCTCTATTTAGAATTTTTAAAACGTTAACCACTAGGCTAATACCTCATCCTCTATTATATGCGTCACATAGCGAAATGCCAATAATGAGAGTACAACATCTAAGGTTGTAAATGTGGGTCAGAAACTTGTTTGACCGACCGTTACCGATCGATACCGAACTTGTTTTTGACCGAATTTTTAGTGACCAAATACCGACCGCTACCGAACCCGAGTTATACCGAAACCGTTTTCCGACCGCTTTTACGCATATCGAAACCGACCGGTACCGACCCCATTCATACCGAACCCGTTTTCGACCTGTTTTTATTATACCGAGACTGACCGTTACCAAACTTGTTTTCAAACCGAACCTTTTTTCAACCTGCCAAAAACTGATTTTCGACCGACCAATTTTGACCGAAATCGTACTGTACCGAACCTGTTTTGGATCGGTCTTATCACCGAAGTCGTTTGCCTGTTTACAACCGAATCCGTTTTTTACCGAACTTATTTACATGGTTTTTTTCTAAGTTGACAAAAATTGATGAAATTTTTGTAAATTCATTTAATTAAAACTTAAAATAAATAAATTAAAGTTAAACTTAATATAAATAAACTTATAATTAAAACTTAATATAAATTAAAATTAAACATAATTATTCGATCCTAAATTCTTAGCCAAAAATTCTAGGCCAACTAACCCGAGATATCAAAAGATGATCGAAGTTTTGAATTGACTGATTGTATTGTGATCAATCGTTTAAGACTGACAGGTTACGACATACATTTGACTGAGACCAACTAATTATAACCTTCATACCGATTTTTACTGACCGATTTTGAACTGCATACCGATTTTTGATCGATTGATTATGACCCGTGTACCGGTTACATTCTGTAAATAATTGATTTTGACCGAACGAATGTGACTTGTTACCGAAAAACAACTGGACCGATAATTACCGGACCGAAACCGACCAACACCTATTTTGGAAAATACCGAATTCAGCCGGATACTAAATAAGACCGACCGTTACCAAAAGGACTCATACAACCTATTTTTTACCAAATCTGTTTTTGACCGACCTGTTTCTGATCGTTTGTCCAGTTTTTACATCCTAACAACAGCAGCCACCAAACCCCACAAATAATGCCCAATATATTGGTTAGACTATCAATTACTCAAACAAACAACCTGTAATAATATTCACCAAAAAAGAAAGCCTCCAAATTTTCGTTTAAATGCCAGCTTAAAACAACTTGTATTATTATATTACTATTTGATTTGATTTGATTTGATTTGATTATCCACTACCAATTATCCGCAAGAATCATTGAATATATCAATTATATCGCGTTCATATTCATATCCCTTTTCTGGGTGCCTAAAAAAGTTTGCAACTTGCATTTGATTGTTTTTGTTAAAAAGTTGCTAACTTGTGTGGCCAAGATTAACAGAATTCTTTCTTGTCCAATAAGCCCTAATAAGGGCTCATTTCTCGGTTGCTCTGCTAGTTGGATTTTTTGGGAACCTAAAAAAATTCTAACTTTGCATTCAAGTTTTATTAAAAGTTGCTAATTTGTGTGTGTTCCTGGAAAAAGGGTGAATTTTGTTTGAGCTTTTTTCGGTATCAATGGCGGATTTGGGGAAGGAAGATAAGGTGGGAGGTGGGTGTGAGAAGGAAGAAGAAAAAGAAGAAGAGGAAGAGAGGTTGATTGAAGGGGTTTCTGTTTTGGATTTTGATGTGTTGTGTTCAACAGTTGCAATGCAAAGTCAAGGAAAATGGAGGCTATTTGATAATAAAGAAGAAGGTGAAGAAGAAGGAGTTGAGTATGGTGGTGGGGTTTTCAGGATGTGGGAAGGTGAAGTTCTTGATTGTTTTGATGATCGTCGTATTGCCATTGAATCTTTTTGGTCAGCTCTCTTTATTTTTCTCCCAAATTGTTTATTTTAGCTCTTTTTTTTTTTCTAATTTATTCATTTTTGTTGTAATTATTAGTTCAATGAATGATTCAATTTCATGAGTTTCGATTAGGTCAAAACTACTGTAGATGTATATGTATGCTGTTTTTCTCTGTCTAAATTTTGGGTGTAAGGAAGGGTTATTTTTCCAGTTTTAGCATTTGAATTCAGAAATTAGGTTAAAAAAATAAAAAAAATAAAAAAAAAAAAAAACCTAGTTATTTTTCTATCATTCATTTTGGTTGTGTTTTTTTTTTTTATTATTATTTTATTTTTTTCAGTTTTAGCATTTGAATTTAGAAAATTTTGGATGCTGTGCCTAATCATTTGACCCTGTAATTTGCTTTCTTTCTGTTTTCAACTCATGTTTGACCTTTTCAAAATCCTTTTCCTTTTTGTAGTTGCCCCTGCTACAGATTTGGGAAGAACATGAGACATGCTGGTCTAGGTCCTTGTTTTCTTCAGGTGATGATTCTCATAACATTATAAAGTTTGTTTCTGTCTTTATAAGTTTTTCATTGCTGAAATCTGAAGTATTTGATGAAGTATGCTTTTATAAAGAACAGACTCAAGGATCGTAGAAAAAGAGACAGAACACAATGAAAAGAGGGTAATGAAACAATAAAGTATGGAATTACTTGATTTGGAGGGATTTTCATCTACTTTGGCCCCGTTCTTTTGGACTTAGTTTTTGAAATCTCAATTTAGTTTAGCTCAGCTTAGCTCCTGATATTTAACTTAATTAAGTAAGTTCAAGTCAGATTAATTCAGTCCATAAGAACAAATCTTAGTCACTAATATTGCCTACACATGAGGGGATAGATTATGTTGCACGTTAGAAACGGAGTTTTCACATTTACCACAATGTCTTTTGCAATGACTGCTTTAATTTCTGATAGACTTTGGTTTCCCTTTTTTTCGTTCTTCACGAGTTATTTTCTAAATTGGGAATTGTTGTGATACTGTAGGGAGTTGTCTATTTTCTTCTAGCGATCTCTGTATTTCTCAGCTGTGCTGCCTTCATAGTGACTGGGAAGCGGTGTTTCCTCTATTTGGCTATTGCATTGACAATTTCAGTTGGTATTTACCTGGGATTTTTCCGGACACGAATGAGAAAGAAGTTTAATATTAGGGTGAGTATCTGTTTCTTTGTTTTCTTAGCTTTGCTATATGCGTGTCACCAAAATTCCTGTGTTTTATGATTTCAATGTACACGAAGCTTGTTCAATCGTCCCATTTTTGTCATGCTGAATTTGGAGATTTTAGGCCATGAAGCTTTTATTGGTGTTTCATAGTTGTTAGATTCAGGTGGTTTTTATCATTTTCCGTTTGGCGGAATTTCCTTTTTAGCTAATCACTTTCATAATCTTCTATTGTGTACGACGTTTCCACCTCAAGTCAGATAAAATTCTTGGTTTTTACTGAAAGTTTGAATCAATTTTTTATAAAACAAACTAATCAAAAAAACATAAAAATGAAAAAAATGGGATGACTTGATATGCTCCTAAGTTTTTGGATTGGAAGTTTTACCAGCCATATGATTAATGGCTTTTCTTATTTTTCCGATCAATCGAAGGCATAGTTGGTCATTGATTTTTGCCTGTAGTTTTAAGATCGATTCTGGACATTATGGTAATTTCTGGTTTACTTCAATCTATAAATCTATTATGCTATTATGCTTATATGAGGATATGGTTCTACAAATCTCATTCTGTTAGACCCAAGATCAGGATGAGGTTTGCGGTTATTTTCTTCAGGTTATTTCGTTTTTGAGCCCTTTTACAGTTTACTGCTGTTTAGGCCTATAATTTATGCGTCGCAAAAATCATGTTATACCAATGTTGACAACAAATTTGCTTCATGGAACTGTTTGACATCCACTGATTTATAATACGGAGTATCTTTTAAAGAGTAGAAAACTGATGAAGCTTATCATGATTTACCCATGAATTCTTAAATTCATCATGACTATGGAGCCTTGCTGATTCTGTAAGAATGCTTTCAACTGTAGGGTACGGACAATTCAGTCGACGATTGTGTTTACCATCTGATATGCCCCTGCTGCACCTTATGTCAGGTACGCCTTTTCGAATACACAATTTTTTTCCCATTAGATTGTCTAAAACATAACATTTGGGTCTTGTTTGTTTCACATGGGAAATAAATTTCCTCGGGAATTTATATTTCATGGGATTTCCTTCTTGGGTATGACAATTAGTACATGATTTCTAACGTAGGAGTCTAGAACATTTGAGATGAACAATGTTCAGGGAGGTACGTGGCACGGTCGGGGTGACACGATATGTGTAGGAAACTTTAAAGCATTTGTTGAGTTACATCCCCCTATTCCAGTTTCAGCGCAGTTTCATGAGACTTAGCAATCAAGTGAAGGTAATCTCAGCAATCAATGTTGAGCTGAAAATGCTTGGTACAAACACTGGCAAATCTCCCTCCCACCTCTACTCTTTGGAGCATGAAAAGGGAAAAAAAAAACCCTGCTATTATAATTGAAAACAGATTCTGATGTGGCATTGGAGACACGGGCATGATCTCGGCGAGGTTGCCATGTCTTTGTCCAAAGAAAGGCGCCATGTTCGGAGATTTGAGAAACTTAAAATGTTCTTTGGAGGACATGTCTCATGCCAGGTTGTCTGACAAGATAACTTTTCACACACAAAAAAAAAATGTAATTTATTTATTTATATAAAATCACAACTTTTTTGTGAATCTTAACTAATTATCTAAAATGTTATAGATTTATGGTTAAAGGTTAACAAATTTCTATAAAAATTTATGTCAAACCGTCTAATTTGATATTTTGTATCTTTGGAAACTTCAGACCAAGCAAAAGAGGGCGTCGGGTTGCTTATCTTAGCTCGACATATGAAGAATCTTGCAGCGGGTTAGTAGTAGAAGCTGCAGGTTGTTTGTAATTGAATAAAATCGCATCCGAAATTCTGAATAGTCCACATATTGCATTTACGGTCCTTTTGCTTGTTGGTAATAAATTTTGGTAATTGTAATGAATTTATAGTATAATTTTGTTAAAGAGTAACCTTATAATCTCCATAGAAAACAAATTTTCATTCTCAAGCTTCAATTTTATTCTCATTTTTTATTCTCATCCATTACCATGGGGGATGGTGGTATTTGATGGGAATTGATATTTGTGAAGGAAATTAGATAAATTGGAGCTAAGGTAGCACCACCATGGGAATGAATTTTGATTTTCTTTCCAAATTTAGTTATAAATTCATTCCCATTACCATAATTTATGACCGGCTATCAAACAGGTCGTTAGGTCCATATATTTAGCAATAGCAGTCATATAAGATCATATTTACGGGTGCGATTGGGAGTGAAAGCACAAATTATCTCTTGCAATGAATTTGCTCTAGTATATGATGTTGGACCGTCGTTTTCTATGGATCTAGTGTGAAAAATACGAATGTAGGTTGTAATGTGGTAAAGATCATTAAAAAAGTAGAAGTATTTATGAAGAAGATGATCAAGGGCCTATTTACTTCAATTGAATACAGGTGAACTGAACTGAATTGGATATGCTGAACTTAGGGGTGTAAATTGGATGGACTGGATTGGACTCGGCCAAGTCCAAATCCAGTCCGAAAAAATTTTGGACTTGAAAATTTGAGTCCGATGCGATCCAAAAAGTTATCGAGTTCGATTTAAATAAAATTTCTAAAGTCTAACTTCAATTCGATCCAATTAATAACTTAACTTATGAACTTATAATCAAAATAGATACCATTGATAAATCATAAATGAAAATCTTATACATAATAAAAACTCGATTAGTTGTTTGAAACGAAAGCAATTTACTAGTTAGAAGTCCTTACAAAAAGAAAACAACTCCTTTATTAAATTAAAAAAAAAATGTCAAAATACATCAAAACTCAATAATTAAAAATCTAAAATGAGAATAAGCAAGCATGTTGTTGGATCTTCAATTCTTCTCATCCTTAGCCCATACTGAATTTTGAACATGCACCAAGAGCAGAACTTTTGGTGCCAAATTAAAAAAAAATAGTCTTTAAATTTTAAAATTTCAAAGTGTGTGTATAATTTAGACTTTAGTTTAGACTTTGGACCCAGTAGGCTGAGTCCAAGTCCAATCAAAAAACTTTTGGACTAAAAAATTTGAGTTCTAATCCGATCCAATATTTTTCATATCCGATCCAGTCCGTTAAATTTGGACTGGATTGGATTGGACTTTGGACTTTTGCAAATCCACTTACACCCCTAGCTGAGCTGAGCTGAACTGAACTGAACTGAATTGTACTGGACTGGAAAAAAAAAATAACTTTTGGATTAATGATTATATCATGGCTAACTGAAAAAATGATTTTAAATAATGATTAACTGAAATAACGACAGTAGATGTATTATTAATAGGGATTTTCTATTTGGTACCACTTTTCAATTGACTTTTTTAAGTTTCTTCCATCTGGTAACACTTATTAATATCACTAATTTATATCGTGACACTTTCGTTAATCAAACGTTAATTTGTTATTTGTTTCGTTAATTTGTGCAAATCGAGGCGAATCGTAAACGCAAATTAGGGCTAATCGAATAGTTTTTTCGCAAATTTTGACTTCAAACTGGACCCCATAAGGCTTAAAATGACCCGTAAAATCGGACCCTAATTTGCGGTCATTTTAATCCTTATGGGGTCCAATTTGAGGTTGGAATTTGTAAAAAACGATCCGATTAGCCAGAATTTGCGTTTACGATTCGCCTCGATTTGCACCAATTCTAATCAAACTATTCTAAAGGAAAGAAATAAAAATAGGTCCCTAGGACCAAACACTCATCACACTAGTCCGGGGCACTATTCATCAACTTGCTCACCTAAAAAATAAAATGGGTCTATCGTCAGTGGCGAGTAAGTAGGCTGTTCGACTTAGCAGTGGAACTAAATAACATAAAATAATAGATCATATGATAAGCAAGCAACAATTAGTTCAAGTTACAATAGCAACAACAATAAGGCATCGAATTAATCAAAGATCAAACGTTAGAAGTACGCAGCAGAACAAATTATAATCAAATTCAGATCAACACAAATCACATTACAAGGCTTGCAATTCTCAATAAATCATCTCATCATCATATATGTTCGACACAACTGAACAAGACACAAAACAAAGTCCCCGATACGATCGAAGTCGATACTCTTATTCGACACGACCGAAGTCGATACTCTTATTCGACACGACCGAAGTCGATACAAATGTCAACAGACCAAAGTCGATACCAAAGTCCCCGACACGACCGAAGTCGATACAAACGAACGACACGAGCAGAGGTCGATACAAACTAATGACACGACTAGAAGTCGATACAATTTCATATTACCAGCGTATGACCCAGATAAAGAGACATCAATATTGTAACGCCCCAGGTTTTTGGATTACTTGATTTGATTATATTACTTGTATTTGTAATTATTTTTGGATGGTCTAAATCTATTTGGACTATTTTTGTTGCTTGAGTGTGACTATTTTATTTTTTATGATTAATTGTTTTATTATTTATTTTATTTTATTTTAATTAATTAGGATTTTATTTTAATTTTCTAATTAATTGATTTTTGGGCCAAAGTGCAAATTTGTCATGCTTAAGTGAAATTAGCCCAAGTATCCATGATGGCCCATTTTGGCAAACCCCAACACCCCCCCCCCCCCCGCCCCTCTTTGATGTGGCTTGGTTTGCCACTTGCTTTGTGTTCATACCTTAACTAACTTCTATAAATAGGAGTTGTTAGTAAGGCATGAGGATCATTTGCCATTTAATCTTCATTTGCTCACAATTAAAAACCAAAACACACTCCATTTTCTCTCCTTGTTCCACACGTTAGTTTTGGCTAGCCATCTTCAACCTTTGTTCAGCATCTTTTTCAACCCAAAACTTAAAGATTCAACCTCCATTGATCTTTAATTAATTAAAACACAAGTAGCCTTCATTGCCTTTGATTAAGATCGATTGTTCGGGTTGGTTTTTGGGTTTGGTTCGTGTGGTTCGATGGCGTATTCGTGTGAGTTGTGCACGGTGGTGCTCGTGTGAAGTTGTGGTGGTGCACGGTGGTCACGGCTGGTGGGCTCGTGTGCAGCATGGTCGTGCGTAGTGACCGTGTGGTTTGTTTCGTGCCGTGTTCGTGTGATTGTTTGGGCCGTGTGAATTCATTACCGGGCAGCAAGTTTTTATAATTGTTGCGATCACGTTTGATTAAGGTAACATGCCTTTTCATCCTAATTTGAATATCATGATTCATAGGGTAGATTAGGTGATCAAATTAGAGCCAAAAGTTTGATTAATTTGGGTGATGTTACACGCATATCATGCGTGAATTTGGGTGATGATTATGTGATGTCTTTGCTTAGTTTTTATGTATATTATGATTAATTATGATAGGTTCATGTTTTATTATGTTTATGTACAATTTTCATGAAGTTTATATGGAGTTTTTAAGCATAAAATTGATGAATATATTGTTGGAATTTTCGAGTATTATGCATGTAATATAGTCTTGATTTTGATGTTGATTCTTGATAATCTTGGTGGGTTTTATATGAATCTTGAATTGATGATTGATGAATTATGTTAAAGAATGTGTTCGTGATGTACATTTGATGATTCTTGAGGTTTCTTGAAGTTTTTTGATAATTCTATGATGAATCTTGAATTTCTTTATTATACTCATGTATTCTTTAAGTGTGGATTAATTAAAGATAATTAAAGATATTTAAAGAAAGTTAAAGAAAAGTATAAAGATTGACTAAAGAGGTTTCAAGATTGAGATGTACATAGTTTGTGACGACCTTAGTTGTATAGAACAGCGCGGAAGAGACCAACGAGTCGAATTGTCAAACTAACATACAAACATACTTAAAACCTAAAACAAAAACCTCAAATTTCATTATTATAAAACCCAAAACGTATAAAACCACAAGTTGTACATAACTAAGTCCCAAATAGTCAACACTAAAGAATTAACTCCAAAACAGATGTCAGAGTTAGAGTATACAACATATTAACAGTCTAAAGTCTAATAACAGAAAATCACAACTACAACTATAGATAGAAAATCTACACTCGCCCGAACCCAAGCTAAGCATCAACATCACTATCAGAATTACCTGAAAATGAACATATATCCACCATCAGTGGCGAGTAACATAACACTCCCACCCTAAAGTGAACGCATATGATCATAGAATAAATCAAACAATAAATCAGGCATTCATACAAACAAATATGCAACGTAAAACAACAACAACAATAATAATAACAATAATAACTTGCTTAACTTTACTTGACTTAATCTTATCATAGTCATTGTCGCTATCATTTACATATTAGACCGGACTATGCTCGTACGAACACATCTTACGCGAACGAACTTTCCTACTATGCCAGGAATGAGAATCTTACTCCCAAACCCATGAACCCCATCTTACCGAAATCCATATCATAAAGACGACATAGCAAGTAATCACTATCTCAATACCGCGGTTAGGGTAGGAACAACGTCTTAACCCAAGTCTTAGAATCTTACTCTAACGTTAGGCGTCTAAAAGCAAATTCAAGCTATCTTTACATTCTTGGTTAATTTTAAGTTGCATCTTACGCCTTTACTTAAGACTAACTATAAAAACTATAATCTTAGAACCTCTTTAACCATTCTTTATAACTTTTTTTAATAATCTTTAATTACTTTTTAACCTTTCATTAATCAAAACTACAAGATCCATACTTAAAGTCTACGTAAATATAATAAAGAAAATCAAGATTCATCATAGCATAATCAAGAAACCTCAAGAATAATCAAAGAACTCATCAAAATCATCAAGAATCATCAAAGAACTCATCAAGATCATCCAGAATCATCAAAGAACTCATCAAGATCATCAAGAATCATCATCATCAATACAACCCAAAACACACGCATGACATGGCTAACTTTCAACAACATAATCATCAATTCTATGCATTGAAACTCCATGAAAATCGAACATGAACATGATCAAACGTAAAACTATCATATCCAACCATAAAATTCATAGAAACAAGGCAAGAACATCACGAAACAATACCTAAATCAGCCCATAAATCATGCATGGCACAAGGTCATAATCATCAACTTTCGGTCTAATTTAATCATCTAATCTACCCTATGAATCATGGTATACAAATTAGGATAGAATAGCATGTTACCTTATTGAAGTATACACATAACAATACCCAAAAATTGTTGCCGGGAACGACTTCACATGACCCAAACACGACTGCCACCAACACGAGCACGGCGCACACACGACTGAAACCACTCGCACATGGCCTAACTGCACGACACCCCACGAGCACGGCTTCGATGCACGACCACCCACACGAACCACCTTCTCGAACCGCACGAACACCCAAACCCAAAAACCGAACCCAATACCCAAGTCTTGATCAAGGCAATGAAGGCTACTTGTGATTTTAGTCACTTAAAGATCAATGAATGTTGAATCTTTAAGTTTGGGTTTGAAATGATGATGAACAATGGTTTGGTGTTTAGGAGGCCAAATAGGCGTGTGGAATTTTGATGGCAAGGATGGAGAGAGTTTGTGTTTAAATGTGGACAAAAGATGATTAAAATGGCAAATGAATCTTAAACCTTACTACCACTTCTATTTATAGAAGTTGGTTAAGGTGTGAACACAAGGCAAGTGGCAAAACCAAGCTACACAATCATAAGGGGCCGGTTGGGCTAGGCTAGAATGGGCCAAAAGATTACTTGGGCCATTTGCACTTAAGCATGATTAATCATGATTAATTTTGCACATGGCTCAAAACTTAATTAATTAATTAGAAAAATTAAAAATAAAATTCTAATTAATTAAAATAAAATAAATAATAAAACAATTAATTATCAAATAAAATAATCATAATCAATCAATAAAACAAAAATAAATAGTCCAAATAAATTTGGACCATACATAAAATAACATAAATACCAACAAATAAACAAAGCAGAAAAATACCAAAAACCTTGGGCGTTACAACCTTCCCTCCTTAAAGAAATTTCGTCCCGAAATTTAAGGCAAAGGAGATTGCTCACCTTCGAATAACTCCGGGTACTTCTGCTTCATGGACGCCTCTGTCTCCCAAGTCGCTTTTTCACGATGTTGATTTCTCCACAATACCTTGACTAGCTTGACTTGCTTGCGTCGGAGGGTCCTCTCTTCGCGATCCAAGATCTGAACCGGTCGCTCTTCGAACGTCAAATTCGGCTTAAAAGCGGCCGACTCCAATGGAATGATGTGGGTAGGATCATATAGATATTTCCTTAGCTGAGAAACGTGAAACACATCGTGAACATTAGACAGACAAGGCGGTAATGCTAATCGATATGCCACTTCCCCAACTCGTTCTAGTATCTTGTAAGGTCCCACGAACTTCAGTCGGAGTTTCCCCTTATGGCCAAAGCGAGCAACTCCCTTGAATGGTGAAACCTTAAGCAAGACTCTGTCACCTACCTCGAATGTCAGTGGTCTACGTCGGTTATCGGCGTAGGACTTCTGACGACTTTGCGCGGCCTGCTTCTTAGATCGAATGACTCGGACCTTCTCTACGGTATCTGGTACCATCTCAGGTCCCATTAGTTGGCTATTTTAGGCTTCCAAGATTGTTACTGTAGTAGTATTTATGAGACATTGATTTGCTCTGCCATGTTGAATTGGTTATCCTATTATCCTATAAGATATAGTTGGATTTAGCAAAGTATATGCTTGATTGTTTAAAAGGTCATTTTGGGAACAACTAAAGGGTAAAATGCTATAGTATGTTTATCAGTTATTTGATAATCCACAGTTATCAAGTTAATTTATGGGCTTGTTGACATAGTCTCGTCACTTGTCTTGGTGCAGGTTGGCCTATCTTCATGAGGGTCTTGAACCCAAGTTTGTGTATAGAGACTATTGTTTTAGAAATTAAATCGGAATCCTCATTTCTAAGTTGATTCAAGTGGTTTATTGCTGCAGGCCAATACATGAATATGGAAATGAATCGAAAGGGAAATGGTTGCAAATCTCATCCTTCAACCCAGACTATACATGAATTATTCTTGAAATGGCCGTCTCAAGTAGACCATTTTTATAGGTTTTTGGATGAATAAGTTCATGGTAATTCCTGCATGGAACAACACTTGATTCTAACACACTGTATTCTTTGGTCTGACATCTTATTTCAGGCCGCACAACCCATCATCAACGAAAGTAATCCAGCTTCAGAAAATCCCACATCTGGTCGGGGTACCAAATCAAAATCCCACAAAAGGTTGAACACAACAAAAATCACACAAAAGGGAAACAAACCCTAGAGGCCAATGGAGGGGACTTGACAATTATTTGGAACAACAAAAACATAAATCGAACAAACATAACATTGCAACCTCCATAACCACCTAAAAAGGTGGATCGAAAACCCCATCAGTTACAACTCGCGCAGAACCGTAGACCACCGCAACAACCACATCAAGGACAAACGACAGCTTAGACGATAAAGAATATTCGGACTCACCGTCTTGCAGCCCCGATAAGCAAATAGGAGAAGAACTGCGAGAGAGGGAATGGTGGAGGACGACTAGGCTCATGGAGGTAAAGCGATGAGGCGGAAGATGTAGGGACAGACGACAGACAGGGGGGCTCATCGGTAACCTGAAGGGACAACAAAGAGGCGGCGCGGCCACCGGCGGCCCCAATGAGAACTGATGTTGAAAAGGGTGAAACCCTATTCAAGAGGGGAGAGCAAAATATTTTTAAAGAGAGAGAAAATGTTTTATTATAGGTCTTTAATGATCTTAGTTTATTTTTAATATGTTCCCTTTTCTCTAAAAAAAAATAACTCTCTCTATTATTATTATTATACAAAAAAAAAAAAAAAAAAAGAAGCATAGGGAAGAAATGGAATAAAGGTGGGACTATTTTGGAAAAAATGAAAGATATGATTATTTTGAGCAGACACCACCACAAAGGTGCGATTATTTATTTCCATTTTTGCTTTTAGTTTTGGGTAACACGAAAAAATTGAAATCAAATTAGAGACATCTCCCATTTTTGTTAATGTAAAATCAAATCTGGATAATCATAAATTCAGATTGGGGAAATTAAATTTTAAAAAAAAAAATTAAAGAAAAACTTCCTAAAAAATCCAACCTTTGGCCGATCTTTCCAAAGTAAGCCAACCCTTTGAAAATCCAGAATTAAGCTAACCTCGTTATCATTTAATCCAAAAATAAGTTCAATTATTATTTAATCTATTAATTACATGTTTCAAATTATTGTTAACATTTAAAGCTAAAAGAGGTTGAGTGATTGTAAAATAATGATTTAAAACCAAAGAAAATGACAGGTGAAACGATTATTTAACATATTTTTGTCTTAAATGATAACAAATAAAATGTTGGATTAACTCTGGCAGATCGGCTAAATATTGGTTTATTTTTTACAAATTTTCTATTTTTAACTACTAGCTATTGTGCAAACCCAAATCAAAGCCATACCCGATAAAAACTCTAGCCCAAAATATAATGGGATCCGCTAAATGGTTGGCTCATTACCATCTATGGCCAAAAGAAATACCAAATTGACTCTGGGCCTTAAAGCACAATATAGTCTCTAGATCAATAGAAGGGAAATTCCCAAATAATGAACTTCCAATTGGTTGTTGCCACGCGTCCATCCTATATTGAGAAGTGGAACAATACTATAAATACCCCTCAAGCTATTAGAAAAAGGACAAAGATTCATTTATTAATTAAAAGCATTAAAGACTGGAAAGAACTCTCATTAAAAATTACACACTTCTTAGTTTTCTAAACCTAAATGCATCTATAAATCACACTTCTCGTGTTTAATTTCCTTTGTAATTGAACTTACTTAAACTTCGAAGGGGAGATACGTAGACTACCATAGCATTCTCCTTTGTGCAAGTCACAAAGACAAGGTTGTGAAACCAATATCAACAAAGTACCATATTCATGAAGTTTCATATTGAAAAATTATCACATTGATGAGGTGACATACTGACCAAGTATCACATTGAGGAAGTCCTTGTCAAGGATTAAAGATCATTTAAGCAATACTCTTGTAGCATAGCTTGCTAATTCTCCGTAACTTTATAATCACATTATTGTTCCCACAACACTAACCATGTTCAATCATCAACTTTGTATCATTGTTATTCCTCCTACATTTTATGGGTTTGCTTATGGGTTTTTGTCTTGGTTGGTTGATCCTCAGCTCGTGGCATGATTTTCCCTTAGCTTGCTTGCAATGCCTAGGCCTTCTTTGTTAATTTTTGTCTTGTCATAACTTCCCAAAGTTATACAAATTGATTATGACTAATCGATTGTAGGGTAATTGTAATGTCATAGCTATATATTATGACTGATCGACTATAGGATGTAATTTCTCCTATTCCTTTTGGTATATATATATATTCCATTTTGTCTTGTCGTAGCTTCCCAAAGCTATTTTCACTACAACAAAATATGTCATCTACGACCGGATTTACCGTTGTAAAAAGGTCAAATCTCGTCGTAAAAGGTCTTTTACGACGAGATTTCCGTACGATCATCTGCAGTCGCAATAGGCTCGTCGCAATTATCTATAGGACGAGATCTAATTTCTCGTCGTAAATAAGTTCTTGCGACCAGGTTCTATTCTTATCACAATTGGTAATCATTTACGACGAGAATATGGTAGTAAATATTAATTTTAGAAATTTTGACAATATTTTTTGCAACCACTTATATCACTTTTGCGACCAAATTTTTCTTGTTGTTAATTAAATGCTTATATTTCCAATCAATTAAAAACTCGTCGTAATTAATGTTTTTAAGAAAATGTCAATTAGGACCAAATTCCTTGTCGATTTGTACCAAACATATTTATAATCACATTTGAACCTTTTTTATTACACATGAAAGTATAATCAAACTTGTAAAAGAACAAATACAATATCATAAAAACTACAACTTTTATTCACAAATAATCATTTCAATTACGCAAAAAAAAAAAAAAAAAAAAAAAAAAACCTAAAACATAATACGTCATGTCAAATAACAACAACAAAATCCAATCCAAAACAAATACAAACGCAGCTCAACAACTAAAATGCCATAAACTAGAATTGTGAATACATCATTTTTGACCTGGTAGCACTACCACTTTTTGTGTTTGTTTCGTTTTTTTGATGCTATGACCCACCAATTTTAATTTCTCTCTAATTTATTCTCTAAAACTACTTTATTTCCCTCCATTGCTAAGCATAATCAAGCTTCAATGGAATGGAAAAAAGTTGGATTAAAGAAAGTTGGATTGAAGAAAAGGTGGTAATTTTGATTCATTTATAGGTTAAAAGTCTGATATATGTCAAAAGAAAAGAGAAAGTTAAGGATTGAGGGTAATCGAGCATTTTTAGGAAAAGAATAGAGGGAAATCAATAGTGATGAACCATAATATCAAGAAAATGAACAAGAACACGGAAAGTGGTAGTGCTGCCAGGTCGAAAATGATATATTAGGTAGTTTTATAACAACTTTTTTTTTTATTTGGTAGTATTTTTAAAAAGTCGAAATTTATTTGGTAGTTCTAGACAATTTTTCCAAAGAATTATTATATTTCCACAATTTTGCTTAAGCGTATATAATTATCATCTGATTAAAAAAATGTTGGAAAGTAAAGAAGAGATAAAAAAAAAGAACAGATACTTGCTCAACATAGAATTATTGATATTATTCAAAATTATAACTTTGTATTTCACAACACCGGACCTCCCAAATTTTTATAATTTTTATAACTTTGTATTGTCTAATGAAAAGACTTAGTAAAATCAAGTCAGACCAAAGACATTACCTTCTAGAGATGCGCTATCACATACTCTTTCAATTCTTATTAATGCCAAGCTAAAAAAATTGTTTCCATAACAACTTACAGCAATTCATTGTTACTCCCGATCTGGGGGGGGGGGGGGCAAAAAATAATAATAATAATAATAAATAACCCAAGTATTTTTACTGCAAAAGTTAGGCAAGTTACCAACATTTTCAAACATATATAAAAGAAAAAAAATATAAGGGATTGACCTAATAATCAGACAAATTAATTCAACAGTAACTCAAAATTGTTAGGGTATATGAGCGTAGCGGAAACGTAAATGAATCGAGAAATTAAACGGAAATAAAACGTTCAAGATAAGTAGTAAAAAGAGAAACAATATTTAACGTGGGAAAAACCCTCTTAATAATAGAGGTAAAAACCCTCGGACGACGAGCACCGAAATTCCACTATATATAAAATGAGAGTACAAAGGAAACCCCATATTATTAGGGTCTTAATACAATTTTCACAAGAATTGATCAAACTCTCATAAGGTATTAAAGAATAGTGGAAATATAAAGGAGGAGGATTTGGATGTAGTGGAGGCTTTGTTTTGTACGTGAGATGTGATGGTTTTATGATATGATGGCTAATTTCTTTTTTTGGATGCATAATGAGCATGCCTAGTACTCTATTTATAGGTGTAGTTAGGTAGTGAAGGAAGAAGCTAGAAAGCTTAGCCCAATATAAATGCTAGGACTCTAGAATATTCATGTCATAATTCTAGAGTAATATTTCTAGAATAGTCATGATCAAGGGATCTTACATATTCCATGATTAATGCTAGAGTTTTCTAGACTTTAGCAAATGGAGTTTGGGCTTTGAGAAGAATTTGGGTCACCTCTAACAATTATTAATTTCAACTAATGAAGCAACTAGACCATAAGCCCCAAATTAATTGAAAACACAAAGAACTCTAATAACTATCATAAAAATTCACAAGTAGCAAGGAAACTTGATTTAATCAACCAATAAGTGCTTAAATCATGAACCTGCAAAAGAAAATAAAGAAAAGATGAGTCAAACAAGAATACCCAAAAGTTGGACGAAAATTTCAAATAAATACTCAGTTAAGGTTCAGTTGCTTTGGTGCTCGGTGGTCGCCGCCGCTACTTCTTCGAATAACGGCGATGGTGTGGTGCTTGGCTTCGTCATTAGGTGGTGGTGGTTGGCTGCGTTGTTAGGTGGCGGTGGTGCTAGGTGAGTATTTCGTGGGTTTTATTTGGATTGAGAAAATAATTAGAAGTAAAGCTCTTTTTTTTGTAGAGTAAAATAAAAGGGAAAGACGAATTGAACATTTGAACATGATTTTTCAGCGTAGCCAGAATTCAACATGTTTTACGACCAGATTTTCGTAAGGCCGTTAATTTTTGTTTTTTGCGACGAGATTTTATTAATTACTCCCTTCCTTTCATTTTACTTGCTACATTCCATTTTGGAATAAATTTTTATGCAAACCAATTTTCATGGTAAAGGCAAGTGGAAGAAAAAGATTGGCTTAAATAGGATAAAGATAACAAAAAAGAGGGTAAAAATGTAAAATATGTGTGGGGCCCATAGACTATAAAAGGAAATGTAGCAAGTATTTTGGGACATCCAAATAAGGAAATTGTAGCAAGTAATTTGGGACAGAGGGAGTACGTCTGTAGGACTACCTTGTCACAAAAAATTCTAAATATTTACGACAAGTATTAAGAGTTGTTCGTAGTTTGTTATCTTTTACGACGAGAAATTCGTACGGTCGTAATTTTTGGTCGTAAATGGACCCTTTTTTTGTAGTGTTTGGTGGTTGTCGATCAGCTGACATAGGGTAATTTATGACACTTGTCTCTGACTATCTAGATGGTGACATCTGTCCAAAGGGTGTTTAGGAGTTTATGGAAATTCCAGGGGGTATTTTGGTCGTTGTGATCTTATTGGGCTTGAGGCCTGATTAGGAGAGAGCGTGCCATGCGGAGATGTCTTGTTTAAGTTTCAACCCTTTGGGGATAAGATGTTTCCTTCATCTTCAGGGATAAGGAAGTGATTCCTTAGGATGAATTCAATTTTGGATTATTCCCATTGGTATACCTGAGAATTTGCGTATTCCCAGTGGTATACTTGAGTTATAAAAAATCCCAGTGGTATACCTAAATTATTAATAGAATCCAATAACCACTTTTAAAGGTTGTTTTAGGACATTAACAACTATAAAAATTAGTTTTCTTTTTATTTAGTCAACGGTGGTTAACCTAAGTATGTTTATGATCGAGTTAGTGGTATTTAATGGCCTGAAACAGCCTTTAAAAGTGGTTATTGAATTTCATTATTTATTTAGGTATACCACTGGGATTTTTTAAAACTTAGATATACCACTGAGAATATGCAAATTCTCAGGTATACCAATGAGAATAATCCTTCAATTTTTGTACTAATGGGTTAGCCCCTAACATTCAGTACTTGGATGAGGAATGAAACAGACGTCACTTCTACTTAATGTTAATTAAGTCTAAATAGAAGACCTTTTTTCGGAAAATTAAAATTTTTGGAATTAATTGTAAATAGATTGATGATGGAGGATTTATTAAGTCAACTGAGGGGTATTATTTGGGAAGAGCGTTAATTAATAATTAAGAACCGAGTTCGATCGATTTATTTTAGAATAATTAATAAACCAATGTCAGGATAAGTGAATGGGTAGATATTAGACGAGCGTCTAATAGCCAAGCGTTTGAAATTAATTACCTTGAGCTATGCTTGGACTGTAAGGATCATCTCGTAAGACCGGGTGGGAAAAAAATAGATAAAACCGAAACCCGAACAATGACACGTGTCTAGAATGGGACACTTGTTACATGAAAAAGAGGGAATAAACTAAAGAAAAATTTGTCACTAACCACCTAATAAGTACTAAAAGTTGTGAACAACTACCATAATTTTTTATTTATTAAATTTAACTACTAATTAAGTGCCAAAAAGTTGCAAACCACCACCCATTTTTAACACCGTTAACTTAAATCACAATTAAACCTTAATTAAACCACTTAAATCTTAATTAAACCTTAATTAATCTTAATTAACACTTTTTATTAAAAAAATAGAAAAATAAAAAGAAAATCTGGAAAATCTAGGGGAGGGGAGGGGTGGTTGAGGGTTTTTTTTTAATTTTTCAGATTTGTCTTTTTTTTTTAAAATAAAAAGTTTAATTAAGATTAATTAAAGTTTAATTAAGACTTAAATGATTTAATTAAAATTTAATTATTATTTAAGTTAACGATGTAAAAATAGGTGGTGGTAAGTAGCAAAATTTTCAAAACTAAAATCCTAAACTACCCCACCCCTCCCGTGAACTCAAGAGAAAGAAAGTAAAGGGGATTAATCCCACTTACACCAAAAGCACTTCATGCTTCATCTTCTTCCTTATTTCCTTCCTCCATTTTCAACCAAAGCTTCATCCATTAAAGGTACGCATCTACATCATTTTCGCCCTAAATTTGACATGCAACAACATAATCTAATCCTACTTCTCACTAGGAGCACAGGGGTACCAAATTCAAGCTAGATCGAGAAGTAGCCTACAACCCAATTAAGCTCAAGGTTGTCTTGAGTTGGGTTTAAACCTAGAATTGATCCTTTGAAGAATTTCGAAGGTACATAACTTTTCTCACAGTTGGGTATTTAACCATGGATTTACTTGTTTTCAATGGTGGGTATTTTTGTGAAATTTTGTTCGCTAAATTAGAATAAGATTTCCAGATTTGATGAGCCTTGTTTTAAAGTAGATAATTACCGTTTATATGAGTAAGTGAATCATTTTGGTGAAAAAGTATATTTATGGCCAATTGGTTGTGTAAAATCTGAAATGTCAGTTTATTGGATTGAACTTATTGTTTTGTTTATAACTAAAATTGCATCTAATTCTAGCTACATGCCGTAAAACGATTTGTATTTGAAAATAAAAGAATTCGGGAACAAATCTGGAGCTCCGGAGGGCTATCGGAGCCAACTGAACAGAACTATGCTCTGCTGCTGCTGCTGTGAGGTCGCCTGCTGCTGTTGCGGGGCTGCCATGGTTGCCCGCTGCCCCTGTGGCGGGTGGCTGCTGCTACTGTTATGCTGCTTCTGTGCCTGGCTGTGGCGTGGTAGTGGTGGTAGTGATATGGCATCCCACAACTTCTTCCAAACATTATGTTGGTGTCTCCCTAAACAATCTTCCCAAATGAACTAGATGATACTATGATGATTAAATTGAGTAGAATTTGGGTTGTGAAATGTTTATAGTTTAGTATTAAGTTATGAATTTATTGCAAGAGCTAATTGTTGGCATGTGTATCAACTATGAGTAAGTTGGGTTATAATTATTCATGGTTTGGTATCAAGATATGGATGTATGATGAGCTAACATTTGAGTATGAAAAATTTTGTACATTATTTGGGTTACGAACTATGAAGTGGGTTGGTACTTATGGTATGAATATATTATTATATTATGAGATATTGTTAGGAACATGAGTGTGTCATCAATTGAAATTTGAGTTACGAATCTGCCACAAGCAAATACCCAAGCTATGAGTTTAGTTTGGGGTGATACTTGGGCTAAGGCCTCGCAAGGTCATACATAACCCTTAAGCTAAGTTTTATACATCTTCTGAGCCGAGATTTTAATGATATTTGTGAAAGTTACATGAAAAGACATTCGATCCACATAACAACTTCTGAGCCGAGGTTTTGATGAGCAAACTTTCATAAATTGTCCCACTTGCATGTTAGTTGCAACTTCTTTAAAATAGGGAGTCAACTACAACTTCTTCCAAGCCCATATCTCACATAGCATTTACTGGAATATGAGGCTTATGATTGTTGACTTATTCAATTCCACCTAACAACTTTATGAATAGTTCCAAATACATTAAAAGAAAATTTAGTCCACTATGCCCACTAACTCCTAACTATACGTAACCCACTGAATAATTTGACTAAATTTGTTATCAAAACAAATTAACAAACTACATTCCTAATTTATTCCAACTATTTAAAATTACCTTAACTTAAAAATACTCTAATGAACTTTGACACGTGAAACCACTAATTTACCACTAACAAACTTTTGATTTATTATTATTTTAAATTTAACAAATAAACCATGATTTCCTAAGAATGCTCTAACCATATTAGACTCCTAACAATTACTCCTAATCTGCACGTGTGATACTTAACACGATACTTCCTAACAAACTTGGACTCTACTAACAGAGACACGGTCATACTAACAACTTAGGATGGTAAAATCACTCTAACAACTTTAACATGATTAATTAATTAAACTTACTAAATACTAATGACACACACATAAAATAATAATAATAAAAGTATTAACGTAACGGGTAGCCGGTTATAAATCATGGTAGTGGGAATAAATTTATAACTAAATTTGGAAGGGAAATTAAAATTCATTCCCATGGTGGTGCTACCATAGCTCCAATTTATCTAATTTTCTTCACAAACATTTATTCCCATCAAATATGATCCTCCCCAATGGTAATGGATGAGAATGAAAAATGGAAGAAAATTGAAGCTTGGGAATGAAAATTTGTTTACCATGGAGATAATAATTAAGGTTCATCCTAAACAAAATTTATACTATAAATTCATTACTATTACCATAATTTATTACCAACAACCAAACGGGTCGTAAGAGCAAATGACATACGGCCAAATATATAAGTAAATAACAAAAAATGATCGACTTTTGAACTTAAGCATGATATGAAACTTTTACTAGCAAAACACCAAAAATATTAGGCATATATTATATTTATAATATTTACCAAATAAAATCATTAAAGTAATGGAAATATATTTCTAATAAAATAAAACTTGATTAGGTTGAATACTCCTTCAACCTTTTCTGCACAAGTTATTTTAAGTATAAAACATTTTCATCTTAACTTCGTAAAAATATATTATTTTTATGAAATAAAAAATCTTTCAACTCTATAAGTAAAAAAGACTTTATTTTATCAAATAAAAATTATCTTTTTATTTGCATAAATATTTCCAAGATGAAATATATTTTTCCCATCAACTCCATTTAGACAAATATTAATTTTATCAATATTTACCATGCCTAATAATATTTATGTGTCCTTTCTCCTTTTTTAAGGTATTCCTTTATTTTTTCTAATATAATAACTTTCAGAAAAGAAAAATAAACTCTTATTTTTCTATCCTTAATTACTTTGGTGTTTCGACTTTGAAACGTCTTCTAGTTTGCTTCTACTCCGAAGCTTCTCATAATCCTAATTAATTTAGACTTATAAAGTTCTCATTCAAGAACTTCATTTATTCATTCAAGTCGTATACATCGTCTCGTGCTTGGATCAACTTCATATGACTTGTCCAATAGAATATAATATTCACATCTTAAAACACTTGTTAGTTAGATAGTAATCATTTGTTTACAATCATCAAAACCATACATAATAACTCATCAGACAAAATACAAGATGATCTGTTTTAGATCCGGATCCGTAGGATCTGGATCCTCATTTTTTATGATCAGTTAGATCTAGAGTGGAATTGGATCCCGTTTAAAAATAGATTTAGATATGGATCTATCAAGATTCCGTCCGCTGCTATATCTAAATAGAGGAGAAGGGGGAGAAAGAAGAGAAAGAATATAAGATGCATGTTCAGAAAGAAAAAAAATGACTAAGACATTGAGCTCAGCCCCTCTGATAGTTAGCACTCGATATTACCCAATACTTTTAATATTTTTAATAGATAAAAAATGATTTAGGCGCTGTTTTTTAGGACTGATCTGGTCTGATTCTGATCTGATTTGTTTTGAGTTTGTCTGATCTGATCTGATTTGAGTTTTTCTGATTTGATTTTATTTATATTTATATTTATATTTATAATTTATAATTTATAATTTATAATTCATATCATATTTTTATTAGGGACAAAAATTTAATGAGCCCAAAGCCTCAATCTCATTTCATTTCACCTCTTCAGTATTTTACTTTT
The DNA here is from genome assembly GCA_951394345.1 of Salicornia ramosissima. Lineage (NCBI taxonomy): Eukaryota > Viridiplantae > Streptophyta > Magnoliopsida > Caryophyllales > Amaranthaceae > Salicornia > Salicornia ramosissima. The sequence continues at coordinate 22,458,550 of OX596240.1, read as the reverse complement.
CATTCTTTTCAAACCCTTTCATTCAATCTGACTCCAAAACCGTCACCGAAAAGTCGACCAAATAATCACCGTCGGAAAAGTCATTCCGAAAACCGTCGTCGGACAAGTCGTCCCGAAAACCGTTGCCGAAAAAACGCGGCCTGCAAATTGTCTCCGGAAAAGTCGGCCAAATAATCACCGCCGGAAAAAGTAAGTCCGAAAACCGTCGTCGGAAAAGTCGGTCGAATAATCACCGCCGGAAAAGTTGACCGATTAATCATCGCCGGAAAAGTCATTCCGAAAATCGTCTTCGGAAAAGTCGTCCTGAAAATCGTAGCCGAAAAACTCGGCTTGAAAATCGTTGCCGGAAAAGTCGGTCGAATAATCACCGCCGGAAAAGTCGGTCGAATAATCACCGCCGGAAAAGTCATTCCGAAAACCGTCGTCGGAAAAGTCGTCCCGAAAATTGTCGCCGAAAAAATCGACCGAATAATCAACGCTGAAAAAGTCCAAAAGAGTAATAATAATAATAATAATAATAATAATAATAATAATAATAATAATAAAGAGTAATAATGTGTGATATGATCTGATCTGATTACTGTATTTTTAAGTCCAAAAGAACAAGGCCTTACCGTCCTTTTTTACAATTTTTGCGTAAATATACATTTGGCTATTCTTTTTTAGACCCGGCCAGTGGGTTTTGCTTCCTTTTTCAAAAGTGTGGAAATTCGTCAAAACAAATAAGTCTAAAGCAGAGAGGAATTGCTATTGACACATCAAAAATCGACATCATGGAGTGGAATTTGGATCTCTCCATTATTTTGACACATAATTTAAAGTTAAAATAAAATTTGCAAAATTTCACTTTAGCTTCCACTCCATACATTCTCAACGATTCATTTATGAAACCGACCCTCCACAAGGTGTGCCCACAATTTTCCTTTGTGATTTCATTATATTGAAGGGATTGAGGCAACTTGTAATCGATGAATGCTAAAATTGTGGGATAATGCCCAATTCCTCTCAGTTAGATGTGAAATTCACATCTAACTTGGTTTTTTGGTAAATAAACACAAGTTTTGGGGGTTATTGGGTGGGGGGTTTAGGGTTTTATTTACAAAACTGCCACTAAAAAGTTGTGGTTATTTACCACAATGCCATGTTAGATGTGAAATTCACATCTAACTGAGAGGAATTGGGCACTCCTCAAAATTGTGTAGTCGTGGACGTCTTGTCAAACTTGTCGGCTGTGAGGATGAATCTCTCCCTCCACTGCAGTCATTACTCTTTACTCTCACTAGCTGTCAATCTGGGCAGCCATGCAATTAAGTGCAGAGACCTAAAATAAACCTTCCGCCTTTGTATGGTGTTTCTCACAACACAGTAAGGTTTCCTTCTTTTTCTCCTTATTATATTTCTTAAACTTCGTTTTGCATTCCTTCGTCTTTTTTTTTTTTTTTTTTTTTTTTTTATAACTGTAATTAGCAAATTCTAGATCAAAGCAGACAAGATTCATCGGTTTTGTTTTCTGGGGTTTGCTTCAACAAACATCCTTTTTACCCTTTTGTGTTCTTGAGTAATTTCGTATCATTTTAGCTGATTGATCAAATAATCATGCTTAATAACGAATTTTAATCATATTGTTGTCTTAATTTTGTCACAGGTGAATTAGTCATGGATGTTAGTGATGGAAATGACAGTCCTACGAGACTGCAGGTAAGTTGTTCGAACTAATGTGCGTGTTAAAATATTGTTTCAATTATAAAATGACATTTTGATGGATTGTTTCTGTGCTGGATTATTAGGGAAAGAGGAGTGCTGTGTTAGTATGCTGGTTACTTGGTTTGGGGTCACTCCTCGCATGGAACAGTATGCTTACGATTGGAGATTACTATTATAAAATTTTCCCAGTAAGAAAATTCTATTCTTATCTTTTATTAGGCAAACTTAATGCGTGAGTTTTGTATTATATCATTGTTTAAATTTCTTTTTGGTTTGTTGGACTTGAGGCCGGTTTACTTCGGCTTAAATTCATTTTAGTTAAGTTGAGTTTAGCTCAACCCTTTCTCTTATAAAATATTACTTTCACCTGTATTCAGTTTAGTTTAATTTAGTTCAAATCAGCTCAGCTGTATTCAGTTGAAGTAAAAAGATCCTTACTATGTACCGATGCTTTTTAAAATGCCCAGATTGTACGTTTTTAGTTGCAAAATTGGTCAAATCTCATCTATGCGGTCAACCTAATATAGAAATTCTTAGGTGAGACGATCTTGGCGTAAGAGCCTTAAAGAACTACTTGTAAAATTTGTTGAAAACAGAACAAAATTTGTCACAAACCACCTTTTAAAATATTTTTTTGTCACAAACCCTACTTGAAAAACATTTGGGCATGATACCACCTTTTTGACCTATATTTTATTGGAAGCCACCACTAGTGCATCGCGTGAAGTGCATGCGATATCATTAAAATTTCTTTCTATTTTATGGTTGTTTTAAGTTTTTTCATGCTTTCTTATACATTGTGGAATTGAAGTAAGCTATCATAAAAGGTGGCTGCATGCCCAATTGTTTTAAAATGTGGTTTGTGACAAAATTGTTATAATTGGTAGTTTGTGATAAATTTTCCGAAAATATATAAAACCTTTTGAAAGTTATAGAAACTTTTGATGATTTTTACTTCCTCCGCTCCTATTTCATTGCAATGATGTGTATTTGAACACTATTCATAATCACTCATATAATCCTCTTTTGTGCTCCATACATGTAAATAAATATAGTCATTTGAGATCTCTTTTGAATCGTCTCAATGTTTACTTTATTTTGATCTATTTTTTTATATTTTTTTGTAAAACGGAATTAAAGTTATTAACAATATAAATTATACATTAGCAAGCGTGAAAAAGTGAGTGTTGCAACTAATAAAGAGCGGAGGAAGTATATATTTTCAATAACTTTTGATGTTTATTTTGTAACTTTTTATGGTAAGATCGAAACGGTCTCACCAAAGACTTGCTACAACCTAATATACTTCCCCGCTCCATATTACTTAACGTACCTCTTTGGCATGCATATTTAAGAAGAGATTTGAGCATGTAAATGATCAAATTTAGTGAAATAATTTTAACACTCCGTAGCTTATTCCCTGAAAAAAAACACTCCGTAGCTTATAGTTACACTCTTGCTTGTGCTAAAATTGCTTTGCTCGTTTTAATGTTTAAATCTCATTCCTTAAACTACGTCCCAGGTATGTTGTGAGTAACTTGCAACGCAGGAATTAACAGTTATTGTTTTTTTACAATTCCGTCTAAATTGAGTTACAAACTGTATAGATAGAGATAACAATGCTTATTGAATATGAGATGGATGAAATGGATTAGTTTTGACTTTTGAAAGGGAACCACAGTCTGGGTTAGATGTGGAAAGTATTGAAGGCTTGTGTACAATGTAGAAATAAAACAAACATAAGAAAAACCATGTTTTTGTTCCCAATTTTTGTTTGAATTATGATTATCTTAATCAGCTGAAGTATTTTAATGTTAACTGTGGTTTTCTGTTTTTTTTTTTTTTTTTTTTTGCTTTTTTTGGCAAAGAATTACCATCCTTCAAGGGTGCTTACACTCGTTTATCAACCATTTGCCATTGGAAGACTGACAGTATATGCGTATAATGAATCGCGTATTCATACTAGATGGAGAATCATAGCTGGCTACACTCTTTACTTCATTGGTACCTTGGGTTGTCTGTTGGTATGTAATCTTTATGCTAGTTCTTCACCCTTGTAGTAGTTAAACTCGAATATATGATTCCATATTCAAACTATGATGTTTGAAGGAGTGTAGTAAGTTGCTTAATGCAATTTCTATTATGAACCTTTTTTTCTCCTTTTATTTGATTATGGCAGTTAGATTTAGGAACATCTGGTAAAGGAGGGATTGGTTATTATGCTGGTTTATGCATACTGGTTGCTACATTTGGTGTCGCAGATGCCCATGTGCAAGGTGGAATGTGTGGAGATTTGGCTATTATGTTGCCTGATTTTATGCAAGTATGTGTTCTGGATACCTATCAATAATTGTCCTACTTTCATATGAATTTTTTTACCATCCTTTGTTATCATACAACTTGCATAATCCTGTAATGCCAAACTTTAGTCATTATTTGCTGGATTGGCTGCTTCGGGGGTTCTAACCTCTGTTCTCAGGCTAGTGACTAAAGCAGCATTTGAGAAATCTGATGATGGTCTACGCAAGGGTGCTGGTAGTGCATTTTAATTACTTTTTTATATGTACAAATGGAATAGGAGTTATGTTGGTGTTTGCATCTATTTTCTCATTTGTGGTGAGAAATTTATTTAGGAAAACTGGATTCAAATAATTCCAGATTTCAGTGATCATTTAGTAGTCCCACATTTAAGTAATTTACGAATGATCCCACCTTATTACTTTAGTTTCTTAACCTTTTGCAACCTAGATAAAGTTTTCTTAAAAGACTCGTTTGAATTGATTTTGTTAGACCATTTTAAACTTGGGTCCTATACGTAAAAGAAGACCAGGTAGTAATGCGAGTATATTTGAGAATTACTCAAAGGTGTGAGGCTGTTAAATGAAGATTAGGTCAGATTATTAAAATCTATTATTCCTTTCTATAAAACTTATTAAACTAATACTTCATGCCCTTGCTTTCTTGCAGTGCTATTTTTGACAATCACTGTAGGAACTGAGTTTCTATGCATTTTCTTGTATGCTTTTTACTTCCCTAAGTTACCGATTGTTAAGCATTTTCGTTCAAAAGCTGCCTTAGAAGGTTCTAAAACTGTTGAAGCTGACCTTGCAGCTGCTGGTATTAAGGCAAGCTGCACTAGTTTATGACAAAAACGTTCTATTACTTTAACTTTTCAGCGTTAATTAGCCCAATGTAAATTTAAGCGACTTTTTATGAGACTGCTGCTTGAAACCGTGCAGCTTGAGCACAGTGCAAAAGTAGCAGACCGTTTCACACTCAAACAACTGATACATCAGAATTGGGATTATTTGCTGGATTTATACCTGATTTATGCACTGACATTGTCAATATTCCCTGGGTTTATATGCGAAAATACAGGAACTCATAGATTAGGAAATTGGTAGGTCAAACTCTTAAACTTCTAACCTATTTTATGAATAATAACCACCATGGAGATAAAACTTATGCTGAGTAAGTTGGTAATTTGGTTTTGCAGGTATGCTATTGTGTTGGTTGCCATGTTCAATGTTTTGGACCTAATAGGAAGATACACCCCCCTTATAAAGTGCTTAAAAATGAAGTCTCGTAAGGGCTTAATGACAACGATCCTAGCTCGATTTCTTTTTATCCCTGTTTTTTATTTCACTGCAAAGTATGCAGATCAAGGATGGATGATCTTTCTCAAGTCGTTGTTGGGGCTCACCAATGGACATTTTACCGTGTGTGTAATGACCGCTGCACCCAAGGGTTACAAGGTTTGTAGGGATGTTTGATAAATTATACAGGCAAAATAGCATTTAGTGACATAACCTTTAAAGGGTTCTGCAACTAGTGACTTCAACTTGCCATACTTTTAAAAGTGACAACAACTTGACATCATTGGATTGTTTTTAACAACTTCGCATGGTAGAGCATCATTAATGTCAAACATAATCCAACAATGTCGAATTTGTGTTAAAAATAATTCGACCATGTTAAGTTGGAGTTATTTTTAGAAGTGTGTTACGTTGGTGTCACTGATTGCAAAAGCCTTTTATAGATTGTGTCACTGAATATAATTGTATTAATTATATACTCTCTTAAAGGGAATGACATTGTCACTCCTCAAATTGATATTAATGCCACTTATTGTGAGAAAAACCTTAAACATTGTGCAATCACAACGAGTGCTAATATCATTATCCTCTCTAAGGGCTTGTTTACTTAAGCTTAAATTCAGTTTAACTCAGCTCAGCTAGTTTATCTCTATTAAGTTCAGTTTAGTTCAACTCTCAATTTCTGTTTCTTATAAAATATTACTTTTAAGCTACATTCAGTTTATTTCAGTTAAATTTAGTTTAGCTATATTCAGGTAAAGTAAACGAGCCCTAAGTCCCATATTCTTTGCCCCATGGACCAACATTTTGTGAGAGTGCTTTGGGTTAAATGAGGCAAAGAATATAGGACGGAGAGAATACTTATTTATGTTAGTAGTACTGCTTAGTGTTTTTTATTATTTGCTTGCGAATCTTATAAATGGTACAACTTAACTCAAATTTTATTTGGTTTGGACTTGAATATAGGGACCGGAACAAAATGCGCTAGGAAATTTGTTGTCTTTATTCCTTCTTGGAGGCTTATTTTCGGGTGCTTGCCTTGATTGGTTGTGGATCAGGTAATGGAAGTTTCTGATGGAGATCAAAAGGTTGTTTTGATGAAGAAATAACAAAATGGGTTGTTGTTTTTTCATTAAATTTAAATCATGCTAATTTAAACTTTTGTGAGCATCCATCTCACATTAGTCTTCTTATCTCGAAACTTAAGTAGTTATCAAGTGCAGAATTCAATGGTTGAGGAAATTTCTGCATATTAGTTTGTAATATTTTAGTTAAGAAAAAAAAGTTCTTCATTGTTAATCATGTGTTACTGTGTAAAAAAAAAAGTTCTTCATTATTAATAAGTGCTTTTTTTTTTCCTTCTTGTAAAGGAATCAAACAGAACTAACTCTAAAATGTCACCCTGAGAGCCGAAATCAAAAGATGAATACGATAAGTTTTGTAGCTCTAGGTTAAATTTTTGTAGTTGTTCTGACGAATATCATAAGGTCTAAAGCAATGTATGACTTATAACATATAAAAGGTTTAAATAAATGAACAACAACTCTCCTTGTAAATCCTAGGACCAAAACACAAAAGGGAAAAAACAAAATTGCATCTAAAATTGAATGTTGTAATCCACACTTTTGAAATTCTTCAGCCCTGAAAAGATAAAATACCCAAAATAGTAATATCAACTTGACATCATTGGATTTTTTTAACAACTTAGCATGGTAGAGCATCATTAATGTCAAACATAATCCAACAATGTCAAAATTGTGTTAAAAATAATTTGACCATGTCAAGTTGGTGATATTTTTAGAAGTGTGTTGCGTTGGTGTCACTAATTGTAAAATCCTTTTATAGATTGTATCACTAAATATAATTGTGTTAAATATATACTCTCTCAAAGGGAATGAAATTCGTCAAATTGATATTCATGCCCCTTATTGTGAGAAAATCCTTAAACCTTGTGCACTCACAATGAGTGCTAATATCATTATCCTCTCTAAGTCCCATATTCTTTGCCCCATGGACCAGCATTTTGTGAGAGTGCTTTGGGTTAAATGGGGCCAAATATATAGAATGGAAGGAATACTTAATTATTTTAATAATATTGCTTAGTGTATTTGATTATTTGCTTGCGAATCTTATAGATGGTACAACTCAACTCAAATTTTGTTTGGTTTGGACTTGAATATAGGGACCGGAACAAAATGCACTCGGGAATTTGCTGTCTTTATTCCTTCTAGGAGGCTTATTTTCTGGTGCTTGCCTTGATTGGTTGTGGATCGCAGGTAATGGAAGTTCGCAGGTTGTTTTGATGAAGAAATAACAAAATATATTGTTTTTTTCTTTAATTTTTAAATCATGCTAATCTAAACTTTTGTGAACATCCATCTCAAATTAGTCTTCTTATCTCGAAAACTTAAGTAGTTATCAAGTACAGAATTCAATGGTTAAGGAAATTTTTGCATATTAGTTTGTAATATTTTAGTTAATAAAAAAGTTCTTCATTGCTAATTATGTGTTTATAGTGTAAAGAAAAGTTCTTCATTGTTAATAAGTGTTTTTTTTTTTTCTTCTTGTAGAGGGATCAAACAAAACTAACCCTAAAATGTTACCTTGAGAGCGGAAATCAAAAGATGTACTTTTTTTAAGTTTCTAGGTTCTACAATTTTTGTAGCTCTTATGACGAATATCATAAGGTCTAAAGAAATGTATGACTTATTATAGAAAATCCTTGGAAATGTCATAATATTTGGTTATAACTTATAAAAGGTTTAAATAAATGAACAACAATCCTCCTTATAAAATCCTAGGATCCAGACACAAAAGGGAAAAAGCAAAATTGCATCTAAAATTGAATGTTATAATCTGCACTTTTGAAATTCGTCTTCCCTGAAAAGATAAAATACTCCATATAGTAACATCAACTGGACATACTTTTAAAAGTAACATCAACTTGACATCATTGGATTGTTTTTAACAACTTAGCATGGTAGAGCATTATTCATGTCAAACATAATCCAACAATGTCAAATTTTTGTTAAAAATAATTCGACCATTTCAAGTTGGTGTTATTTTTAGATGAGTGTTACGTTGGTGTCAATAATTGCAAAATTCTTTTACAAATTGTGTCACTGAATATAATTGTATTAATTACAGATTTGTTTTTAACAACTTAGCATGGTAGAGCATTATTCATGTCAAACATAATCCAACAATGTCAAATTTTTGTTAAAAATAATTCGACCATTTCAAGTTGGTGTTATTTTTAGATGTGTGTTACGTTAGTGTCAATAATTGCAAAATTCTTTTACAGATTGTGTAACGACCCAGATTTATTGATATTTCTGTCACTGATTTATTTGTTATTTATGTGATTTATTGTATGGTCCAAAATTTATTTTTGGACTATTTATTTTATTTTATGTGAATAATTTCGATTGAATTCGATTTATTTTATTTTTGGTTGATTATTATTTATTTTATTATTATTAGAATTTTTATTATTTAATTTTCTAATTAGTTATTTAATATTTTTGGGCCAAAATCGATTTAAGCATGATTAGTCACGCTTGAGTGTAATTAGCCCAATTATTTATCGAAAGCCCAATTTTGCCCATTTGCAAGCCCATAGCCGATCCCCTTGTTATATGGCAAGTTTTGCCACTTGCTTCATGTTCACATCTTAACCACCTCTATAAATAGAAAGGTTGGTAAAGCTTTTGAACCCATTTGCCATCATTTGCATCCTTGCTCATCACTTAGCCACAATTAAAAAGCCAAACACTCTCCCTTGCCATATAGTCACACGCCATTTTTGATGATTGAACACCCAACTATTGTTCATCATCTAAACTCTTCCAAAACTTAAAGATTTAATTACTATTGATCTTTAAGTGACTTTTAACACAATAATCTCCTTAATTTCCAATCAAGATTTCTAGTTCGGGTTTGGATTTTTGGGGTTGTTCGTTTGGGTTGAGTTCGTGTAGAAGGGCCGTGTGGTTCGTGTGTGGTGCCGTGCTGAAAACGGTGGTTCGTGGTGGTGGTTCGTGCAATCGTAGTGGTGGTTCGTGCAGGCCGTGGTGGTGGTTCGTGCAAGCCGTGCCAAGACCGTGCCGTGTGGGAGCCGTGGGTGCACCGTGTTGCTAGGGCCGTGTGGATTAGTTTCCGGGCAGCAAGTTTTTGGTGTTTAATTGCTTGTTCATCAATAAGGTAACATGCTATCCAAATTCTAATAGGCATACCATGATTCATAGGGTAGATTAAGTGATTAGATTAAATCGGAATTGATGTTTTGTTCTCATTTCTTGCGTGAATTTGGGGCTAATTTGGGAGTGATATATATTTTTTTTTTATGTTATTCTTGCCATGATTCAATGTATCCTTTGATGTTTTAATAGTTCCATGATTGATGTTGATTATGTTCAAGTTTCGTGAATTTTTGATGTTTACATGTTGATGAAAAGTTGTTAATTATGCCCATGTTATGCGTGAATTTTGATGATATGATTATGGATGGTTTCTTGAATGAGTTCTTGAATCTTGATTGAGTTCTTGATTGAGTTCTTGAATCTTGATCGAGTTTTTGAATAAATTCTTGAATCTTGGTTGAGTTCTTTATGAGTTCTTTATAAGTTCTTTATGAGTCTTGTTAAGTTCTTTATGAGTTCTTGGTCGAGTCTTGAAAGTTAAAGATAATTAAAGAAAAGATAAAGAAAGTTAAAGAATGGTATTTGAGGTCCTAAGATTGGTTGATTTACATGTTATTCTTAAGTCAAGGCGTAAGATGCAACTTAAGATAACTAAGAATGTAAATTAAAGTTAAAGTTTTGCTTGATTTTGCTACTAGACGCCTAAGACTTAGAGTAAGATTCTAAGGATTGGGTTAAGACGTTGCCCCTATCCTATCCGCGGTATTGAGATAGTTGGTGGTCTTACTATGTTGTCTTCGGATATGGATTTCCCGTAAGATGGGTTTCATGGGGTTGGGAGTAAGATTCTCAATCCTGGCATAGTAGAAAGTTCGATCGCGTAAGATGCGTTCGTACGTGCATAGTCCGGTCTAGTATGTGAATGATTGCGCCAAAGTTTAAAGATATGTTAATTATTGGTTAAAGTTAGTCGAGTCAAGCATGATTACTTGTTATGATTCGCATGTTTGTATGTTCGATTTGATTGCTTGTTTTATGCTATGTTCATGTGTATCCCCGTTAGGGTGGGACAATTATGTTACTCGCCACTGACGGTGGACTGTTGTTTATTTTTCAGGTAATTCTGATGATGAGGTTCTTGCTTAGCTTTGGGTCGGGCGAGTGCCGATGTTATTTAGTTTTTGCATTGTTGTTTTACGATTTCTAGTATTAGACTATAGTAGTGGTACTTGTGTAATTTTCTAACTCTGACATTTACTTGGAGTTTATATTGTTAGTAGTAGTAATAATGACATTTGGGTTTAGATATGTACAATCTTGTGGGTGTTGTACTTTCGGATTTAGCATCTATTCTATTTGAGGTTTCGTTTTAATTTTTAAGTATGATAGTATGTTAGAACTGACTTTTCGACTCGTCAGTTTTTTCCGCGCCGGTTTAAGCGAGTCGGGTCGTCACAGATTGTGTCACTGAATATAATTGTATTAATTATATACTCTCTGAAAGGGGATGACATTGTCAATCGTCAAATTGATATTCATGCCCCTTATTGTGAGAAAAACCTCAAATTTTGTGCACTCACAATGAGTGCTAATATCATTATACTCTCTAAGTCCCATATTCTTTGCTCTATGGACCAGCATTTTGTGAGAGTGCTTTAGGTTAAATGGGGCAAAATCTATAGAATGAAAAGAATACTTAATTATTTTAAAAATACTGTTTAGTGTTTTTGATTATTTGCTTGCGAATCTTATAGATGGTACAACTCAACTCAAATTTTGTTTGGTTTGAACTTCAATATAGGGACCGGAACAAAATGCCCTCGAAAATTTGCTGTCTTTATTCCTTCTAGGAGGCTAATTTTCTTGTGCTTGCCTTGATTGGTTGTGAATCATAGGTAATGGAAGTTTCTGATGGAGATCAAAAGGTTGTTTTGATGAAGAAATATCAAAACATATTGTTTTTTTCTTTAATTTTTAAGTCATGCTAATCTAAACTTTTGTGAACATCCATCTCAAATTAGTCTTCTTATCTCGAAATTTAAGTAGTTATAAAGTGCAGAATTCAATGGTTAAGGAAATTTCTGCATATTAGTTTATAATATTTTAGTTAATAAAAAAAGTTCTTCGTTGTTAATTATGTGCTTATAGTGTAAATAAAAGTTCTTCATTGTTAATAAGTGTTTTTTTCCTTCTTGCAAAGGGATCAAACAGAACTAACCCTAAAATGTCACCCTGAGAGTCGAAATCAAAAGATGTACTTTTTTTAGGTTTCTAGGTTCTTAAACTTTTGTAGCTCTTATGACGAATATCATATGGTCTAAAGCAATGTACGACTTATTATAGGAAATCCTTGGAAATGTCATAATATTTGGTTATAACTTATAAAAGTTTTAAATAAATGAAGAACGATCCTCCTTGTAAAATCATATGACCAAGACACAAAAGGGAAAACGCAAAATTGCATCTAAAATTGAATGTTATAATATGCACTTTTGAAATTCTTCTGTCCTGAAAAGATAAAATACCCAAAATAGTAACATGATCTTGACATAATTTTAAAAGTAACATCAACTTAACATCATTGGATTGTTTTTAACAACTTCGCATGGTAGAGCATCATTCATGTCAAACATAATCCAACAATGTCAAATTTGTGTTAAAAATAATTCGACCATGTCAAGTTGGTGTTAATTTTAGAAGTGTGTTACGTTGGTGCCACTGATTGCAAATTCCTTTTATAGATTGTGTCACTGAATATAATTGTGTAATTTATATACTCTCTCAAAGGGAATGCCATTTTCACTCCTCAAATTGATATTCATGCCCCTTATTGTGAGAAAAACCTTAAACATTGTGCACTCACAATGAGTGCTAATATCATTATCCTCTCTAAGTCCCATTTTCTTTGCCCCTTGGACCATCATTCTGAGAGAGTTCTTTGGGTTAAATGGGGTCAAATATATAGAATGGAGAGAATACTTAATTATTTTAATAGTATTGCTTAGTGTTTTTGATTATTTGCTTGCGAATCTTATAGATGGTACGGCTCAACTCAAATTTTGTTAGGTTTCGACTTGAATATAGGAACCGAAACAAAATGCAATCGGGAATTTGCTGTCTTTATTCCTTCTAGGAGGCTTATTTTTAGCTTCTTTCCTTGATTGGTTGTGGATCATAGGTAATGGAAGTTTCTGATGGACATCAAAAGGTTGTTTTGATGAAGAAATAACAAAATATATTGATTTTTTTCTTTAATTTTTAAATCATGCTAATCTAAACTTTTGTGAGCATCCATCTCACATTAGTCTTCTTATCTCGAAACTTAAGTAGTTATCAAGTGCAGAATTCAATGGATAACGAAATTTCTGCATATTAGTTTGTAATATTTTAGTTAATAAAAAAGTTCTTCATTTTTAATTTAATTATGTGTTTATAGTGTAAAAAAAAAAGTTCTTCATTGTTAACAAGTGTTTTTTTTTCTTCTCGTAGAGGGATCAAACAGAACTAAGCCTAAAATGTCACCCTGAAAACCGAAATTAAAAGATATACTTTTTTTAGGTTTCTAGGTCCTTAAAGTTTTGTAGCTCTTATGACGAATTTCATAAGGTCTAAAGCAATGTATGACTTATTATAGAAAATCCTTGGAAATTTTATAATATTTGGTTATAACTTATAAAAGGTTTAAATAAATGAACAACAATCCTCCTTGTAAAATCCTAGGACCAAGACACAAGAGGGAAAAAAAAAAATTGCATCTAAAATTGAATGTATAATCCGTACTTTTCAAATTCTTCTGCCCTGAAAAGGTACAATACCCAAAATAGTAACATCAACTTGACATACTTTTAAAAGTAACATCAACTTAACATCATTGGATTGTTTTGAACAAATTTTCATGGTAGAGCATCATTCTTTTTAAACGTAATCCAACAATGTCAAATTTGTGTTAAAAATAATTCTACCATGTCAAGTTGGTATTATTTTTAGAAGTGTGTTACGTTGGTGTCACTGATTGCAAATTCTTTTTATAGATTGTGTCACAGAATATAATTGTGTAAATTATATACTCTCTCTAAGGGAATGACATTTTCACTCCTCAAATTAATATTCATGCCCCTTATTGTGAGAAAACCTTAAACATTATGCAATCACAATGAGTGCTAATATCATTATCCTCTCTAAGTCCCATATTCTTTACCCCATGGACCAACATTTTGTGAGAATGCTTTGGGTTACATGGGGCCAAATATATAGAATGGAGAGAATAATTAATTATTTTAATAGTATTGCTTAGTGTTTTTTATTATTGGAACAATTGCCAAGAATAAGCCAACCTTTGGCCGATCTTCCACAATTAAGCCAACCTTTTGAAAATCCAGAAATAAGCTAACCTTTTTATCATTTAAGCCAAAAATAGGTTGAACGATTATTTAATCTATTAGTTATCTGTTGTTTCAAATTACTGTTATCATTTAAAGCAAAAAATAGGTTGAATGATTGTAAAATAGTGATAAAAAAATAGAAAATAACATGTTAAATAATCATTTGACTGATTTTTGGTTTAAATGATAACAACGTTAGCTTATTTCTGAATTTTCAAAAGGTGGACTTATTTGTGGAAGATTGCACAAAGATTGGCTTATTCTTGGTAATTTTTCCTTTATTATTTGCTTGCGAATCTTATAGGTGGTACAACTAATGTCAAATTTTGTTTGGTTTGGACTTGAATATAGGGACCGGAACAAAATGCACTCGGGAATTTGCTTTCTTTATAATACACATTGTGGTACAACTAATGTCAAGTAATTTAATTTTCACATGAACTTTTTAATAATACACATTGTGGTTTTAGAAATGAAATTTATGGCTAACTATAATGACTAATTTTATACATTTTTTTCTTGTTGTTACCAATTATGTGAATTAAAATTGTTGGAAATTTGTCTGTTAATTAATTTCTTGTTTATTATAATTATCAACATTTTGTTGTTGCCTAAAATAATGCTGCCATTCTCAAAGCCGCTACACGAAAGTGCTGATATTCTTTCAAGGTTGAAGTTACTTCACCAATAGCTATTTCTGTCTGTTTTCTCCTTCGAGGGCTTCCCAAAAAATTTGTTGATGTTCACTTAATTAAGTGTAAAGAAGAATAAATATATATGCTAGTTGTAAGGTTGTACAGTAGATTGCTCTGTATATGTTTGTATGCGTATATTGCTGGGAGAAGTTTTTAAACATAACATACATTAACTAGGGTTAGGTTAGTAAATTTAGATATTATGGTTATTCAATTAGTTACAAATTAGTCATTGGTTAGCCATAAATTTGGTTACTAAGGCTACCATGTGTATTATTAAAAAGTTCATGGTCAATTTGTGAGAAAAATTTAATGGCTTGATACCATATAGAAAAATTGAAAGTTCAAGGCCACCAAATAGAATTTCCCTAATTAGTAAATTATTAACTACTTTTTTATGAGTATAAAAACACTTTAGAAGAGATTATTTTATAGTGTGTAGCTTAGTTTGTTTTTACATATTCTATGCCAAGTTTAGTTTTCCGATTTTACCTCATTGAGAGCATAATGAAGATTCAATATTTGCCTAACATGATATCAATAAAAGAGCTATGATTTACATCCATATATTAAATTAAACCATAGAAATGAGCTCCTATTACATGTGATCTCTTTTTTAGCAATATTTTTTTAAATCCTTAATTTCTTCCTTTTAATGATAAAATAATAATTGAAAAGAACTCAATTCTTAATTAAAACGAGTTTGTTCGAAGAAATGATCCATACACAAAAGTGGAGATGGATGAAGTCCGGGAGCAATGAGCGAGGTTCTTTCGTCCCATTATGTTGAATGAAGGATTTTATAAGTAGTGTTTTTTTTTTTTTTTTTTTTTTTTTTTTTTTTTTTTTTGTTTGTTTGTATATGTAAGTCTCTATTATTGCCTAGAATCATTTTTGACAGGCTACTTATCGGACCTTTCAGTAAACTGTATTCGGTGTACTTTTTGTATGGAATTGGTGTTTGTATTCATTATCCATGCAATGATCTATAATATGCCTTGTATATAATTTCTGATTGATGAAATGAACAAGTATTTTGTATAACATGTTATGTGATTTTTTTTGTGCTAGTATGTATTGTTTTTAAATGTTACAAAAGTCTACTGCTATATATTTGTGATTAGAGTGATCGTTAAGAAGTTGATAAACCCGTTAGGATTAGGATACATTAAGATAGATGCGTGTCCTAATGATTGTGTGCTTTATCGAAAGGAGTATGAGAACTTGGATGCATGTCCGAAGTGCAATTTGTCGCGCTATAAG
Organism: Salicornia ramosissima; assembly: GCA_951394345.1. NCBI lineage: Eukaryota > Viridiplantae > Streptophyta > Magnoliopsida > Caryophyllales > Amaranthaceae > Salicornia > Salicornia ramosissima. Next base: position 22,442,768 of record OX596240.1, on the reverse strand, counting down.
AAAGAGGAAGGTGTTAACCATAGCAATAAGAAGTTACCTCCAGCTAAGGTGTTATGGTATCTTCCAATTATTCTAAGATTCAGGAGACTTTTTTCAATTCCGGGTGATGCAAAGAACTTGGTGTGGCATCATGAGGGTCGAAAGAAAGATAGGTTAATCAGGCATCCCGTCGATTCCAAACAATGGGATGACATAAATAAGGAATTCCCAGCGTTTCGTGATGAGCATAGGAACCTTAGACTTGGTTTAACTGCAGATGGGATGAATCCTTATGGCACACTTAGTACCCAACATAGTTCATGGCCAGTTTTGTTAACTATATACAACTTGCCTCCGTGGCTTTGTATGAAGTGCAAGTATATAATGTTGTCTCTTCTTATATCAGGTCCAAAGCAACCTGGAAATGATATAGATGTATACTTGGCACCCTTGGTAGTGGATTTGATGTTGTTGTGGAATGAAGGTGTGTCTATGTTTGATGCACATACAGGTACAAATTTCACACTCTATGCCATGATTTTTTGCACTATAAATGATTTTCCGGCTTATGGAAACTTGTCGGGGTACAAAGTCAAAGGTGCAAATGCATGCCCGGTTTGTGAGGATGATGCAGATGAAGATTATCTGGAGTTCTCGGGTAAGAATGTGTATAGAAGTCACAGAAGATGGCTCCCTCGATATCATCCATATCGAAGGATGAAATCACGATTTAATGGCCAAACTGAGAATAGGGTAGTTCGTGAGCCGTTGTCTGGAATGGAATTTTTTGAGAAACTGATGAATGTGACTACAGTATATGGTAAAGAGCGTCTACAAAAGGGTAGAAAGAAGGGATCAGATAAGGTTCCAAAAAAGGGTCAGGCTAAGGGTACAACGAAGGGTCCATTGTGGAAAAAGAAATCAATCCTATGGGATCTTCCTTACTGGAAGTACTTATCTGTTAGGCATTGCCTTGATGTCATGCATATCGAAAAAAAATTGTGTGACTCAATTTTCGGGACTCTGCTAAACATGCATGGAAAGACAAAAGACGGTATCAGAGCGCGACAAGACATGCAAAAAGAAAATTTTAGACCCAACTTGTGGCCAGAGTATAACGATAACAACAAAGCATATTTACCACATGTTGGCTACACTTTGTCTAGGGAGGAGAAAAGGACTTTTTGTGAGTGTTTGCATGACATCAAGGTGCCTTCTGGTTATTCTTCGAATGTAAAGCGTTTTGTATCTCTAGCTGATAAGAAGTTGAATGGTATGAAGTCCCATGATTGTCATGTCATGATGCAAGTGTTTTTACCAATTGCATTAAGAGGATTGTTGCCTAAGCATGTAAGAGAGCCCATCATCAATTTGAGCTTGTTTTTTAATAAGATTTGTAGTAAGGTAGATGACCCAGAAGAGCTAGACACTTTGCAAGAAGAATTAGTAGAGACATTGTGCAAATTCGATATGTATTTTCCACCTTCTTTCTTTGACATAATGGTTCACGTGATGATACACCTTGTTCGTGAAATTAAGATGTGTGGGCCTGCTTTTCTATGGTGGATGTATCCTATTGAGAGATACATGGGTTTCTTGAAACCACTGGTTAAAAATCGGGCAAGGCCTGATGCAAGCATGGTCACAAAGTACATGGCTGAGGAGGCTTCAAATTTTTGTGTTGTTTTCTTGGAAAAGGCTAGGGAAATAGGTTGTCCAAAGTCTCGTCATTAGGGTAGACTCCAGGGTTATGGAATTAATCGTCGTGATGTTATATCTCCCGCTGAGAGGTTCTCTGTTGCTCATCGTTGTGTTCTACAACACCTTTTTGAAGTTCACCCTTACTTGGAAAGTCATATGTCTGAATTGTGCGCACGTCACCATTATCTAAGTTCCTTTGAATTAATGCAACAACATAATCGCACTTTTGCCCAATGGCTTCAACAGAAAGTGCATCTTGCATTGAAGGAACGTAATCACAACATCTCTGATACAATTCAGTCTTTATCTAGGGGTCCACGACAGTATGTTACTGCTTTTGATGGTTATGATATCAATAGATATACCTTCTACACTAAGCGCCATGATGAAACGCCATGATGAAAAGAGTGTCCACCAGAATAGTGGTGTAATGGTTGTTGCTTCTTCTACAGAATATTCAAGTGCCAGGGATACCAACCCCATTGATTTAACACAAGTTTACTATGGTTTTATTGAGGAGATATGTGAGCTTGATTATATTGATTTTAAAGTTCCCATTCTAAGATGTAAATGGGTGGATAATTGGCGAGGTAAGAAAGTTAGCGATGATGGGATGACAATAGTTGATTTAACTCGTTTCAAAGACACTAAGGAACCTTTTGTGCTAGCATCACTAGCTAAGCAGATTTTCTACGTCAAAGACAATATCGACCCTCAATGGTTGATAGTAGTTCAAGGGAAGAGAGGAATTGTTGGAGTTGAAGATGTGGTAGATGAGGAAGACTATGATACGTGGGATTCCACCCCTCCACTGTCAACCGGTGTTCAAATTTTCCAGAACGGCCATGACGTTGGGGAAGATGCAGTGTATGATCGCAAGGAAGGATTTTATGTTGATGTTGCAATTACTCGCACGTAGAGTGTAACCGTGCAAGTACATGGGGTAGAATGTTATGTATATGGAGGGTATTATATTATAATGGATGGGATGAAAAACATTTCACTTATTAATAAAATGAATTTTCTCCATTAATTTTGTTTCTCCAATAATTTATATATGTATAATGAATTTTCTTTCGCCATTAATTTATCTTTGATTTAAAATATCAAAAAGCATTGTTTATGTTTCACTCTTGTGTAGTTGATTGTATTTGGAGGTTTATTTGGGATTTTGGTGAAGTTTTGGAGAGGAAGTGGTTATGAACACGACTTCCTTTTACTATTGTTTAGTTGATTAGTATATATTTGGAAACTTGAACAAGTGTTGGATATTTTTGTGTACTTGAGTATTCAAGAGGAGTGTGAATTATCAAATTAGGAGGTGAAATAAGTAGGAGCGTCTGTTAGAAGTATAGGAAACAGAAAATAAGAAGTAAAATTATTATTGTGAAAGAAAAATAAATGAGTGAGTGTATGTATGGGAGTGTCATTATTGAGCAGAAGAAAGAAAGTAAATAAGAAATTTGTGATTGTTGTGAATAACCCCAATTAAGTCACTTGTTGTCATTATTTTCATTCTGGAAATTAATAATGCTTCCATGCGCCTATGTTTTCATTCCAAAAGTTGATCATACATACTTTTAGATAGGTATGATTATGTGCCCAAAAAAAATTCAAAAAAAAAAATAACAGCCTCGGGGTGCTGCTGCCTGGATGGTGCTGCTGCCTGCGTGGTGCTGCTGTTGCCTGGGCAGTGGTGCTACTGCCTGGGGGTGCTATCGGGTGTCTAGCTGCTACCCCGGGTGGCTGGCTGGGTGCTCGGCTACTGGCAGCCACGCTGGGCCACCCCGAGTGCTTGCACACTTAGTGTATATTAGGTTTTAAGCTAAGATTACTCCAAGTTAATGCGAATTATCTTTCATTTTCCCGTCATAGCTTAGGTTATGTTGCTTAGCTTGCTGCACAATTAAGGTATATGTTGTTGTTGTTGAATTGTTAAGGCTTATAATCTGATTCACTGAATGTGCGACTGAAATTTTGTTATGCTCAACAACAGAACATCCTTTTTTTTAGTTTGCAAATATTGTGGCCCTAAAACTCCAAGCAAGATGGCGTCTATAACATTACTTATATGTTTTTTTTTTCAATCTTTGATTTTGAAGGACTACATTCGAAGATTTGCCCCATATACTAAAGGAGAGTTGGATGAGGTTCGCGAGCAATAGGCGAGGTTCTTCAGGCTAAATTTCTTATTGTCCGATCCTAATTAAATAAAATTTGCATTAGTAGCACATTATTTATACATTTTATTTATAGTTACTTTGTAAACATCGATCGTATCCAACGTTCTTGTAAACTATATTTTATATGAATACATTGAACCATTATTATATATGTATCGTTTAAATTTTTTAATTAATTATAAAAAAATTATATTATTGTACATTATACAAAATTGAACAGGGCCGCAGATAATGCCGAAAGGGTGCATATATATATATATATATATATATATATATATATATATATGTAGAAGTAGGCTCATGTGAGAAATGTAGTTTTGGTGAGAAAGGTGAGAAGCAATCACAACCCTTTGACCACCAAATGAAGGGCTAAGATTAAATTTGATTTTTCTTCCTTACTCCTTTGATAGTTTGTAGTCAATGTATATATGGTATATAGTCAATGTATTTTTACTCAATGTATTTATAGTGTATGGTGAATGTACCTATAGTTGGTGCTCAATGTACCTCTAGGTTATAGTTGATGTATTTATCTCTTCTCACATTTCTCACCATAAGAAATTTCTCACCGGAACCCAACCAAATATATATATATATATATATATATATATGTATATATATATATATATATATGTATATATATATATATATATATATATATACATACATATATATATATATATATACATACATATATATATATATATACATACATATCTGTCCCAATAATCAAATATAAATTTAAATAAAAAAACAGTATTAGTATCATTTGTTAGAAAAAAAGATAGTAATAGAGAGTCCACTACTATCGTTTGTTAGAAAAAAACGATACTAATAGGGAGTCTAATACTATCGTTCTTAGTAACAACTAATACTAATGGATTCTCTATTAGTATCGTTTTTTATTAAAAAACGATAGTAATAAACTCTCTATTACTATCGTTTTTTCTAACAAACGATAGTAATAAATAGTAATAGTATTTATTACTATCGTTTTTTACAAACGATACCAATATAATTCTCTATTACTAACGCCTCTATTAGTATCTTGTGGAAAACGATACTAATAGGCTAAAAAAAATATACTAATGGGGGATTTTTCTACTAGTGATTTTTAAATCATGCTAATCTAAACTTTTGTGGAAATCCATCTCAAATTAGTCTTCTTATCTTGAAACTTAAGTAGTTATCAAGTGCATGATTCAATGGTTAAGGGAATTTCTGCATATTAGTTTGTAATATTTTAGTTAATAAAAAAAGTTCTTCTTTGTTAAATTATGTGTTTGTAGTGTAAAAAAAAAGTTCTTCAATGTTAACAAGTGTTTGTTTTCTTCTTGTTGAGGGATCAAACAGAACTAACCCTAAAATGTCATCCTAAGAGCCGAAATCAAAAGATGTACTTTTTTTAGGTTTCTAGGTTCTTGAATTTTTGTAGCTCTTATGACCAATATCATAAGGTATAAAGAAATGTATGACTTAGTACAGAAAAATTCTTGGAAATGTCATAAAATTTGGTTATAAATTATAAAAGGTTTAAATAAATGAATAACAATCCTCCTTGTAAAATCCCAGGAGCAAGACACAAAAGGGAAAAACAAAATTGCATCTGAAATTGAATGTTATAATCCACACTTTTGAAATTCTTCTGGCCTGAAAAGATAAAATACCCAAAATATTTTGACAAAATCTTTGATGTACAGGAAGTCCTAAAGATGGATATTAGGTGTAGGAATCATGTAATGGATTTGAAAGACACAAAGCACTATCAAGAAATAACATAAAAATCATTTGAGGGGACACAATAATTCGTTGTAAAACTGTTGAATGAGCAATCTTTGGATAAAACAAAAGAATTACGGCGAAAACAAAACCACACCTTAGAACGACCTCAAGAGCCAAAATCCAAGATTATAATATATGCTTCATAGGTTTTTGGGGTACTAAGGAAATTTTTTATGGGGACCTAAGGAAAAGTCCTATGGATGAAGGGATACCCCTAGGTCGGGTATACTAGCGGATATTAAATAGTTAAATTATAGAGTCAAAAGACTCAAAATTCCGCATAACCCAACATTTAAGAATTATTCATGATGACAAAATATATTGTTATATAAATCTACGTAGTAAACCAAGCAACAATAGTCCTTGTATGACCCAAAGGCATGGGGTAAAAAGTATAAGCACAACTAGCCTAAAATCACCCATGAGGCCCCTAGAGCCGGATTTTGTGGAACAAACATTTCACGAAACATTGATGCAAAGTAATTGGATGATAGGATGCAAGAACGAATATCGGGCGTTAGCACATAATGATGATGGAAGTTCTAATACACCTTTCTGTAAGGCCAAACGATATATTTCGTTAAGAGGACACAACATGTTATTATAAAAATTTTAATGCATATAAGCAACCTTTCTGTAAGGCCAAACAAAGCTAATTGGCCAGAAGAAAGAGAGTGAGGGTGGAAAAAATGCCGATTTGTTCACCCCATCGTTGAACAAGTAGATTACTGGTCTCAGTAGCTGACATCCACCATGGACAAGAAGAAAAAAAACCATCCACACCACTCCCAAAATCTTTTGACCCAAATAGTAGCAGATTATTGGCGTCAGGGGCATCTCCATCAACATCGGCCTCAAGCTAAATTAGAAATGGAAAGAATTGAAGGCGCCGTTGTAGGTTCGAGCAGAGGGGAGCCTAACACTCCTGATTCCGAAACTGTTTTTTAAAAAATCCACAACAAATAGAGAGGCAAGACAGCAGCCGAGCACTAACTATAGGGGTTCCATTCTTGACTCTCTTTCCAGCTACTGTTGATGAAAGGGATGATAAAGAAGAAGAGGATAACAATGAGACGAAGGCTGAACCTGAGGAGGTTGTGCATTATAATTCAGCTGCTTCTAGTCCCCAACACATAGAATTTCTTATGACTCACCACCTCAAACCCAAGTAAAGGCAGGTAACCCTGATGCCAATGCTCCTTATGATATTCATGATAATATTAATGACAATAAGAATGCCTGGTCTTGTGTATTTAGTGGTGCTTTGAATGCTAAAGGTTTAAAATTAGGGTATGTTCCACATGTGGTTAAAGAGGGAAGTCTTGTGGTTAAATTTAAGGAAAATGTACTAGAAAATGAAGCAGCAAAATGGAGTAATGCTATATTTTTTTTATGTAATTGGAGCTCAACCTAATTTCTTTGCTGTGCAAAAATATACCAGAACTACTGGAACCATATCTCAAAAATAGATATTTTATTACATGATCAGGGCTATTATGTCATTAGGTTCCAAAACAAGGATGATTACCGTGACATAGCCCATACAGGTCCCCATATGTTCTATGGCAAGACTACAGTGGTTAAACCATGGTTTGCAAACTTTAACTTCTAGGAAGACTTACTAAGAACCATTCTTGTGTGGGTTAGGTTCCCTAATCTCCCATTGAATTGTTGGTCTGGGGACTCACTTAGTAGATTAGGAAGTGCAACTGGAGTACCTGTGTATGCAGATGAGTGCACATCCCGGCAACTGAGAATTTCATTTGCTAGACTCTTAGTTGATATTGATGTCACAAAGCCACCTATCAATTCAATCTTAATTGAGAATAGTAAGGGGAAGACAGTGGAGCAAAATATCATTTATAAGTGGATCCCTCCTTATTGCAAGCTTTGCAACAGGGTAGGTGTAAGTTCAATGTACACTCAAGAAAGAGAGGGGGGGGGGGTTGAATTGAGTATGTGTGTTTTTTTAATCGTTTTCAAGGTTTGCTTACCTATATGTGAGAACAACGACAAAACAGTAAATAAAGAGTAGAGACACAAGGATTTAACGAGGTTCGACTTCTCAATAAGCCTACGTCCTCCACTCTCTCACCAATATTATTAATCAACACTAAATAATAACAATGGTTACACACTCAATCAAATGCTACAACTCTGTAACATTCAATTCCCCAACTGTTAACTCTAACAGTTCACTCAGTGTTCACAGAACACTCTCTAATCACTTCCCTCTAAGTGCTTTAAAATACAATATCAAATTCTCCGTAAGTTTTCTCTTAAAGATGGATATGGAGATGATTTTTTCTCTATTGATGAACTCACGAAAATATGGATTGGTTTTTCTTTGGAAAGCAAGAGGGATTTTAGGTTTTTCAAAAGATAGACAATTTTAAAAATGAAAACCGTGAACCGTAACCATGCATGGAGACTTAACTAAATAATACAAAAAAAATTTCAGCTGACACAAGTACAATAGTACTTGTTTCAGACTTTGTCTCCTTCCACTACATTTAGTGGGATAGTGGAAATTACACTAAAGTCCAAACATAGTACATTACATTTAATGAGCTGATTTAATTTGGTGTATCATTTTAGCAGGTTTTGCATTAAAAATGTTTTGCAAGAGTGGTCAAAATCAAAAGCATGTAACTTGTTCAAGGGAGCAGAATAAAGAAAGTTTAGTAACATGTTAGTAGGGCAGGGGTAAATCAAGAGGAGTTGAAATTAGCATCATCATCAGAATCCTTAGTGGAATCCTCATCTTCTTCTGCTACACTCTCCTCCTTCTACTTCTTCTTGACTTCTGCAATGATGGGAACTGGTCGTTTGGTGGTCTTGGGCTTGATGCTGGAAGAGGAAGCAAGCTTGTTGATAGAAGGGATTTTCACCAAATAAAAAACCCCGTCGTAGTAAGAGTGGGGGTGTCGAACACGGGGAAGGTACGCTGCACTAGTCTAGGCATGAGCTTCGAACAAGCTAGGTCAAATGATGGTCGCGAGAGGCGAAGAGAACTACGGGAACTAACTAATACTAAATTACGAAAGCAAGGATAAAAAGGACTAGGGTAAGAGATCCACAACTCATACCACCATGAATTATGAATCAATCGAAACTTAGACTTAGGTTATGGATAAGGGAAGGTCGTTCTAAGATTACACTACTCTTTCAAGCTAGTGTGACGACCCGGAAGACATACACAACCCACTTTCGTGCGACGACACGTCTAACAAGCCTTAAGCAGGAAATCACGAAGACCGGTAACTTTCCCTTGATCGAAAGCCCAACTTTCGTGGTGCTTCCATCAATCGGGCGAAGGGAGTCATCACCCACGTTCACCTTTCGGTCCTTAGGTGGGGATTCTTCTATGAGTCTAATGTTAATTAGGCACGAGACTCAAGATTATCGAACCTTCGGTACCAACATAATCACAACCAAAAGCCAAGAAACAACTAAACCACAATCATGGGGAATTTGAGAGGTTTCACTCAAACCCTAGAAATTAACTACTCACAACTAATTAATAAAAACATAACTAAACCAACTAAAACCATCAACTAAACCAAGAAAAATTAACTATAAATACTAACATAAAATTAACACAACAACTAAACTAACATCAAAACAATAATAAAACTAGCTAAGAACTTAAACCTAAGTACAAGAACATCAAAATATGATAAGAAACTAAAGGAAACAAGCATTAAAATGTACCTTGAAGAGAAGAACAAGAAGGAGAAGAATTATACTACTTGCATAAATTGAAGAACAAAATGTAAATTACAAGAGGAATTGAAGAAGAAAGTTCTAAAAACTAACCTAAACCTAACTTGGAGCTTCTAACATCAGCCTCCCTTTTGAAATGGGAAGAGGGGACTATTTATATAAGTCCCCCAAAATTCGAACAAAACAGCTGAAAAATACTAAACAAAACGAACAGCAACGCGTTAGCGGGCGCTGAGGCGATGACAGCGCCCGCTGACCCCTACTTTCATAGGCTCACAGGCTGGAAGACTTATGGCAGCGGGCGCTGAGTTGGGGTCAGCGGCCGCTGCCGATCCTTGGGGTGCTACTGCCTCAAAACAGGGGAGGGGGACAGCGGACGCTATTTGGGAGTCAACGGCCGCTATTCTTCTCTTTGTGCTCAAATATGCTAGGCAGCCTCATAATCAGCGGCCGATGGGAATCCATCAGCGGCCGCTGCAAGGCCATAAAAAATGCTACTGTCTCTTTCACCAAAACTCATCCCAGCGGGCGCTGAGGGACTTCCAGCGCCCGCTGTGGCCTTTTTTGCACCAACAATGGCATAGAGGACTTGTGGTTTCCTCGAGGTTCCCGGTTCGCTTCCTTGGGTTTCGAAATTAACTCGGGACCTGCAAAAGGGGAAGAAAACGCAGAAACAAGGCAAAACAGAGGAAATCACATAGAAAAGGGGAAGGGGACTACAAGAGCAAAACTAAGCTAAAAAGCCTAAAAACGCTAACGAAAGCCAAATAAAATAAGAAAATAAACTAATAAAAACTAAGAAAAATACTAACTAAATACAGACTATCAAACTCCCCCAAGCTAGCTCGTTGCTTGTCCCCAAGCAACTACCGCACGAAGAGTTCGACAAATCCCTTAGGAGAGGAATTCTACAACGGACTAAGGACTCCTATTACATCCTTAAGGCGCACAAATCCCAATGCTAGGAACTAACTAAACTAAGGACTGAAAAATTTCACACATTAGAACCTTAAAGGACTACGAGGTATCCAAGCCTAAACAACCTAACAACCGTCAAACACCCTTGAATAATCTCAGACATAAGTCGGTGGCGGGAAAAATACTCCGTGAGGGAGCCATGAAGAACAAAGGAAAGGACACTCACGTCTCACCGGAGTTAGCGTCTCTCGAAATTTGACAAGTGACGCCGCATACCAAAGATGAGACCTTTCAAGAACACGAAATCAATAGGGCTTAAGGTCATAGCATCTTACATACAAGATCCAAAACTACAAATAACTACCGACCGATTGTTAGGATAAATTACAATAGGACACTAGTCGGCTAAGAAAACTACTATCTCCTTCTCTAATTATGCATATTTTTTTTTTTTGAAGAAACAAAAAGAACAAGCGTATAAACAATTAGAACTAAAAACACGACATAATAAACATAATTAATTAATTAATAATAATAATAATAATAATAATTTTTTTTAGAGAAGGAGTTACAATAGTCGAATAATTACACTATTACAAAATTTACAAGGACCGAAAATAATACTCGATGCTATGACATAAGATGGTGCCTAAATCATGTTCCAAGTCTCGAAAGGGCGGTAGCAATTCACAAGTCAAAAATCAGAGACAAAAGAAACAGATAAACTAAAACCGACGAGGGATACAATGTGACGCTCAGAAATGAATAACCCTAAAAGGGTCTAATTAAGGCAGGAGCTCGAAACCTCACATAGGTTCAAAAACCACCGACTCAGCGTCAACTAAACAAGGGAAAACCTCGTACCACAAACCGACTTGGATACGCATCTAGTCCTAAAGGGTTCTCCTAAAAGGGAAAAGCATTCTATCCTAAGAGTTAGTAAAAAGCATTGAAAATTTTGCGGACTCGAGACTCTAAAGGAAAGAAAAGTCCCTATAAGGATTCCCCTAGTTTCGTCATCGGGAGACGATAAACCTAGAAAAATAAAAGGGATAAAAGAAAATAAACTACGAAAATAAGCTACATGCAAAAATGGAGAAAAATAAAAGAAAATAAACTACAAAAATAAACTAGTATGCAAAAACTAATAAAAAGAAACTAAGGAAAATAAGAAATGAAAAATAAACTACGAAAATAAACTAGAATGCAAAGCTTTAAAATGCATTTGGATTTTCAAAACGGGAGCAGGACCTAGATATCACCCTAATGACCACTATATATCACACACACTAAGAAACACAACCACGAACAAGCACAATCAAACATACCCCAAGAGCAGCTCCCCCAAGCTAGCTCCTGTATCCCAAGACCACGACTAAACCCCAGGTTCACTTAAATACAAGTGAGAACTTACCTGTAGAGGACCTGATTCCGTTTGTCGGGAAACCTGTCGTCCAGGTGCACCATAAACACTATTAAAGCGCCTTTAACGCTACCGAAATCATGCCTCGATCGAGGCTCTAGTGCTTCACCCTCACTAGCTACGGGTCCAAACAACGAAAAAGGTAACCGGACCCAAAGGGTCTAAACCCCCCCAAGCTGGAACGAAAGCATTGTCCCGAGGCTATGGGTGGAGAGGTCTAGAGCTCGGGGTCATCCTGGGGGGGGGGGAGGGAAGGGTGTTGGAAGAAGTGACCTTCTGACACGTGATAGTCGTACATTTGGTCAGATTATATACGGAGACGGTTCAAGTCAGAACGCGTCTCCATAATGTTGGCATTAATGTTGGCATTAATAGAAGGGATTTTCACCAAATAAAAACCCCCCGTTGTAGTAAGAGTGGGGGTGTCGAACACGGGGAAGGTACGCTGTACTAGTCTAGGCATGAGCGTCGAACAAGCTAGGTCAAATGATGGTCGCGAGAGGCGAAGAGAACTACGGGAACTAACTAATACTAAATTACGAAAGCAAGGATAAAAAGGACTAGGGTAAGAGATCCACAACTCATATCACCATGAATTATGAATCAATCGAAACTTAGACTTAGATCATGGATAAGAGGAGGTCGTTCTAAGATCACACTACTCTTTCAAGCTAGTGTGACGACCCGGAAGACATAGACAACCCACTTTCGTGTTGCGACACGTCTAACAAGCCTTAAGCACGAAATCATGAAGACAGTAACTTTCCCTTGATCGAAGGCCCAACTTTCGTGGTGCTTCCATCAACCGGGCGAAGGGAGTCATCACCCACGTTCACCTTTCGGTCCTTAGGTGGGGATTCTTCTATGAGTCTAATGTTAATTAGGCACGAGACTCAACATTATCGAACCTTCGGTACCAACATAATCACAACCAAAATCCAAGAAACAACTAAACCACAATCATGGGGAATTTGACAGGTTTCACTCAAACCCTAGAAATTAACTACTCACAACTAATTAATAAAAACATAACTAAATCAACTAAAACTGTAACGACCCGACTCGCTTAAATCGGCGCGGAAGAAACCGACGAGTCGAATTGTTATAACTACAACTCAAAACACTTAAGAATCAAACTAATTCCTCAAATTATTATTATTAAACCTCAAAAGTACAAATACCCACAAGTTTGTACATTACTAATCCAAAAAGTCAAACTAGAGATACTAAAATACGAATAACTCCAACCACACGTCAGAGTCCAAAGATAACGTATAAAAGTCCATACAATAGTCCAATACTATCTAAAAACAACAAGAATAGAAAATACATCCAACAACAACAATAAACGCCACTCGCCCAACCCAAAGCTAAGCAAGTACATCGTCATCAGAATTACCTGTAAAACAAACAACAGTCCACCATCAGTGGCGAGTAACATAACTGACTCACCCTAATGGGAATACACATGAACATAGCATAAACCAAATAATCAACAACAATAATCCAATATACAAGAACAAGCCAAAACGTGAACTCGACTCAAACCAACCTAACCAACTATCTTTGGTGCAATCATTCATATACTAGACCGGACTATGCTCGTACGAACGCATCTTACGCGATCGAACTTTCTACTATGTTCGGATTTGAGAATCCTACTCCCAAACCCCATGAAACCAATCTTACTGGAAATCCATGTCCCGTGAAACCAATCTTACTGGAAATTCAAAGGATAACATAGTATGACTCCAACTATCCCAATACCGCGGATGGAATAGGGGCAACGTCTTAACCCAAAAACAAAGAATCTTACTCTAAGTCTCAGGCGTCTAGCAACGAAATCAAGCTAATCTTTAATTAAAAATCTTTAAAACTTAATCATCTTAATCATAACATAATTAATTCCAAGAATTGCCTTTGCGCCTTGATTCTCGAAAATAATTAGTTAAAACACGAAGTTATTCTCAAGATTACCTTTACGCCTTGATCTTGAGTCTAACCAACACTTAACAACTTCCTTTAACTCAATCTTTAACAATCTTAACTCAACCTTTAACTTTCTTTAACAATTTAATCACTTTCTTTAACTTCCAAGACTCAACCAAGAACTCAAAGAACTTAACAAGAACCCATAAGAACTCATTCAAGATTCAAGAACTTCAATCAAGAACTCATCCAACACACTTTAATCACACGCATAACTCAACTTTGAACCATGAATAATCAACTTACTATTATCCAAAATTAATCAAACTTTAACACAATCATCATGATCACAAAACTCAACATATTCAATCATAAAATCATCATATCCATCATCAAAATGCCATTAAAACAACATAAAAATCAGATTTGATACCATACACAAATCATGATCAAAACTCCACAAATAAACCAATACATGCATTTAATCTATACTATAATCATAGTATACCAACAAGGTTGAGTAAGTATGTTACCTTATTGAAGATAACACACAAAAATCAATACAAAAAGCTGCCCGGAAAATCGAACACACACACACGGCCTCAACACGAGGGCACCACACGAGCACGGCTTGGCTTCAACCACACGAACACGGCCACACCCACACGGCACCACTGCACGGTTGCTGCACGGCTGTTGCACCACGCACACACGGCCCACGAACACCACTGCCACGGACCCATTGCACAGCCACGGTCTTCACACATGGCCACACGAGCACCACCCTTGCACGGCTATCAACACGAACCTACTTGAACACGATCAACCCAAACCCGAACCAATGATCTTGAATGAAATGATTGTGTTTAAGATTGTGTTTGAATACTTAAAGATCAATAGACTTTGAATCTTTAAGTTTTGGGCTAGGAAAGATGATGAACAATTGATGGGTTCAATTGCTCCAAAAATGGCGTGTGAGGATGAGCAAATGGGAGGGAGTTTTGTGTTTGAATTTTGTTGGCAAATGTGTTAGGATGGCAAATGAGCAAATAGATCCTCAAGCCTTACTAACTCATCTATATATAGAGTTAGTTAAGGTGTGAACACAAGGCAAGTGGCAAGCCTTGCCATGCCACTAAGAAAACCGACCAAAGAGGGGATTATGGGCCTAAAATGGGCTCTCGTGATCAATTGGGCTAATTTGCAAAAACCACATGATTAATCATTTATAAATCGATTTAGCCCAAAATATTAAACAATTAATTAGAAAATTAAATAATTAAAAATTCTAATTAATTAAATAATAACTAACATAAATAATAACAACTGCAAATAAAATAATTCGAATTAAATCGAAATTATTCACATAAAATAAAATAAATAGTTCAAAAAATAAATTTGAACTATACATAAATACACATAAGTACACATAGATTATCGGCAAAAATACCAATAAAATTAGGGTCATTACAAAAACTATCAACTAAACCAAGAAAAACTAACTATAAATACTAACATAAAATTAACACAACAACTAAACTAACATCAAAACAATAATAAAACTAGCTAAGAACTTAAACCTAAGTACAAGAACATCAAAATATGAAAAGAAACTAAAGGAAACAAGCATTAAAATGTACCTTGAAGAGAAGAACAATAAGGAGAAGAATTATACTACTTGCATAAATTGAAGAACAAAATGTAAATTACAAGAGAAATTGAAGAAGAAAGTTCTAAAAACTAACCTAAACCTAACTTGGAGCTTCTAACATCAGCCTCCCTTTTGAAATAGGAAGAGGGGACTATTTATATAAGTCCCCCAAAAGTCGAACAAAATAGCTGAAAAATATTGAACAAAACGAACAGCAACGCATCAGCGGGTGCTGAGGCGATGACAGTGCTCGCTGACCCCTACTTTCATAAGCTCTCAAGCTGGAAGACTTATGGCAGCGGGCGCTGAGTTGGGGTTAGCGGCCGCTGCCGATCCTTGCGGTGCTACTGCCTCAAAACAGGGGAGGGGGACAACGGGCGCTGTTTGGGAGTCAGCAGCCGCTGTTCTTCTCTTTGTGCTCAAATATGCCAGACAACTTCATAATCAGCGGCCGCTGGGAATCCATTAGCGGCCGCTGCAAGGCCATAAAAAATGCTACTGCCTCTTTCACCAAAACTCATCCCAGCGGGCGCTGAGGGACTTCCAGCGCCGGCTGAGGCCTTTTTAGCACCAACAATGGCATAGAGGACTTGTGGTTTCCTCGAGCTTCCCGGTTCGCTTCCTTGGGTTCCGAAATCAACTCGGGACCTACAAAAGGGGAAGAAAACGCATAAACAAGGCAAAACAGAGGAAATCACATAGAAAAGGGGAAGGGGACTACAAGAGCAAAACTAAGCTAAAAAGCCTAAAAACGCTAACGAAAGCCAAATAAAATAAGAAAATAAACTAATAAAAACTAAGAAAAATACTAACTAAATACAGACTATCACTTGTCTTTATGGTTGTCCAGCCTTGCAGATATGTTCTTGAGAGACTCGTCCAATGATGTACACAGAGCATTCACACTTGCCATCATCTGTTGTAGGAGCACTCCATGTGTTTGGACTTGCTTGGACAAGACCACATTGGCTTCATCAGACATAGAGATGGTTCCCTTCCTAACCCCACTGATCCCCTCTTCATCCTTCATCTTTAAGACCCCATCCTCTAAGGTCATTCCCTTCTGTCCTAAGATCTGGTTGGTGAGGACAACCATTTTCTTGAACTCACCACTCAGAGAGACCTTCCTATCCTGAAAGACTAGGGTGTGCCAGGCACCATAAGGAAGAGAATGGTTTGACCTTTCTAGGATGCTGACCATGTGGGCAATCATAAGACTAAGGAGACTAAGCTTGATTTTCTCATAAAGGCAGTAGATTATCACTGCATCCATCTTTCTCACATCCATCCTGCCCTGAGCTCTAGGGAGTACTATCTTAGAGGCAACAATATGAAATAGTCTTATTACTGGTTCCCTCAGTTGGCTAATGACATAGCCTGAACCATCAGAAGGTGAATCAGTAAAGAGAGTGGTCTGAATGTGTTTTGTACTGACCTTTGGAATAGTAGGCCAGTTATCCTTGGAATAATCACAGAAACCCCCTCTAGGCACTCCTAGTATCTCCCCTAGACTCCTTTTGGACAGAGTGATGTCTACCCCTTCTTCTACTTCACTCCAGACCTTGCCCTTATCCAGTTTCCCTAACTTGGAGTACTCCTCAACACAAGTTTGAAAAACTTCTAGCTTTTTACTAAACAACCCCTCCCATCCCTGAAATTCTAAGGCCTCCCTAAACTCCTTTAAGAAGGGTTGACTCAACCAAGAGTTTGGACATGCGAAACCGAAAAGTAAACCCCTAACACTTAATTCAAACAATGGTTGAGAAGTGGACTTACCTTTTTTGGCCTTCTCAGGAGCAAAGTCTACCTTTCTCTTCTTCTCTGCTAACAGTTTTGTTGCAGGTTTTGGGCTTTCAGACTTCTTTCCCTTCTTTTCCACACTCTTCATCCTCTTCTTCTTCTTCTCTTCTATCTTTTCTTTAGTAGTCTCTTCATCAGATTCCTTCCTTACTTCCTCCTTACATACTCTATACCTCAGGGATCTTGTCCTCTTGTTTGGCCCTTTTTCCCCTGCTTCACTCCAGTTATATCCACTTCCTTATCATTAAAAGGAACAGAGATGTGTGAATCAACACCTTCAGTTTCAACCTTTTCTTGGGGTTCACCCATTACTTCATCCTTTTCTTCAGTGCCAGGCATTGGTTTGTCTGTGGTCTGTGAAGTTTGAGATGGAGATTTTTGTGGTTGTACAGAAGGTGATAGAGACTTTTCTGCTGGTGGTGGAGATGGTGGTAGAGTTTTTGTCTTTGGAGGTGATGGTGGAGGTGGAGTCTTTGGTTTTGTGGGTAAAGGTAGGCACTGGTTTGTTTGTGGTCTGTGAAGGTTGAGATGGAGATTTTTGTGGTTGTAGAGAAGGTGATGGAGACTTTTCTGCTGGTGGTGGACATGGTGGTGGAGTTTTTGTCTTTGGAGGTTATGGTGGAGGTGGAGTCTTTGCTTTTGTGGGTGAAGGTTTTTTCTGTGGAGGAGATGGAATGGTAGGTTGTGGGGATGGTTGTTTGGGTGATGGTGATTTTTTTGATTTCGAAGTTGTTGGTTTAGGTGGAGATGGAGTTTTCTGGGCTTGTGATGGTGGTGATGGAGGTGGTGATTTTGGTTTTAGTGGTGGTGGAGATTTTTCCATGGGTTTGCATGCATCCTTAGATTCCACAACAGTTTCCTCAGTCATTTGTTCCTTAACTCCCTCCAACTTCTTTTCTGCTTCGTGGTGTTTAGCAATCAATGAAGCACTTGACTTCTTTTAATCCTTTGGAGAGATGAATTGAGAAGATTGACTTGGACCTCGGATTTTCTTCTTCTAACCCTTGTTCTTATTCCTTCCCATGATTTTGATTGCAGTAAATTGAAGGAGAGAGAGAGTGAAAATGTGTTAAGAATTCTGTAGAGGAATTCTTCGAAAATGCTCAGTGTTTGAGAAGAAGGGAGCATTTAGAGAGAGAGAGAGAGAAACTTGTAGAAAGAGAGAATGAAAGTATGAAAGAGTTAAAATGAAAAAGAAAATGAGTTGACAATTATTAAAGAGACGGTAAGGAAGTTACTTTGCACTGCTCATAAGTGTCACAACGGTCATCTGTCAGAGAAATTAACTTCTCTATTTCAAAATTGAAAATTCAGTAATGAAATGAGATAACCGTTATAGGGAACTGGTCTGATCATTGTCTGACGCTAATCTGTATTCATTAAAAACTTGAGGCACCTATTAGTTAGGAAAATTAGAGGTACCACACATTGGAACAACATCAACATAAGAATTTTGTGAGCACTTGCATATATGACAATTAAAAGTTAACCAACCCTGCTTATGTACACTAACGATCAATAAAGCCAAATCTGATAAAAAAGGGGAAAGAGAAATCCTAAGGAACTAGGACCTAATCCTTACCATACCAAGTAATGTGTGGAGTTTGACAAACACTTCCCTGCTAAGGGGCTTAGTGAAAATATCAGCCAATTGCTCTTCAAATCTGCAAAATTCAAGATTGACATTTCCTTTTTCCGCATTGTCTCTGAGAAAATGATGTTTGATTTCAATATGCTTGGTTTTAGAATGTTGGACATGATTTTTAGAAATGTTTATGGCACTGGTGTTATCACACAAAATGGGAACACTTCCGGAACAGACCCCAAAATCCTTTAGTTGTGTCTTTATATAAAGCAATTGAGCACAACACAAAGCAGCAGCTATGTACTCTGACATAGCTGTGGGTAAAGCCACTGAATTTTGTTTCTTAGATTCCCATGAAATGAGACAAGAACCTAAGAAGTGAGCCATTCCTGAAGTGCTCTTCCTGTCAAATTTGAAACCAGCATAGTTAGCATCAGTGTATCCTAAAAGATCAAAATTGCTCCCCTTTGGATACCACAAGCACATGTCTTCTGTGCCACTCAGGTACCTGAAAAAAATCCTCTTAGCATCTTTTAGATGAGACTCTGTTGGGTTGCTTTGAAATCTAACACACAACCCAACTGAGAACACTATGTCTGGTCTACTAGCTATTAACTAGAGAAGTGAGCCAATCATACCTCTGTATAGCTTATCCTCAACATCCTTTACTTTCTCATCTAGGCTCAATTTAGAAGAGGTAGGAATAGGTGTGTCATAGGACTTACTATCTTGTAGATCATATCTCTTGAGCAACTCCTTGAGATACTTTTGTTGGTGGATCATGATTCCATCATCCACTTGCTTGATTTGGAGCCCTAGGAAGAAGCCAAGTTCTACCATCATAATCATCTCAAATTCACTTTTCATTAGGTCTGCAAACTCATCACACAAAACAGAATTAGTAGCCCCAAATAAAATATCATCAACATATACCTGGACCACTAATAGATTGGCCCCCTTTTCTTTAAGAATAGAGTTTTGTCCACTGAAGCTCTCTCATAATGATTTTCAATTAGAAAACTAGAGAGTCTCTCATACCAAGCACGAGGGGCTTGTTTGAGGCCATAAAGAGCTTTGTTTAACTTGTAGACATGATATGGACAATCTCTATCCTCAAAGCTAGGGGCTGCTCTACATACACATCAGATAGCCATTTAGAAAAAAACAGTTTTAACATCCATTTGAAAGAGTTTGAAGTTCATGTTAGCAGCAAAGGCAATTAAAATTCTAATTGCCTCGAGCTTGGCTACTGGAGCAAAGGTTTCATTATAGTCTATTTCTTCTTGTTGGTTAAACCCTTGAGCCATTATGCTTGCTTTCTTTCTGACTATAGTGCCTGAGTAATCCAATTTGTTTCTGAAGACCCATTTTGTTCCAATAATTGACATCTCATTGGTTCTTGGTTCAAGATGCCAAACCTGATTTCTCTCAAACTGGTTCAACTCATCTTACATGGCCAAGACCCAACCAGGATCAGTTAGAGCAATCATATAGTCAGTTGGTTCTATGTGAGATAAGAAAGAAAAGTAAGCACTGAAATTTTTGCAAATAGAATTGATAGTTTGGGCTCCTTTTGATAAATCACTAATGATTTGATCAGCAGGGTGAGAGTTTCATTGCTTAAACATACCCCTTCTTATAGCATTTGAGTCACCAAAGTTAGAACCAATGTCTGAACTGGTCCCCCCTATCTCATTCTTAATTTGAGAGGGTGA
Organism: Salicornia ramosissima; assembly: GCA_951394345.1. Lineage (NCBI taxonomy): Eukaryota > Viridiplantae > Streptophyta > Magnoliopsida > Caryophyllales > Amaranthaceae > Salicornia > Salicornia ramosissima. The sequence continues at coordinate 22,422,376 of OX596240.1, read as the reverse complement.
ACAAGTTTCTTCAGTGTTCACTCCCACTTCATCTTCAATTGGATGAGCAGGAGAGTCATTGTGTTCAACAACCTGTTCAGTATTTACCTACGCTGTACCAGACCCATTGTTATGTTAAGGAGAAGTTGGAGGGTCTGGTTGAGCAGTGTTCTCTGTTTCAGCTCTAGTGACGTTTGTGATCCTAATCTCAAAGCCTTCATCATCATCTACCTGCACAGCCTTGTTGAACACGTTAGTTTCATCAAACTACACATGGATACTCTCTTCACCACACAAGGTTTTCTTGTTGAAAACTTTATATGCCTTGCTATGAGGAGAGTACTCAATGAAAATAGCTTTATCACTCCTGGGTTCGAACTTGTCCAAACTGGTCTTACCATTGTTGTGCACAAAACACTTGCAACCAAATATTCTTAAATGTTCAATGTTTGGTTTTTGAACCCTTAGAAGTTCATAAGGTGTTTTCTCAGCATTGGTCTTATCATAACTCTATTAAGTATGTAGCATGATGTACTCACAACATCAGCCCAAAATTTCTTGGAAAGACCACTCGCCAGAAGCATGATTATGGCCATTTCTTCTAGAGTGTGGTTCTTTCTTTCAACTACTCCATTTTACTGTGGGGTTTTGGGGGCTGAGAAGTTATGAAGTTAGCATTATCAAACTCTTATCAAACTCGTTTGGCTAACTTCATAACTTCATAATTCACTACAAGAAATGGGGTGCTTCTACGATGAAAATTAACGACTGTACGGAATTCTCGTCGTAAAAGATAACCAATTACGACCACGTGCCAAAGACGATTGTAAATATGCAAAACTTTTTACGACAAGGTGAGAGTACGGTGGTAATCAATAAAAACCTGTCGTAAAAACATAAAAAATCACCCAAAAAATTGAGCGGGATGAATTCCCGATCTTATAATATTAAAAACAAAAAACAATTGAATTTTTTATTTTCAAAAGTCTACAAAAAAACCCCCAAAACCCAAATTATACGACTTCCTTCTCCATTCAACTAAACCCCATTCAACTTCCTGCTCTTCCACTGCACACACCTCACACCCTAAATTTCATTCTCAATCTTGCTTCATTCTGATTTTCGACTTTCTTCCCCATTCAACTAAACCCCCAAAACCCACCCGGAGCTGATGTTGAAATAAACCCCCATAATTTTGTTCTGAATTTCGAATGGGTTTTTACTGTTGGATTTCGTTGTTGTTCCATAGCTCCATTAGTCACTGAATTTCGCTGGATTTTCGTCCATTAATTGCTGAATTCTGCTTTGCTAGGGTTTCGTTGCTCAAATGTAAGTGTCCAAAATTACACCTTGTTGTTTCGTTTATACGAATTCGTTGTTTTGCTGGGGTTTCGTTTCTTGGTTTTCGTCCATTACACCTTGTTGTTTTGTTTTGTTCAAATGTAAGTGTTGTTAAGTGTAAGTGTCGTGGATGATTAATTACTTGCTGTAAGTGTAAGTGTCCAAAATAACACCATAATTTTGTAAGTGTCATTGATTGAATTACTTGCCGTCATTGCTGATATATGGGATTGGTGATTTTCTAATTATAGATAATTCTTATGTTGGTTATTATTAAGATACTCTTCAACAACACACTTAACCACTAAGCTTCATCATCTTCTTATTTTGACAAAGATAAGTTATTTTTTTGAAAACTTACTGATGTATAGGATTGCTCTTGGATTTAGGTTTTCAATTTTTTCTGAAATTATTTTTGGTTCTGAAATGGTATGTATAACCTTTTTTGACAAAGATAAGTTATCTTTTGAATAACAAAGGATGGATAGAAGAACCAAAAAAAAAAAGACAGAGCAACATAATAAAAAAAACTTCCCATTTAATAGGAAAAGTGATGAAGGAACGAAAGACTTAAATTAGTTAAGTGTTATTTCTACGATTGGTTTTTTTGTTTGATGAAAGCCTTAATCTTGGTGAATTTTGTTCTTTTTTTGTGTGGTGCTTGTTAGTAGACTTAACATGAATAAATGGTGCTTGTTAATAGACTTGTAATTGTTGCTCTTATTTACTACTCTTAGTTGAGTACTAAAATGATGTCATCTTGCTTAGTTTGGGATATATGTTTGAGTAAAATAGAACTTAGGAAGCTTAGAGGATATATTTTGAACCCGTAGAGGTTATATTTAGAAAATACTAGTCTAGTCTAAGTATACTTAGCTTATATGTTTTTAGGCCGCTTTTAATAAAAAGTAACTTATAGGTTTTACATAATATTATTATTATTTTATTGAGTACCATATTACCTTTTCTTAGCTTATTGTTCAGAAATTAATGGCGCCTTGTAAACAATGGATGAAACTTGGAGAAGTTGATCGTTTCAGTGAAGAATATAAAAGAGGTGTTGAAATGTTTATCAAATATGCATTCGAAAGGACGGGACAAAAAGATAAAATTAAATGTCCATGTGTGAAATGTAAAAATTCATCATTTGGATTCCCGGATATGGTTAAGGATCATTTCTTAGTTTATGGAATCATTCAGAGTTATACTTTTTGGTATCATCATGGGGAAAGAGTGGGTGATGATGGACATGAGCCACAATCTTTAGAAGGTCATGATGATGATGATGATATGGACGGAGTAGAAAATGAACATGAGTTGGAGACATTGTTGAGTGATTTTTTTCCTGATCATAGTGCCTCCAATGAAATTGACATGCATAGTGATAGACATGGGCCTCAAGATCCTAATTGTGATGCAGAGAAATTCTATAGATTGTTTGATGATTTTCAAAAACCATTATTTGAAGGTTCCAAATCATCAAGGTTCTCTGCAATTTTAAATCTTCTTCACATCAAAACTCTTGGGAGGTGGAGCAATGAGTCCTTTACGATGTCGCTCCAATTTTTGAAAAATCAATTACTACCAGATGATTCAACCCTTCCTGATTCCTATTATGAAGCAAAAAAGACCACTAAAGATTTAGGTTTGTCATATGAAAAGTTCATGCATGTGTCAATGATTGTATGGTTTTTTGGAAGGAAGATGAAGAATTAGAAAACTGTAAAGTTTGCAATGCTTCTAGGTGGAAGCAAGGTAAGCATAGTGGGGAAACTAAGACAAAGGAAAATGGTAAGAAGCTACCTCAAAAGGTGCTTCGATACTTCCCACTTAAGCCAAGACTTCAACGATTATTCATGTGTTCTAAAACAGCTTCTGAGATGAGATGGCATCATGATAGGCCTGTCCAAGATGGGGTAATTAGTCACCCCGCAGATGGAAAAGCATGGCAACATTTTGATGGAGAACACAAAACTTTCTCTTCAGAACCTCGGAATGTTAGGTTGGGGCTCATAAGTGATGGATTTAATCCATTTTCTAATGTTTCACTTCCATATAGTATATGGCCTGTAATGCTAGTTCCATATAATTTGCCTCCATGGATTTGTATGAAAGAATCTAGCATGATGTTGTCAATGCTTATTCCTGGTCCTAGAGGTCTAGGTGATGCTATTGATGTGTATTTTCAACCTTTGATCGACGAATTGAAAGAATTGTGGGAAGTGGGTGTCGAAACTTTTGATGCATCAAAAAGAGAAAATTTTAACTTGCATGCTTCCTTGTTTTCAACTATTAACGATTTTCCTGCTTATGGAATGGTGTCTGGATGGAGTACAAAGGGAAAATTGGCTTGTCCTTGTTGTCATAAGCATACTTCTTCCTTATGGTTGAAAAATTCCTTTAAGCATGTGTATATGCGACATCGACGTTTTCTTCCTCCTAATCACCATTGGAGAAAGAAGAAAGACGTTTTTGGAAAGAAAGAAAAAGGAGAGCAACCACAACCATTTTCGGGGGAAGAAGTTCTTGAACAAGTAAGGGATCTTGAAAATATTTGTTTGTCAAAAGATCCAACTAAGAGAACCAATGTATCACATAAGATTAGAGGAGATAATTGGAACAAGAAAAGTGTGTTTTTTGAGTTGCCTTATTGGAAAACACTTCTATTAAGGCACAATTTAGATGTAATGCACATTGAAAAGAACATATGTGATATTATTTTGGGAACCATCATGAACATTAAAGGAAAGACAAAAGACACAACCTACTCTCGGTTTTATATGGAGAATTTGGGCATTATGTCACAACTTCATCCTATTAAAAAAGGTGACAAAATTGAATTGCCCCAAGCACCATATACATTAACAAAGAGTCAAAAAGAGGTGTTATGTCGATTTTTGAAAGAACTAAAAGTTCCAGCTGGGTTCTCTTCTAATATTTCCCGATGTGTAAATGTGAAAGATTGCAAGATATCGGGGTTAAAGAGTCATGATTTCCATGTTTTACTACAAAGTATTCTTGCTCTTGTGATACGTGGTTTGTTGGTAAAAGATGTTTGTGAGCCTTTGATTGAGCTATGTCATTTTTTTAGTGTGTTATGTGCTAAATCGGTACAAGTTAAACATCTAGAAAAACTTAAGGCTCAAATTCCATTCACTCTCTCCAAGTTAGAGGCATGGTTGCCTCCTTCTTGCTTTGATGTAATGCTCCATTTAAGAAACTCGTTGTAAAAGTCCTTTTACGACGAGATTTGCCCTTTTTACAACGGTAAATCCGGTCGTAAAAGGCATATTTTGTTGTAGTGATTCTAGTGAAGTTAGCATTATCAAACTCGTTTGGCTAACTTCATAACTTGAGTGACAAGCTTCTTAACATTTTTCTCACCAACTCTTCACTTGAAAAGGTCTTTCCTAATGAATTTAGTTCATTTACAATGGTCATGAACCTTGTAAACATATCCTTGATGTTTTCTTCTCTAGTCATCTCAAAGACCTCATACTTTGACATGAGCATGCCAATTTTTGACCTTCTCACTTCAGAGTTTCCCTCATAAGCAAGCTCCAAAGTATCCCAAATTTCTTTTGGAGATGAACAAGCTAGGATTCGATTTATCTCACATTCTGCAATTCCTTGTTGGATAAGTGACATTGCCTTTTCATTCTTTTCCAGCTTTATTCTTGAAGTCCTCACATGTATACTCTTCTTCCGACTTTGGAACAATGAACCCTTCTTGATTCTTCTTATGAATTGACGTGGGTCCATTCTTAACAATCATCAAGCACTCATAGTCGATTCCAATGATAAGATTTTTCATGCAGTTCTTCTGCCATGAGTAGTTTGTACCATTGAACTTGGGAAGTTTGGAACTACTTTATTCTTTAGTATTCATCTTCATTTTCCTCTAGGTAGTTAACCCTTTGAGAATTTAGGCTCTGATACCAATTGTAAGTTCAATGAATACTCAAGAATTCGGGGGGATGAATTAAGTATGTGTGTTTTGTTTTCAAGGTTTGTTTATTTATATGTGAGAACAACGACAAAATAGTAAATAAATAGTAGAGACACAAGGATTTAACGAGGTTCGACTTCTCAATAATCCTACGTCCTCCACTCTCACACCAATATTATTAATCAACTCTGAATAATAACAATGGTTACACACTCAATCAAACGCTACAACTCTGTAACATTCAATTGTCCAACTTTTAACTCTAATAGTTGACTCAATGTTCACAGAACACTCCCAACCACTTCCCTCTAAGTGGTTCAAAATACAATATCAAATTCTTTGTAAGTTTTCTCTTAAAGATGGATACGGAGATTATTTTTGCTCTATTTATAAACTCCAGAAAATATGGCTTGGTTTTTCTTTGGAGAGCAAGAAGGTATTTGGGTTTTTCAAAAGATAGACATTTTTGCAAATGAAAACCGTGAACCCAAAGCATGCACGGATACTTACCTAAATAATACAAACAAGTTCAATTGACACAGGTACAATAGTAATTGTTTCAGACTTTGTTTCCTTCCACTACATGTAGTGGGATAGTGGAAAGTACACTAAAGTACAAACTTATTACATTGCATTTAATAAGCTGATTTGGTGTATCATTTTAGCAGCTTTTCCAAAACCTAAGTGATCAATATTTTTTCATTTAAATTTTAAAACTTTTTGGAGTTAATATATCAATACTGATCACTTAAGTGCACGTGCGTAATACTAAGGTCTGTCTCCACAGTGGTCTCAGTACTACTAAGTTTATGTCTGATAAAGAGAACTGTTCTTTGCTTGTTCTTTTCCTGTTCTTTGCCTGTTCTCTTTACTGGACTTAAACTTTAACCCTTTTTGCTTCCTTACAAAAAAATAAGCCTTATTTTCCTAAGTTTCATTTTACAAGAAGATCCTAAACACAAAAATAAAAAGCTCCAAGCTCTTAGCTTCTAATCTTCAAGTATCTCAAGGCTCTGAAGTTCTTCACTTCCAATGTTTCCTTGATGATTCCTCACTTAATTCAACCTGTTCATACACAATCATACATAACAATCAAGTATAGAGAACTGGTTTGTCATCATTCAAATGAAACATGTTTCAACAGTAGGACATGGTTGTGGTAAAAAAAACTCAACCTAAACCAAAGGAAGTACAGTGGAAAGCCAAAAGGCCCAAACCAAAAAACGTTCAAGAGAAAAGTTAGGGTTCTTGGGTGCCTAAGGGAAAGCAAGCAGCTGACACTACTTTTGGTCCTGAAGTTGCTCTTGAAAGCAGTACCTGCCAAGCAAAGGATATAACAGATGCTACTTCTTCTACCACTGAGGGTATTGAAGCTAAGTGGACTCTGGTAACAAATAAGAAGAGGCAGGCTGCTCTGGCTAACATTACCCAAGCAATAGCCACTAAAGCAGGGCATAACAAAAGGAACAGGGAGGGAGGGAAAACAGGAGGAGGAGAGGTAGGGGGAGGGTCAACACCCATTTAGACCCCCCATGATTACTGCTAGTTGGTATGTGAGAGGTCTAAATAACCTCAACAAAGTGGGGGTTTGGTTCAGAAACTTTTTTGTTCTAGAACAGAGGTAGCTTCATCGACTTTTGGTGTTTGAAGGTTTTCTTGAGAAGTCGTGGGTTTAGGACATGATGGTGGTGTTTGTACTTTTTGTGGAGTTTCAACATCTTTAGAAGATGGAGTTTTTTGTGGGTGGTGTTGGTGGTTTCTTTGGTGATGGAGATGATGTGGGGATGGTTTTAGAAGAAACGGGTTTTGGAGAAGTTAGTTTTGGTTTATGAGGTTTAGGTGTGACGGAGGTGGTTTTCTCAGTAATAGAACTACCCTTCATTGGTGGTGGTGGATCGGAACCACCGCTTTTGCTACCTTTGTTTTGAGGACCATCACCTTTCTTCACCATTTTCGAATTTCGAATAACTTCATAGAGTTTGAAATTTGAGTTAAGGAGAGAGAGAGAGAGAGAGATATTAAAGACATCGATGATGATGAATAATAACTCCAACAACGTTAGTGCATTTATAATAGCTGAAGTGACGTGGAGAGAGAAAGAAATGGACCCAGTAAAGAGATCGTGTGAGATATTTGCAAATTTGAATTTTAAGGAAATTCAAATAACTTTCTTAATTTTCTCCACTAACTCGAAAATAAGGCAATTAAATATTTTTGCCCAAGCATAAAATTATAACAGCAAATAAAATTTCTCTGCAAAGCAAGAAAATATTCTATATTTTGATTTTTCAGAAAAATTAAATTTTCTAAAAAACACATCTGTGTTGACTGTTGTTCTCCTATGTTGTTTCTCTTCTGGAACCAATCACTTCTAGTCCATGCAACTTATCCCAATTTCACCCTTTTATTTCACAACAATGCCTTTTAAGATTTTTATCTTAATTAAGCATCTACATGATCACCCGTAGGAATTTAGAAAAATATATATACACAAAATTCACATAGGAGAACACTTATTCTAACAAATCATTGAAGGAAAAAGAAGAAGCAAAATTACCTAAATCTAACTAGACCTAATGTGACTCTTAATTTACAAAAAGACTCTCTTCCTAAAGGTTTTGTAAAGATATCAGCTAATTGATCCTCACTTTTGCAAACTAACATCTCTACTAATCCTTTTTCAACATTCTCTGAGAAAGTGATGCATTATCTCAATGTGCTTAGTTCTGTAAGTGTTGCACTGGATTCTTTGAAATATTAAAAGCACTGGTGTTTTCACAAAATATAGGAACACATTTAAAATCAACATCAAAATCTTTCAACTGGTTCCTTATCCGCAGTAGGTGAGAACAGCATGAAGCTGCAGCAATGTATTCTATCTCTGTTGTGGATAGGGCAACCAATTTTTGCTTTTTAAAACCCCATGAAATAAGACTAGAGCCAAGAAAGTGTGCCATATCTGACGTGCTCTTTCTATCAACCAGGAAACTGGCATAATCTGCATCTGTGTACCTAATGAGTTCACAAGTGGTTCCTTTGGGGTACCACAGGCACAAATCATCTGTTCCTACTAAATACTTGAGTATCCTTCTAACATCCTTCAAGTGTGACTCCTTGGGATTACTTTGAAATCTCGCACATAATCCCACAGAGAACATTATATGAAGTTTACTAGTTGTTAGGTAAGAGACAGAACCAATCATCCCTCTATACAGTGAAGCCTCAAATTCTTTCTCTTTTGTATCAGCTTCAAGTTTTGTGGATGTTGGGAAAGGTGTCTCATAGGCCTTACTATTCTCCATGCCATACTTTTTCAGCAACTCTCTTAAGTACTTTTGTTGATGGATCATGATTCCATCATCAACTTGCTTAATTTACAGACCAAGGAAGAATCCCAATTCTCCCATCATGCTCATCTCAAATTCACTCTGCATAAGACTAGCAAACTCATCACATTGCATCTGATTAGTAGCACCCAACACCAATATCATCAATATGAATTTATACTACTAATAAATGGGTCCCCCTGGTTTTCATAAATAGTGTTTGATGAATTGTTCCCCTCTTATATCCATTTTCCATAAGGAAATTAGGCAACCTCTCATACCAATCTCTTGGAGCTTGTTTTAATCCATAAAGTGTTTTGTCTAACTTGTATACATGTTGGGGAAACTTACTATCCTCAAAACAAGGTAGTTGTTTAACAAATACCTCTTCCTTCAAATACCCATTCAAGAAGGCCGTCTTGACATCCATTTGAAACAACTTAATATTCATGTGAGAAGCAAATATAATCAAGATTCTAATGGCCTCTAATCTAGCAACAAGTGCAAAGGTTTCAACATAATCAATTCCTTCTTGTTGATTATAATCTTGCACTACAAGTCTTGCTTTTTTTTTTTCTTTTTTTTTTTTTCTGACTATGGTACCAAGGCCATCAAATTTATTTGTGAATACCCAACGAGTACTAATGATTGACCTATCCAGGGGTCTTTTTATCAAGATGCCATACTTGATTTCTCTCAAATCGATTTAATTCATCTTGCATAGCTATTACCCAATCTGGATTAGTCAAAGCCATTTTATAGTCAACTGGTTCTATGCTAGACAAAAAGGAAGAGTGTACACAGAAGTTTTTATAGATACTACTCCTCGTTTGAATCCCTCGATTAATATCACTCATAATTTGATTAGTGGGATGTGAGGATAGATATCTATATTTTTTTAAAGATAAGTAATTTTGTGCACCTTGATTTTGATTGGAACCAGCTTGCACCTCTGACTTTACAGAGTTAAGAATACCATATACTTCACGGTGCATGCTATTTCATTGATCATTAAGACCTTGTGGCTCAGGGGGATTTTCTCTGTTTTGCTCATTTGTTACCCATAAGTCCCTTACCTGGTTTTCTTGAGAGGAACCATCATATCCTGATTGCCCCTAAAAGTACCCATTTGGACCTCCTAAAGGTCCTTCACCATTTGTGTGTGGAAGTTCAGCAGGTGGACCTTGTTCTTCATGTATCTCCACTATGTTATCATCATTCTGGTTCCCTGTGAAGTTAATCAGGCCAATAACTTCACCTGATTCTACCTGTGCAATCTGAGAAGACATGTTATGTAATGACCCTGATTTTATTGGTATTTTTGATGATAATTTATGTGTGTTATGTGTATTTATGTGTTAGTTCAAATTTATTGTTGAACTATTTATTTTATTTTATGTGAATAATTTCGATTTAATTCGAATTATTTTATTTGCAGTTGTTATTATTTATTTTAATTATTATTTAATTAATTAGAATTTTTATTTAATTTTCTAATTAGTTATTTAATATTTTGGGCTAAATCGATTTGTGCATGATTAATCATGCGGTTTTTGCAAATTAGCCCAATTAATCACGAGAGCCCATTTTTGGGCCCATAATCCCTCCTTGGCCGGTTTTTCCAAGGGCATGGCAAGGCTTGCCACTTGCCTTGTGTTCACACCTTAACCAACTCTATAAATAGATGAGTTAGTAAGGCTTAAACCTCATTTTGCCATCTTATGCTCTTGCCATCAAGTTTAAACACAAAAACTCCCTCCCATTTGCTCTCCATTTCCACACGCCATTTTTGGCTAAGATCTCCCATCTCAATTGTTCATCATCCATTCAACTTCAAACTTAAAGATTAATCCTCCATTGATCTTTAAGGACCAAAATACAAATTATACTTCCATAATTCCAATCAAGATTTCTAGTTTGGGTTGGTTTTTGGGTACTAGTTCGAGTGGGTTGTTCAAGTGAGTGGTTCGTGGTGGTCGTGTGAGAAGACCGTGCAAGTGGTGGTGCGTGTGGTGTGGCCGTGCAGCAGCAACCGTGTATTGGTGGTTCTTGCTCGTGGTTTAGGCCGTGTGGTGGTGCTCGTGTTCGTGTGGTGCAACCGTGGGTGCCGTGCTTGGCAGACCGTGCAAGCCGTGGTTGGGCCGTGTTCGTGTGGTAGTGCCAAAGCCGTGCCGTGTGTGTGCCGTGTGGGTGGTCCGTGTGGGTCAAGTTCCGGGCTGCAATTTGTGTTGATTTTGTGTGTAATCCTCAATAAGGTAACATGCTTTCTCAACCTTGTTGGTATACTATGTTTATAGTATAGATTAAATGCATGTATGGGTTGTTTGGTGATGATTATTCATGATTTCATGTGTTGTTTCTAATCTGAATTTGTATGTGGTTTTCATGATATTTTGATGATGGATTTTATGATTTTATGATTGATTCTATGTTGTTTTATGATCATGATTATTATGTTAAAGTTTGATGAATTTTGGATAAGTTTGATGGTAGTTTTCGTGTGGTTTTTGAGGCCATGCGTGTGACTTGTTTGGTTTGGAAGAGTTCTTGATTGAAGTTCTTGAATCTTGATTGAGTTCTTGATTGAAGATCTTGAATCTTGAATGATTTCTTTATGAGTTCTTTATGAGTTCTTTGAGTTCTTTATGAGTTCTTGATGAGTCTTTATGAGTTCTTGGTTGAATCTTGAAAATTAAAGAAAGTGGTTTAAAAGTTAAAGAAAGTTAAAGATTGAGTCTAAGTTGATTAAAGAATGGAATTTAAAATGAGGGATTATGTTGGTTAGACTCAAGATCAAGGCGCAAAGGCAATCTTGAGAATAACTTCGTTGTTTAACTAGTTATTTTCGAGAATCAAGGCGCAAAGGCAATTCTTGAAATTAATTTAGTTATGAATGAATTGAATAAGTTGATAACATGATTAATAATAATTAGCTTGATTTCATTTCTAGACGCCTAAAACTTAGAGTAAGATTCTTTGTTTTTGGGTTAAGACGTTGCCCCTATTCCATCCGCGGTATTGGGATAGTTGGAGTCTTACTATGTTATCCTTTGAATTTCCAGTAAGATTGGTTTCACGGGACATGGATTTCCAGTAAGATTGGTTTCATTTGGTTTGGGAGTAAGATTCTCAAATCCGAACATAGTAGAAAGTTCGATCGCGTAAGATGCTTTCGTACGAGCACAGTCCGGTCTAATATATGAATGATTGCGCCAAAGATAGTTGGTTACGATGTTTGAGTCGAGTTCACGTTTTTGGGTTGTTCTCGTACTTTAATTATTGATGTTGATTATTTGGTTTATGCTATGTACATGTGTATTCCCATTAGGGTGAGTCAGTTATGTTACTCGCCACTGATGGTGGACTATTCTATGTTTTACAGGTAATTTTGATGACGATGTACTTGCTTAGCTTTGGGTTGGGCGAGCGACGTATTTTGTTTCTGTTTTGGATGTATTTTCTATTTTAGTTGTTTATAGATAGTATTGGATTGATGTATGGACTTTTATACGTTGTTTTTTGACTCTGACGTGTGGTTGGAGTTACTCGTATTTTAGTATTTCTAGTTTGACTTTTGGACTAGTTATGTACAAACTTGTGGGTATTTGTACTTTTGTGGTTTATTAATAATAATTGAGGAATTAGTTTTTAATTCTTAAGTATTTTGAGTTGTAGTTCATAACTATTCGACTCGTCGGTTTCTTCCGCGCCGATTTAAGCGAGTCGGGTCGTTACATGTTAACCTCATCAAATATCACATGGAACTCTCCTCCACACACAAGGTCCTCTAATTGAACACCTTATATTCTTTACTTTGAGTAGAATATCCCATGAAAACTGCCTTATCACTCCTATGGTCAAATTTATCAAGTTAGTTTTTCCCATTATTATGCACATTGCTCACAAAATAATTAAATCTAATGAGAGCTCTATTAAGAATATAACAAGCAGTGCTCACAGCTTCCCCCCAGAAAATCTTAGGGAGACCACTCTTAATTAACATGGTCCTTGTCCTCGGGTGCCCTAATGATGCACATTACCCTCAGAATAATTATGATATGATTTTTCTTTGAATCATATTTGTTAGCTTGGAAGTTCAAACTGGTATGATATGATTTTTCTTTGAATCATATTTGTTAGCTTGGAAGTTCAAACTGGCTTTAGTGTGTTGTGTATTTGAACTTGTTTGGCTGATGCTCTTGTTGCTTTTGCTATTGTTGCTGAGCTTGTTACAGCTCAAAATCTAGCTCTCGGTTCTTAAACTCAAACTCACAGCTCAGTCTCACTCTCACTATTTGCCTCTCACTCTCACTTTAGTGCACATTCACTAACATTGTGATGAATGGGGGTCATTGAAGTCTAATTAGTGCTAATGAAAAATATTGAAAATATTTTCCTAGTTGAATGTTTGATTAAATGATCTTTTCTAGGGTCGTGAATGGTTAATGGACACTCTCATTGCCTCATGTTTATATATGTTGCTAGTATTTTTATATCTTGTCTCATACTTATTTCATTGATTCTTTGTGTTCCTTTTGGTGTTTTTTTTTATACATATATTTTTATAGATATAGCACTTACAATGGCTCTTACTGCCTGTCACCTGCACACACACCGGCACACAGGCTTTGTTGTTGTATGTCTAGTGCTATTGTTTTTGCTTTGTTTTGTTGTCTATTGTTGTCGTTGCTTCTGCACCAGTTTTGGACAGTTGTGTCTAATGGAGTAAACTGTCTACCGTGTTGCTGTTTTGTGTTGCTTGTTTACCACAAAAGTGCTAATGTTGCTTCTGCTGCAATGTTTCTATTGGTGTTATTGCTGTTAAGTTGGTCTTATTTTCTTCTAGAAATTTGAATTATCTTATTTAAAAATATAGACAGGGTGTAACGACCCGCATTTTGGCAACGTTGTTTTCGAAGAAAACAACAATACTAATCATTATTAATTAGAAACTTTCAAAGAATAAATTAAATAAATGACAGCGGAAGCTTTAAACTTAATCATTTTATTTATTGAACTTAGATTAATCCCAAAACAAAGGAAATAATGAAGTCTCCTATCAACAATAAAACTACTAAAGTCTATAAAAATAATACAAGAAGGGGTAGGACATTCTAATGGGTAGCTAAGCTACTGAACTTGCTTGCCCACAATCCCAACCATGTTCCCTTTGAGAACTCAAACTCCAGCTTCATTACCTGAAATGGGGTCCACAATCAGTTGGGAGTAACTAGGGCATTCCACTTAGAAGTGGAACCATAAAATACATAATAAGCGAGAACAGAGCAATCATAGCATATCAATTATGAACAAAAGAGAGTTCCAACAATCAACAATTCAATTCATAAATCAGAATCACGCAGCGGAAAACATCAACCATTCAGGCCTCAAACAAATCAATAAAGACAGCGGAAGACTTAGCAACAAAGGCATAATAATATTAACATCATAAGTTCATAACATAACATGCTTAACAATACTCAACTGAAAATAATAATCATACGATAACTCAACGGAATTCAATCATACAATTGACTTAACTCAATGTAAACAAACAATCGCCACGACCGAAGTCAATAACACATAATCACCACGAACGAAGTCGATAAACACACAATCGCCACGACTGAAGTCGATAACACATAATCGCCACGACCGAAGTCGATAAACACACAATCGCCACGACCGAAGTCGATAACACATAATCGCCACGACCGAAGTCGATAAACACACAATCGCCACGACCGAAGTCGATAACACATAATCGCCACGACCGAAGTCGATAAACACAGAATCGCCACGACCGAAGTCGATAACACATAATCGCCACGACCGAAGTCGATAACACATAATCGCCACAACCGAAGTCGATAAACACACAATCGCCACGACCGGAGTCGATAACACATAATCGCCACGACCGAAGTCGATAACACATAATCGCCACGACCGAAGTTGATAACACCTATTAGACTCTTACTTAAATCAAACACGTAAATTGCTCATAATACTCAAAGCCACATAATCAATCATCTAACCATCATGTAATCAAATAATTAACATATATTCATGCTTAAAATTTCAGGTAACAAATAAAAATCCAACCTTTCATCTTAAATTATACTCGGCCATGCACGTAAAACAAGTAACAAAAATATCATGCAAGTTCAATAAGAAAATCACCGTGTAAATAAAAGTCATAACTTTAAATGTTCATGCAATTAGAATAATAAAATAAAGATTCGATTTTTATCAATTTAACAACAATAAAAATTGAAACTTTAATCCTTATTCATCATCAAAGTCACGACACCTCATGGACAATCATGAAATAAAATAAAATTCAAGATTAACATTCTACTAATAATTAAACCAAATAATCATGCTTTAAAGTTAAAGAATCAATTCAAGAACGAAAATAAAAATCAATACTTTTATTCATACTAGGTTCGAAAATTTCAAGAGAAGGAGGCATCTAAATTCTAAGATCAAGAATCAAAGAAACATGCAAATTCATATAATGAATCATGAATTATAAGGATTAAACTTCAAGAATTGACATGGAATCTTAAGAATTAATCAAGAACAAATTAAAGATCAACACTTGATGGGTACTCGAAGTTGTCGAGTGGAACAAAGTTAAGAGCAATGGTTTCTTTGCAATTCTTTAATTCAAAACAAGCAACTTACATCATAAACCATGAATTACATCCTAATCAATTAATAAATCATATCATATCATTTAAATAATACAAGAATAATTCAAGATCTTATTCCTAAAACACACGCATGGTTCAAGCAATATATATAACAAGCAATTTCATGATTAAAATCCTACAATAACATCTTATTCTATCAAATTATGTAAATTGATATTCCTAAAGTGGTTAGTCTAGTTACCTTAGAGATGGGAAGGCAAGAAAAGCAAAAAGGACTCATGGCACCACACTAAACCACACGGCACACACAAGCACAATATTAGAGGTTTTTTTTTTTTTTATGGGAGTTTTTTTATAGTTTTGAAATTAGGATAAAAGGTTATATGTAGTGTTCTTTATATATAATTATAAAGAACAAAAGAATTAATTAATTAGATACAAGAGAGAGGGGGGGGGGGGGTGGGGGCTATGTATGTGGAGTGGTAGTAGGAGGGAGTTGAGTGATTTTAGGAGGTTTGAGAGGTGAGTGGTTAAAAATAGGATTTTTAGTTAGTTAGGATAATAAAATAAAAGATAGATATTTAGATATATTATATCTAAATAATAATAATAATTAATGGAAATAATTCCTTGGCCAAATCAAAGAGAGGATCGGCCAAGGGAATTATATTGGGTCATTGGGCCCAATTTTAAGACAAAGGAGAAAAATAAGATAACACAGTCCAATCAACTGGGCCTTTTGGACTTAGGATTTAGAATGCAAATAAATTAACCACGAAATTTTCGGGCCCATATTTTCGGGTTATTACACAGGGCTTTTCTTATCTAATAAAAAGTTACCCATAACAACTAAAGTGAAACATATAATAACAAAAAATAGATACGAATTTTATTTTTGTAAGAACTAAAAATAGTTTATAGCTACTCCAAAATAAACAATCATAATGCATAGTTTTGTTTAAAACGTACATACCTCTAAATAATTATGTTAGCATTGATCAGGTGAAGGACTCCATTTTGGGACCAATTTTCCCGGCTCTTTTCTATTGTTTTCCGCGCATTTTAGGCTTAGTTTTCCATGTTTTAAGCCTTTTTAGCTTAGTTTTAGTTTATTTAGAGTTTTCGTTGAATAATGTCGTTTTATAGTTGTTTTCGTCAATAATTGAGCTATTTTGTGTTACTTATGCCTTTTGTTCTTTAATGTAGGTGTTTTGCGGGTTTCCAAGTGATTCTCGAAAGTCTTCAAGGGTCGTGAGAGGTCCCAAGAAGCTTAGAGAAGCATGCCGCAAAGACAAGACCACAAGACAAGGCAAGGTACCCCCAAAGGGCATTTTTGTAATTTTAAGGCTTGTCGGGCTCGAGGCCCGATGTCTCGGTAGGCGTCCCGAATCGTCCCGGGAAACCCGAGAAAAAGTTGGAAGCATTTGGGTTAAGTCATGTTAGCGGACAGAGGTATAGACGCGTCCGCGATACCCGCGATAACACGTTTTCAAGCAGCACTAGAGACCTGCTCGAGGTCTCACTCGCGGCCGCGCCACCACCATCTTCGCGCCCGCGCAGCTAGCTACGTGGCCGCGCCGACCTCACTGCGCGTGCGCGCCGGAGCTGGGAGCTACATCGCTGTTTTTGGACCGTGTTTGCTGTAGGATCGTTGTGTTTTAATTCAGCTCGTGCCTCTTGATGTGCTTGGGTCCTTGCTTCCAAACCTTGTATATATATATATATATATATATATATATTCTAAGGTCCCTAAACATGAGAACAACACTTTATACTAGATTTTAGTCCCAAAAATCAGATTTAGCTTAGGGTTTGAGAAGAGAGAAACCCTCTCTTCCTCTTAGTTTTATAGGGTTTATGTTCAATTCTTGTTTCCATAGTTTTAGATATAGTTTTATCTCTTGATTTTGGGTGCTTATTGAAGATGATGAATGAAATTGAAGGTTTTTTCAAGTAACATAGCCAATCCAACGATTTTGCTCATCAAAAGTCAATAAGTTCTCTATTTCTCTTCTTTACTTGTTCATGTTTTTCATTGCTTTAAATCTTGTTTATTTCATAGTTTTCTTGTAGATTAGTGTTTAAATTATGCAATTTCGAGTTTTCTTGTTTTATTTTCTTGCTTGTTGGTAGATTTAGTGTTTAATTTCATGTTTTTATGCTTGTTTTTATTAGTATTATGCTCTTATTCATGTTTTGTGAGTAGTTAATTTTCTAGGGTTTGAAGGTGATGGGTTCATGACTTGAAATTGGAGGTTTTCATCTAGTTGTTGGTTGAATTGTGTTCATGGTTGGTTAATGTTGGTGTCAATGAGCTTAGAGATTAGCTAAAGGCCATAGTTCATTTCTTGGTATTTTCTAAGTATAATAGGGCTTTGTCTATGAGTTAATTATGCTTTGATTTTCATTGTAAATTTTTGCTAGTGAGGCCATTACAACGGGAGTCGGTGGTCGATCTAGGAATCCTCTTTAGGTACATTGTTAGTGAGGCTATTACAACGGGGGTCGGGTGTCGAACTAGGAATTTACTTCTAGTGAAACCTTGGTATAATTGTGATCATTGAATGTATAGATAACGTCCATTCGGGAGAAGTCGTTATTGTTATATTCATGCGTCAACTCCTAAATCACTCCGGGAGGAGGTTTAGGTACCTTATTAGATTTTAATTTCCCTTCCTTGATTTGGTTCGTTTTTTAGACTTTTTGAAGTAATTCCCCCTAAATCAATTGAACCCGGATCCGACAACCCTAGAATTTAGTTTATTATTTTTCGCATTTATTTTCTGCAATAGTTTTTTTAGCTTCCATTTTGACAACAAAACCAAGATCCTCAATTGACCTAAAGCGCGCAACACAAATCAAGACTTGTTCACCGTGTTCGATACCCCGACTTATACTAAAACGGGGGTTTTATTTGTTTGTTGAAAGAGCCCACAAAACCCCTTCATCAAAATGGCGCCGTTGCCGGAGAACAATGGTTGAAAAGTGTTGTGTAATTTTTCTTGATTGAGTTAATTGCTTTATTTTTCTTTTCTTTTGATTTTCTTTTGTTTTCTTCTTTCCCAAAAATTAAAAAAAAACCAATTTTGAAAGAAAAAAAAACAAAACGAGATTTTTATTTTATTTTATTTTGGCTATTTATTTATTTAATAATAATTGTTTACATTTTTGTCGAATTTTGGTTTCATGATGGCAAGCTTATCTATTCCTTAAATCGAAGGTGAGTCATTTGGAAATATTTCAATAGAGTTCAAGGTATAGTCCCATTTAATTGGGATAATAATTTGTTGAATATTTGTGAGGTGATTTACATGGGTTTGAATGCTTTTACTTTGGATGTTGTTGAGTCTATGCATAACGGTGAGTTTCGAGCTTTGACCCTAGGAAATGCTTGGAATTTTTATTTGTTGCTAGCCTAAGGCACTTATGAATGGGAAATGGGTACCCATTCTAGCCAAGTTCAACCCAACTTCGATTCATTTCCTCCTATTTCTCCTAATTGTAATGATGTGCACCCTAATTTTAATTCTTCACTTGATTGCACACGTTACAATCAAGATTCTCATGTTTCTAGTGATGAGATTAGCTATGACCCTTCCCTTCTTGATGAGATTCTAAGACATTCTAACTTTGTTCATACAAGTGTTTGTACTCCTCAAGTGATTAAGGGGTATAATGACTTGATTGACATGTGTCCCATTAGAAAGTGAGAGAAGTCGAATCATCAAGGTGCAGATAAGTAAATTAATAAAGAGACTTGAGATATTAGAATCTTGCTTAGAGGATGGAATGGATGATTTTGAATTTATGGTTGATTGTGAGGGTGGTTGTGCCAAGGATGACCCCAGCTCTTCTTTGAGGAGTCCGGTTCAAGAAGAGGTGGATGTCGCTCAAAAGGATGATGATGTTTCCTTTGAACCATTTTTGACATCTCCCTCTCCTCTTGAGCCAACCATTCCTTTCTTTCTCTGTTCACCTAAATCATCCAAGCTCCGTGTTTCCATGGAGGAGGAAGAGGATTTGTTGTTTTTAGTTAATGAGGTTTTTTCAGTTCTTGATGGCAACAATGTTGAGTATGGAGAAATTCTTAGGGTTTTGAGTGATTGTGATGGTTGCATAGCCCATTGTGACGACTCGAGTGATAGTTTGTAACGACCCGACTTTTTGGACTTGTCGATTGACGAATGAGATCGACAAACGGATCATTACTTAAACATAAAACTTAACAAAAATAACATATTCTAAGTATAATCGATCCTTTATTCAATTAAGGAATAAATACTAGTCTCAAATTCCAAAGGTAAACTCTAAAGTACATAATTAAATATTGTTTAATCCCAACAAGCCGGGATAAATACTTAATAAATAAATAGAAAAACATAAATAGACTCCGGATTCACTAAGCTAATTTCATCACATCTCACAACCCGATCCACACGAGCCCACTTATGCGTCTGCATCATCACCTGAAATGGGGGGGTCCACTGTCAGTGGCGAGTAACTAGGTTGTTCCGTTTAAATGAGGGACCGCTAACCACATAATAGCATAGAATCGTTCATGAAAACCTTACATACATTTAACATTACGTACGGATATACATACAAATCGCGTATGAAAATACGTACAAAAATACATACGGGGTACGTATAAAATGCGTACAAAAATACGTACACCTTTCGTATAGAAATACCTGCAGAATACGGTTAGAATACATACAAAATACGTATACAATACAAGCATAAAATACGTATGACATACAAATACATATACATATACATGCATACTTATATCATACAAATACAGACGTACACAGCGGAAGACTTATACTAATCATAATACGTATACTTTACACCAATTATTCTTTACATTCCCTTCTTAACTTATCGTATAAATAAATATATATATAACTTAGCTAACTTTAACATATCATAACATATAAAATACTCTTCAGTGAATACATGTCTTATCATATCATCCTGTTCCATTCATAGAATCGTATCAAACCACGCTCGGTCTACGACCGATATCATAATCATTGACAACAGACTTGCCCCGCTCAGTTCATCACTAATGAACCGATAGACCCGCTCAGTTTATCACAGATAAACCGATAGACATGACCCGCTCGGTCTTCAACCGATAGACTGACATGACTCGACTCTGACTCTCACGCAAACACATAGGACTTGTGATCATTGCATTTGTGCACCATCTTATAGGTCATTTTTCATCCTTTTTTATTCTTTGTTTTGCCCATATTTGTGCATTTTTAATTGGTTTTTCCTCCGCTCGTTTCATGTTACCAAGTTTTGGGTCTCGTTTCATTTTTCGGGTATTTTCTATGCATTTTTGAGAGAAAATGGGAATACAAGTGCTTTGATATTTTGCATGAGATGTTTCAGGTCCACGCCAAAGCATTCGGAGCCTTGTGTGCGAAGCCCGAGCCCGGGAGTGACAGTTCAAAGCTTGAAGTGGAATGAAATGGCAACACCAACGCCGAGCGTCCGCTCTCCATGCATGGAGCGTCCGCTCGGCCTAGATCACAAAGTCCAGTGGCTGCTAGCAAAGGCCAGAGCGTCCGCTCCAACCCATGGAGCGTCCGCTCCAACCCATGGAGCGTCCGCTTGCCATGCATGGAGCGTCCGCTCCAACCCATGGAGCGTCCGCTCCCCATGCATGGAGCGTCCGCTCCAACCTATGGAGCGTCCGCTCGCCATGAATGGAGCGTCCGCTCCCCTTCCTCAGAGCGTCCGCTCCCACCTGCAACGGCTCATTTATTCTGAATATTCCCCTTCTCCCTCATGTAATATATAAATACCCCAACTCTTCTAGGTTAAGGACACGAAAATTTTCATTACACTTAGCACATTTTTCAGATATTTTAGAGAGAGAAACACTAGAGTTTTGATACTTTTAGTTTGTAATCTTCAACAATCTCTTCTCCATTTGCAATCAATCTATTTATTCAATCTTCTAGTTTGGTAACATCTCTCAATCTTTCTTTCTTTGTTATTTGTTCATCATTTGTATGTCATTATTTGTTGAGTTATTATTTATCATTAGCTATAGTTTCTTATTCATTGTTTTTGAGATTTTAAGTTTAAATCTTTGAATTAGTATTTGCAAGTCTAGTTGTTATCTTCCATGTCTATTAGTTTCTCTACTTCTTCTATTATGTTTCCTTTATTTATGGCTTTTGTTAGTATGAACATCCCTCTCCTAGGCTAGATTTCTAGCTAGGGGAGGGGGAAAATGATGGTATTTTGAATATTGAACATGGAGTAATTGTTAGTTTGGTGTGAAATTATTTGTTGATGCTTGCTTTCTAACATGGATTAAAATGCTAGATTAGGAGTTTGGCCAACTTCTAAGATAGAATATTGGACTAACCAAGTGTGGTCGAGAAATCTAAGCATGAGGTTAGAGACAATATGTTAGGAAAGGTCTAGACTATTTCGAACCGGATCGTGAGCAAGGTAGAGAATGAGAGATCTAGTCTACCGAGCGATTCGATCCATGGTGTTTGGTTTGGTCTAGATTGAGATGTTATGTAAGTGGGTCGGCTGAGAAATCTAAGCCCACTTGCATTAACTAATCTCCTTGCTTGAAACAATTGATTTTATGCTTGTTATGTGGTTGCTTCGTGCTTAATTTTTGGAATATCGTGTTTTCCCCCTTTTCCCTAGTGGTCTTTAATCGTTGATTTTACTTCATTTTAATTTAATTTGTTTAATTAGATTTAATTATTTAAAGTAGTTTAATCACCTCTCCTCTTTATTAAAAACCCCCTTTTCACTCAATAACTTGACTAAGTAATCCGCTAGTTTCTTGTGGTTCGACCCCTTACTTTCCTATACTACTTGTTAGGTTAGCCTAGGGTAATTATTTTTGACCGGATTAGGAACTAACGACCCCTAAGACCCGATCAAATTTTGGCGCCGTTGCCGGGGAACTACGGTGTTATTTAGTTCGTTATTGTTTGATTTGTTTTTATTTTATTTTTACGTTTTATTTTTAATTTTGCCTATTTTCTTTATCATTAAATTAGTGTTGTTATTTGTGGTTGGTGTCGTTAATTGCTAACGCCTTGCTTAGTTGTGTTTGATGCTAGTGTTGAATGCAAAGGCGGTCCCAAGGGCCTCCCGAATACTCTCTTAACCTTGATATCAACCGTACTTTGCGTGGGGTTCGTAATTTGTATCGAGACTTAGGTGAGTTTGGGGAAAACCATCCTGACACATCAAGCACATCAACAGAAAGCATGGGTGATGAAAATTCCGGCCCGTTGTTCCGAGACATTGGGGCTCCGGACAACTATGAGCTTACAAGCGGACTACTCCTTCCCACAACCAACACTAATTTCACCATCATCCCCACTACACCAACATGGTCCTGCAAAATCAATTCACGGGGATGGCACATGAAGACCCTATTGAGCATCTCAACCGATTCTTGGAGCTTTGTGCCATGGTTCAAACCAACCAAGTGATTCAAGACTACATCCGGATGCACCTTTTCCGTCACTCTCTCTCCGGGCGTGCCTATAGATGGCTTAAGAATCATAAGCCACGATCATTGACTACTTGGAGTGAAGTGGCCTCGGCGTTTCTCAAAAAGTTTATCTCCGAAGAAAAGACCGCCGAAAAGAGAAGAAAGATTGCTACGTTCCAACAAGAGGATGGGGAGTCACTAAGTGAGGCATGGGAAAGGTTCAATGAGTATGTTCGAGCTTGCCCCAATCATGAATATTCTAAGAACCAACTCATCCGGACTTTCTATGATGGGTTGGATCCTATCCCCAAGTCACATCTTAATGCCGCTTGTGGAGGCCAAATCTTTAAAGTTCCCCAAGCTGAACTGGAAGAAAAAATTGAAGAAGTAGTGCGAGATTGTGCATGGGGAGGTCAATCAAGAGCAACAACCAAGAAGCCGGGGAAGTATGAGCTTGACCCCGAACAATTGAAGGCTTACATGGAGCAAATCGTTGACAAAAAGATGGGTAAATCTCAAGTGGCATCAACTTCTACACCATCCACCAAGGCTCCGGTCTTCTCTTGTGAACACTGCGGCGGTACAAACCATCATGCTAGTTATTGTGGCGGTAGGGATTTCCACCCGGAACAAGTGGCGGCTATGGGCTATCAATACAATCAAAGAGATTTCCGAGACAATGTCAGAAGTAACCAAAGGCCTTATGAACAAGGTGGGCAATCCAACTACACCAACAACAACCCCAATCAAGGAGGGTACTACAACCACCCAAATCATCCAAACCGGCAACCTTTCAACAAGCCACCTTTCAACCAAAACTTCAACCCTCCACAAAATCATCCCAATCCTCCATTCCCTAACCCTTCTATGCCTCACCATACCCCAACTCAAGACACCCAACTCATCTTAGACCAATTCAAAAACCTCCAAAGAGAGATGAGTGGATTCCAAAAGGAGTTAGGTCAAGAAAGCACCCAAATCAAAGAAATCACTTCCCACCAAAAAATGACCGACACCCAAATTGCCCAACTGGCCGACAAAGTGGCCGAACTTTCTAATGACAAGCTACCGGGACAACCTTCGGCCAACCCCGCTTCTCACTCCGTGAATGCCATCCATTTAAGATCGGGAACGGTTTATGATGGGCATACCGAGGAGCAACAAATTAATGAGGAGGCACCCCAAAGTGAAGAAGACAAGTTGGTAGAAGAGGAGGTCATGGTGGAGAATTCAAATGCTAAGGGTGGCGATGATGGGCAAGATTTGGGGGGTGACAAAAGAAAGAAAAAGGATAGGGGGAGAAAAGCAAGTTTGGAAGATGCTACTTCAACCACACCACCGGAATTCGCCAAGTATGCTCCAAAGCCTCCATATCCGGAGAGGCTGGTGGAGAGGAGAATCAATGCAAAGTATCACAAGTTCATGGAATGCATGAAGGGACTCACTCTTAATGCCCCCTTTCTTGAAGCAATCGAAGAGATGCCAACATATGCTAAGTTCCTCAAAGAACTTCTTTCTAACAAGAGGAAGCAAATTGATGAGATGGTCACTTTACCATCTCAAGTGAGTGCGATCTTGCAACGGAAGATGCCGCCCAAGCTAAGGGACCCGGGAAGCTACACTCTACCGGTCATGATAGGTGATTTGGGTACCAAGGGAGCCTTAGCCGACCTAGGGGCAAGTGTTAGCTTGATGCCCCTCTCCATTGCTAAACTCTTGGATTATGAGATGATTCCTTCAAGAAAAGTGATTCAAATGGCTGATCGATCTACCAAGGTTCCTTGTGGAGAGCTCGAGGATGTGCTGATAAGGGTTGGAAATCTCATTGCCCCATGCGACTTTGTTGTCATGGATATCGAAGAGGACCCGACCACACCTCTCATCCTAGGTCGGGAAGCTCTTCACACTCTTGGTGCGGTAGTGAATTGCCGAGATAATACCATAACTTGTGAAGTGGCCGATGAAAGAGTAGTGTTTGAGTTCTCTAAGTTGATGAAGAAACCGATGGTTGAAAAGCTTTGCCGGGTTGATCTTGTGAGTAGTGAGCTTGATGAGTGTGAACGGGTTCATCGAAGAAGGGAAGATCCTCTTGAGGAAGTTATGCAATTAGAAGATGGGGTTGAGAAATCCAAGGAGGCCACGGAACTTGAAGCCTCTCTTGACCAAGCTTGTCCGGTGGAAGATGAACCATTAGACGAGCTCCCATTGATCCAAACCGAGGATAAGGAGGAGAGGACCACGCCTCCTCCCAAGGTAGAATTGAAACCCCTTCCCCCTTCACTCAAATATTCTTTCATTGATAACGCTTGTTGTTACCCTTTTATTGTCAATGCTAGCCTTGATGACCTTTCTTTGGAAAAATTGAAACAACTTTTGCGTAAATATCAAGGAGTCATCGGGTATAGCATTGACGATTTGAAAGGGATTAGTCCGAGTTTGTGCATGCATAGGATCCATCTTGATGATGGCCATACCTCCTCTATAGAACCCCAAAGAAGGTTGAATCCCACCATGAAAGAGGTGGTGAAGAAAGAGGTCTTGAAACTCCGTGAGGCGGGGATTATCTACGCTATCTCCGATAGCAAGTGGGTAAGTCTCGTCCATGTGGTTCCCAAAAAAGGGGGTATGACCATTATCAAGGATGACAAGGGGAATGATGTCTCCACCCGGACGGTGATCGGGTGGAGGATGTGCATTGACTATCGTAGGCTCAACAAAGCCACGAAGAAAGATCATTACCCCTTGCCTTTCATGGACCAAATGTTGGAGAGGTTAGTAGGACATTCTTACTTTTGCTTCCTTGATGGGTATTTGGGATTTTTCCAAATCCCGATCCACCCCGAGGATCAAGAGAAGACTACTTTCACATGCCCATTTGGGACATTCGCATACCGGAGAATGCCCTTCGGTCTATGCAATGCCCCATCTACTTTTCAAAGGTGCATGTCCGCTATCTTCTCCGACATGCTAGAGGATGCTATTGAAGTATTTATGGATGATTTTAGTGTTTGTGGTTCATCTCTTGACAATTGTTTAGCTAATCTCGAGCGATTATTGAAGCGTTGTCAAGAGACGAATCTTGTTTTGAATTGGGAAAAATGCCACTTTATGGTTGAGGAAGGCATAGTCCTTGGCCATAAAGTCTCTAAAAAGGGTATTGAGGTAGATCCGGCCAAGGTGGCCGCAATAGAGAAGCTTCCCCTACCTACTACGGTGACCGGAGTCCGGGCCTTCCTTGCGCATGCCTGGTTCTACCGTAGGTTCATTAAAGATTTCTATTCTATTGCGCGCCCCTTGACCAACTTACTTCATAAGGATAGGGAGTTCGAATTCGGAGATGCTTGCATTAAGGCTTTTGAAACTTCAAAAAGTGCCTTGATTAGTGCGCCTATAGTGCAAGCCCCGGATTGGGACTCACCTTTTGAGCTAATGTGTGATGCGAGTGACTTTTCCGTGGGAGCGGTGATAGGGCAAAGAAAAGATAAGAAGCTTCATGTGATTGCTTATGCTAGTAGAACTTTAGATGGAGCTCAAAGGAACTACACCACCACAGAGAAGGACATGCTCACCGTTGTCTTTGCTTTTGATAAGTTTCGATCATTTCTGATGTGCAACAAGGTGGTAGTGTACACCGATCACACGGCAATCAAGTATCTATGGGCCAAGAAGGATTCTAAGCCCCGCCTCATCCGATGGGTACTTCTCCTCCAAGAATTTGATGTTGAGATTCGGGATAAGAAGGGTTGTGAAAACTATGTGGCCGATCATCTTTCCCGGTTTCCCCTTGATCACCCCATATATGAAGAGGAAGAGCTACCTATTGATGATGAGCTTCGTGATGAAGCTTTGATAGCAATCGTTTCCAAGACTATCCCATGGTTCGCCGACATGGCGAATTTCCTTGTGTGTGGAGACTTCCCTCAAGACTTCGATTCCCACCGTAAGAAAAGAATGATCAAGGAGTCTCGCCGCTACTTTTGGGAAGACCCCTACCTTTACAAGAAGTGTAATGATGGGTTGTTCCGGCGGTGTGTTCCGGAATACGAGGTGGAAGGGGTCTTGAAGCATTGTCACTCTTTACCAAGCGGAGGCCGTGGTGGTGTTGATAAGACGGTGGCCAAGGTTCTTGAATGCAAGTTGTGGTGGCCTTCATTGCACAAAGATACTCACTCATTCATCCAAAGATGTGACCGATGCCAAAGGACCGGAAGAATTACAAAACGTCATGAGATGCCCCAAAACTTTACTTTGCATGTTGAGCCTTTCGACGTGTGGGGAATCGACTTCATGGGTCCTTTTGTATCATCGTGTGGCAACCTCTACATTCTGGTGGCGGTAGACTACGTGACTAAGTGGATTGAAGCGATTTCCTCCCCAACCAATGACCACAAGGTGGTGGTCCGTCTCCTCAAGAAGGTTATATTCCCGAGATTCGGAGTACCTCGATGCATCATAAGCGATGGAGGCTCTCACTTCGCGAAAAATCACTTTCGTGCGCTCTTGAAGAAGTATGGAGTCACCCAAAGAGTGGGCTTGCCCTACCACCCTCAAACTCAAGGGCAAGTCGAGGTATCCAATAGAGAAATCAAGAACCTTTTAGAGAAGATGGTGAATCAAACACGAAAGGATTGGTCATTGAGATTGGATGATACGCTTTGGGCTCTTCGGGCGGCCTACAAAACTCTGATTGGGACAACTCCTTACCGGTTAGTTTATGGAAAAGGGTGTCATTTACCGGTGGAACTAGAATACAAAGCTTGGTGGGCTTTGAAGCACTTGAACATGGATATGGATGCCGCCGAAAAAGCACGATTCCTCAAGCTAAGTGAGTTGGAAGAGCTAAGACATGATGCCTATGAGAGTTCCAAAGTGTACAAGGAGCAATCAAAGAAGTGGCATGATCGAAAGATCATGGATCGTAATTTTCAAGTGGGTGACAAAGTGCTCCTTTTCAATTCTAGGCTGAAGTTGAGAGCCGGGAAGCTCAAATCTAAGTGGTCCGGTCCCTATACGATCACCAAGGTGTTTCCATATGGGTCATTTGAGCTCCAACAAGGTGACAATTTGTTCAAGGTCAATGGCCAAAGGATAAAGAAGTACTACTCCAGAGAAGAGATCCCCGACCCTTCTTGCTTGCGGTTGGATGTTGTGAGGGATGATCCCTCTTTTGATTGAGAACTTATAATGGATGGTCCAATGCTTAGGGACTTTAAAACTAAGCACTCTTCGTGCTCTCCGCCTTTGTGGTGGGGGGCCCGCGTCAAGCTAGTGACGTTAAAGAAGCGCTTCCGTGAGGCAACCCGTGTATCCTTTTTATGAATAGTCATTTGAACAATTTCGTTTTGTGAGGGGGGTAGAGCTCATTGTAGGTCTCCCTTTTCAATTTCTTCAATTTCTTTTCGAAATTCTGTGGAATTCCGGGCTTTTTGAGGCATAGGATGGCCAATTTAATGGCCATGACTAACCTTTTTGCCCCACAATTGGCTAATCTTTTGGTGAGTAACAAAATAGTAGTGGAGTTGTTTTGATTTGATGGAGCGTCCGCTCTCAATGAATAAATTTAGGCAGAGAGTTCCTTGAAGTGATGGAGCGTCCGCTCTGGCTGGAGCGAGCGTCCGCTCCGTCTACCAGCGAGCGTCCGCTCCTGGTCCAGAGCGTCCGCTCGTGGCTACCAGCTTGCTCACTGCCTCTCGCCCCTCTTTAGCGAGCGTCCGCTCTGGCTGGAGCGAGCGTCCGCTCCGTTTACCAGCGAGCGTCCGCTCCTGGTATAGAGCGTCCGCTCGTGGCTACCAGCTTGCTCACTGCCTCTCGCCCCTCTTTAGCGAGCGTCCGCTCTGCCTACCAGCGAGCGTCCGCTCCGCGTCTTAAAAAAAAAAAAAAAATTCGAATTAAAACTGAATGGGGGGGGGGTCGAAATAATCATTGTTCACTTCATCTTCTCAACACAACCATTCTCGTACTCTCCCCTCTCATAACCCCATCAATCTCACCAAATTTCTCACCAAAAACTCAAGCCACTCTCTCTCCTCACTATTTTTCGCACGGGTAGGCTGTTTTAGGGGTCGTTTCTCGCATTTCTCTCACCTAGGGTTTCAATATTTTTGCTCAAATCCATTTGGTAATGCCTCCAAACTCCTTATTTATGCTTAATTCAAGGTTATGTATGCTTTTCATGTTCAATTTTGCAATTTTTGTTAAATTTGTTCATGATTTATGTTTTTGAGTGTTTGAATGAAGCATGTAAGTTTGTGTTTGAATATGTTCTTGCCTTATGATTTTGATGATTATAGGTTGCTAGATTCAAGTTCTTTGATGTTTTTGAGCATTTATTTGTAGAAATCTTGCTTTGGGTGCTTGAATCTAGCAATTGAATTTTTGAGTTTGGACCCTATTTTTGGCCATGAAACCCCCAAATTTGTGCCCCATGCCATTGTCTTGGCTCATGTTTAATTTCTCTTGGTAAATTGTGGTTGACCATGAAATTTGTTCTTAGCCTAAGTATAGTGTTTGAGCATTTTTCTTGTGTATGACTTATCATTTTGGGAATTAAGCATGTTAATTTGAATTTGTGAGCAAGGGAGTTGTTTGTTGGATTTTGTGAGTAGGAGCCATTGTATTATATCCTCCAAGCATAGTATCGGCATTAGTTTAGCTAGTTGTTTTAGTCTATTTTGTTTTGGTCGATTGTGAGTTTAACTCACGTGGGTTGTTTGTTTATTTTTGTTTTCGTTGGCATTTGTTTTTGTTTATTTATTTTATTTTATTTTATTTTACTTTATTTTATTCTATTTTATTTTATTTTATTTTATTTTTATTTGGAGGCATAAATTGGGGAATGTTTGTTTTTCGGATTAATTTTTGAGTTCCCAACCATCAATCCAAAATTGCTGATTTTCTCTCTCCTGTTCATAGGTACAATGTTTAACTCAAGGAAGCGCTCAAGGCGATCTCCAAGCCAAAGTAGGCCTAACCAATAGGGGCAATCCTCTAGCCAAGGGGTGCACCCCAGGGCCTACACTCCTCGATTTGGGGAGAGCAAACACCAACGGGCCTATGAGAAACTTTTGACTCGGGACATGAAGCCCACCATGTTCTACGACCAAGCGACTTGCCAGGATATGGGTATCGACGAAGATATACGCAAGTTTGCGAGGTTCTTAGGAATAGAGGGCATCATGGAAGAGGAGATCCCTAACGAGTGGGTATATGCGGATAGAGATACACAAGATAAAAACCCCACTCAACCTCCTCTCTCCTACAAAACCTTGACCGCGGAATTTGTCGCGTCATTCTCCCTGAACCCCATTGAAGGGGAAGACGGTCGCTTCCGTGTCAATTTCAGACTATGCAACAAGGACCACTCCTTCACCTTGGAGGAGTTCAACGGTTTCTTCGGATTTGACCCGGAAGCACAGAGCTTCGACTACACAGGGGAGGATTTACCCGACTTAGAAGTGGATGAGGATGGGGACCCAGGCTAAATTTTTTATATCAATGATTGGTGGCTCGACATCACAGAGGGGGACGAAGACTACCAATCAAACCGAGCCAAGTCAACCGACATTCTGCACCCGGCTCTCCGTTTCTTCCAGAGGCTTCTGGTCTACTTCTTCTTCTCTAGGGGGGAGCTTGGCAAGGCCTCCACATCCGAGCTTTACATGCTTTGGTGGGCGGCCGAGGGCCCCAAGCACTTCACCATCGACGAGAAAGAGAGGAAGCCTAACCTTGGCTACCTCTTAGCACGGAAGGTAGAGGCGGTTCGGAACTCGGGGACCATCACCTTCGGAGGCTTGGTGACTTGGCTAGCCTATAAGTTGAGGTTTCAAGAGGAACTACTTGGGATGGAGGGCATCATGGAAGAGGAGATCCCTAACAAGTGGGTATATGCGGATAGAGATACACAAGATAAAAACCCCACTCAACCTCCTCTCTCCTACAAAACCTTGACCGCGGAATTTGTCGCGTCATTCTCCCTGAACCCCATTGAAGGGGAAGACGGTCGCTTCCGTGTCAATTTCCAACTATGCAACAAGGACCACTCCTTCACCTTGGAGGAGTTCAACGATTTCTTCAGATTTGACCCGGAAGCACAGAGCTTCGACTACACAGGGGAGGATTTACCCGACTTAGAAGTGGATGAGGATGGGGACCCAGGCCAAATTTTTTATATCAATGATTGGTGGCTCGACATCACAGAGGGGGACGAAGACTACCAATCAAACCGAGCC
The DNA here is from genome assembly GCA_951394345.1 of Salicornia ramosissima. Classification (NCBI taxonomy): domain Eukaryota; kingdom Viridiplantae; phylum Streptophyta; class Magnoliopsida; order Caryophyllales; family Amaranthaceae; genus Salicornia; species Salicornia ramosissima. The sequence continues at coordinate 22,391,402 of OX596240.1, read as the reverse complement.
AAGTCAACCGACATTCTGCACCCGGCTCTCCGTTACTTCCAGAGGCTTCTGGTCTACTTCTTCTTCTCTAGGGGGGAGCTTGGCAAGGTCTCCACATTCGAGCTTTACATGCTTTGGTGGGCGGCCGAGGGCCCCAAGCACTTCACCATCGACGAGAAAGAGAGGAAGCCTAACCTTGGCTACCTCTTAGCACGGAAGGTAGAGGCGGTTCGGAACTCGGGGACCATCACCTTCGGAGGCTTGGTGACTTGGCTAGCCTATAAGTTGAGGTTTCAAGAGGAACTACTTGGGATGGAGCCTTTGGAGAAGAAGGCTCGTCTAGATGCGGATCGCTTGACTGTCGCTCGTCACCTCTCTAAGGCCGGCAAGAGAGGGAAGAACTTCGTATGGAAGGTGAAGGAGGTGGCGTGGTGCTACCTACCATGCACCTTCGTCACCCGCCCTCCAGTTGATGTCGAGAATAGGTGGGCGGTCCCCTTACGCCCCTTGCACCCAAGCGATATGAGCGGCCGAGAGAAACAAGCGAGAGAGAGAGCAGAGAAAAAACAAGAACAAGTAAGAAAGGCGGCCGAGGAGGCCAGGGCAACGGGAGAGAGGCGGCGCAAAGGGAAGGAAGCCGCCGGGCCTTCGGGGGCCCAAGAAGTCATGCACGAGGACGAGGTGCCCCTTCTCATCACAGGGGCCCTGAGGTAAATGCGTTTAATTTTAATGAATTCGGTAAGATCCTCGGAGACATCTCTGAGCGCATGAGTACTTTTGAGAGGATGATACCGCCTCATACACCTGTGGACGACATCCCACCCCCCCACCCCTTCGTCGCACAGATATATGACCACCAGGTGAACATGGGATACTTTATGCCCCCGGTGAACTACCCTCACCACCCTCCCCAAGAGGGACCTGTCCCTAATTGGGATGGGAGTGGGTATACTTACCCATATTGGCGTGGTCCGGGATCATCCACTCGCCCCCTCCCCGACGACTTCCCTCTACACCCCGGGTTTGATTACACCGTCCCAGGCGGTTGTGACCCCCGTGGAGACCCTGCCTTCTCCTCCCCCCCAGGTTATACTTTCCCACCCTACTACCATGGCGGGTGGGAGCCCCATGGCCCTCCCTCTGGTCATCCCCTTGCTTACCACTGGTCTCACCCCCATCCGGTTGAGAGAGTGGTATTCAGGGATGACACTCCCGAGTCCGACCCCGGTCTCGAAGACTAGCTTCCCCGTTCTTTGCCCCGCCTTCCCTCTTTGCACCGAGACGGTGCTCCTGTCTAGTTGGGGGGGGGGCTGCACTATAATTTTTCCGATCATATGGGGCAAAGAACGAGGAAGTTTGAGGGGGCATATGGTGGTAATCCCCTTAGTACTTGCAATATTTTCTCTCTCTCTTGATGATGTATCGGTAACTCCTTTTTTATTTTATTTTTTTTATTTTTTATTTTTTTATTTTATTTTTAATTCTTCTATTTTCTATAATGATAAATTTTTGGATAATATCCTATTCTTTTCTAATCATTGTTTTGGAGAATGGTTTGGATGTAGTTTTACAGGTTCTTTGTGCTGGTTTGAGCTATAATTTTGGAGATGCACGATGGCCATTCCGTGTAGTTCCGGCACCACTTTGGTGAGACCATTCCCTTACCCCTCCTTTTTAGCATTTGATTAGAAGAATAGGTAGATGCAAAGCATGTTTGGTATTAGGATTAGCTGCCGGGGTTGAGATATTCCCCCTTTTTGTGCGGTTTGATTGTGATATTGGCATGCTTTAGACTATTTTCCATGATGCATCATTATGTGGAGTTCATGTATATAGTTGGATTTTTGGTTTATTTTCTTAATTTTCTATTATTTTTTATTTGCCCTTTTTTTATTTTATTTTAAGCTTGGTAAAAAAATAAAATAAAATAAAATAAAAGAGAAGAAAAAAAAATATATAATAAAATAAAATAAAAAATATATATATAGATATATATATATATATATATATATATAAAAAGAAAGAAAAGGAAAGGAAAAAAAAACACAAAAAGATTTTCGTTTATTTTGTAATTATTGGTTTCCTTGCTTTTGGAATGACCTCCTGTGATGAGATATATGTGGATTCCTTTGATCCAATTCCCTTGAGTTATGAGTAGGGGGGCATTTCCAAATTTGGTGTAAACACAAGTTCGGGGTATATCCCACGCCTTGTTCTTAGCGAAAAATGAGTAGCTTATGTCCCAATGAAAAATATGTGAGGAAAAAGAATCAATCTCTAAAGTTCACAAAGATTCTCCTAGCAAGTTCGTGTAATAGCTAACATGCATGCTTATCGAGTCAATAAGTGGTTTCACCACATGTCTATCAAGTCAATAAGTGCTAAGCACATTTTATCGAGTCCAATAAGTGGCAATGTCCACAAGGCTAGTAGCCTATTCAATAAAAAAAAAAAAACAAACCTCAATAAGTGGCCAAGCCACAAGTCCTTTGCATACTCACTACTACGCAACTTAATCTAAGAATGTCGATGTGAACTTTAGGGAGAGAACGTTTTGCCAAATATGTAGATCGGTAGGGGATAAGTGAAAAGACTACCAAAGAGAGCAATGGTTGTGTGCGAGATGAGGTTTGCTTTGTTTATCGAGGACACTCCTTAAACACTTCTTGCTAGCCCCTTATAGCCCATTCATTTACGAGCACACCTCTTGTGGAATTGCTCACCTTGGAAGTCATTTGAGAGATTTTGGGAATATGTGAACCATATTGATGAGGAGTGACCTTGGGCATGGAAGTCATAATTTTATTTTCTTCTCTTTCTTTCTTTGGCTCCCTTTTCAGTTGTGGGTTAATCTTTGCTCGAAAACCCTCGCGAGAGCTCACTCGCCCTCCTAAGGGACTTGGAGGTTTAAAGGGCTTGTCATTTACGCTAAAAATGACCGTGATTCGTACGACAGTGAGTTAGTATAAATATGGTGTGTTTGATTAGGTTGTTATTTTCCATTACTTGGTGTTGTTATCCTGTGGTTCGGGAGTCAATTTGACTTCGCTCGAGGGCGAGCAAAAGCTTAGTCGGGGGGATTTTGATCATTGCATTTGTGCACCATCTTATAGGTCATTTTTCATCCTTTTTTATTCTTTGTTTTGCCCATATTTGTGCATTTTTAATTGGTTTTTCCTCTGCTCGTTTCATGTTACCAAGTTTTGGGTCTCGTTTCATTTTTTGGGTATTTTCTATGCATTTTTGAGAGAAAATGGGAATACAAGTGCTTTGATATTTTGCATGAGATGTTTCAGGTCCACGCCAAAGCATTCGGAGCCTTGTGTGCGAAGCCCGAGCCCGGGAGTGACAGTTCAAAGCTTGAAGTGGAATGAAATGGCAACACCAACGCCGAGCGTCCGCTCTCCATGCATGGAGCGTCCGCTCGGCCTAGATCACAAAGTCCAGTGGCTGCTAGCAAAAGCCAGAGCGTCCACTCCAACCCATGGAGCGTCCGCTCCATCCCATGGAGCGTCCGCTCGCCATGCATGGAGCGTCCGCTCCAACCCATGGAGCGTCCGCTCGCCATGAATGGAGCGTCCGCTCCCACCTGCAACGGCTCATTTATTCTGAATATTCCCCTTCTCCCTCATGTAATATATAAATACCCCAACTCTTCTAGGTTAAGGACACGAAAATTTTCATTACACTTAGCACATTTTTTAGATATTTTAGAGAGAGAAACACTAGAGTTTTGATACTTTTAGTTTGTAATCTTCAACAATCTCTTCTCCATTTGCAATCAATCTATTTATTCAATCTTCTAGTTTGGTAACATCTCTCAATCTTTCTTTCTTTGTTATTTGTTCATCATTTGTATGTCATTATTTGTTGAGTTATTATTTATCATTAGCTATAGTTTCTTATTCATTGTTTTTAAGATTTTAAGTTTAAATCTTTGAATTAGTATTTGCAAGTCTAGTTGTTATCTTCCATGTCTATTAGTTTCTCTACTTCTTCTATTATGTTTGCTTTATTTATGGCTTTTGTTAGTATGAACATCCCTCTCCTAGGCTAGATTTCTAGCTAGGGGAGGGGGAAAATGATGGTATTTTGATTATTGAACATGGAGTAATTGTTAGTTTGGTGTGAAATTATTTGTTGATGCTTGTTTTCTAACATGGATTAAAATGCTAGATTAGGAGTTTGGCCAACTTCTAAGATAGAATATTGGACTAACCAAGTGTGGTTGAGAAATCTAAGCATGAGGTTAGAGACAATATGTTAGGAAAGGTCTAGGGTATTTCGAACCGGATCGTGAGCGAGGTAGAGAATGAGAGATCTAGTCTACCGAGCGATTTGATCCATGGTGTTTGGTTTGGTCTAGATTGAGATGTTATGTAAGTGGGTCGGCTGAGAAATCTAAGCCCACTTGCATTAACTAATCTCCTTGCTTGAAACAATTGATTTTATGCTTGTTATGTGGTTGCTTCGTGCTTAATTTTTGGAATATCGTGTTTTCCCCCTTTTCCCTAGTGCTCTTTAATCGTTGATTTTACTTCATTTTAATTTAATTTGTTTAATTAGATTTAATTATTTAAAGTAGTTTAATCACCTCTCCTCTTTATTAAAAACCCCCTTTTCACTCAATAACTTGACTAAGTAATCTGCTAGTTTCTTGTGGTTCGACCCCTTACTTTCCTATACTACTTGTTAGGTTAGCCTAGGGTAATTATTTTTGACCGGATTAGGAACTAACGACCCCTAAGCCCCGATCAACTTGCCTCGCTCAGCTCATCACCGATGAATCGATAGACCCGCTCAGTTTATCACAGATAAATCGATAGACATGACCCGCTCGGTCTTCAACCGATAGACATGACTCAGTTCAGATTCAACGAGACTTATAGATTCCATTCATAAGATTAACGAAATAACAAGCATCAACAAGTGCACACACGGCTTCCCATACTTTCATGTCCAAAACCAATCATTCAGTTCATCTTATTTCATTATCTTATCGTCATCACCATATTCTCTTATTAATTTGTTTTGTATTTTATATTGGTGCTCATACCGGCCGTCAATTCCTTAATTATGGCATAATTGTCCGTCAATTCCAATTATCAGTGTATGCCGGCCGTCAATTCCTTAAACCCGGTAGAGTATACCAAAATTGGAAGTACTAGGTGACCGTAATTGGAACTGAGATGTTCGAAGTCCCAGGAAAGAGAGGTGCGGCACGTATGTTGGCCACCTTAAATACCAAGTCTTTCCTAGCCAGAGATTGAAACATTTCAATATCCTTTTACTCTGTTTCCTTTCCTTCATTATTATTATATTATTATCTTATTATACTTTTCCCTTCCTATTACAACTTATCCCTACTGACTTCCTTAATAATAATAATGATAATGAATATTATGGTGATTATCCCTGAAATTATTATCATGTTATAATTTAACCCTTTTGTCATATTATTATTTCCCTTCATATTACAACTTATTCCTGATAATTCCTTTAATTGTAATATTTATAATAGTGATAATTATAATTCCTAAAATTCCTTCCTAATATAATACTAAGTCAAAATTAAACTAAAATTTATCAAAGTACAAAAGGACCAATCGACATTTCTATAATAGGAATAAATACATATACTTATCATATAATTAATTTAATAAATTTAACAATAACAAATTAATTATACAATAACCATTAATTCGTCAAGATTAATCAAGAACAAGATCAAAAGTTAATCCTTTAACTGTATAACATCACACGGCAATTATAGGGCCAAGATATGTCAAGAACAATTTCAAGAATTGAAAGATAACATGTTTTAATCATTTAATCACACTATTTTACACAATCTGATTGAAAGAATTAAATTAAGAACGACCATATAAAGGTATCAAATAATCTGGAAATTTTGATGGGAGTTAAACATGGGTTCAAGGTTTAACGTGCATAAATTTCGCCCAAAAATAACGTCATTTACTAATTTTAAGGGATTTTATAACTAACAAATCAGATTAGGCTGAAATCAGTTTCAGATTTTTCTGCCATAGCAAACGAACTTTAAAAATTACGAAAATTTAACACAAGATGTAAAACACTATTATTGACTTCCACCTAAAATTTTATAGGCATCCGAATTGATTATGTTCCTTGAATAATTCGTAAACTAAATCTGGACAGTTTTACCGGTTTGAAAGATTAAATTATTATAAGCAAGAAAAGGACGAATTTTGCCATAAAATAAATCTTGATTAATAATAAAACAGTAAGGAAACTGCCTAAAATTATTCTAAGTCAGTCGACAATTTAGAATAACAAGAAAAAATTAATTCTTTTTAAATCAAGACTTTAATATAACAATTAAACCATTAAAGAACAACATAAAAATTCAAGAAAATAACTTTAAAATCATCATAATCATCATCATATTACTCGACAACTTCAAGAACAACCAAGAACAAGATTCAACTTATTATCTTGCAATTATTCAATATAAATACACAATTAAATAAATTAATTCATGCATATAATTAAACAATTAAAGATTCATCAAGATTACATAGATACATCAAGAAAGAATACATATAAATATCATCATAGGTTCGACTTTCTTAGGTGAACATGATACTAATTCCTAGCAGTTTTCATGATTTTAATCCTAATTAACTATGTAGAAAGGTTGTACCAAATTTAAAAGGGATAAACTAGTTACCTCCAAACGCTAAAAAAAAATTCCAAGGAAAAATCACCACTTTGGTGATGGAAGTGCACGGCTAGTGAGGAAGAGAGAAAAGTGTTTTTTGGAGTTTAGGAAATAAAACAATTGTTGTTGTTCCTAAATAAATAAATAAGGGTATGAATAAATAATAAAAAAAAAACAAACAACAACCAAGGAGGGGGGTTAGCCGTGAGAGAGGAGAAAAAATAGGGGAGAGAGTGGACTTAGTAATTAGGGTTTGTTAGACTAGGTTTTTAAAATTTAAAACAATTATTTAATTTAATTAATCTAATTAATAGAATAATCTAATTAATTAAAGTAAATCAAAAAGGAATAACTATGGCCCATACTAAGAGGGCCGGTCAAGGGGAGGATGATTGGGTCGAAGGCCCAATTCAGATTAGAGGAGAAGAAATAAAAAATAAAACCGTCCAAATGTTCAGGCCTTTTGGACTTAGAATATTAAAATATTAATAATAATCGCGAAATTTTCTGGCCCTAAATTTCGGGGTATTACATAGTGAGGATGAGGAGCTTTGTTTTGAATTTGAAAACCCTCTCTTTGAGATTGATGATGACACTTGCGAGTTTCTAAATCCTCTTTTTGAGGATGATGATGAAATTTGTGAGTATCGAAATCCTATCTTTGAGAATGTTGATGTTAAGCCTCCCTATTCTATTTTCATCGAGTCTCTTCCTTGCCCCACCTCATATAGGGCGTGTGTCCTAGTTCCTTCATCACCCGTTTCTCTTACGCCTTATGTGTGTTGTCCATCATTTGATGAGTTCTTACCTCCTATTGAACCTCATGACTACTATTTTGGAACCAAAGCGGCAAAAATGTATAGTAATGATAGTTTTTGTTTTTTACTTATTTTGATTTCGAATTTTCTTCTTATTTTGTTGAATTTTCTTTTTCTTTCAATTTTTATCCCCCTCCCCCGCGTAAGCAAAAGATGGCATTCATTTGTCATTTTCCCTATCTAATTCTCTTTGCTTATGTGGTTCTGTCTGATTTAGTGGTGATGTCCATAACACGCTACTACCAGCTCTACGATGCTATTTACTAGATGAAATCCTTTCCTCTCTTGTACATAGATTTCCTTGGCTTTCCACTCTTTCTTTTTCTTCTGTAATTAATTTGTTTTTGGAGTTTGGTGCTTGCTTTCTCTTCTTTTGCAGGTTTGATGATTAGGCAACTCAAATGGCTTATGTATGGTGCTAAAACACAAAATAGAGGTTGTTTTGCTTATTTTGAAGCCTACTTTGGTGAGATCTTCCCAAACACTCTTTTTTATTTTCTTTGTTTTCTTAGTTTCAGGATTAGGTCTAGGAGGAGATGATTGTTCTAGGATGTTTGGCTTTTAATTTTGGCTTTTAATCCCTTGAGGAAATTTGGATATTGATGGCGTTGGGCCTCGATTTATTTATTTGTTTGATGCTTGATTGCTTATTTGAGAGTCATTCATGCTTGGATTTTGTTTTCCTCACTTTTGTATAGTTTTTCTTCTTTTGTTTTTCCCTTTTTTCCGCTTCTTTTTCCTTTCTTTTCTATTCAAGGCAAAGTGTATTTTTCATTTTGCTTTACTTTGGACTTGATCGTTTAGAGTCTTGGACTTTAAATGCATTCCTTCCTAATTGTTAGCGGTCCACATGGTTTGAGACGTTGGGGTTAATTTTCAAACATTTATATGTTAGGTTTTAGAGCTTTAGAGTTCATGAAACTTAAACTCTTGGGTTGTCCAATGATTGGTAATGATTTGCTAGCTAGTTGAATCCCTAGAGGTAGTATTTGCAATCCACTACCCTTAACATGTGAGGAATTGTCAAATCTTTCGAGCCTTCAACATTGTTTTGTTTGAGTGGCGATAGGGTCCTTGTCATAGCTTAGCTTGATCAAGAAGTTGATTCATGACTCGCCGAGACCGCGACCGAGCTACTCTAGGGGAGGACGGAGGCATTCATTTATTAGTTATTTGCCATTATTTTCTTTTTCATTTCCCTTTTTATTCTAGTATTTTGCTTTTTTTTTTTCTTCACTTTTCTAGGTTTTTGCTTTGCATTTATCCTTTGGAACCCTTTGAGTTTAGCCTTTCCTATTCTTATAGCCACATTACTAGCCTTATATGCCCCTTGTTTTGTTTTATACCCCATTATGTATAGTGAAGCAATTGGAGCATTGTGGTTTGTATTTGTTTTGTATTGGAAATTTGTGGAGAAGTAAGGGAGTTTTCCTAAGCTAAAGTGTGTTGATTTGCATGGTTGCAAGCAAAAGCCGACCTAAGTTGAAAAAGGCACTACTAGAAAACAAGGCTAATGCAACAATTTGGATGCAAGACTTTGCTAACTTGTTGCATTAGTTGGCAATTAAAAAAAATTGCAACACTTTATGATGAAGTGTTGCATTTTAGTCTAAAATGCAACACTTCTCTAATTTAAGCAACATTTTCACTAAATAAGCAACACTTTTAAAAAATGTTGCATTAACCCTGGAGCCCTTGAGGTATCAATTTTCAACCCGACCCGTAAATAGCTGGTTTTGAAAAAAATTTCAAGATTTTTGACCCGTTTAAACCTGTCTTTTCAAACCCACTAAAACTCGTTAATTTTCAACCCGACCCAGTTCAATCTGGTGGGTTAAACACTTTTTAGTATTTTTATAATTTGTTGATATTTTCTAGACTATTAAACCTTTACTATCAAATTTTAAAAATGTTATTTTTGATCATTTATTTGTTGAAAATGTTTCTAAAAAACGCTATTTATTAATTCTTGTTATTTGAGATACAAATTTATTATTATTATTTTTATAAATGAGGCTATAGATATTAGATTTAGAACACAAAATAACACTACGGCTATAAATTTCTAAACTCATTGGGTCAACCCGAACTCGAAGAATCTGGTCAGGAATAAGATATCTACGACCGGAGCTCGATAACAAACCAGTTTAAGTAACCCAAAACTGGTATCAAGTTAGCATAACCCGACCCAAACTATTTGACACGTCTAATTAACTCCTTAAACTTTTTTTAAGTAAAGGCAGGTCATTTTAGTTTGAAAGAAGAGTAGTAAAAACTAAAACCCTATGTCATTGGGTCATTGCCATCTACTCTTAAACTTTTGTTTAAGTAGAGGCAGGTTATTTTATTCTCTCATTTCCCCTCTATTATTTCTCATTTCTCACTCCATCAAAATTAAATCAACCTAGGTCCCATTGCTGCTGCTGTTGCTTGGACTCCGACGACCCACCAGCCTCGTCGGCGACCACGACCACCATCCTCCAGCACCTCACTGTCGTTGCCGTTACCCTTTACTGTTGTTATCTCGTTACTGTGATAGTTGTTGCTGGGCTCCTTCTGCTGTTCGTCGGCAACTTCGACACCAACATCCATCCAGGGACTCTTCTGGCGGCCCAATAACGCTAGCGCAACCCACATTTGAGGTATATTTTCCTTTCGGATCTTCCTTTTGGTTTCCCTATGATTTAATGGTTGATTTTGGGTATTAGTTGGGGAATTTGTACTTATACATTACTTCCAGTGTGACGACCCGACTCGCTTAAATCGGCGCGGAAGAAACCGACGAGTCGAATAGTCATAACTAACAACTCAAAATACTTAAGAATTAAAACTAATACCTCAATATTATTATTATTAAACTCCAAAAGTACAAATACCCACAAGTTTGTACAATACTAAACCAAAAGTCAAACTAAAAGTCTAATATACGAGTAACTCCAATCACATGTCAGAGTCCAAAACCAACGTATACATGTCCATATAACAGTCCAAAAACTATCTAAAATCAATACACAACGAAAAGTACAATAAAGCAATAAAACGTCGCTCGCCCAACCCAAAGCTAAGCAAGAACTTCGTCATCAGAATTACCTGAAAAATAAACAACAGTCCACCATCAGTGGCGAGTAACATAACTGACTCACCCTAATGGGAATACACATGAACATAACACAAATCAAACAACCAAACCAAATATCCAGAATATGCGAAAATCAACCAAATAACAAACTCGACTCAAACACCTTAACCAAATTATCTTTGGCGCAATCATTCATATACTAGACCGGACTACGCACGTACGAACGCATCTTACGCATTCGAACATTCTACTATGTTAGGAAATGAGAATCTTACTCCCAATTCCCGTGAAACCAATCTTACTGGAAATCCACATCCGAAGACAACATAGTAAGACTCCAACTATCCCAATACCGCGGATGGAATAGGGGCAACGTCTTAACCCAAAAACATAGAATCTTACTCTAAGTTTTAGGGGTCTAGCTACGAAATCAAGCTAATCTTTAAATAAATCTTTAAAATCTTAATCGTAACTTAATTAATTTCAAGAATTGCCTTTGCGCCTTGATTCTCGAAAATAATCAGTTAAAACAGGAAGTTATTCTCAAGAATTGCCTTTACGCCTTAATCTTGAGTCTAACCAACAATAATCAACATTGTTAATCCATTCTTTAACTTTCTTTAACATTTTCTTTGACTTTCTTTAATCAATACTACTTTCTTTAACGTTCAAGACTCGACCAAGAACTCATAAAGAACTCATCAAGATTCATAAAGAACTCATCAAGATTCATAGAGAACTCAATCAAGATTCAAGATCTTCAATCAAGAATTAAACCCATAATAATCATCATATATTACACGCATAAAACAACACTTTTAAACAACAATTTTATCAACTTTCAATCATCCAACTTTCACCAAAATTGAACACGATTTTCATAAAACTTAATAATAAACTTTAATCATGAAATCATCATCATTTTGAAACATTAAAATCATCATAAAATGATCTCAAAAATCAGATTATAATCCATACAAAAACATGATTAAACTTCAACAAATAAACCCATACATGCATTTAATCTATACTATAATCATAGTATACCAATTAAGTTGAGAAAGTATGTTACCTTATGGAAGATTAACACACAAAAACAACACAAAAAGCTGTCCGGAAAACGAACCACACGAACACCCAACACGGCACACACGGCACGGCTTGGCTTCAACCGCACGAACATCGGCACACCCACACGACACCACTGCACGGCTGCTGCACCCAGTCACGGTTGCTGCACGGCTGCACCACCACGCACACACGGCCCACGAACACGAGCACCACCACTCGCAAGGTCTTCACACGGCCCCAACACACGAACCACCCGGCACTAAACGAATAAGACCCAAACAACCCCGAACAATAATTCTTGATCAAACGCAATGAAGTTTAATTTGTGTTTGAACACTTAAAGATCAAAGGATGATGAATCTTCAAGTTTGGGTTTAGAAAAGATGATGAACAATTGATGGCTTGTTCATCTCAAATGTGGCGTGTGGAAATAGCCAAGAGAGGGAGTTTTTGGTGCTTTGAATTTGATGGCAATATGTGTTTAAATGAGCAAATGAGCATAAAGGGTCACCAAGCCTTACTAACTCCTCTATATATAGAGTTAGTTAAGGTGTGAACATGATGCTAGTGGCAAAATTTGCCATCCAATCATGAGGCCAACCGGCCTAGCTAAAGAAAATGGGCCAAAAATGGGCTTTCGTGATCAATTGGGCTAATTTATAAAAATTACATGATTAATCATGCATAAATTAATTTAGCCCAAAAATATTAAGTAATTAATTAGAAAATTAAATAATAAAAATTCTAATTAATTAAATAATAATTAAAATAAATAATAATAACTACAAATAAAATAATTCGAATTAAATCGAAATTATTCACATAAAATAAAATAAATAGTTTAAAAATAAATTTGAACTATACAAAACACCACATAAAGACACATAAATCGTGGCAGAAAATATCATGAAAATCAGGGTCGTTACAACCTCCCCTCCTTAAAGAAATTTCGTCCCAAAATTTAAGGCAAAGGAGATCGCTCACCCTCAAACAACCCCGGATACTTCTGCCTCATGGATGTCTCTGTCTCCCAAGTCGCCTCCTCATGGTGTTGATTTCTCCACAACACCTTGACGAGTTGGACTTGCTTACGCCGAAGGGTCCTCACTTCCCGATCCAAGATCTGGACGGGTCGCTCTTCAAAAGTCAGATTCGGCTCAAACGTGGCCGACTCCACTAGAATAATGTGGGTAGGATCATGTACATATTTTCTTAGTTGGGAAACATGGAATACGTCATGCACACTAGATAAACTAGGTGGTAAAGCCAATCGGTACGCCACCTCCCCAACTCGTTCTAGTATCTCGTAAGGTCCCACATATTTCGGTCGGAGTTTCCCCTTCTGACCAATGCGTGCCACTCCTTTGAATGGTGAAACCTTAAGCAAGACTTTGTCACCTACCTCAAAAGCCAGCGGTCTACGTCGATTATCGGCGTAGGATAATCGATAGTATCGCGTACCATCTCAGATCCCAAAGCCACAGAATCACTGATATCATTCCAACATATAGGACTACGACATTTGCTGCCATACAGGGCCTCGTACGGAGCCATCTCGATGCTGGAGTGATAGCTATTGTTATAGGAGAACTCTATCAAGCAGAGCATACGTACCCAAGACTGGTGATACTCCAGAGTACATGCTCGAAGCATATCCTCCAAAGTCTGGATGGTCCTCTCAGTCTGACCATCAGTCGCCGCATGAAAAGCGGTGCTCAACTTCAGCTTCGTCCCAAAGGCTTCCTGAACTGATTTCCAGAAACGAGACAGAATTCTCGGATCCCGATCAGAAATAATCTCCCTCGGAACTCCGTGAAGTCGGATAATATCCTGAGTATACGCCTCTGCTAGACGCTCCATAGACCAGGTCATCTTCATCGGAATTAATCTAGCGACCTTGGTCAACCTATCCACTATGACCCAAATAGCATTCAAGCCATTACAGGTGGGTAAGCTAACCACGAAGTCCATAGATACCGCCTCAAATTTGCAGGTCGGAATAGGTAGTGGCTGCAACAGACCTCCTGGTCTCTGATGCTCGATCTTAACCTTCTGTTAGACTAAACATCGAGCTACAAACTCTGCTACATCCCTCTTCATCTTACGCCACCAGAACTGGCCCTTGAGGTCCTGGTATAACTTGTTACCGCCAGGATGAACAGAGTAGGGCGAGTTATGTGCCTCAGACATAATTCTGTTCCGAAGATCAGAACAGTCCGGTACACACCACCTCCCTCGAAAGCGCATACCACCATCGGAAGGGATCTCGAAACCTACGGCTATGCCTTGCCGCAGAGCCTCTCGAATCCTAGCTAGCTGCGGGTCGTTCTGCTGACCCTCGCGCAGTTCCTGAATTAAATCAGGTTCGGCACTCATCGATGTCAGACGAAGTCTGACGGAACCACGACTTCTACTGAAGCTCAAGCGATGCTTGCGACTCAGTGCATCTGCGACCAAGTTCGCCTTGCCCTCGCAATAGTTGAGCGTCAGGTCATAGTCCTAGATCAGCTCAAGCCATCGCCTCTGCCTCATATTGAGGTCTTTCTGAGTGAAGATGTACTTGAGGCTCTTGTGATCCATGAATACTCTACACAAACCGCCATAGAGATAGTGCCTCCAGATCTTGAGCGCGAACACTACAGCCGCTAACTCCAAGTCATGCGTAGGATAGTTACGCTCGTGCACCTTCAGTTGTCTCGATGCGTAAGCTATGACCTTCCCACCCTGCATGAGCACACAGCCTAGGCCACTCTTCGAAGCATCACTATAGACCTCGAAGCCCTCCTCATCGTTCGGAAGAGTAAGAATCGGAGCAGAGACTAATCTCTGTTTCAACTGCTGAAATGCTTGCTCGCAAGCCTCCGTCCAAACGAATCGGACCTCCTTCTGTAGGAGACTAGACATCGGCCTAGCAATCTTGGAGAAGTCCTGGACGAATCGTCGGTAGTATCCGGCCAAACCTAGAAAACTACGAACCTCCGCCACATTTCTCGGGCTACTCCAATCCACTACAGCCTTAATCTTAGCTGGGTCTACCTTAATGCCCTCGTTACCGATTACGTGACCTAGAAAAGCTACTTCGCGAAGCCAGAACTCACAGTTGGAGAGTTTCGCGAACCACTTATGACTCCGCAATATCTCAAGTACCATCCGGAGATGTTCTGCATGCTCAGACTCATCTCTCGAATAGACTAAGATATCGTCTATAAATACTACGACACATTTATCGAGTAAGTGGTGAAACGTCCGGTTCATCTGGTCCATGAACACGGCTGGCGCATTAGTGAGGCCAAAGGGCATCACCTCAAACTCGTAGTGGCCGTATCGAGTACGAAAAGCAGTTTTCGGAATGTCTTCTTTCTTGACTGGAATCTGATGATATCCAGACCGAAGATCTAGCTTCGAAAACACTCCTGCTCCTCGCAAATTATCGAACAGGTCCTCAATTCTAGGCAACGGGTACTTATTCTTGATAGTTACCCGATTCAACTCTCGGTAGTCTATGCACAGGCGCATACTACCATCCTTCTTCTTCACGAAGAGCACAGGTGCTCCCCACGGAGAAACACTTGGCCTAATGAAGCCCTTATCGATCAAATCCTGGAGTTGCGTTTTCAACTCTAGCAACTCAGATGGTGCCATCCGGTACGGTGTCTTCGAAATCGGCGCTGTCCCGGGTACTAGGTCGATATGAAACTCGACATCACGCTCAGGTGGAACTCCTGGTAGATCATCAGGAAATACGTCTCTGAAATCCCTCGCTACAGGTATGTCGTCCAACAGATGCTCCTCAGTCAAGTCTCGTACCTGACATAGATACACCATATCGCCCTTCTGGCGATGCTTTCTCATTTTCAAGGCAGAGATTACCTTTACTCCTTTCTTAAGGACGAACCCAGAGTAGGTAACTCGGTTGCCCTGAAGTCCTCGGAATGTCACTGACTGATCTCGGCAACGAATAATCGCTCGGTACCTCGACAGCCAGTCCATACCAAGTATGACATCGAACTCCATCAGCGGGAACTCCTTCAGATCGGCCGTCGCTTGCTCCCCAGCTATCACGATAGGCACTCCTTGGAACTCGCGCTGACAAACAAAATCCTCTCCGGAAGGGAGAGTAATAACTGAACTAATCGGAAGGCTGCCACGAAGATTAGACCTCGAGGCAAAACTACTAGCCACAAAAGAAACAGTAGCACCAGAATCAAAAAGAACTAAAGCTAACACACCAGAAACAAGAAATCTACCTGATACGACGTCAGGCTGAACCTCGGCCTCCGCCTCGGTCATACAGCAGACTCGGTTCTTCACCGGAGTCTTCGTCAGTGCTGGAAGCTGCCTAACCTCAGTGTCTGGCTTCCTCTCGGGGCATGTCGACGCCTTATGCCATTCCTTTCTGCAAATAAAACACGTAATGGGTGAACCATCGCACCGCTTCCATGGATGGAAGTCTCGGCCGCATCCTCTACACTTCGAGCCATCACCACCCTTATGCGTACTCGTGGTCGGAGGGGTACTGCTAGGTGCGCTGAAACAGGGCTTCTTAAACGAAGCTGTAGTCGTCGGAACCGGAGCTCTCTTCTTGCTCGAATCCTCCTCAGACGTCGATGCCTGAATCTCGAGTGCTACCTCGTAGGCCTACTGGAACGTCGTCGCTCCACTACTGATCACGTGAACTCGAATCCTCGGATCTAGCTTTTTTATGTAGCGCTTGACCCGATCCTTCTCCGACGGAACCACAGACGTAGCGAACCTCGATAACTCCGTAAATCGATCGGTGTACGCCTGGACAGACATCTTACCCTGTGTAAGAGTAAGAAACTCCTCTTGTTTCTGCCACTACAACTCGTCGGGGTAGAAACGCTCCTGGACCTTGTTGATAAACTCGGTCCGAGACATCGAATGCAACGGCTGGTACGCGTCCTTAGCTATCGTCCACCTGTTATCGGCCTCTCCACGTAAGTAATATGCGGCGATCTACACCTTCTCGTGCTCGGGACAAAACGTCGCGTTGAAGAGCTTCCCCATCTCGCGGATCCAGCTCTCTAAAGTAGTGGGGTCGGCAACCCCGTCGTAAGTCGGAGGTCGATGACGTGCGATACGATCGAACGTCGACTGCGTACTCGGCGTATGACGACTATGGTGTGCCAACGTAAGGATCGCCTCCTCGAGTGCCCGCAACCTCTGTCGTCCAGTACTCAACCGGCGAGGTGTAGACATGCTGCAACGCATCGCAACAAAAGACATAACAAGAATAAAATGTTAGTCAAATACCCCACCAAAGTCAAGTAAACAAAATAAAGAAAGAAAAGAAATAGAAAGGATCTTATCCCAGTCTTTCTACCCAACTCTTCTCCCTTTACTTAACCTAGAATTTGGTTTAATCACTCGGGAATAGTAAAGCTCTCAACTCCCGGGTTTAACTCAAATCCTAAAACTTCACTTAAAACCTATTTGGCTCGCTTAACCTAGAATACCAACTGTGACGACCCGACTCGCTTAAATCGGCGCGGAAGAAACCGACGAGTCAAATAGTCATAACTAACAACTCAAAATACTTAAGAATTAAAACTAATACCTCAATATTATTATTATTAAACTCCAAAAGTACAAATACCCACAAGTTTGTACAATACTAAACCAAAAGTCAAACTAAAAGTCTAATATACGAGTAACTCCAATCACATGTCAGAATCCAAAACCAACGTATACAAGTCCATATAACAGTCCAAAAACTATCTAAAATCAATAAACAACGAAAAGTACAATAAAGCAATAAAACGTCGCTCGCCCAACCCAAAGCTAAGCAAGAACTTCGTCATCAGAATTACCTGAAAAATAAACAACAGTCCACCATCAGTGGCGAGTAACATAACTGACTCACCCTAATGGGAATACACATGAACATAGCACAAATCAAACAACCAAACCAAATATCCAGAATATGCGAAAATCAACCAAATAACAAGCTCGACTCAAACACCTTAACCAAATTATCTTTGGCGCAATCATTCATATACTAGACCGGACTACGCACGTACGAACGCATCTTACGCATTCGAACTTTCTACTATATATGTTAGGAAATGAGAATCTTACTCCCAAGTCCCATGAAACCAATCTTACTGGAAATCCACATCCGAAGACAACATAGTAAGACTCCAACTATCCCAATACCGCGGATGGAATAGGGGCAACGTCTTAACCCAAAAACATAGAATCTTACTCTAAGTTTTAGGCGTCTAGCTACGAAATCAAGCTAATCTTTAAATAAATCTTTAAAATCTTAATCGTAACTTAATTAATTTCAAGAATTGCCTTTGCGCCTTGATTCTCGAAAATAATCAGTTAAAACACGAAGTTATTCTCAAGAATTGCCTTTACGCCTTAATCTTGAGTCTAACCAACAATAATCAACATTCTTAATCCATTCTTTAACTTTGTTTAACATTTTCTTTGACTTTCTTTAATCAATACTACTTTCTTTAACGTTCAAGACTCGACCAAGAACTCATAAAGAACTCATCAAGATTCATAAAGAACTCAATCAAGATTCAAGATCTTCAATCAAGAATTAAACCCATAATAATCATCATATTACACGCATAAAACAACACTTTTAAACAACAATTTTATCAACTTTCAATCATCCAACTTTCACTAAAATTGAACACGATTTTCATAAAACATAATAATAAACTTTAATCATGAAATCATCATCATTTTGAAACATTAAAATCATGATAAAATCATCTCAAAAATCAGATTATAATCCATACAAAAACATGATTAAACTTCAACAAATAAACCCATACATGCATTTAATCTATACTATAATCATAGTATACCAATTAAGTTGAGAAAGTATGTTACCTTATGGAAGATTAACACACAAAAAAAACACAAAAAGCTGTCCGGAAAAGGAACCACACGAACACCCAACACGGCACACACGGCACGGCTTGGCTTCAACCGCACGAACACGGGCACACCCACACGGCACCACTGCACGGCTGCTGCACCCAGTCACGGTTGCTGCACGGCTGCACCACCACGCACACACGGTCCACGAACACGAGCACCACCACTCGCACGGGCTTCACACGGCCCCAACACACGAACCACCCGGCACTAAACGAATAAGACCCAAACAACCCCGAACAATAATTCTTGATCAAAGGCAATGAAGTTTAATTTGTGTTTGAACACTTAAAGATCAAAGGATGATGAATCTTCAAGTTTGGGTTTAGAAAAGATGATGAACAATTGATGGCTTGTTCATCTCAAATGTGACATGTGGAAATAGGCAAGAGAGGGAGTTTTTGGTGCTTTGAATTTGATGGCAATATGTGTTTAAATGAGCAAATGAGCATAAAGGGTCATCAAGCCTTACTAACTCCTCTATATATAGAGTTAGTTAAGGTGTGAACATGAGGCTAGTGGCAAAATTTACCATCCAATCATGAGGCCAACCGGCCTAGCTAAAGAAAATGGGCCAAAAATGGGCTTTCGTGATCAATTGGGCTAATTTATAAAAATTACATGATTAATCATGCATAAATTAATTTAGCCCAAAAATATTAAGTAATTAATTAGAAAATTAAATAATAAAAATTCTAATTAATTAAATAATAATTAAAATAAATAATAATAACTACAAATAAAATAATTCGAATTAAATCGAAATTATTCACATAAAATAAAATAAATAGTTCAAAAATAAATTTGAACTATACAAAACACCACATAAAGACACATAAATCGTGGCAGAAAATATCATGAAAATCAGGGTCGTTACATCTAGGGTTTTGCGATTAAGTTTTTTTATTGATTTTTTGATTGAATTGATTAAATACTACTCCATATTATATTTACTTAATTTGATGATCAGGTTGATTAATTAATATCTCTAGAGGATTGCAGTTCGATTTTGTAATCATTATCACAATTATTGTTGGGCTTTAATTGTTTTTAGTAAAGCCTTTTTTTTCATTCATATATTATCAGATTAGCCTAGTCGTCTATTTGTCGTTGATCTAATTGATGGAGTTCTATTCTTGCCATCTCTTTCTCACTTAGTTTTTGGTATTCAACATCTTAATTCTCTTGTAGTTCTACAATTATACTTATTTGTTCATATTAAGGGTTAGGAGTAATCCCTTCTACAGAATTTCTGTTAGATACTAGAACTGAATACCTATTCTGTATCACCATGAATTTGCTTAAATTTATGAATTTTAATTTTGATTTGGTGTATGCTCCTGAAGCCACAAACTTGGAAATGGCGAAACTTATCACCCATATGGTTTGACTTGCTGATTTATTTGATGAAAAAGCATTATCTTGTTGAGTTATAATGTTTAAGAAATATCAAATCACTTTTAACTAGATGGATCTGTCATTGTTAAAATATAGTGGTAAGTGGAATGGGTTAATAAGATATTGTAAGAAGGTTCTTATATTGTGAATGGATAGAACAATATAAATAAACCTAAATTGCATAATGAAATTTAATGCTTGAAAGTTAACTTTGGAAATGTTTGTTTGAAAGAGTAACTTAAATTAGTCACCATTCAATTAATTGCAGCATTGTTTTTAATGAGTATTTTGATAGGATTTAGTTGTAGCATTCATGTTACTTGTTAGTGAGTTTTTTTTTTTAAGATATGCATGAATAATATAGAATGTCTTTTTAGTTTATGTGTTGTATCTATTGCATGTGTGAAATGTATCAAACTTATTTGGACGTTTGAATTTTATTTTATTTTATTTATAATTATCATTGAAATCAGTTTCCTTATATAGTTTACATATGGAAAAGGAAAAAGAAAGGAAACTGCAGATCTTGATATTACCATAGGTTGTCGAGGTTTTCAGTCTGTAGTAGTTTGGGTGTCTGTTTGGGTAGATGTTAGCTGGTTAGTGAGGCTGCCTATGTTTCAACTTGCATGGTGCTCTGCTGTTTCCGTTTTTGTTTAGATCCAATAAAAAATGATGTGAAGTAAAGCAAAGCAGTATACATCAGTAGGTTTGGCTAGGTGTGTGTTATCCTTTTCTGTTGTCTGAAGTCTGAACTGCTGCGTGATGATTGTGGTCAAGCTAGGGTTGTAGTTCACTATTTGTTTCGTCTTAGGTTTGGCTATAGACCTGTTCATTGGGTCGGGCTAGGGGAGGGGCGGGTCAAAAATAAAAGAGCAAGGCGGGGTGGATCAAAGGATTTTCATTATATACATATTAAAAAGTTTAAAATCGAGCACTTACTCGGATATCACCTTGTAAAGTTACTAAATATTCCCTCCTCAGGGTCTCCATGAGCAGTAAATTGTCTAGTGCATAATTGATTTGATTATTAGGTATTGGGGGTTAGTTCTATATGCTTGTTTTTAATTTAATGATATATGTAACAAGAATTAGATTTGGTTTTTTTTTTGTTTAGGCTTAATTGTGTTCGTTTGAAGCCTTTCATATTTATTCTGTTATTTATTTGAAATTGATAAAAGCAAAATGCTTGATGTTAAATGCTTAATTGAAATATATTAGTTCACCCTAAGGCTTGGCTAAAACCATGAAATTCTTCTCTTTATTTGTTGTTGATGTATTAAAATTTTGGTTTTGGTGTAAGTAATATTGTTGGTGGCTGTGACCACCATGACTAGTGGCCAAAATGAAGCCAAGGTAGCAAGCACTTGTTTATTTGATTGACTATGCAACTTTACCTAGTAAAGTTGCATAGTAATCAAGTAGTTGAATTGGGATCATTTAGCCAATAGTATTGTCTTCAACCTAAAGCTAGAGTAGCACACATATATCATTTTTGCTACAATTTTGTTCTAGTTTTGTCGTGAACCTAAAGCCAAGGCAACGAAAAAATTGAGCTTCGATGTTGGTGTGTTGGGTCAATGGCTTAGTTAATGTAGTTGACAAGTTCATCTTAGCATTCTTCAGTTTTGTCAACGAAGTGATAACAATTTAATCTTTATTTGTGACAGGGTATGAAGATGCATGTGTAGTTTATCAAAAGAAGGATCCAAAGATTTTTGATGTAAATATATGGATCGTCGAATGAAGAATTCGCATATCATATTAGTTTTTCAACAACTTTTTAGGGATTAACAAAGTTATATCTCATAATTTTGTAATACTTTCATGCATGAAAGTACTAGTGATGAGAAACTAATTTTGTAATAGTTTTATACTTGAAAGTACTACTGATCCCAAACTATATTTGTATGTCTTGGCATTTTACTGATATAATATTATGAACTTTTTAAGAAGTTATTCAATTGTTCAAAAGCTCTTACAAAAGTATGTACAAGGAATTAGCACGTACTTATGTTATAATATATGTGTTTATATTATATAAACAAAGTGTTGCAATTCGACAAATAAGTGTTGCAAATTGGTTGCACATATTGAAGAAATATGTTGCATGAATATTTCAAAAGTGTTGCATATAATTGAAAAAAATGTTGCAAACTGTTGCATGAAATTTTCTTAAGTGTTGCATATAAGTAAAAGAAATGTTGCAATTGGTTCCATATGAATTTCAAAAAGTGTTGCCATAGGTGCCTAAAAATGTTGCATAGAAAAAGCGTTGCATATTACTATTGATGCAACGCTTTTTGTAAAACGTTGCAAAAGGCTGGCATAAGTGTTGCAATAACCTAATGCAACAAGACTTATTGAAATACTTTTAGAAGTGTTTCATTTGCCTTTATGTAACATTTTTAGGCCCTATAGCAACACATTTGAAGCGTTGCCTTAAGCAAGTTTTGTAGTAGTGAGGCAAGGTCATGTTGAATAATTGAAAATAAAAAAAGAATTGAAAAAAAATTGAGAAAAAAATGAAAAGTTGAAAAAAATGAGCATCTATTCCGTTCTTTTTCATAATGAGGACATTGTGTCCTTTAAGCTTGGGGGAGGAGGAGTAATGCAAAAAATTGTGTAAATTTTTTCAAATTTTGTTTATTTCTTTCAATAAGCTTGGGGGATTTTGTGTGTGTGTGTGTTGCGTATTAGGAGTTTGTTTGCAGTTTGTTGCTCATTAGCGCTTATTTGCTTCACTATTTAGGTTTTGAGCACCACAAGCCAAATTGATTCCTACCATACCCCTAACCCTAAATTACAACCTTAAGTCCTCTTGATCCTAGAGAGTTGAGTCATATTCGGTGGAAGAAGTCATGGTTCAAGCATATTGAGTGGATTTGTTATGATTAGATGTCGGGTAGCCTAAATTGTTTCTCCTTTTTGTTTTTCCTGCTCCATCGTGGAGTCATGAGGAGCTACCTTTCAGGGTGGATACGAAACTAGCATAGCTTGTGGTTATTTGGTTATGGAGTGAAAGGGGATTGTTCCTCTCTAGCTCTTCTATCTAGCATGTTTTATTTGACTATCCACCTTTGACATCTTTGAGCATGTTTTCCGCTAGTGCTTAGAAAGGTTTGCATTCACTGATCTGGTCCATTTACAAGTCCATCTATGGATTTTTGGTTTTATTTTCTCTTATTTTCTCTCTTATTGTTTTTCCTTTCTTTGTTTTCGTGAATCTTTGCCTTGCTTTATTTCTAGAAGAGTTATGGCTTGAACTCTTTGGAAACCCTTACGAGAGCACACTCGTCCTCTTTGGCGACTTTGAGGTTTAAATGGCTTGTTTCTTTCGCTAAAAGCAACCGTGATTCCTACGAAAGTGAGTTAGATTTTTTACTTTTTTAGTTTTTCTTGTTCTTGTTTGCCTGAGGACAAGCAAAAGGCAAGCTTGGGGGAGTTTTATCAGTAGAGATGGCAACGGATCTTGGATCCGCCCCGGATCCGCGGATCCAAATCCGTTTTTTAGGATATGGATCTTCATATTTTGGATCCGCACGGATCCGGATCGGATACGGATCCTCTGGAAAAATGCGGATCTGGATATGGATCTTGTTTACAGATCCGCATTAAGATCCGCAAGATCCGGATCCGTTTTGTAATAAAACATATACTAAATTAATGATAGCCTTATAAATTATATGACCCAAATGCCCAATACTTCAAAGCTCAAATAGTCCATTACCCAAGTTGATTATGTAATTATAGATTTTAGGATGTTGATAATGTTAGTTTGTTAGTACTTACTAATTAGTAATGGTTTTAATTTGCATATTAGTTGTGTATGTGATGAAGTGACAATTTTAATGCATTAAAATTTTTAATTATTTCATTTAGTAGGTATAACATAAGAGGATCCGCTTTAAATCCATTCTAGATCCGGATTCGCAAGATCCCCAGGATCTGGATCTGGATCCTTATTCTGAGGATCCGCCGGATCTGGAGCGGATCTGGATCTAGACCTGAAAAATGGATCTGGATCTGGATCCATAAGGATCCGGTCCTGATCCGGTCCGTCGTCATCTCTATTGATCAATCCATTTTTGGACCAATTTTGTCGGCTCTTTTCTCTTGTTTTACGAGCATTTTAGGCTTATTTTTCCATGTTTTAAGCCTTTTAAGCTTTGTTTTAGTTTATTTAGAGTTTTCGTTGAATAATGTCGTTTTATAGTTGTTTTCGTCAATAATTGAGCAATTCTGTGTTACTTATGCCTTTTGTTCTTTAATGTAGGTGTTTTGCGGGTTTCCAAGCGATTCTCGAAAGCTGTCAAGGGTCGTGAGAGGTCCCAAGAAGCTTAGAGAAGCATGCCGCAAAGACAAGACCACAAGACAAGGCAAAGTACCCCCAAAAGGGCATTTTTGTAATTTTTGAGGCTTGTCGGGCTGTGATCGGTGCATTTGTGCACCATCTTATAGGTCATTTTTCATCCTTTTTAGTCTTTGTTTTTCCCATATTTGTGCATTTTTAATTGGTTTTTCCTCCGCTCGTTACATGTTACCAAGATTTGGGTCTCGTTTCATTTTTGGGTATTTTCTATGCATCTTTGAGAGAAAATGGGAATACAAGTGCTTTGATATTTTGCATGAGTTGTTTCAGGTCCACGCCAAAGCATTCGGAGCCTTGTGTGCGAAGCTCGAACCCGGGAGTGACAATTCAAAGCTTGAAGTGGAATGGAATGGCAGCCCCAACACCGAGCGTCCGCTCCACCCCCTTAGAGCGTCCGCTCCACCCCCTTAGAGCGTCCGCTCCAACCCTTAGAGCATCCTCTCCCCTTGCCCAGCCTCAGCACGTCCAAGTACCACCGAGCATCCGCTCCGACCCTCAGAGCGTCCGCTCGGCCCATGATCAGAAAGGCATAGCTGCTGGGAGGTGCCAGAGCGTCCGCTCCAACCCATGGAGCGTCCGCTCCCGTTGCCCAGCCTCAACACGTTCATTTGTCGTATTAGTGGAGCGTCCGCTCTCAACCCTCAGAGCGTCCGCTCCCACCTACAGCGGCTCATTTATTCTGAATATTCCCCTTCTCTCTCATGTAATATATAAATACCCCAACTTTTCTAGGTTTGAACACCACGAAATATCAAGAACTTAGCATTTATTTTCAGTATTTTTACAGACAGAAACACAAGAGTTTTAATACTTTTAGCTTGTAATCATCAACAATTTCTTCTTCATTTTGCAATCAATCCATTTATTCAATCTTCTAGTTTGGTAATATTTCTTATCTTTCTTTCTTTGTTATTTGTTCATCATTTATATGTTATTATTTGTTGAGTTATTACTTGTCATTAGCTATAATCTCTTGTTCATTGTGTTTGTGATTTTAAGTTTAAATCTTTGAGGTAGTATTTGCATGTTTAGTTGTTGTTTTCCATGTTTATTAGTTTCTATACTTCTACTATCATGTTTGGTCTATTTATGGTTTTTGTTAGTATGAACATCCCTCTCCTAGGCTAGATTTCTGGCTAGGGGAGGGGGAAAATGATGGTATTTTGATTGTTGAACATGGAATAATTGTTAGTTTGGTGTAAAATAACTTGTTGATGTTTATTTTTTAACATGGATTGAAATGCTAGATTAGGAGTTTGGCCAACTTCTAGGATAGAATCTTGGACTAACCAAGTGTGGTTGAGAAATCTAAGCATGAGGTTAGAGACAACATGTTAGGAATGGTCTAGAGTAATTCGAACTGGGTTGTGAGCATGGTAGAGAATGAGAGATCTAGTCTACCGAGCTATTCGACCCATGGTGTTTGGTTTGGTCTAGGTTGAGATGTTGTGTGAGTGGGTCGGCTGAGAAATCTAAGCCCTCTTGCATAAACTAATCTCCTTGCTTGAAACAAATAATTTTATGCTTGCTATGTGGTTGCTCCATGCTTGATTTTTGGAATATCATGTTTTCCCCCTTTTCCCTAGTGCCTTTAATCGTTGATTTTACTTCATTTTAATTTAATTTATTTAATTAGATTTAGTTCGTTAAAGTAGTTTAATCACCTTTCCTCTTTATTAAAAACCCCCCTTTTCACTCAATAACTTGACTAAGTAATCCTCTAGTTTCTTGTGGTTCGACCCCTTACTTTCCTATACTACTTGTTAGGTTAGCCTAGGGTAATTATTTTTTGACCGGATTAGGAAGTAACGACCCCTAAGCCCCGATCAGGCTCGAGGCCCGATGTCTCGGGAGGCGTCCCGACCTGTCCCGAGAAAGCCGAGCAAAAGTTGGAAGCATTTGGGTCAAGTCATGGTCGCGGACAAAGGTATAAATGCGCCCACGACAATTGAAAGCTACCCACGACAACATTTTTTCAAACAGCACTAGAGACCTGCTCGAAGCCTCACTCGCGGCCGCACCATCACCATCTTCGCGCAAGCGCTGCTAGCTACGCAGCCGCATGGATCTCATCGCGCGTGCGCGCCGGAGCTGGGAGCTATAGCTCTGGTTTTGGACCGTGTTTGCTGCAGGATCGTGGTGTTTTAATTCAGCTCGTGCCTCTTGTTGTGCGTGGGACCTTGCTTCCAAACCTTATATATATATATATATATATATATATATATATATATATATATATATATATATATATATATATATATATATGAACAACACTTTATACTAGATTTTAGTCCCAAAATCAAATTTAGCTTAGGGTTTGAGAAGAGAGAAACCCTCTCTTCCTCTTAGTTTTATAGGGTTTATGTTCAATTCTTGTTTCCATAGTTTTAGATATAGTTTTATCTCTTGATTTTGGGTGTTTATTGATGATGATGAATGAAATTGAAGGTTTGATCAAGTGACATGGCCAATCCAACGATTTTGCTCATAAAAAATCAATAAGTTCTCTATTTTTCTTCTTTACTCCTTGATGTTTTTCATTGTTTTAAATCTTGTTTATATTATAGTTTTCTTGTAGATTAGTGTTTAAATTATGCAATTTCGAGTTTTCTTGGTTTATTTTCTTGCTTGTCGGTAGATTTAGTGTTTAATTTCATGTTTTTATGCTTGTTTTTATTAGTCTTATGCTTTTGTTCATGTTTTGTGAGTACTTAATTTTCTAGGGTTTGAAGGTGATGGGTTCATGACTTGAAATTGGAGGTTTTCATCTAGTTGTTGGTTGAGTTGTGTTCATGGTTGGTTAATGTTGGTGTCAATGAGCTTAGAGATTAGCTAAAGGCCATAGTTGATTTCTTGGTATTTTCTAAGTATAATAGGGCTTTGTCTATGAGTTAATTATGCTTTGATTTTCATTGCCCAATGTTGCTAGTGAGGCCATTACAACGGGAGTCGATGGTCGATCTAGGAATCCGCTTTAGGTACGTTGTTAGTGAGGCTATTACAACGGGAGTTGGGTGTCGAACTAGGAATTTACTTCTAGTGAAACCTTGGTATAATTGTAATCATCGAATGTATAGATAACGTCCATTCGGGAAAAGTCGTTATTGTTATATTCATGCGTCAACTCCTAAATCACTCCAGGAGGAGGTTTAGGTACCTTATTAGAGTTTAATTCCCCTTCCTTGATTTAGTTCGTTCTTTAGACTTTTTAAATTAATTCCCCCGAAATCAATTGAACCCGGATCTGACAACCCTAGAATTTAGTTTATTATTTTTCGCATTTATTTTCTGCAATAGTTTTTGTAACGACCCAGATTTATCGGTATTTCTGTCGTTGATTTATTTGTTTATTTATGTGATTTTATGTATAGTCCCAATTTATTTGATTTATTTGTTTATTTATGTGATTTTATGTATAGTCCCAATTTATTTGGACTATTTATTATTGATTATTTGCTCGATTTATTTTGTTTTATTTGATGATTTATTGTTACTATTTATTCTACTATTATTTAATTAATTAGAATTTTGTTATTTAATTTTCTAATTAATTAATTTAGTTTTCGGCCAAGTGCGAATTTAATCATGACTAATCATGAATTAGTGCAAATGGCCCAATTGATCTAAAGCCCATTTGAGCCTTATGAAAACCGGCCCCCTATGATTAGTGGCCTAAATGTGCCACTTGCTTCATGTTCACACCTTAATCACTTCTATAAATAGAAGGTGATGGTAAGGCTTATGATTCATTTGCCATTTAAACACTTGTTCATCAATTTAAAGGCCAAATTCTCTCAATTCTGCCATAGTCCACACGCCATTTTTGGCTTCTCAAATCCAATCATTTGTTCATCATCCATCCAAACCCAAAACTTAAAGATTCAACCTCTATTGATCTTTAAGTATCAAAACACAAACTAAACCCCAATTGTTTCATTCAAGATCACTAGTTCGGGCTTGGTTTCCGGGCTTGGTTCGTGTGGGTTTTTACGTGGGTGACCGTGTGGTGGTGCCGTGTGAAGGCTGTGCATGAGTGGTGGTTTGTGGTTGAAGCCGTGCAAGACCGTGGTGGGCCGTGTTGAAGCCGTGGTGTACCGTGTTGCTTGGGTCGTGTGGTTTGGGTTCTGGGCAGCAAGTTTTGTGTGATAATTTGTTTAATCTTCAATAAGGTAACATACTATCCTAATCCTAGTTGGTATACTATGATTCATAGGGTAGATTAGATGACTTGATTAGACCAAAATTGATGTTTATGTACCCATATTATGCGTGAAGCATAGGCTGATTTTGGGTGATTGATTATGATATTCTTGCTTGTTTATATGTATTTTATGATTGATTATGTTAATTTTATGTTTGTGTAAGTTCATGTTCAAGTTCCATGTAGTTTCGATGCATGTAAGTGGATGAAAATGGTTGTTGAACATGGATGGTGTATGCGTGATTTTGATGATGATTATGAGGATGAGTTCTTTATGATTTCTTGATGATCTTGTTGAGTTCTTTATGAATCTTGTTGAGTTCTTTATGAATCTTGTTGAGTTCTTTATGAATCTTGATGAGTTCTTTATGAGTTCTTGGTCGAGTCTTGATTAAAGAAAGTTAAGTTAAGTTTAAAGAAAGTTAAAAGAGGTTCAAAGAAAGTTAAAGAAAGTGATAAAGAATGATCTATGAGGTTCCAAGAATGATGATTTACATGTTAGTCTTAAGTCAAGGCGTAAGATGCAACTTAAGATTAGCTAAGAATCTAAATTAAGATGAAAGATTAGCTTGATTTTGCTATTAGACGCCTAACCTTAGAGTATGATTCTAAGGCTTGGGTTAAGACGTTGCCCCTGTCCTAACCGCGGTATTGGGATAGTGATTACCACTATGTCGTCCTCCTGACATGGATTTCCCGTAAGATGGGTTTCATGGGCTTGGGAGTAAGATTCTCAATCTTGGCATAGTAGGAAAGTTCGTTCGCGTAAGAGGCGTTCGTACGAGCATAGTTCGGTCTAATATGTAAATGATTGCGCGAAAGATTAAGTAATGTTAAGATAATAGTTGAAGTTAGTCGAGTTAGTATTGTTGTCCATTGGTATAATGTCGTTATCTTTTTAATTATGATTATTGTTGGTATGATATGTCGTTTCGCATGATGATATGTCGAATGTCTGATTTGGTTGTTTGATTTATGCTATGATCATGTGTATCCCCGTTAGGGTGGGGCAATTATGTTACTCGCCACTGACGGTGGACTGTTGTTTATTTTTAGATAATTCTGATGATGAGGTTCTTACTTAGCGTTGGGTTGGGCAAGTGCCGAAGTTACTTGTATTTTGTTTTAGTTGTATTACGATTTTCTAGTTTGGACTTAGTAGTTGTATCACGTATTATATTCGAACTCTGATTATGTTTTGGAGTTTAACAGATATATTTGGGTTTAGTAACGTACAATCTTGTGGGTATTGTACTTTTGGATTTAGTAAATAATATTTTGAGGTTTTTTTTTAATTTTTAAGTATGTTAGTATGTTAGGACTGGCAACTTGACTCGTCGGTTTCTTCCGCGCCGGTTTAAGCGAGTCGGGTCGTCACAATTGGTATCAGAGCCGAATAGGTTTAAGTGAAGTTTTAGGATTTGAGTAAACCCGGGAGTTGTGAGCTTTATCTTTCCCGAGTGATTAACCCAAATTAAGTTTAAGTATAAGGGAGAAGAGTGTCGGGTAGAAGAACCGGGATAAAACTCTTTTTCCTATTTTTCCTTTTGATTGATGTACTTGACTGTAGTATGGATGTTTGACTGACACAGTTTCTTTTGTATGTCTTTGTCTTGCTGCGTTTCAGCATGTCTACGCCTCGCCGTTCGAGTATAGGACGACAGAGGTTACGAACGCTCGAGGAAGTGATCCTTACGTTGGCGCACCATAGTCGTCATACGCCTAGTACGCAGTCGACTTTCGATCGTATCGCACGTCATCGACCACCGACCTACGATGGGGTTGCTGACCCTACTATAATGGAGAGTTGGATCCGCGAGATGGGGAAGCTCTTCGACGCTACGTTTTGCCCCGAGCACGAGAAGGTGCAGATCGCCGCCTACTATTTACGTGGAGAGGCCGATAACTGGTGGAGTGTAGCTAAGGACTCGTGCATGCCCTTACGTTTGATGTCGTGGATCGAGTTCGCAGATAAGATCCAGGAGAGATTCTACCCCGATGAGTTGCGGTGGCAGAAGTAGGAGGAGTTTCTTACTCTTACCCAGGGTAAGATGACAGTTGAGGCGTACACCGACAAGTTCACAGAGTTATCGAGATTCGCTACGTCTGAAGTTCCATCTGAGGAGGACGGGTCAAGCGCTACGTCAAGAAGCTAGATCCGAGGATACGCGTTCACATGATCAGCAGTGGAGCGAAGTCATTTCAGCAAGCTTACGAGGTAGCACTCGAGATTCAGGCATCGACTATCGAGGAGGATGCGAGCAGGAAGAGGACCCAGGCCCCAGCGACGTCGTCTTCGTTTAAGAAGCCTCGATTTAGTGCTCCTAGCAGTACCCCTCCGACCACAAGTTCACATAAGGGTTCCGACGGCTCGAGATGCAGAGGCTGCGGCAGGGACTTCAATCCAGGGAAGCGGTGTGACGGTATGCCCATAGCATGTTTTATCTGCAGGAAGGAAGGCCATAAGGCGTCAGTTTGCGCCGAGAAGAAGCCAAACACCAAGATCAAGCAGCTTCCGGCACCGACTAAGACTCCGGTGAAGAACCGAGTCTACTATATGACTGAGGCAGAGGAAGAGGTTCAGCCCGACGTTGTCTCAGGTAGATTTCTTGTCTCTGGTGTGTTAGCACTTGTTTTATTTGATTCTGGTGCTACTGTCTCTTTTGTGGCTAGTAGTTTTGCCTCGAGGCCTAATCTTCGTGGCAGCTTTCCGATTAGTTTAGTTATAACTCTCCCCTCGATCTGGAGAGGATTTTATTTGTCAGCGCGAGTTCCGAGGAGTGCCTATCGTGATAGCTGGAGAGCGAGCGACGATCGATCTGAAGGAGTTCCCGCTAATGGAGTTCGATGTTATTCTTAGAATGGATTGGCTGTCAAAATATCGAGCGATCATTCGTTGCCGAGATCAGTCAGTGACATTCCGAGGATCGCAAGGCAACCGAGTTACCTACTTTGGGTTCGTCCTTAAGAAAGGAGTAAAGGTAATCTCAGCCTTGAAGATGAGGAAACTTCGACACAAGGGCGATATGGTGTTCTTATGTCAGGTAAGGGACTTGATTGAGGAGCGTCTGTTGGACGATATACCTGTAGCGAGGGATTTCAGAGACGTATTTCCTGATGAGCTACCAGGAGTTCCACCCGAGCGCAATGTCGAGTTTCTTGTCGACTTAGCACCCGGGACAACGCCAATTTCGAAGGTACCTTACCGGATGGCACCATCGGAGTTGCAAGAGTTAAAGACGCAACTTCAAGATTTGATCGATAAGGGCTTAATTAGGCCAAGCGTTTCTCCATGGGGAGCATCTGTGCTCTTTGTGAAGAAGAAAGATGGTAGCATGCGCCTGTGCATAGACTACCGAGAATTGAATCGGGTAACTATCATGAATAAGTACCTGTTGCCTAGGATTGAGGACCTGTTCGATCAGTTAAGAGGAGTAGGAGTGTTTTCGAAGATAGATCTTTGATCTAGATATCATCAGATTCCAGTCAAGAAAGAAGACATTCCAAAGACCGCTTTTCGTACGAGATACGGCCACTACGAGTTTGAGGTGATGCCCTTTGGCCTGACTAACGCACCAGCCATGTTCATGGATCAGATGAACCGGACTTTCCATAACTTACTCGATAAGTGTGTCGTAGTATTTATAGATGATATCTTAGTCTATTCGAAAGATGAGTCTGAGCATGCGGAGCATCTCCGGATGGTACTAGAGATATTACGGAGGACTAAGTGGTTCGCGAAACTCTCCAAGTGTGAGTTCTAGCTTGGCGAAGTAGCATTCCTGGGTCACGTAATTAGTAAAGAAGGCATTAAGGTAGACCCAACGAAAGTTAAGGCTGTAGTTGAATGGAGTAGCCTGAGAAATGTGGCGGAGGTTCGTAGTTTTCTGGGTTTGGCCGGATACTATCGACGTTTCGTCCAGGACTTCTCCAAGATTGCTAGGCCAATGACTAGTCTCCTACAGAACGGGATCCGATTCGTTTGGACGGAGGCTTGCTAGCAAGCATTTCAGCAGTTGAAACAAAGATTAGTCTATGCTCCTATTCTTACCCTTCCGAACGATGAAGAGGATTTCGAGGTCTATAGTGATACGTCTAAAAGTGGCCTAGGTTGTGTGCTAATGCAAGGTGGGAAGGTCATCGCTTACGCATAGAGGCAGATGAAGGTGCATGAGCGTAACTACCCCAGGCATGACTTTGAGCTAGCAGCTGTAGTATTCGCGCTTAAGATCTGGAGGCACTATCTCTATGGTGGTTCGTGTAAGGTATTCACGGATCATAAGAGTCTCAAGTACATCTTTACTCATAAAGACCTCAATATGAGGCAGAGACGATGGCTTGAACTTATTAAGGACTATGACATGACGCTTAATTATTGCGATGGCAAGGCGAACTTAGTCGTTGACGCACTAACATCTATGAGTGCTGAACCTGAATTATTTCATAAGTTACGCGAGGGTCAGCAGAATGATCCATGCAGTTGGCTAGGATTCGAGAGGCTTTACGGCAAGGAATGGCCGTTGGTTTCAAGATCTCTTCCGATGGTAGTCTACGATTTCGAGGGAGGTGGTGTGTACCGGACAGTTCTGATCTTAGGAACATAATCATGTCTGAGGCACATAACTCGCCCTACTCTATTCATCCTGGAGGTAACAAGCTATACTAGGACCTTAAGGGCCAATTCTGGTGGCCTAAGATGAAGAGGGATGTAGCAAAGTTCGTAGCTCGATGTTTGGTCTGTCAGAAGGTTAAGATCGAGCATCAGAGACCTGGAGGTCTTTTGCAGCCACTACCGATTCCAACTTCGAAATTTGAGTCGGTATCTATGGATTTCGTGGTTAGCCTACCTACCTGTAATGGTATGAATGCCATTTGGGTGATAGTGGATAGGTTGACCAAGGTCGCTAGATTCATACCGATGAAGATGACCCGGTCGATGGAGCGCCTAGCAGAGGCTTATACTTAGGATATCATTCGACTTCACGGAGTTCCGAGGGAGATAGTTTCTGATCGTGATCCGAGATTTCTGTCTCGTTTTTGGAAATCAGTTTAGGAAGCCTTTGGGACGAACTTGAAGCTGAGCACCGCTTTTCACGCGGCGACAGATGGTCAGACTGAGAGGACCATCCAGACTCACTAGTACAAAAAATGCCTTTTGCTGCGGTTAAAATATGGGTATTTGCTGCGGTTTTTAACCGCAACAAATTAAGGGTGCAGCAAATGAAGATAATCTTATTTGTTGCGGTTATAACCGCAGAAAAAGTAGGTTATTTGCTGCGATTATTTTAAATAACCGCAGCAAATAAGTAAGTTATTTGCTACGGTTATTTTATACAACCGCAACAAATAATGTCACTAAAAAACAATTTATTTTTTTTCATTTTTAAGCCAAAAAAATGAACCAATTATATTCTATATACATAAAATATCAAATTACATTGGAATTATTGTCATTCTTACATAAAAAATTTACTCTCCATTGACAAACTAAAATGAATCCAATAATACAGTCTACACTAACAATCTCCACAACAACACAACAAAAAGCTCAAAAGTCAAAATTACAAGCCACCTAGCCAAACAACCTAAACCAGCTAGCTCTGCTTAGAACAGCATGTTGCAGCTCATAGCGAAAACCATTGATATATAAGCAGGTTAAAAAGAGCAAAAGCAACAATTAACAGCTCACATAAGGCCAAACCTGCACTGTCATGCCACAAAACCGCAAGCACCATCAGTATAGGAGGCACACGAGCCTGCCAGTATAGCTTGTAGTCTGCCATAACAAACAACAATGAACATATAACAACATAAATACATAAAGCAATTACATAAATAAAACCACAACCACTAAAACCATATATAGTGACTCCAAAGCAAAGGGAAAATTGAAGAGTACATACTCTTGCATAACTCCTCTGACCTTTTTGTCAATGATCTTCATTGCAATAGGGTAAACATGCAAATGAGTATAATTTACTCAAAACCATATCTCTGTTTCTTGTTCTACCTTCCATTTTTCCCCCTTCGCCTTCACACCCCATCAAAAGTAGTCTCTAATATAAAAATACAGACCGTTAGGCATTTGGACAAAAGATAAATAATCCTTGCATTTCCTTTAGTTTGGAAAAAAGACAAAAAAAAAATAAAAAAACTTTACCAATTACCAAATTAAATTGAAAATGGTGAATACTCTTAGTCAAGACCAAATTAATCATCAAACAAATAAACAATGAAATAATCCCCAATCAAAATATCACAACAAACCCGACAATGATTAGGAAGATGTATAAATAATAATCCCAGCAAAGATCAAATGCGAATTGAATGATGAAAATTATTCCAGATTTTAACAAAAGATGAACAGATCAAATCAAACAATTAGGGGAAGGTAATAAATTAAAACATAAAAGAGAAGATTAGACCTGCCATCAAATTTGAGGATGTGAGAAACCTTCGTTTTTTGGAATGAATGAAGTGAGAGTAAGAAAAGAAATGCAAGGAGTAATTTTTTTTTTTCTTTTCCAAATGCCAAATGGGTTGACGTTCCTACTAGTTTAGGACAGTTATACAAAATATGGTCCAAATGAGATAGTAAAACTCTCCTTTAACTATTTGGTGTGCTTTCTCTTCAGTAAAAGGAATAATCAATTGCCTAGTTAAATGGCTCAAAACGTAGAAAAATGATGACTAAACTAAACCCTTTTTGGGATTGAACTATATGAACTAAAGTGAATGAAATTAGATGACTAAACTAACCCCTTTTTGGGATTGAACTATAGGAAACTAAAGTGAATGAAATTATACAAAAGTCCAAAAGAGTAAAGATATACAAAAGTCCAACAAATTTGATTATGATACTTGTTACTTTCAAATAAATGCCTGAATTTATATGGTCCAAAAAATTATGTTAACCTACAAGTAATAAAAGAGCAGATTACCTTCGGAAATTCACTATTGCCACCGCTCTCGAAGCCTGGAGGAGATATTCATCGCCAATTCGACCTGCTGCAGCCTGGAAAACCGGAAAACCGAACAACCATTGCCACTGTAGGAGTTCTGAAGGTCTTTTCTCTAGCGCCTTCCTGCGTGAGAATTTTCTCAAGATTGTCTTCGGGAAGAACAAACTCAGGCGAGGAACCGGATTGTTGTTTACGAGAGAGAGCATAAGGACAGGGAAATCAGGATAATTCTAAAAAAAGGACATCAGAATGTATATATCAAAAGAATAACCCCTAAAAAAAACTGAAGTTGCATCAATCAAAATAGTGTATCAGGTTCAACCATCCAGTGCACACCAATACAAGGTAGCAACCAAAATAAATAATTCATATAATGTAAGGGCCTGTTCACTTAAACTGAATCTGACTGAACTGAACTGAACTGAACTGAACTGAACTGAACTGAACTGAACTGAACTGAATTGAACTGAACAAAACTGAACAAAACAAAACTGAACTGAACTGAACTGAACTGAACTGAACTGAACTGAACTGAACTGAACTGAATAAATAGAGTGATTTAAGATTTGGATTAGTGATTTGTAATATTAATTAGTATTATTTGTAGGTTAATTAAGTAATGGGTAATGAATTAATTATTATATATCTTAAAATAATAATGATTAATGGTAGTTACTACTGTCAACGTTCATTTTGTTATTTTTTTTTTAAACTTGTTTTTGTAGGGTAATTTTGTATTGTTACTTGTGGATTTGACTATTCAACCCTTTTTACCTAATTAATGTTTCAAAAAAAAAAAACAAATATTAATAATAATAATAACTTCTTACCTAAAATCTCATCACATATCCTCATTTGGCCGCCTCCTCTCACATCCTCATCTCTCTTTCTTGCTTTTTTTTTAAAAAAAAAATAAATTAATAAATTAAGATTTAAAAAAAAAAAATAGAACATCGGAGAATAAATAGATCGGTGACATCATCGGAGGATAATCAAATATGGGAGTCAATTCAGGCAAATATCCCGGAACCGGAGGATGTTGATGGAGAAGACCAAGATGATGATGATGAACTAACCGACTATGAAGACTAGTAAATATAAAAAATTAGTCGATGTAATAAAATTAGTAGATTATGGAGACTAGTAGATGTAAAAAAAATATTATTGTAAATCTTATTAGAATCATATTAATATCAATATTATTATTATTAGTTTTATTATAATTATTATTACTATCATTAAAATTATTATTATTACTATTCTTGTAGCTTATAGTTACAATAAATTTTATTATTCTTAATTATTATTTTCTCGCAAATTTTAATGATAAAATGTGAATATTAAATATTATAACACAATATTAGAACACAATAAATATTAGAGTTACAAAATAAATATTAAATATTAATACAATGTCAACATTGTAACTTGTAGCTTAGTTTGTGCAAAGAATAGAAAACAAAATTAACAAAATTAACAAACTAATTAACATAATGAAGGAAAATGTCAGAACTGAACTGAACTGAACTGAACTGAACTGAACTGAACTGAACTGAACTGAACAAAATTGAACTGAACTGAACTGAACTGAACTGAACTGAACTGAACTGAACTGAACTGAACTGAACTGAACTGAACTGAACTTATGATAAGTTTAAGTGAACAGGCCCTAAGCCTAATAGTTGAAACAAATTCATACACAATTCAAAGAAATTGTAAAAAGAAGAACATGAAAACGAAACAAAACTCAAATGCATATACGCTTTCACGAAATGGAAAAAAACATATACTTACCCCTTTTTTGAATTCTTGCAACAAATGAATTTTTTATCTCTCACAAATAATACCTATTTGTTGCAAGAATTCAAAAATGGAGGAAGTATATATATATATATATATATATAGGGTTAGGATCATGTGAGAAAGCCTCTTTAGGTGAGAAAGGTTGTTTATGTGAGAATATATCTAGAGCGTCGATCCAGTGAGATCTAATGGTTAGAATTTAATGGACTAATTTTTTTTAACTAAAAAAACTTACATAACTAACCCTATTTGCCAGGGGATAAATAAAAAAAAAAATATTTTTTTATCCAAAAAAAATTAAAATTTATTTTTTTATCAACAAACTAAATTTATTTTTTTTATCAAAAAACTAAAATTTATTTTTTTTATCAAAAAAGCTAAAATTTATTTTTATAAAAAAAAAACTTAAATTTATGTTTTATCAAAAAAACAACTAAAATTTCAAATTTGTTAAACAATTATCCTCTCATATAGTCAATTAGTCATATAAAATTTATAACATATCATATAAAATTTTGAACATATCATAAAAATTTAGAATATGGTTAATAAAATTTAGAACATTACATAAGTTATTTTATTTATTTTTTACGGGTTCCATAGATCAACCTCAATACAAAATATTAAAAATATTTTGAAATAATATTCAATTGTTCAGGTATATATTTTATTATATTTTTTTGTATAAAAGGTCAATAATTGTATCATTTTATTTATTTTTAAAAAATAAGTTTATTCAATTTCAAACTTATTGTATACAGTTTTGAAAATATCTTATAAATTTAGAACATGATGTATAAATTTTTTAATATTTCATCTACTTAAAATAAAACAAACATTAAACTACTTTAAAATATGGCTTTTTAATATTTTTAATATTTTAAGCACACATACACATTAGAATATGATGACTTTGTAACATATGGTTTTTTAAATTTAGAACATGGTGTATAAAAATTAGAACAAAAATTATAAAATTATGAACATGTCGTAAAAATTTTAGAACATGACTCATAAAATCTGGAACATATTAAGATGTACTTCCGAACAAAAAAAATTGAAGTAGAATTTTAGATTGAAAAAACTACATTATATATATATATAAAGTAGATTTTTTTTTAAAAAAAAAAAAAATCAAGAAAAATACTTAACAATTTTTTTTAAAAAAAAAAACATATTTTTTTTAATAAAAAAGAAGATTTTTTTAAAAAACTAAATACTTCGTATATGATTTGAAAAAAAAAGGCGTAACATGTAAAAAAAAAAAACAGATTTTTTAACAAAAAAATAGAAATATATAAATCAAATTAAATTACCAATTTTCCCTTATTAAAAAAATAAAGATCAAACATCAACCCTTAGATCTAAAATTGTCAATGGTGCAGATTTTTTCTCACATAAAAACCCTTCTCACCTAAAGCACATTTTCTCACACGATCCTATTCCTATAGATATATATATATATATATATATATATATATATATAATACACAAGAAACCCATTTGGGAACATTAAATTAGCATACAAAATCTTAATTAAAA
Organism: Salicornia ramosissima; assembly: GCA_951394345.1. Lineage (NCBI taxonomy): Eukaryota > Viridiplantae > Streptophyta > Magnoliopsida > Caryophyllales > Amaranthaceae > Salicornia > Salicornia ramosissima. Next base: position 22,352,553 of record OX596240.1, on the reverse strand, counting down.
ATTTGCTTATGTAAATCCTACTTAGGAACATTGCTTATATGAACCTTGTCTTAATTAATAATTATTATTCAAAACTAAACTCATTTAATCATTTCCCATAATGAGCATTAGCATATAAGTTACTCTTTGTAAAACGCATTTCTAACACTTTTCAACAAAGCCTTAACATGTATATTAATAATTGGTCATTGAGGTATACATGGTAAAGTTTAAACAACACAACCAAATTAGTGAAAGGGAGTTTAAGAACTTGATTATGGGTGGCCCACAAAATAACCTCCCCTAGCAACAGACGCAGTAGCTACTAGTCTACTATTGCCAGAGGGTACCGCTTACCAGCAACCAGCAACCAGCAGCAGCTAGCCACCAAAGAGCGGCAACTAGAGCTGTCCATCAGCAGCAAGGCAAAGTGGCCTACTCTGTTCCATTACAGCATTTGGGTAGCCTTCCGGGGCTCCAAAACCAAACTAAAATCCATATTTTCTTTCAACTCAAAAAACTATGGCATGTAGCTAAACTTAGGTGCAAGCTTAATCAATTACAATGCAACAACAAAATTCAGCTACCCCAACAAAATTCCCCCATCCCCTTGCAGCCCCTACCCCTCCCTGTCAGCCCCCCTGCAAGCCTTTGTCCCCCATGTCAGCCCCCCTCCTCCCCTAGTCCCCCTGCAACAGCAGCAACAACAACAACAAAACAACATCCCCCCTCCTTGCAGCCCCCTTCCCCCACCCTATTAGCCGCCCCCCTGCAACCCTTTGTCCCCCATGTCAGCCTCCCTCCTCCCCCGACCCCCCTACAGCAGCAGCAGCAACAACAACAACATCCCCCTCCTTGCAACCCCCTTTACTACCCTATCAGCCCCCCTCCTACCCTGCAACCCACCCTCTTGTCAGCCCCTTCCTCCCCCAGCCCCCTACAACAGAAACTGACAGCAACACAATAACAACAAACAATAGCAAAATTCGAACTACCCAGAATTCGAATAAAATTAGAACCAAAATTCATACTACCCATAATTCGAACCAAAATCAGAAAAAATCAAAAGCCAAAATAAAACAAAAAATCAAAAATAAAAATAAATTACGAACGCTAATTTCGCAAACCAAACCCACAAATCATAGATTTGAAAAAGTTACGAACCCTAAAACAAAAAGGCAAAGCCAAAATAAAACGAAAAATCAAGAATAAAAATAAAATACGAACCCTAATTTCGCAACAAAGCCCGCAAAATCATAGAACTGAAAAAAAATTATGAATCCTAAAACGAAAAAGAAAAAATTACGAACCCTAATTTCGTAAATCAACACAGGAATTGAGAAACCAACAAAAAAAAAAACGAAAAAAACCAACCTTCTTTTTCATCTCCCTTTCTATATCCAGAATTTGGTTAATCTTTACCTCCATTTTCTGGCTTTGTGAGATGAGAGAGAAAGAGAGAGAGAGACAGAATTAGAGGGGAGAAGGAAATGAGAGAGAGAGAGAGAGACAGAGTGAGAGGGGAGAAGAAAATGAGAGTGAGATGGGACGGAGCAAAGAATTAGTGAAAAAAGTAAGGAAGAAATAATGTAACGCGTGAAATATAAAAATCAATTTTTTTTGGGTTCTTTGTTGCAGTTATGCAAGAAACAACCGCAGCAAATAATAAACACAGTATGTTTTCCAATTTGGATCAATGCATTTGCTGCGGTTGTTAGAAATACCCCTAACAACCGCAGCAAATTAGGCGCAGCAAAATGCAATTTTTGTACTAGTGACTCTGGAGGATATGTTACGAGCATGTACTCTGGAGTATCATCAGACTTGGGTACGTATGCTCTGCTTGGTAGAGTTTTCCTATAATAACAATTATCACTTCAGCATCGATATGGCTCCGTACGAGGCCCTGTATGGCAGGAAATGTCGGAGTCCGATATGTTGGAATGATATCAGTGATACTGTGGCTTTGGGACCTGAGATGGTACGAGATACCGTAGAGAAAGTCCGAGTCATTCGGTCTAAGATGTAGGCCACGCAGAGTCGTCAGAAATCCTACGCCGATAATCGACGTAGACCACTGGCTTTCAAGGTAGGTGACAAAGTCTTGCTTAAGGTTTCACCATTAAAAGGAGTGGCACGCTTTGGTCAAAAGGGGAAACTCCGACTGAAATTCGTGGGACCTTACGAGATACTAGAACGAGTTGGGGAGGTGGCATATTGTTTGGCATTACCACCTAGTTTGTCCAATGTTCACGATCTGTTCCATGTTTCCCAGCTAAGGAAATATGTACATGATCCTACCCACATCATCCCAGTGGAATCGGCCACGTTTGAGCCGAATCTGACTTTCGAGGAGCGACCAGTTCAGATCTTGGATCGCGAAGTGAGGACCCTCCGGCGTAAGCAAGTCCAACTAGTCAAGGTGTTGTGGAGAAATCAGCACCATGAGGAGGCGACTTGGGAGACAGAGGCGTCCATGAGGCAGAAGTACCCGGAGCTGTTTGAGGGTGAACAATCTCCTTTGCTTTAATTTTCGGGACGAAATTTCTTTAAGGAGGGGAGGTTATAACGACCCAGATTTATCGGTATTTCTGTCGTTGATTTATTTGTTTATTTATGGGATTTTATGTATAGTCCGAATTTATTTGGACTATTTATTATTGATTATTTGCTCGATTTGATTTGTTTTATTTGATGATTTATTGTTTATTATTTATTCTACTATTATTTAATTAATTAGAATTTTATTATTTAATTTTCTAATTAATTAATTTAGTTTTGGGCCAAGTGCGAATTTAATCATGATTAATCATGAATTAGTGCAAATGGCCCAATTGATCACAAAGCCCATTTGAGCCTTATGAAAACCGACCCCCTATGATTAGTGGCCTAAATGTGCCACTTGCTTCATGTTCACACATTAATCACTTCTATAAATAGAAAGTGATGATAAGGCTTATGATTCATTTGCCATTTAAACACTTGTTCATCAATTTAAAGGCCAAATTCTCTCTATTTTGCCATAGTCCACACGCCATTTTTGGCTTCTTAAATCCAATCATTTGTTCATCATCCATCCAAACCCAAAAATTAAAGATTCAACCTCTATTGATCTTTAAATATCAAAACACAAACTAAACCCCAATTGTTGCATTCAAGATCACTAGTTCGGGTTTGGTTTCCGGGCTTGGTTCGTGTGGGTTTTTACGTGGGTGACCATGTGGTGGTGCCGTGTGAAGGCTGTGCATGAGTGTTGGTTCGTGGTTGAAGCCGTGCAAGTTCGTGGTTGAAGCCGTGCAAGACCGTGGTGGACCGTGTTGAAGTCGTGGTGTACCGTGTTGCTTGGGCCGTGTGGTTTCGGTTCCGGGCAGCAAGTTTTGTGTGATAATTTGTTTAATCTTCAATATGGTAACATACTATCCTAATACTAGTTGGTATACTATGATTCATAGCGTAGATTAGATGACTTGATTAGACCAAAATTGATGTTTATGTACCCATTTTATGCGTGAAGCATAGGCTGATTTTGGGTGATTGATTATGATATTCTTGCTTGTTTATATGTATTTTATGATTGATTATGTTAATTTTATGTTTGTGTAAGTTCATGTTCAAGTTCCATGTAGTTTCGATGCATGTAAGTGGATGAAAATGGTTGTTGAACATGGATGGTGTATGCGTGATTTTGATGATGATTATGAGGATGAGTTCTTTATGATTTCTTGATGATCTTGTTGAGTTCTTTATGAATCTTGTTGATTTCTTTATGAATCTTGTTGAGTTCTTTATGAATCTTGATGAGTTCTTTATGAGTTCTTGGTCGAGTCTTGATTAAAGAAAGTTAAGTTAAGTTTAAAGAAAGTTAAAAGAGGTTCAAAGAAAGTTAAAGAAAGTGATAAAGAATGATCTATGAGGTTCCAAGAATGATGATTTACATATTAGTCTTAAGTCAAGGCGTAAGATGCAACTTAAGATTAGCTAAGAATGTAAATTAAGATGAAAGATTAGCTTGATTTTGCTATTAGACGCCTAACCTTATAGTAAGATTCTAAGGATTGGGTTAAGACGTTGCCCCTGATGTCCTAACCGCGGTATTGGGATAGTGATTACCACTATGTCGTCCTCCTGACATGGATTTCCCGTAGGATAGGTTTCATGGGGTTGGGAGTAAGATTCTCAATCCTGGCATAGTAGGAAAGTTCGTTCGCGTAACAGATGTTCGTACGAGCATAGTCCGGTCTAATATGTAAATGATTGCGCCAAAGATTAAGTAATGTTAAGATAATAGTTGAAGTTATTCGAGTTAGTATTGTTGTCCATTCGTATAATGTCGTTATTGTTTTAATTATGATTATTGTTGGTATGATATGTCGAATGTCTGATTTGGTTGTTTGATTTATGATATGATCATGTGTATCCCCGTTAAGGTGGGGCAGTTATGTTACTCGCCACTGACGGTGGAGTGTTGTTTATTTTCAGGTAATTCTGATGATGAGGTTCTTGCTTAGCTTTGAGTTGGGCGAGTGCCGAAGTTACTTTTATTTTGTTTTAGTTGTATTACGATTTTCTAGTTTGGACTTAGTAGTTGTATCACGTATTATATCCTAACTCTGATTATGTTTTGGAGTTTAACAGATATATTTGGGTTTAGTAACGTACAATCTTGTGGGTTGTTGTACTTTTGGATTTAGTAAATAATATTTTGAGGTTTTGTTTTTAATTTTTAAATATGTTAGTATGTTAGGGCTGACAACTTGACTCGTCGGTTTCTTCCGCGCCGGTTTAAGCGAGTCGGGTCGTCACAGTTTTAGCTTCCATTTTAACAAAAAAACCAAGATCCTCAATCGACCTAAATCGCGTAACACAATTCATGACTTGTTCCCCGTGTTCGACACCCCCACTTATACTACAACGTGGGTTTTATTTGTTTGGTGAAAGAGCCCAAAAAACCCCTTCATCATCAGGCAAGCATATTTTGATCGTCTACTTTATTTACTCAGATTTTTGTTCTAAGAATTATGTTTCATACTCTTTATAATGTTCTCTACACTACTGATATCATACTTTGATAACTTTCCTATTTTTTAGAAAAATTCTCAAATATCTACAAGTTGATGGTTGTTATCGTGGAACAACCAAGGCTAAATATATGCTTAATCCCTATATGTTGATAGTTTATCGATAGTCACTTATGTTAAATATATGTTTGGTCGAAATTTTAAATATATATATATATGTATATATATATATCGATGTATTTAATTATTATTACAGGATATCTACAAGTTGATGCCAACTCAGGCTTCCATCAAATCCCGTTGCACCCGGATGATCAAGAGAAAACGGCCTTCATTACTTCACAAGGATTATATTGCTACACTGTGATGCCTTTCGGGTTAAAAAATGCCCCTGCCACCTTTCAAAGGTTGGTAAACATGGTGTTCCAACACCAGTTAGGGCGAAACCTAGAAGCTTACATAGATGACATAATTGTCAAGAGCAAAGAGCCGCTTGATCACCTGGCCGATCTAAAGGAAACATTTGATTCCCTTAGAAAATATAACATGAAATTAAACCCAAAGAAGTACGTCTTCGGGGTGGCATCAGGGAAGTTCCTAGGTTTCATGATCGATCAGCGGGGCATTGAGGCTAATCCCGACAAAATAAAGGCAGTAAGTGACATGACTTCCCCTAGAACAATCAAGGATACACAAAGGCTGACCGGATGTTTGGCTGCTCTTGGTCGATTCCTGTCCCGGTCAGGGGATAAATGTCACTTCTTTTTTGATGCTATAAAGAAAAAGTCTAAGTTTGAATGGACTGAAGAAGCCGAACTGGCTCTTACCGAACTGAAAGAACATATGCACACCTTACCTAGGCTGATAAGCCCAATCCCAGGTGAGGTTTTGTATATGTATCTTGCTGTTTCAGAATTCTGTTTAAGTGCGGTGCTGGTAGCAGTCCGAGAAGGAGTCCAACACCCGGTGTACTTTGTAAGCCACATCTTAAGGAACACCGAACTACGATATTCTCTTATAGAGAAGTGTGGGCTCGCATTGTATATGGCCTCCAAAAAACTCCGGCCTTACTTCAAGGCGCATCCCCTTGTGGTTTACACTGATCAGCCACTGAAGCAACCCTTCACTAAGCTTGAGTCGTCCGGTCGTATGTTGAAATGGGCGGTAGAACTCAATGCTTTTTGATATTTCTTTTGAATCAAGAAAGGCAATCAAGGGCCAAGCCCTAGCAGACTTTGTTGTAGAAATGACTAGGCCAGATGGCCAGACAGAAAAAGGTCCCCAAGGTTGGAAATTGTTTGTCGACGGATCCTCAACCCAAAATGGTTGCGGCGCTGGCATCTTATGTATCTCACTAGAGGGGGATGTGTATGAATATGCCCTCCATTTCAAGTTCCAGGCCTCCAATAACGAGGCAGAGTACGAAGCTCTCCTTACCGGTTTAAGAATGTGTATTGCTGCAGGGGCAGAAGAAATAGAGGCTTCGTCTGATTCACAGCTGGTTGTGAGCCAAGTTAATGGAGACTACGAAGCCCGAGAGCCGGCCATGAAAAGGTACTTGCAGATGATTAAGGAAGTTAGTGCCCCCCTCAAGGCACTCGTGGTTCAGCATGTGCCTAGGTTAGATAATAGTCAAGCCGATGCCTTGTCTAAGCTAGCCTCCTCGGCAATCAATGAAACCCCAAGACTGTCTTTTGGGAGGTAAAAGAAAGAAGAAGCATAGATGAACAACAAGTCCTGACATTAGATCGGAGCAGTACATGGATGGACTCCATCCTTGATTATAAGATAAATGGCGCCTTGCCAACTAATAAGAAAGAGGCTAAGGCCATCGAGCGAAGGGCCGCCTGGTTCGAAGTCTTCAACGGGAAGTTATATAAGAAGTCATATTCTAAGCCATTTCTAAAGTGCATCACGCCCGAGCAAGGGCAGGACGTTTTGGATGACCTGCATCAAGGATTATGTAGTTCCCACATTGGGGGACGAGCATTGGCAGAGAAGGCAATTCGAATTGGTTATTATTGGCCCACGCTGAAGGAAGATGCCATGTGGAGAGTAAGGAAATGTGATAAGTGCCAAAGATTCGCCAAACTCATACATCGCCCTTCCAATCAATTGGTCCCCATTACCAGTCCTCTCCCCTTTGCCAAATGGGGAATGGATATACTTGGCCCTTATACTCAAGCACCGGGTCAACGTCGCTATGTGTTTGTAGCTGTTGATTACTTCTCGACCAAGAGAAGACGGGTCCAGATACCCTAGATTCCTTACTACTCGAGCATTCAGCCATACTATCAAGACTAGAGGGCCGAATATAAAGGACAAAGCACAAAGGAAGGGAAGAGATGAATACCTGATTAATAGCTTAATCACTCGGTTTGAGGAAGTGAAGACAAACAACTACAAACAATTACTTCAGATCAAATCAAAGTTCAATCAAATCAAAGTTCTTTAGAAAATCCAACAAGTTCTTGCCACAATCCTGCTGTTCAATCCAAAATTCGCTGAAAAAATTCAAAGCTTCGAAGTATTCGCTCTACCTTCTCTCTAGAAATCTGAAGTTTAGGAAATTGGTTATGAAAATGATTAGGGGGTATTTATAGACCCCCAATCATCTCAACATCCAAACTTTCCTTATTTTCCGCCCAAAACTTGGTTAGAGATCTTAATTTAAAAGAAACTGTTAAAAAGGGGAAAGAATTAGACTAATTCTTCTCCTTTTGAGGGGCAAATGTTACTGCCAATATTATTGGCCCAAGTCCAAGGAAAAGACGAGCCCAAAACTTCAGCCCAACAAGGAGCCAGAACTTCGGCCCAAAAGAAGAGTCACCAAAGGCCTCATCTACAGGGAATACGTGGCAGAATACCATTGGTCCACGTGGAAGCACCTCATTGGTCCACGTGGCAGCACCTCATTGGTCCACGAGACACTTTCCTACGAAGACACGTGGCAGATTAGATCTCAGACATGAGTATAGGCAAAACTTCATTTATTGAACTATGTATATATGTAAAGTTATCCCACATTGATAGTTTACTAGGAAAATGGGAAGATTCCTATATATAAGGATTTATGTAATGATTAAACACAGATTCCAAGAATTGGCTGATTTGACAACACATATTTGTAATTGTCGATTAACCCTAATCAATCCAGATTAGCAACTAATTAAGTGATTATTATCTTTTGCCATTTAATTATTTACTTTGCATTTATTTCTTTTTAATTGCTTTCACTATTGCGGTCTTGGGTCAAGTTTGTAGCATAAAATTAGTTAGCTCTCCTTAAATCTAAAAGCACCCGAAACAACTACTAACTACATTGAGAAGTTTCCATAAGTTACAACCACTAGGTGAAATATCTCTCCAATACCTGCTATAGATAATTTTTGTTTTAGAAGTATAAGTGAGCCTCCCTCCCTACTACATTTTATCTCATTTAGAGCCTCTCGGTTTTTTTTTATTTAATTCTTTTTGCAAGGAGGTGAAGCTACAAGAAAAAAGGGTACAACAACTTATACCAGTTAATTTTAGGCAGAAAAATACTTTGTATTAGGAAACCACTTTTTCAAGATCGAAATACCCTTTGTTGTTTAGAAACGATAGCTTGTATATATTGATTGCATTGCTTTGAAAATGTAAATGCAATTTATACACGGAATGAGGGAAGTCATTTGCTATCAATTTTACAGAAAAATGGTTGTAAATTCACACATTCATACCCATTTCCATGCGTAAATACACCTGGAGAAAAAATGTGGTAGGCCTCCTCTTGTTTTTACTATTGTGCAAGCCATGGAACCAAATTAACTCTTACACTCTTGCCTGTATGTGTAGCCTTTTAATTGCCACAAGTTAAGTAGTCAAGTAGTACATTCCTAGTGGGGATGCTCCATGCCTTGTGCTTTTCTCATTATTTCTTTAGTTGAAAAGCTTAATGTGAACTATTCTCTTTTATCAAATTTTATAAGCTTTATCTTCAAATTCTAGAAAACAAGCTTGTAATAAAACAACTGAAATGTTTTCAACACTCACAGCTCTCATTAATTTAAAATTTTCATGTTATTCATGTCATTTAGTCTATTTTTTCTTCTAGCAGATCTCTTAAATCATTAAGTATATTTATGCATAAGCGTTTTTACCCTTAGACTGAATTCTCTTGAATTTTATCATCTTATAAACAAAATCTTTGCAGCAATAGGGTGTATTTTTTTTAAGGAACAAATATGGTGGCTTAGTGTAGGTATATGCCTCAGCATTATTTATTCATGCTTATCTTTAAACATTTCATTCAGCAGGATTCAGGTTTTCTTATTCATTATTTATGGATTTTTTAATATCTTGGTACCCCTTCTACTTTAGTAGGATGAATTATGTGAGTAGTCGATTCAAGCTATCTAGATTGGTCTTTTGCTTTCTTTATTGAGCGAAAAACAAAACAAAATTATATTTATCAATTATCATATTATTCTGTTTCTTGTGCTTGGGTTGAGGTGGTGTTAGGTGTGCACATGATGAGCTACTATCTCAAACCTAATCTAAGAAGTGTAGGGTTAGCACTTAGCAGTGTGTAAGTTCAATAGATACTCAAGAAGGGGGGGTTAAATTGAGTATGTCGAATTTTCGATCTATTTTAATAGTTTTTTATCAGTTTGCAAGAACAACGAGAGAATAGTAAAGTAAAACATGAAGACAGAAGGATTTAACGAGGTTTCGCTTCTCAATAACCCTACGGCCTCCACTCTTTCACCAATATTATTAATCAACTCGGAAAAATAACAATGGTTACACACTCAATAGAATTGCTACAACCCCGTAACCATCAATTCCACAACTGTTAACTCTAATAGTTCACTCTGTAATTACAGAACACTTCCCAACCACTTCCTCTAAGTGGTTCAATTACAATACAAAATTTTCTCCGTAAGTTGAAGGTGAATATGGAGATGATTAAGCACTAAGGATGAACTTTAGAAAATATGACTGATTTTCTTATGTAGAGCAAGAGGGCTTTTAGGGTTTTCAAAGATTTAAAATTTTAGAAATGAAACCGTTACCCTAATTGTGCCTTGGTTTATTGCTTAAATAATTCACCCAACCAGCTGTACAAGATATCAAATCAGATTTTATTCTCTTTCCATAACCCTTGAGTTTAAAAGGAAAGTACAATAAAATCTAAAATGTTAAGGTGCAATACATGGTTTGATTTGATATTTTATTTGAGCAATCTTTCTAAAAACTAAGTAATCAGTATTTGAAGTTTGATTTAAAAAACGTTTTGGAGCGAAAATAGCAAAATTGATTACTTAAGTGCACGTGAGTAGTACCGAGATATGTTTTCACAGTGGTTTCAGTTCTACTAAGTTTGTGTCTATTAAAAGGAATTGTTCCTTGACTGTTCTCTTTACTAGGCATAAACCCCAAACTTCATGCTCTTTTAAACTTTTTAAATCAGCCCTACTTCCCTAGGTCCATTTTACACAAAGATCCTAATATACAAAAATAAAAGATCCAAACTCTTGGCTTCTGATCTTCATGTATCTCAAGGCTCTTGAGGTTCTTCACTTCAATTCTTGCCTTGTTGTTTCCTATCTTAATTTATTTCAACCTACTTATTGACAATTACACATAATAACAATCAAGTATAGGGAACTGGTTTGTCATCACTCAAATCAAATATGGTTCAACAATATCCCCCTCTTTGAAGATGACAAACCATGAAGTTCCCCCTGAGAACAGTAACCAATTGTTTTAGTTAAAACAACTGTTCAGAGGAACTGGTCTTGCACAATGCCTGCAGACAGACTCATAATCTCATAAAATATAAAGCATAATTAGACAAATTACAAGGTCAGCTAACTCATCACATTACTCAACATTTATTGAGTTTTAAAAATTAAGACCTGTAACCTGTAAAACTTATCAGAATCAAGTGTATCAAAAGAAAATCTAAGCTCATTGGGATGATTAACTTCCAGTTGGGATGGAAGGAGCATTTGATTTGAATTCAAATCTCTCTTAGGTATAAAGCTGGGCCATCTCTAACAGGGTCTGAACCTTATTCATGTTGCTACACAAGACCTAGGAACTTCATTTGTTCCATTCCCCCTTTTGGCATCATCAAATGAAAAAACATAGATATAGCATAGAAAAATAGGGAAAGCCAACAAATAAAGTCAAACAAGTAAATTCAAAAGAACATTCTAGGTGTAACGACCTGTATTTTAGCAATGTTGTTTTCGGAGAAACAACAATACGAATCATCATTATTCCAATATCTTATGCACATAACTTAAAATAAAAGCGGAAGCTCTAAAACTTAGCCATTTTATTAATTGAACTTTAATAATCCAGAACAAAAATATAAATAAAGTTTTCATTAAAATACTAACTCTTGCTATAAACTAATGAAACAGAAAGTAAGGCTAGGACTACTAAAATAATTGGGTAGCTAAAAGTTGTCATGCTTGCACTGCACGTTCACGAATCCTAACCCTCTCTAATAACCCCAAATCATTCCTCATCAATACCTGCAAAAAAGGGGAAAAGGGGTCCACAGTCTGGGGGGAGTAAATAGAATGTTCTACTTAATCGTGGAACGGAATAAAAAATATAATAGTCAGAACGCAATACACCCAATTCACGATTGCAACAGGTTAAACACATTCATAACCACAAATCAATCAAGTACATAACTCAATCAAATAACGCAGCGGAACATACATAACATAACTAAACCGACTCGCTAGCTAGGGTCACCACAAGACTCTAGACTCCATAGGCTGTGACAACTCATCTTTCATTATTCAATTCATTATCCTTCATCAGTTAAATTTCAACGTAATATTATCGCTATTCAACGTCCCAATGGTCCAACTTCAACGCACGACAGATGTGCTTTATTGCATGTCCCATTGGTCCTCTTATTATCTTTCATAGGTTCAACCTCCACATACAACGATTGTACTCCATCGTCCCAATGGTCCGACTTCAACGCACGACAGATATGCTTCATCGTTCCATTGGTTTTTCATCCACATACAACAATTGTACTCCATTGTTCCATCAACAATTGTACTCCATCGTTCCAATGGTCCGACTTCATGCACGACAGATGTGCTTCACCGTTCCATTGGTTTGACATCCACATAAAATTTGCTTTGACTTTATGTCAACCCACTCAACAAATAGTCAACTCTAGGTCAAACTTCATCTTAACTTTGACTTCCAGACTCGACAACAACCTTAGACATTACAATTACTCAACAATTCAAACGCTACAATTATTCGAAACATCTTAAAAATGCAACAATACATAATTCCATAAAACGTTCAATCATCTAATAATTAAACAAAAGTTCAAATCTTTAAACTAATTCATTATTGAGGGCATTTTTGTAAAATAGTAATCCACAAATCATAATTAAAGAATTTAATTAATTAAATCAAAATTTCAATAATTAAATATAATTAATTAGACTAACTTCATAAAAATTCATGATTTAATAATTAAGCCTTATTTTCGAACCAAATATTAATCAAAACCAACATCTTATTCGACATTCTTCAATGAGTAAACAAGGTTAACAATTTAATTCCAGAACTTATTCAGTTAGTAAAATTAAATCAAGAATATCATAAAACAATCATAATTTGAGCAAGAGATTCAACAAGATATACTTTAAAAGTATTTTAGTAATTTAATCACACTATTTTACACAGTTTGATTTTACCCATTAAAATTTAAAAACAACCATTTAAAGGTCTCTAACATTCTGGAAATTTTGATGAAATTTAAATATGGGTTCAAGGTTTAACGTGCATAAGTTTCGTCCAAAAATAACATCATTTACTAATTTTAAGGGATTTTATAACTAACCGATCAAATTAGACTATACTCAGTTTCAGAATTTCCTGCCATAGCAAACGAACCATCAAAATTATGAACAATTAGCACAAGCTATAAAACACTAATTCAGACTTTCACCTAAATTTTCGTAGTCATCAAAATGGAATTATTATTTTAATAAATTCGTAAATTAAATATGGACATTTTTACCAGTTTGACAGATTAAATTATTATAAGCAAGAAAAGGACGAATTTTGCCAAGAAATAAATTCATACATTCAACAACATACTTATAATCATGCAATTGTTTAATATCAATAATAATAATTCCAACAACAAAAATACAATCTTTTGCAATTCTGAACATGTTCTAAACAATTATATAATTAATATATTCTATAATTACATAAAACATCTAATTACCTAATCAATGATTGAAGAACAAAGAATTCGAAACTCCCTTTGGTTTGGCCGTTTGCTATTCGAACAAAAGGCTTGGTTTTTCTTGGATTCTTGCTTCATTCTTGGTGTTGTTTGAATGTGGAATTGAGTTGGATGTATTTTGAAGCTTTTGTGTTTAATTGTTCTTGAGGAAGTAATGGAAAGGAAATAGTTGTTGATTTCTTTGTGAGAGTAGTCGTGAGGTGTAACAAGAAAAAAGGGGGTTTTGGTTCTTATTGTTAAGTATTTATAGAAGCACTAAGGGTTAAGGTAGTTAAGAATAAATTAGGAGGGTTATTAGGAGGATAAAGGATAATGGGTAATGGTCAATTGTAATTGACCTAGAATAGAGGGGGGCCGTCAATGAGCAATAGGGGAAAGGGTTTTAATAATTCATCAAGTTGTTGAAAAGGATCCTAAATTTTAGTAGGCCAAGAAAAAATAAAAATAGCATTTTTGGTTAAGGATAATTAAAGGTTTAATTAATTAGAAATTAATTAAATAAAGAGGAGAAAGAGAAAGGGGGTGCGGTGTGGGCTTAAGAGTAAAAGGGTTTTGGGCTTTGGCCCTATTTTGGCAAGGCAAAGTAAAAATTTTGGGCTCGGGTTTAACTTTGATCCAATCAATGGGCCAGAAATCAAATGAAAAGGCGTTTCAAGTCCCGGTTACCAAGAAGGGACTAAAATTACTTCTAACCCCTACTTAGCCAACTCGTCATTAATTTAACATTAAATTTGAATCGGTCCACAACCTTGAATTGCTTTAAGGTGAAGATTTGGAAACCTTATAGGTTGAGGCCAAATGAGAGAATGTAAGATAACCAACATAAAGAAAATTAGTTTGACACATTATAAAATATTAATAACATAAATTCCCGTAAAATTCAAGGAACCAGAAATAAGATGGCCGATATACATGCAGCACCTCTCTTTCCTGGGATTTCGAACATCTCAGTTCCAATTACGGTCACCTAGTACTTCCAATTATGGTATACTCTACCGGGTATAAGGAATTTATGGCTGACATACACTAATAATTGGAATTGACGAACAGTTATGCCATAATTAAGGAATTGGCGGCCGGTATGAGCACCATATACAATACATAATAAATGTTGGGGAAAGATGATGATAATTTGGTTAATGAAAGATTATGTAATGGAAAAATGGAGTACAATGGTTGTATGTTGAAGTCGAACCAATGGAATGATGAAACATATCTGCCGTACGTTGAAGTTGGACCATTGGAACGGTGGAGTGCAACTGTTATACGTTGAAGTTGGACCTATGAAAGATAATTAAAGAATAAATGGAACAATGTAGTGCAATAGTCATATGTTGAAGTTGGACCTATGGAACGATGAAGCATATCTATCGTGCGTTGAAGTCGGACCATTGGAACGATGAAGTGCGATTGTTGTACGTTGAAGTTTGACCGATGAAAGTTAATAAATGGAATAATGAAAGATGAGTTGACGCAGTCTATGGAGTCTAGAGTCTTGAGGTGACCCTAGCTAGAGAGTATAGTTTGGTTATGTTATGTATGTTTCGCTGCGTATCTGATTGTGTGATGTGTTCTCGTGATTTATGAATGGAATATGTAACCATGTTACTGTTATGTGATGAGTGTGCTATGTTCTGTTAATTATATTATTGATTGTGTTCTACGATTACGTAGAACATTCCAATTACTCCCCACTGACTGTGGACCCCCATGCCTTTTCAGGTAACGAAGCTGAGTAAACTGGGTTATAACGATAGTTAGTTCTCTTGAGCGAGCACGCGTAGCAGTTTTAGCTACCCTTATTCGTAGACTTAACCATGTTATTGAATTTTAGTAACTTGTAATAAAATTTTACTATCTTTAAGTCACTTTTTAGACATTTTCTGAGTTTGGTTTAATTAATTGAGATTAATAAAAGTATTAAGTTTAGAGCTTCCGCTATCTATTTTTAAAATTTGTGATATTAGTTTCATTCATTACTGATTCGTATTGTTGGTTTCTTCGAAAACAACGTTGCTAAAATACGGGTCGTTACAGTTCGTATCAGAGCTGAACTTTAGGTTACTTCTCCATAAGTAACACGAGAGATTCTGTGCTTTATTATTCTGAGAGTTAACATAGTTAGCTATACGACGAGAACTTAGTGAGTGTTGACTTGGGTAGTAGCCTGGGTTAGGACTATTTTTTTACTATATTTATTAATGTGAATATTTGTGTTAATTACATGTATGGTTCCGCTAAGAATTTCTGGTAGTACAATTGCATTATATCAGAGTTCACAGTAGAAGCAAATTGATTCTTGATTTATTATTTTATCTAGTTGTTGAAGTGTTATTTTAAAGTTTCGAGGACGAAACTTATTTAAGGAGGGGTGACTGTAACACCCCGTATTTTTGGGCTATTTAAATTTTTTTATTATTTAATTACTTATTTTGATGGTACAATGATTTGAATCAAACTGAGCCCAAACTAAACCTCGAGCCCAAACTTTTTACCTTGAATTAACCAACATAGGGCCAAAACCCAATCTCACCTTGCTACCTAGGCCCACACGCCTTCCCGTTTACTTGAACCAAACATTGGTTTTTTACAAATCTGTTAATTAATAGGTATGAATTAAACAAAAATCCTATTTTTAAATATCCTCTACCTATTTTTTAGGAGTTTACCCAACTATCCAAGCATCTATAAAAACCCTCCTTTGCTCTCCAAACATACGGCACCCTCAAGAACACAATCAATATTATTTCTTGTTCTTCTTTCTGAAACAACTGATAATCAATCTCTTCAAAGATCTTCAACAATCCATCCATCAAACAACTCAAAGGTTGAAGCAAGAACAAAGAGAACCAATCGCTTGATTCGAACAAGGCACACGACCAACCACTAAAGAAAGTTCGAACCTTTGTCATTCAATTTAGGTAATTAGATGGTTTGCCTAATCTGTGAAGTAATTAATTATATACTTCATAAAACAAGTTTAGAATTAATTTTGAATTGATAAAATTGCTTGACAATGTGTTCACGTTTGATGGCCGAGTATTGTTTAATGAGTTGATGATTTTATGTTCTTTCGTGATTCTATGACTAATATATGAACCTTACCATTATAACTAATGATTGAATTAATGAATTATTATCTAGCATCATAACCGAATTGTTCCATTTATGTTCTTGAATTTTCCGAGTGAATTGGTGAATTAAAGATTGGATCTTTTACTTGTAATTTTGTTCAATTTATGATCCTTTATGATTTTCTTGATTTGTTATTTAAGTTATTGATTTAAAGAGTGCTAGTCCTGATTAATTGAAGATTAATGTCGAACGATGAATTATTTTGTGGAATAATATTCGAAAATCTTGAATTATTATTAAAGCATGGATTTTTATGAAGATGGTCTAATATAATTATTGTTATTGTTTAGAATTTAGTAATTAAATTCTTGAATTATATTTTTGTTTATTGTTTATTCATGAAATTGCCGTATGTATTAATGATCGTGAATTGATGAAGTAATATGATTGTCTAAGTTGTTATTGAGTTTAGAAGTCAAAGTTAGAATCTTTGACCTAGGTTTGACTAAGTGATAAGTTGGGTGACTTAGAGTCAAAGTTATGAGTTTAAATAAAATAATAATATTATAATAATGAATGAAAGGAAACAGAGTAAGAGGATATTGTCTTGTTTTGATCTCTGGCTAGGAAAGACTTGGTATTTAAGATGGCCGATATACGTGTCGCACCTCTCTTTCCTAGGATTTCGAACATCTCATTTCCAATTACAATCACCTAGTACTTCCAATTATGATATACTCTACCGGGTATAAGGAATTGACGGCTGGCATACACTAATAATTGGAATTGACGGACAGTTATGCCATAATTAAGGAATTGATGGCCGGTATGTGCACCATATGAAATACATAATAAATGTTGAGGAAAGATGATGATAAGTTGATTAATTAAAGATAATGTAATGGAACAATAGAGTGCAATGGCTGTATGTTGAGGTCAAACTAATGGAACGATGAAGCACAATTGTCGTGCGTTTAAGTTAGACCATAAGAATGGTGGAGTGCAATTGTTGTACGTTGAAGTTTGACCTATGAAAGATAATTAAAGAATAAATGGAACAATGGAGTGCAATATTCGTATGTTGAAGTTGGACCTATGGAACGATGAAGCACATCTATCGTGCGTTGAAGTTGAACCATTGGAACGATGAAGTGCGATTGTTGTACGTTGAAGTTGGACCGATGAAAGTTAATGAATGGAACAATGAAAGATGAGTTGACGCATTCTATGGAGTCTATAGTCTTGAGGTGACCCTAGCTAGAGTATATAGTTTAGTTATGTTATGTATGTTCCGCTGCGTATCTGATTGTGTGATGTGTTCTCGTGATTTACGAATTGAATATGTAACCATGTTACTGTTATGTGATGAGTGTGTTATGTTCTGTTAATTATATTATTGATTGCGTTCTACGATTACGTAGAACATTCTAATTACTCCCCACTGACTGTGGAACCCTATGCCTTTTTCAGGTAACGAAGCTGAGTAAACTGGGTTATAACAATGGTTGGTTCTCTTGAGCGAGCAAGCGTAGCAGTTTTAGCTACCCTTTATTAGTAGACTTAACCATGTTATTGAATTTTAGTAAATTGTAATAGAATTTTAGTATCTTTAAGTCACTTTTTAGACATTTTCTGAGTTTGGTTTAATTAATTGAGATTAATAAAAGTATTAAGTTTAGACATTTTGTGTGTCTGGTACTACAATTGTATTATATCAGAGTTCACACCAGAAGCAAATTGGTTCTTGATTTATTATTTTATCTAGTTGTTAAAGTGTTATTTTGATGTTTCGAGGACGAAACTTATTTAAGGAGGGGTGACTGTAACACCCCGTATTTTTGGCCTTTTTAATTGTTTTTTATTCTTTAATTACTTATTTTGATGGTACAATGATTCGAATCAAACTGAGCCCAAACTAAAACTCGAGCCCAAACTTTTTATGTAATACCTGTAATTTTTCAAGGATTTTCAAAAATAATATCTTCTATAAAGAGGTTTATATTTTATAAAAAGAGCTTGTCGAATTATTTTTTTCAAAAGGTATTTATTATAAACAAAGTATTTTGCATAATATTATTTTCGGAAAATAATAAATTATTTTTGAAGTTGGAATATTTTCAAAATCAATATGTATTTATATATTTCGAAAATAATATATATGTATTGCGAAAATTATTTTATTTTATGGAAAAGTATTTTTGGTAAATAAAAATATTTTTATGGCTTTGAATTTTATTTTTAAAGGTCGTTTTATGCATGTCGTATTTTAATTACCGCATAATTAGATTAATTAGTCGATTAGTCATAAAATAATTAAAGCTTGACAACACAACTCCCGAGGCCACCTCATGACCACCTCACCTTATCTTCTCCTCATCCCACATGGCTCAACCACCACCACTCCACCTCCTTGTCCCACATTGAAAGTTTACCACTTTCCTCCACCCCTTTCACCTATAAATAAAGCTCTTCACCCATCCTCACTCCTCACAATTCTCTTTACGATTCTTCCACTTCTCTAAGAAAAGAGGAGTAACAAGTGAAAAGTTTTCACGGAAGAATAATTGAGAGAGTTGAGTTATTTTCTGAGGAGGGAGCGAACTCAAAGAAGCCTTCCAGACGTTGAGGTATGCTTCGATGTTTACCGCTTTTTTTAGCCCCTAGGTTCTTGTATGCTTAGTTTAGAATAGTTTCTTTTTACGCTTTTGTTTAGCATGCTTAGTGTTATGTCCTAGCGTAGTTTTAATGTTTTAAAGTTATGTTTGTTTATGCTTTAGCAGCGGAACATAACAGTCAACTTAAACAATATCATACACGTCAAACTAGTACACGCACTTCCAAGTACCACACGCAAGATTACAAATTCAACATCAAGGCAACGCTCGGTCTACAACCGATAACAAGTGTAACGACCCGACTCGCTTAAATCGGCGCGGAAGAAACCGACGAGTCAAGTAGTTATAAATCTACAACTCAACACTTAGAAAATAAACTAATACCTCAAATTATTATTATTAAACCATAAATGTACAATAACCCACAATCTTGTACAAACTAGATCCAAAAGTCAAATGTAACTAACGAAAAGTAAGATGCAACTCTAACCACATGCTAAAGTCTTATACAACAAATGTAAAACCATAAGTCCAAAACAACATATAACAATCCTATTACTAAGAAACAACTGTAAATACAAAGAATATAACACGCAAAGCGCCGCTCGCCCAACCCCAAAGCTAAGCAAGAGCATCATCATCAGATGTACCTGAAAAACACAACATAGTCCACCATCAGTGGCGAGTAACATAACTGACTCCCCCTAACGGGAATACACAAGTACATAGCATCAATCAAACAACATCATACGAAAATCCCAAAGACACGAGACATCCTCAACCTCGTAATCCAAACTTAACAAAACACTCGACATCATCATACGACATCACCATCCCAAATTCTAACTTTAGCGCAATCATTCTAATTCTAGACCGGACTACGCTCGTACGGAAGCATCTTACGCAACCGAACTTCTACTATGTCAGGACCGGGTATAAGCCATACGCCCAAATCCCACGGACCCAATCCTTACTGGAAATCCGTGTCCCTAATTCCCAAAATCTTTCTGAGCGTACTAGGAATAACATAGTGAGACTCCAAACTATCCCGATACCGCGGACGGAATAGGGGCAACGTCTTAACCCAAAAACTAAGCATAAGCCATACACAAAGTCAAGGGCGTCTAGAAAAGAAATCAAGCTAATCATCATATCATTATCATCCTTTCATCATAGTTAAATTAAAGACAAGAATAAGCCATACTCTTGAATTCAATCAACTAAATCATCGAAGTTAACCCAAGAATTGCCTATAGCCATACTCTTGAGACTAACCAAACATCATTTCATTATTCTTAATTCATTCTTTAATCAATACATCCCAAATCTTTAACTTTCAAGACTTACATAACACTTTTCTTTAACTTTCAAGATTCAATCAAGAAACCTAAAGACCTCAATCAAACCTCCACAAGATCCTCAAAGAACTCATCTAACTCTTAAAGAACTTAACAAGAAACTATTCAAAATTCAAGAACTTCAATCAAGAACTCAATCAAGATTCAAGAACTTCAATCAAGAACTCATACAAACTCAAACATCACGCATAAACATCATCATCATCACACGTAAATTTCAACATTATTTTATCAAAATTCATCAAACTTAAACCCAATCACCATGATTTCAAAATATCATAAAAACAATCTTAAAACATGAAAAAAAAACCACCATTAAAACATCATTATAATACTTCAAAATCAGATTACAAAAATACATTCAAAATCATGAACAACCATCAACAAACATCCCAAACATGCATTTAATCAATACTATAAACCTAGTATACCAATTAAGTTGAGTTAGTATGTTACCTTATTGAAGATCAACACACAAATCAACACACAAATGCAGTCGAAGAACACAACCCACACGAACACACGGCTGCTGCACACACGGCCTCACTCGAACACGCACCTGCACCACCAACACGGCTGCAGCACGGCACTTGCACCACGAGCACTGCAACACGGCCCCAACACACGGACCACTGCACACACGGACACCACCGTGCACCACTCGAACCCACACACGAACAAGAACACACGAACAAACCCGGAAACAACCCCAAACTAATGATCTTGTTTGAAACAATGGAGTTTAGATTGTGTTTAGGATACTTAAAGATCAATGGAGTTTGAATCTTTAAGTTTTGGGCAAAGGAAGATGATGAACAATTGAAGGCTTCAATTGCTCCAAAATGGCGTGTGGAATGGAGAAGTGAGAGAGTTTAAGTGCTTTAAAGTGATGGCAAGGATTAGGATGGCAAAATGAGCAAATGCCTTACTAACTCCTCTATAAATAGAGTTAGTTAAGGTGTGAACACAAGGCAAGTGGCAAGCCACTCCATGCCTTAGAAAACCGGCCAAGGGAGAATATGGGCCTTGTTTGGGCTCAAAATGGGCTCTCGTGATCCATTGGGCTAAATTACCAAATTTACATGACTAATCATGCAATAATCGATTAAGCCCAAAAATAATATTAAATAATTAATTAGAAAATTAAATAATAAAAATTCTAATTAATTAAATAATAATTAAAATAAATAATAAAAACTAAGAAATAAACATTTCGATTAAATCGAAATTATCCACATAAAATTAAAATAAATAGTTCAAAAATTAATTTGAACTAGCAGATAAACACACATAAATACACATAAATACCGGCAAAAATACCGATAAAATCTGGGTCATTACAACCTCCCCTCCTTAAAGAAATTTCGTCCAGAAATTTCAAGGTGCAGGAGATCGCTCCCCATCGAACAGCTATGGGTACTTCTGCCGCATAGACGCTTCCGTCTCCCAACTCGCTTCTTCATGGTGTTGATTTCTCCACAACACCTCGACAAGCGGTACCTGCTTACGCCGCAGGGTCCTCTCCTCCCTATCCAAGATCTGGACGGGTCGCTCCTCATAAGTCAGATTCGGCTCGATTACGACCGGATCCACTGAGATCACATGAGTAGGATCATGTACATATTTCCTTAGCTGGGAAACATGAAATACGTCATGAACATTAGCCAAACTAGGTGGTAATGCCAATCGATAAGCCACCTCCCCAACTCGTTCTAGTATCTCGTAAGGTCCCACATATTTCGGTCGAAGTTTACCCTTTTGACCAAAGCGTACAACTCCTTTGAAAGGTGAAACCTTAAGCAAGACTTTGTCACCTACTTCAAAAGCCAGTGGTCTACGTCGATTATCGGCGTAAGATTTCTGACGACTCTGAGCGGCCTGCATCTTAGACCGAATGACTCGAACCTTCTCGATAGTATCGCGTACCATCTCAGGTCCTAAAGCCACTGTATCACTGATATCATTCCAGCAAATCGGACTCCGACATTTCCTGCCATACAGGGCCTCGTACGGAGCCATCTCAATGCTAGAGTGATAGCTATTATTATAGGAGAACTCTATCAAGCAAAGCATACATACCCAAGACTGATGATGCTCCAGAGTGCATGCTCGAAGCATATCCTCCAAAGTCTGGATGGTCCTCTCAGTCTGACCATCACTCGCCGCATGAAAAGCGGTGCTCAACTTCAACTTCGTCCCAAAGGCTTCCTGAACTGATTTCCAGAAACGAGATAGAAACCTCGGATCTCGATCAGAAACAATCTCCCTCGGAACTCCGTGAAGTCGGATTATGTCCTGAGTATACGCCTCAGCTAGACGCTCCATCGACCAGGTCATCTTCATCGGAATGAATGTAGCGACCTTAGTTAACCTATCCACTATGACCCAAATAGCATTCAAGCCACTGCAAGTGGGTAAGCTCACTACAAAGTCCATAGAAACAGACTCAAACTTCCAGGTCGGAATAGGTAGTGGCTGTAATAGACCTCCTGGTCTCTGATGCTCAATCTTGACCTTCTGACAGGTCAAGCACCGAGCGACAAACTCTGCTACATCCCTTTTCATCTTAGGCCACCAGAACTGGCCTTTAAGATCCTGGTAAAGCTTATTACCACCGGGATGAACAGAATAAGGCGAGTTATGTGCCTCGGACATGATTCTGTTTCTAAGGTCAGAACCGCCCGGTACACACCATCTCCCTCGAAAGCGCATACCACCATCAGAAGGGATCTCGAAACCTACGGCTTTACCTTGTCGTATAGCCTCTCGAATCCTAGCAAACTGTGGATCGTTATGCTGACCCTCGCGCAGCTCCTGAAAGAAATCAGGCTCGGCACTCATAGATGTCAGACGAAGTCTGACGGAACCACGGCTTCTACTGAAGCTCAAGCGATGTTTGCGACTTAGTGCATCCGCGACCAAGTTCGCCTTACCCTCGTAATAGTTGAGCGTCAGGTCGTAGTCCTTGATCAACTCAAGCCACCGCCTCTGCCTCATATTGAGGTCCTTTTGAGTGAAGATGTACTTGAGACTCTTGTGATCCGTGAATACCTTACACGAACCACCATAGAGATAGTGCCTCCAAATTTTGAGCGCGAACACTACAGCAGCTAATTCTAAGTCATGCGTAGGATAGTTACGCTCGTGCACCTTCAGTTGTCTCGATGCGTAAGCGATGACCTTCCCACCCTGCATGAGCACGCAACCTAAGCCACTCTTCGAAGCATCGCTATAGACTTCGAAGCCCTCTTCATCGTTCGGAAGAGTAAGAATCGGAGCAGAGACTAATCTCTGTTTCAACTCCTGAAAAGCTTGCTCGCAAGCCTCTGTCCAAACGAATCGAACCTCCTTCTGCAGGAGACTAGACATCGGCCTAGCTATCTTGGAGAAGTCCTGGACGAATCGTCGATAGTATCCGGCTAAGCCAAGAAAACTACGAACCTCCGCCACATTTCTCGGGCTACTCCAATCAACTATAGCCTTAATCTTGGCTGGGTCTACCTTAATGCCTTCTTTACTGATCACGTGACCTAGGAAGGCTACTTCGCGAAGCCAGAACTCACACTTGGAGAGTTTCGCGAACCACTTATGACTCCGCAATATCTCGAGTACCATTCGGAGATGTTCCGTATGCTCAGACTCATCTCTGGAATAGACCAAGATATCGTCAATAAATACTACGACACACTTGTCGAGTAAGTGATGAAATGTCCGGTTCATCTGGTCCATAAACACGGCTGGCGCGTTAGTGAGACCAAAGGGCATTACCTCGAACTCGTAATGGCCGTATCTAGTACGAAAAGCAGTTTTCGGAATGTCTTCCTTCTTAACCGGAATCTGATGATATCCAGATCGAAGATCTATCTTTGAAAACACTCCTGCTCCTCGCAATTGATCGAACAGGTCCTCAATCCTAGGCAATGGGTACTTATTCTTGATAGTTACCCGATTCAACTCTCGGTAGTCTATGCACAAGCGCATACTACCATCTTTCTTTTTCACGAAGAGCACAGGAGCTCCCCATGGAGAAACACTCGGCCTAATGAAGCCCTTATCGATCAAATCCTGGAGTTGTGTCTTTAACTCCAATAACTCAGACGGTGCCATCCGGTACGGTGCCTTCGAGATCGGCGCTGTCCCGGGTACCAAGTCGATATGAAACTCGACGTCGCGCTCCGGTGGAACGCCTGGTAGCTCATCAGGAAATACGTCTCTGAAATCCCTCGCTATAGGTATATCGTCCAACAGAGACTCATCAGTCAAGTCTCGTACCTGACAAAAAAACACCATATCGCCCTTCTGGCGATGCTTCCTCATCCTCAAGGCTGAGATTACCTTTAGTCCTTTCTTAAGGACGAACCCAGAGTAGGTAACTCGGTTGCCCTGAGATCCTCGGAATGTCACTGACTGATCTCGGCAACGAATGATTGCTCGATACCTCGATAGCCAGTCCATACCAAGTATAACGTCGAACTCCATCAGCGGGAACTCTTTCAGATCGGCCGTCGCTTGCTCCCCCGCTATCACGATGGACACCCCTCGGAACTCTCGCTGACAAGTAGAATCCTCTCCTGAAGGGAGAGTAATAACTGAACGAACAGGTAGACTGCCACGAAGATCTGACCTCGAGGCAAAACTACTAGCCACAAAAGACACAGTAGCACCAGAATCAAAAAGAACTAATGCTAACACACCAGAGACAAGAAATCTACCTGATACAACGTCAGGCTGAACCTCGGCCTCCGCCTCGGTCATACAGTAGACTCGGTTCTTCACCGGAGTCTTCGTCGGTGCTGGAAGCTGCTTAACCTCTGAATCTGGCCTCCTCTCGGGACAAACCGTCGACTTGTGGCCTACCTTACCACAAGTGAAGCAAGTAATCGGAGAACCGTCGCACTTCTTTCCTGGATGGAAGTCTCTGCCACAGCCTCGACACTTCGAACCATCGCTACCCTTATGCGAACTCGGGGCCGAAGGGGTACTGCTGGATGTGCCAAACCGGGGTTTCTTAAACGAAGCCGTAGTCGTCGGAACCGGAGCTCTCTTCTTGCTCGAATCTTCCTCGGTAACTGATGCCTGTATCTCGAGTGCTACCTCGTAAGCCTGCTGGAACGTAGCTGCTCCACTGCTGATCACGTGAACTCGGATCCTCGGATCTAGCTTTTTGATGTAGCGCTTGACCCGATCCTTCTCTGACGGAATCACAGACGTAGCGAACCTCGAGAGCTCTGTAAATCGATCGGTGTACGCCTGGACAGACATCTTACCCTGTGCAAGAGTAAGAAACTCCTCCTGTTTCTGCCACCGCAACTCGTCGGGGTAGAAACGCTCCTGGACCTTATCGATAAAGTCGGTCCAAGACATCGCATGCAACGGCTGGTACGCGTCCTTCGCTAACGTCCACCAGTTATCAGCCTCCCCACGTAAGTAATATGCGGCGATCAGCACCCTCTCGTGATCGGGGCAAAACGTCGCGTCGAAGAGCTTCCCCATCTCGCGGATCCAGCTCTCCAAAGTAGTGGGGTCGGCAACCCCGTCGTAAGTCGGAGGTCGATGACGTGCGATACGATCGAACGTCGACTGCATATTCGGCGGTTGACGACTATGGTGCGCCAAAGTAAGGATCGCCTCCTCGAGTGCCCGCAACCTCTGTCGTCCAGTACTCAACCGGCGAGGTGTAGACATGCTGCAACGCATCACAACAACAAACATAACAGAGATAGCAAGTCAGTAAAATCCCCACCAAAAACATACTAAAAATAAGAAGAAAAGGAAAAATAGAAAGAATCCTATCCCGGTCCTTCTACCCAACTCTTCTCCCTTCACATAATCCTAGAATTTGGTTCAATCACTCGGGAAAAATAAAGCTCTCATCTCCCGGGTTTAACTCAAATCCTACAACTTCACTTAAAACTTATTCGGCTCTGATACCAACTGTAACGACCCGACTCGCTTAAATCGGCGCGGAAGAAACCGACGAGTCACGTAGTTATAAATCTACAACTCAACACTTAGAAAATAAACTAATACCTCGAATTATTATTATTAAACCATAAATGTACAATAACCCACAATCTTGTACAAACTAGATCCAAAAGTCAAATGTAACTAACGAAAAGTAAGATGCAACTCTAACCACATGCTAGAGTCTTATACAACAAATGTAAAACCATAAGTCCAAAACAACATCTAACAATCCTATTACTAAGAAACAACTGTAAATACAAAGAATATAACACGCAAAGCGCCGCTCGCCCAACCCCAAAGCTAAGCAAGAGCATCATCATCAGATGTACCTGAAAAACACAACATAGTCCACCATCAGTGGCGAGTAACATAACTGACTCATCCTAACGGGAATACACAAGTACATAGCATCAATCAAACAACATCACACGAAAATCCCAAAGACACGAGACATCCTCAACCTCGTAATCCCAAAAACACTCGACATCATCATACGACATCACCATCCCAAATTCTAACTTTAGCGCAATCATTCTAATTCTAGACCGGACTACGCTCGTACGGAAGCATCTTACGCAACCGAACTTCTACTATGTCAGGACCGGGTATAAGCCATACGCCCAAATCCCACGGACCCAATCCTTACTGGAAATCCGTGTCCCTAATTCCCAAAATCTTTCTGAGCGTACTAGGAATAACATAGTGAGACTCCAAACTATCCCGATACCGCGGACGGAATAGGGGCAACGTCTTAACCCAAAAACTAAGCATAAGCCATACACAAAGTCAAGGGCGTCTAGAAAAGAAATCAAGCTAATCATCATATCATTATCATCCTTTCATCATAGTTAAATTAAAGACAAGAATAAGCCATACTCTTGAATTCAATCAACTAAATCATCGAAGTTAACCCAATAATTGCCTATAGCCATACTCTTGAGACTAACCAAACATCATTTCATTATTCTTAATTCATTCTTTAATCAATACATCCCAAATCTTTAACTTTCAAGACTTACATAACACTTTTCTTTAACTTTCAAGATTCAATCAAGAAACCTAAAGACCTCAATCAAACCTCCACAAGATCCTCAAAGAACTCATCTAACTCTTAAAGAACTTAACAAGAAACTATTCAAGATTCAAGAACTTCAATCAAGAACTCAATCAAGATTCAAGAACTTCAATCAAGAACTCATACAAACTCAAACATCACGCATAAACATCATCATCATCACACGTAAATTTCAACATTATTTTATCAAAATTCATCAAACTTAAACCCAATCACCATGATTTCAAAATATCATAAAAACAATCTTAAAACATGAAAAAAAAACCACCATTAAAACATCATTATAATACTTCAAAATCATATTATAAAAATACATTCAAAATCATGAACAACCATCAACAAACATCCCAAACATGCATTTAATCAATACTATAAACCTAGTATACCAATTAAGTTGAGTTAGTATGTTACCTTATTGAAGATCAACACACAAATCAACACACAAATGCAGTCGAAGAACACAACCCACACGAACACACGGCTGCTGCACACACGGCCTCACTCGAACACGCACCTGCACCACCAACACGGCTGCAGCACGACACTTGCACCACGAGCACTGCAACACGGCCCCAACACACGGACCACTGCACACACGGACACCACCGTGCACCACTCGAACCCACACACGAACAAGAACACACGAACAAACCCGGAAACAACCCCAAACTAATGATCTTGTTTGAAACAATGGAGTTTAGATTGTGTTTAGGATACTTAAAGATCAATGGAGTTTGAATCTTTAAGTTTTGGGCAAAGGAAGATGATGAACAATTGAAGGCTTCAATTGCTCCAAAATGGCGTGTGGAATGGAGAAGTGAGAGAGTTTAAGTGCTTTAAAGTGATGGCAAGGATTAGGATGGCAAAATGAGCAAATGCCTTACTAACTCCTCTATAAATAGAGTTAGTTAAGGTGTGAACACAAGGCAAGTGGCAAGCCACTCCATGCCTTAGAAAACCGGCCAAGGGAGAATATGGGCCTTGTTTGGGCTCAAAATGGGCTCTCGTGATCCATTGGGCTAAATTACCAAATTTACATGACTAATCATGCAATTATCGATTAAGCCCAAAAATAATATTAAATAATTAATTAGAAAATTAAATAATAAAAATTCTAATTAATTAAATAATAATTAAAATAAATAATAAAAACTAAGAAATAAACATTTCGATTAAATCGAAATTATCCACATAAAATTAAAATAAATAGTTCAAAAATTAATTTGAACTAGCAGATAAACACACATAAATACACATAAATACCGGCAAAAATACCGATAAAATCTGGGTCATTACAACAAGACTAACACAAAAGGACTTTCCCCGCACGATTCATGACTGATGAACCGATAGACCCGCAAGGTTTATCACCGCTAAACCGATAGACGCACGATCTTCAACCGTTCGACACGAATCTGACACACAATCAAACACACAAGACTTGCCCCGCATGATTCATCACTAATGAACCGATAGATCCGCACGATTTATCACCGATAAACCGATAGACGCGCGATCTTCAACCGCTCGACACGACAGGACTCGACAAGACTCATAAGTCACCAACAATATCGTCACACAAATCATCCAGCATCAACACGCATCATCAAATTCTTAATCAACAACAATTCCTCAAAATACCCAAAGAAAACTCATACTCCAAAAAGTATAAATAATACGAAATTAAAAGAAAGATCATGCTATTACTATCTTTCTTTACGACAAGCTCCAAAGCAAAATAGTCAAGCAAAGATTAACTTAGATTCATGGTTAACATCAACTAAACGAAATAGTCAACTAAAATACATGCTTTAAACTTCACAATTAAATGCATAAGATCAACCTCTTATACGCATAAAACCAAGAAAACAAATATAAGGTATAAAAATCAAGTCTTAGTCATCATAACTCACGCATAAGCAAGGCAAAGAAACAATCATCAATATCACTATCTAATCCTATCATTCCATGTAATCTAATCCTAATGCTAAGTAGAATAGCTAGTTACCTATCGAAGCAAGTCACAAAAAAGCACGCCTAAGACCCGTGGGAAAAGAAAGAGGAGAAAAGAAAAGGTTTTATTTTGAGTTTGATTAGTATAATGAAATAGGTTTACAAAGGGTGGGTTTTTAGAATATAAATAGGGTAGGCTTTACTAGATAATAGGAGAGACTACTAGATTTTAGTAGTTGGTTTACTAGATTTTAGGATTTGGTTTAGGAGATAAAAGTAGAGTTTTTAGGTTTTAAACAAAATAGATGTAATTAGATAATTAAGATAAATAAATAAATCAAATTAAATAAAAATAAAGGAAAGGGCCGGCTAGGAGGAGGTAGAATAAGAGTTTGTTTCCTAAATTTTAGTGAGGTGGTTAGGGAAATAAAAATAGGATTTTTTGGTTAGAAGAAAAATAAATACGGTTTTCTAATTATGGAGAATAAATCAAAGAAATTAAATAACAAAATTATGGAGATGGGCCGTGGGGCTTGGCTAGGAGTAGAGTGATTGGGCCTTGATCCAATTAATAAAAATTAAGTCTTTGGGCCTAAATTAGATGATTCGGACTTAAAGGCTTAATTTTACACGAAATTTTATGGCCCAAAAATCCGGGTCGTTACACCCTACACCGTGGGACGTTGAGCTAACCTCGAGGGAACATCCCTCGATTGTGAGGTCGCTGAGCTTACCTCGAGGGAGCTTCCCCCGATCGTCCTGGGCCCCTCGACCACGGACTGCTTCCCTCGACCACGTTTGAGCATCTTGGGATCGCTTGCAGCCCCGACTTTGAGGATAGGTGCCTCGATCGATGCGCCTCACGGCTTGTTGGTGGGTTACCTTGATCATAGGGGATCCTCGGCCACGTAGGATCCCTCGATCAGCAAGCCCCTATGTGTTGCTAATGATCCCCTTGACCAAGTAAAGGGTCCTCAACCGTGGGGTCAAAGCCCTGTTGGTAATGTCTTCTGCTTGTTGAGGTGTCACCTCGATAGTTGGGGTTCCCTCGACCATAAAGGATGTTACCTCGAACGTGGGGGTTTCTTTTAGTGAGCATTGGAATTCTACCCCCAGGGTCACCTCGAGGGGGCCTACCTCGACCGTGACCGCCCCCTCGACCATGGGGGTTCCCATCCATGGACATGTCAAGAGCGCTCTTTAGGGATTACCTCGACTATAGGGGTCACCCTCGATCGTTTTAGGGGGCCCTCGATCGAGATGGAGTCCCATCGATCGTTGTGCTTCGTGGTTGCTTTAATGGTCACCTCGACCGTGTCGAGAGTCTTAGGGATATTTGGGAAACCCTTGACCTTACATCGAGGGAGAGTTCCTCGATCATGAGACCCCACCTCGACCGCGTGAAGCCTATTGCCATGTGCTCTGTAGTTGTCATCCTTGGCCCGACCTCGAGGCTGCCTACCTCGAGGACATGACCTTCACCTCGACCGTGAAGGCTGCTTTGAAGGGAAGGGCCTCGTTTGGTCGAGGCTTGGCCTGAAGATTTGGCATTTGGAGGTCTTTAGAAGAATTGTTTGGCCTTTTCCCGTGGCCAAACCCCCTTCGGCTTCTTTCCATAGCGTTCGTCTAAAAAAATTAATCAAATTCGACATATGATTTGCCCCGTTCCGACATCTGAGCGCAAAGTTTTGGCCTTCCGAAGTTATTTAAGGCCTATGATTGAGCAGCAACTTCAAACGACTGTAACTTCTTCATTCCAAGTTCAAATAGGATGTATGACCTGCTGTTGGAAAGATCTTTCAATATACTTTCCAATGATGCAAGAATTACATCAGAAAGATGTGTCTAGCTAAAGTTATGCCCAAATTAGTGAGATGTAGTCAAAATCCTTCGAATCAAAGCAAATAACTTCAAACCAACCCATGTGCGTTTGCCATCGTTGCTTTGAGTATACCTACCTCGTCAAGAGCTATTCCTTGCCCAACGGTATGGTCACCTCGACCGTTGTGGCCCCATCGTCCGTGATGAGGGAACCTCGATGGTGAAGAGCCACACTCGACCGTGATGAGCTCCGCGACTGTGTGGAGACTACCTCGACCGTGTCGAGGATCTTTGGGGGCCTTGGTTGTCCTAGGCCTGAACTCGAAGATGAACCCCCCATCTCGAGGGCCTGTTTTTTTAACGTGTGCCCATCCCCTCGACCGTGGGGTGAGCTTGGCTAATCTGATCTCGCCCCTATTCGATCGTGAAAGGCTAGCCTTGCTCGCCTTGTTGGTATAAGGATCACCTCGAGGGGGTAGACCTCGATGGCGAGGAGCCCCTTGACCATGACCTGCCAGGATGACACCTTTCCTCGACCACGATGGTAGTCGTGGGAGATTCTACCCCCTTTTCACGTCGAGGGTTATGCTTACGTCGACTGTGATGGAAGTCTTCAACTTGATTTGGTAAATTTTGGCAAGTTCCTTTCTTAGCATGTTCTTTTGGATGGCCATCGAGGTGATTTTGGCAATGTTCCTCCTCGACTGTGATCATGTTATCTGCGACCGTTAGGAACTCTTCCAGGTGAATTTCCATGAAAATTTTCTAAGTGTTGTTCCTTCCAAGGTATCCATTTATCTCGACTGTGATATAAGATCTATCATGGTTTTCTCAGCAACCTCTTTACCTCGACTGTGATAGAGGTTCTAGCAAAGGGCCCCTCCTGACACCTCGTAGGTCACCTTACCTCGACTGTGATTGTCTTCACCTCGACCTTAAGGGCCTTGCCTACCTTGATTGTGAGGGAGGCCCTTACTTAGGGCTCCATAGATCTTTTTCTCTTTCTGATGGATGGCCAACGAGGTAACTTTGGTGTGGCTAATCCGCGACTGTGGTCATGCTCACCGCGACCGTGAAGAACTCCATGCAAATTTCCATGATTCAAAATCCCTTGCATGTAAGTTTTTTTAACGAAATTTTTCTAACTGGTGGGTTCTTTTCAACGTCTTCCTTTACCTTGACTGTGATAGAGATAGGAGGACAAGGCCAACAAGAACAAGGGTTAACTCAATTGTGATGGATGCCCCTACTTAGGACTTCATAGATCTTTTGCTCTCTTTGACGGATGACCAACGAGATAACTTGCTATGGCTATTCCGTGACCATGAGGGGTTTCTTGGATCTATGGAACATCCTTCATGCTTCTCTTTTAGCCTCGTCTGTGATGAAGATCCCTGCAAAGGATGATGATCATACCGCACCCTTTGATGGAACAATTAGCCTCATGATTGACTTCGGATGGAAATCTCTTGACATCGGATATTGAGCGGAATGATTGTGTCTTTCTTACTTTGCAAAGTTGATGAGATCATTTTTCAAATTCCACAACCGTGATGTGATTTTAGCAAACAATTTTTGCGATGAAGGAACATAATCTTCATATATTTTTACCTCGTGGGCTTCCCTTTTGCGAAGGTGATGATACCTTTTTCTGCGATAGGTGTTTCTTTCAGACTATCCTTCTGATATTTCCTTGGTCACTAATTTTTGCTACCTTCGATGAATTCTTGTTCAACCTTTCCCATCCTCCCCGATGGTTGCCCATATTGAATGGGTGCTCAGGGGAAAATGAGCCCCAGGAACTCGATGGATGCTCCTATCCAGCATCCCCAGACTCCTTGATGGGTGCCTATGTTGAATAGCGCTTAATCGTTGGCCTAAGGTGAACCTTCAAGATTCATGGGCTAATGAGCCCCCAAGAACTCGATTTGGATACCTATCTAGCCTTCCCCATACTCGTTGGTGGGTGCCTAAATTGAGTAGGGCCTAGTGTTAGCCTAAGGTGACTCTATCGAGGACCCTGAGGCTAATGAGCCCCAGCTACTCGATGAGGTACCTGTCCAGCCTCCCCATACTCCTCGATGGGTGCCTAAGTTGAGTAGGGATTGATGTTAGCCTAAGGTGACGATATGAAGGACCCTGAGGCTAATGAGCCCCATCTACTCGATGAGGTACCTGTACAGCCTCCCCATACTCCTCGATGGGTGCTTACATTGAGTAGGGATTGGTGTTGAGCACAAAGTATCATCCCGGTTAGGGTTTGTAAACACAATTTTTTTTTTCCGGTTAGGCTTTACTCTTATTATTCTGCATTTAGTCAAGTGACTTACAAGCATGTAATTTAATGTGATCATCATAACTTGCCCCCAATCACATTGATTGTAATTTTGAAACATACAAATGCATTAGGACTCAACCGTGCTAGGGCTTTACTATTGTGAATGTTATTTCCATGATAACAAGAAGAAACTCGACCATGCTTTGGTCTTCTTATTACAAACGAAAAAATAACTCCAGTGAGGATAACCAAAGAAACTCGACCCTGTTAGGGTCCTTATTGCAAAAACCAACTTCGGTATTGATTAAGCTATGACATTGATAATTCCATCAGACTCAGCGCTATAACTACGCTTTTGCCTTTTGTCCCCTCCATCGTTCGAGAGATACGGGTTTAGTTTTCCTTGGTCTGCTAGCCTGTCGAGGGCTTTCTTCAATTCTCTACAATCCTTTGTGGTGTGACCACATTCATGATGATATTCGCACCAAAGCTTGAGATTCCTCCTACCGACGGGCGTGCGAACAGGCAATGGTTTGGGGAGAATATCCTGGTTTTTGATGTCCAAGAAGATCTCTCGCCTATTAGTGTTGTATCTAGGATCCATACCAACATCACGAACATCTTTCCTCGAGTCGGACGTCCGGTTAGGACCTTCACCTCGATGGGGTTCTTTCCTTTTTCCATCCTTTTTCTCAGACTTCTTAACAGGGTTGTTAATGTCTGATGCTTGCACATACTTTCGAGCTCTATCCATGGCTTCAGTGTACGAAGATGTCTCTTTTTCTAACAAAGAGAATTTGAGCTGGAACGCTTTAGGCCAGACATGAATGCAGCATAGGCTACCGAATCCTCGACATTGGGTATCTCGAGGAGCTTTGCATTGAAGCGTTTGATGTAATCCCCCAATAATTCATGCTCTCCTTGCTTGCAAGCCATGAGATGAATGCTCGTCTTTCTCTGCTTCTTCCCGGCCACAAAATGGCTGATGAACGTAGCCTCTAAGACAGCGAAGCTACTAATGAGGCCTGATGGGAGTTCTGTGATCCATGTCAGGGCCAGACCTTTCAGAGTAGTAGGAAAGTAGCGGCACCAACTTGCCTCACAACTAGTTTGTACTGCCATTTGTGCCTTGAAGGCAGAGATGTGATCAGTAGGATCAGTAGTTCCTGAGAAAGGCTTAGTGTACAAAATTTTCTAACTGAAAGGTGTTTTGTAAGTGATCGAGCGCCCCTGTAGGGTGATCTTACTCGACCACAGGAGGCCGTTTCGTGGTCTTTTCCTCCCGGTTAGGGACAACGATCGACCTTTGATTCTTAGAAGTAGTGTGATGGGGCCTTTCTGGCGACCCTTTGGTCTGGTTCTGGGTTTCTTGCCTTCTACTTTAAATGATCTCCCTCGCGTCTGACACTGATTTTACTTGACGGGACTCTATGACGTTTCGAGCATCATCCCGTCGAGAGTTGATTATTTCTCAGGCGTCTTCAGCCTGAGACGCCCTTTGTGAGTGCGCCCCGTTTTCCCGGCTAGGGATGGGGTCCTTTGAAGCAGTTGCCTTTGGAGGCCTTTGCTGCTCGACCAGCATATGTATGGTGTCCCTCAACTCTTGTAGACTCTTCTGGAATCTATCATTCATCGCTGTCACGATGTCTTCGAAGTCCTTTTGAGTGACTACCTGATCATTGTCACCCCGCCGATGACGGTCACTTGCCCAATTGGACGAATTGTCATCAGTGATGTGAGAAGGTTGCCGGTTAGGCGATTGATGGGAATTTTCACAAGGCTAATTTGGTCGAGTTGTCCTTGCTCTAGTGTTAGCCATTTTTTTTTGTTACTTGTCCCCATAGATGGTGCCAATTTGTTCCTGTTCTAGAACTTCTTTATGAAAAGTCAATGCTCTCTGGTGTGTTTCGTGTGGACTCCGTACACTCCTTGCTAGGGTTTTGACCTGCAAAACAGTCAAAGGTTGCTAACCCAGGGGGTGGAACCCGGGAACGCCCCTCCGATGCTTAAGTCAGATATCGGGAGTAAGGAATCAGTGTATTGTGAGTTTCTGAATTATGAATTGCGTGTTTTATATTGCGTACCTGAAAAGTGATTGGACTGATCCTTATATAGGCGTAGATTACCCGGTTAGGGTTATGCTGAGTCAACTATGTTGACGTGTGGGCCTGGCCAATGACACGTGACGTCATATTATTCGTCCTACAATATCTGATGTGTCCATAACCCTGGCAGAACTGGGCCTAGGGTTCGGGTCCGTTTATCTTCGGCCACCCACCTTGGTGGGCCCGAAACAATATGTACTGCGAAAATTATTTTATTTTATGGAAAAATATTTTTGGTAAATAAAAATATTTTTATGGCTTAGAATTTCATTTTTAAAGGTCGTTTTATGCATGTCGTATTTGAATTGCCGCATAATTAGATTAATTAGTCAATTAGTCATAAAATAATTAAAGCTTGACAACACAACTCCCGAGGTCACCTCATCACTACCTCACCTTATCTCCTCCCCATCTTACACGGCTCAACCACCACCACTCCACCTCCTTGTCCCACATGGAAATTTTACCACTTTCCTCCACCCCTTTCACCTATAAATAAAGCTCTTCACCCATCCTCACTCCTCACAATTCTCTCTACCATTCTTCCACTTCTCCTCTAAGAAAAGAGGAGTAACAAGTGAAAATTTTTCACAGAAGAATGATTGAGAGAGTTAAGTTATTTTTTTTAAGGAGGGAGCGAACTCAAAGTAGCCTTCCAGACATTGAGGTATGCTTCGATGTCTACCTCTTTCTTTAGCCCCTAGGTTTTTGTATGCTTAGTTTAGAATAGTTTCTTTTTACGCTTTTGTTAGCATGCTTAGTGTTATGTCCTAGCGAAGTTTTAATGTTTTAAAGTTAAGTTTGTTTATGCTTTTGTAGAAGTTATATGCATGCTTAAGTAGGAGTTTTAGTTATTGTTTTTAAGGTTGTTTTGATGACGTAAAATTACGATTAATTGTGTGTATAATAGTAGTATTTTCGTGTGAATGCATGGGCATTCAAGGGATTTTTTTAGGCGTGTTTTAGAGTGCTAATGTGATGGTTTTGAAGGCATTTTATGCCAAATATAGATGCTTTCCAGATTTTTATAATTGTTTAATTATGCTTTCGTTATTTTCAAAAATCAAAATAAAACTTATTTTTGGGCAAAGGGTTGTGTACATGTGTTTTAGACCATATAATTTGTGTACCAAATACCCATCAGAAGTCCAAAATAAGCTTATGTATTTTATTTATAAAATTTGAAATTTTCGAAAATTAATTTTCATGGATTGCAAATATTATTTCGAATTTTCAAAAATATACTATGTATTTATATTATGTTTTTTGAAACTTAAAACTTTCAAAATGCTTTATGTAATCTTACTTACTATTTTCGAAAATGATTTGGTATATGTACATGTAAATTTCGAAAAGCAAGGTGGTAAGTATATTATTACTTTTTCGAAAATTTTCTCCTATGCACATGATTTTGAAAAGTTTGACGCTCTTAGAAATTCGTTGATTGTCATTGTTTAATGAATTATTTACGTCATGGAGTTTGGTTATGGAATGGTGAATATTTGTACTTGCTTTGATTTAAGAAGTATAAATGGTGTCTATGAATGAACGATGAATTATCGAGTTGTTGAATTTCGATTGTCAAGTTTGCCTTATGGTTTGATTTCTCATGGAGAATTCTTAAAGTGCTTAATTTTGGTTCATTCATTTTTTTTGAGGTTATTGTTCTCACTCAAATGATTTTCAAAACCAAACGAATCTAAACTTAAAGTGAAACAATCTTCAAAGGGGAAGTTGCCCGAACGGTGACAACCTATTAGGGTGATGAACGGTGTGTCATTGGGGAGTACCCAATGTGGGCCTATTGTAGTGGTGGACACGCAATAGGTCGGACATGTGTTGAATAGTCGTTGAATCATTGTAACTGTTATAATCTGCTTTCGTCCTCCTACTGAACTTCTAGCGCGCACTTGCGGATACGCATTGGTCCTGTGAGGGGTGTATACACTCGGGACACTCTGTTGACAAGCTGTAGGCTAGGCCGAAAAGTCCGTGACGGGATGAAATAGGCCCTATCGCGTTCATTTTCCCAATTAATAATCTTGAATAATAATTACTCAGTTTTTAAACTAAAACCATTTTACGGGGTAGAGTCGATCATACTCAATTTTTCTGATTTTTGTGTTATTGTTTGTTTGTTGTTTTCCTTCGGGGTTTTGTGCAGGTGAGTAGTAGGGATGGCTTACTTGTTTGAGGCCGATGAGGAATATTTGTTGGAATTAGCTAAACCTTTTGATCATAGGCTTTATGCTTTAGCCGAACAGCTTGTAATGGGTTATTTTAACTTTAGATATTTTGGATTTTAACATTTTACGGCTTTGGCATTATGAATAAAATCCATTTTGGAATTTGAAAACATTACCACCCTGCTTTTACTTATTTGTATACCCATTTCTTATCAGAAGTGGGCTTACGAGTACCAACTATAACAAAATTCGGGCCATGGTTTTTAGAAAAATTTAAGTTTTATAAAGGATGGAAAAGGTCCAGATTTCCGGGGCTGTTACATTTTCCCTTGCATGAACTAAAATAGGGTCAAAGCCCAATCCCACCTTGCTACCTAGGCCCACAAAACTTCCCCTATACTTGAACCAAATATTTTTTTTTTTTTTCAAATCTTTTAATTAATAGATATG
The DNA here is from genome assembly GCA_951394345.1 of Salicornia ramosissima. Classification (NCBI taxonomy): domain Eukaryota; kingdom Viridiplantae; phylum Streptophyta; class Magnoliopsida; order Caryophyllales; family Amaranthaceae; genus Salicornia; species Salicornia ramosissima. The sequence continues at coordinate 22,314,380 of OX596240.1, read as the reverse complement.
AATTAAACAAAAATCCTATTTTTAAATATCCTCTACCTATTTTTTAGGAGTTCACCTAACCATCCAAGCATCTATAAAAACCCTCTCTTGGTCCCCAAAACTCACGGCACCCTCAAGAACACAATCAATATTATTTCTTGTTCTTCTTTCTCAAACAACTGATAATGAACCTCTTCAAAGATCTTCAACAATCCATCCATCAAACAACTCAAAGGTTGAAGCAAGAACCAAGAGAACCAAGCCCTTGATTCGAACAAGGCACACGGCCAACCACTAAAGAAAGTTCGAACCTTTGTCTTTCAATTTAGGTATTTAGATGTTTTGCCTAATCTGTGAACTAATTAATTATAAAATTCATAGAACAAGTTTAGAATTAATTTTGAATTGATAAAATTGCTTGACAATGTGTTCACGTGTGATGGCCGAGTATTGTTTAATGATTTGATGATTTTATGTTATTTCATGATTCTATGATTAATATATGAACCTTGCCATGAATCCTAATGATTGAATTAATGAATTATTATTTAGCATCATATCCGAATTGTTCCATTTATGTTCTTGAATTTTTCGAGTAAATTGGTGAATTAAAGATTGGATCTTTTACTTGTAATTTTGTTTAATTTATGATCCATTATGATTTTCTTGATTTATTATTTAAGTTTTTTAATTAAAGATTGTTAATCCTGATTAATTGAAGAGGAATGTCGAATGATGAATTGTTTTGTGGAATAATATTCGAAAATCTTGAATTATTATTAAAGCATTGATTTTTATGAAGATGGTCTAATATAATTATTGTTATTGTTTAGAATTAATTAATTAAATTCTTGAATTATATTTTTGTTTATTGTTTATTCATGAATTGTCGTGTGTATTGATGATCGTAAATTGATGAATTAATATGATTGTCTAAGTTCTTATTGAGTCTAGAAGTCAAAGTTAGAATGTTTGACCTAGGGCTGACTAAGTGATAAGTTGGGTGACTTAGAGTAATAAAATAATTTTAATATAATAATGAAGGAAAGGAAACAGAGTAAGAGAATATTGTCTTGTTTCGATCTCTGGCTAGGAAAGACTTGTTATTTAAGATTGCCGATATACGTGGTGCACCTCTCTTTCCTTGGATTTTGAACATCTCAGTTCCAGTTACGGTCACCTAGTACTTCCAATTATGGTATACTCTACCGGGCATAAGGAATTGATGGCTGGCATACAATGATAATTGGAATTGACGGACAGTTATGCCATAATTAAGGAATTGACGACCAGTATGAGCACCATATAAAATACATAATAAATGTTGAGGAAAGATTATGATGACTTGGTTAATGAAAGATAATGTAATGGAACAATGGAGTGCAATGGCTGTAAGTTGAAGTTGAACCAATGGAACGATGAAGCACATCTGTTGTGCATTGAGGTTGGACCATTGGAACGGTGGAGTGCAACTGTTGTACATTGAAGTTGGACCTATCAAAGATAATTAAAGAATAAATGGAACAATGGAGTGCAATAGTCGTATGTTGAAGTTGGACCTATGGAACGATGAAGCACATCTGTCGTGCGTTGAAGTCGGACCATAGGAACGATGAAGTGCGATTGTTGTATGTTGAAGTTGGACCGATGAAAGTTAATGAATGGAATAATAAAAGATGAGTTGACACTGTCTATGGAGTCTAGAGTCTTGAGGTGACCCTAGCTAAAGAGTATAGTTTGGTTATGTTATGTATGTTCCGCTGCGTATCTAATTGTGTGATGTGTTCTCGTGATTTATGAATCGAATATGTAACCATGTTACTTTTATGTGATGAGTGTGCTATGTTATGTTAATTATATTATTGATTGCGTTCTACGATTACGTAGAACATTCTAATTACTCCCCAATGACTATGGACCCCCATGCCTTTTCCGGTAACGAAGCTGAGTAAACTGGGTTATAACGATGGTTGGGCCTCTTGAGCGAGCAAGCGTAGCAGTTTTAGCTACCCTTTATTAGTAGAATTCAACATGTTATTGAATTTTAGTAACATGTAATAGAATTTTAATATCTTTAAGTCACTTTTTAGACATTTTCTGAGTTTGGTTTAATTAATTGAGATTAATAAAAGTATTAAGTTTAGAGCTTCCACTATCTATTTTTAAGATTTGTGATATAAGTTTCATTCACTAATGATTCGTATTGTTGTTTTCTTCGAAAACAACGTTGCTAAAATACGGGTCGTTATAAGGGTGGTTTGTATGTGTTTTGTACTGACCTCTGGAATAGTAGGCCAATTATCCTTAGAGTACTCACAGAAACCTCCTCTAGGAACCCGTAGTATCTCCTCTAGTTTCTTCTTGGACAAAGTAATGTCCACTCCCTCAACCTCACTCCAGATTTTCCCTTTCTCAAGCTTTCCCAGCTTTGAATAGAATTCCTTTACACTAGATTCAAAAACTTCAAGTTTCCTACTAAATAACCCGTCCCATCCCTGAAACTTTGTAGCCGCTTTATATTCTTCTATAAAAGGCTGATTCAACCAATAAGTAGGACATGCAAAACCATATAGTACACCTCTACCACTTAATTCAAATAGTGGTTGGGCAGTGGACATACCTTTCTTCTTGGCTTATGCTTTCTCAGGGACAGAGTCAACCTTCCTCTTCTTCTCTGTGGGCAGTTTTGGTGTAGGCTTTGGGCTCTCTGATTTCTTGCCCTTCCTAGCAACCATTTTCACCCTTTTCTTTGTCTCTTCTGCTTCTCTTCTTCAACCTGCTCCTCTTCTGATTCCTTCTTCACATCCTCCTTACACAACCTCGACCTTAGAGGTCTTATTCTCTTGGTGGGGCCCTTTTGTCCTTGTATTTCACCAGTGATCTCAATTTCCTGATCAGCTTCAAGAACAGAAATGTGTGAGTCAACACTTTCAGTTTGAACCCTATCTTGGGGATTCACCTATTTAATCATCCTTGTCCTCAGTGTTAGGCACTGATTTGTCAGTATTTTGTGAAGGCACAGATGGGGATTTTTGTGGTTATGGGGAAGGTGATGAAGACTTTTCATTTGGTGGTGGAGACTTTGGTTTAGATGATGGTGCTGATTTCTGTGGAGGAGAAGGAGTTGTAGGCTGTGGAGATGGTTGTCTAGGTGATGGTGATAGTGATTTGTTGGGTGTAGAAGTTGGTGGTTTTGGTGATGAGGGAGTTTTTTGGGTTATATGGTGGTGGTGATTTGTCCTTTTGCTTGCATGGTTTCTTTGATTCCACTATTGTTTCCTCAGTCAGATGTGCCTTAACTTCTTCAAACTTTTCTTTTGCTTTGTGGTGTTCAGCAACCACTGTAGCACTTGATTTCTTTTCAACCCTTGGTGAGATGAAATGAGGTGATTAATTAAGACCTTTACTTTTCTTCTTCGATCCCTTGTTCTTCTCCCTTCATATAATGTAGATTGCATAAATTTGAAGGAGAGAGAGTGAGAGAGTGATGAGAAATCTTTAGACGGTTAGAAAGAGAAAGAAAATACGAAAGTGTGAAAATGAAAAATGAAAAGTAAAATAAGGAAAAATGAAGTTCACAGTTATAAAGAGAGGTTAGGGAAGTTACTTAACAAAAGTCATAAGTGCTACAATAGTCCTCTGCCAGAATAATTAACTTTTCAATTTCAAATTTGAAAGTTTATGAATTGAACTGAGATAATTTTTATAGGGAACGGGTCTGATAGTAGTCTGACGCTGATCTGTATTCATTTAAAACTTGAGGTACCTATCCGTTAGGCAACTTAGGGGTACAACATATTAGAATAGCATCATGATAAGAACTTTGTGAGCACTTAAATATATGACAATTTAAAAGTTAACCAACCCTGCTTATGTACACTAAGGAGTAGTGGGGAAAGATAAATCCTAAGGAACTAGGATCTAATCCTTACCATACCAAGTAATGTGTGGAGTTTGACAGACACTTCCCTGCTAAGGGGCTTAGTGAAAATATCAGCCAATTGTTCTATAGATCTGCAAATTTAAAGATTGACATTTCCTTTTTCCACATTGTCTCTGAGAAAATTATGTCAGATTTCAATATGCTTGATTTTAGAATGTTGAACCGGATTTTGGGAAATTTTTATGGCACTGGTATTATCACACAAAATGGGAACAATTCCAGAATAGACCCCAAAATCCTTTAGTTGTGTCTTTATCCAGAGCAACTAAGCACAACATAATTCAGCAGCTATATACTATGACTCAGCTGTAGATAAAGCCACTAAATTTTGTTTCTTAGATCCCAGGAAATGAGACGAGAAACTAAGAAGTGAGCCATTCCTGAAGTGCTCTTTCTGTCAACATTAAAACTAGCAAAGTCAGCATCGATGTATCTTAAAAGATAAAAATTACTACCCTTTGGATACCACAAGAACATATCCTCTGTAACACTCAGGTGCCTAAAGATTCTCTTAACAACTTTTAGATGACAGCCTTTTGCATTGCTTTGAGATCTAGCATACGACCCAACTGAGAACACTATGTCTTGCCTACTAGCTGTTAAGTAGAGAAGTGAGCCAATCATACTTCTGTATAGCTTATCCTCAAAATCATTTCCTTTCTCATCTAGGCTCAATTTAGAAGAGGTAGGAATAGGTGTGTCATAGGACTTACTATCTTGCAGACCATATCTCCTGAGTAGCTCCTTGAGATACTTTTGTTGATGGATCATGATTCCATCATCTACTTTCTGGATTTGAGGCCCTAGGAAGAAGCCAAGTTCTCCCATCATACTCATCTTAAATTCACTTTTCATTATATCTTCAAACTCATCACACAAAACAGAATTAGTATCCCCAAATAGAATATCATCAACATATACCTGGACCACTTACAGATCTGGTCCCCTTTTCTTTAATAATAGAGTCTTGTCCACTGAACTTCTCTCATAGTGAATTTCAATTAGAAAACTAGAGAGTCTCTCATACCACGGACGAGGGGCTAGTTTGAGGCCATAAAAAGCTTTGTCTAACTTGTAGACATGATCTGGACAATCTATATCGTCATAGCCAGGGGGTTGCTCCACATACACATCTTCTTTCAAATAGCCATTTAGAAAAGTAGTTTTAACATCCATTTGAAAGAGTTTGAAAATCATGTGAGCAACAAAGGCAATTAAAATTCTTATAGCCTAAGCCTGGCTACTGGAGCAAAGGTTTCATCATAATCTACTCCTTGTTGGTTAAACCTTTGAACTACTAGCCTGGCTTTGTTTCTGACTATAGTGCCTAAGTCATTCAATTTGTTTCTGAAGACGCATTTGGTTCCAATAACTGACATCTCATTGGTTTTTGGCTCAAGATGCCAAACCTGATTTATCTTAAACTAGTTCAACTCATCCTGCATTACCAAGACCCAATCAGGATCAGTTAGGGCAATCTTATAATCATTTGGCTCTATGTGAGATAAAAATTAGAAGTAAGCACGAAAATTTTTCCAATCAGAATTTCTAGTTTGGGCTCCTTTTGATAAATCACTAATGATTTGATCAGCAGGATAAGAATTCCTTTGCTTAAACATACCCCTTTTTACAACATTTGAGTCACCTAAATTATAACAAAAGTCTGTACTGGTTCCCCCCAATGTCCTTTTGAATTTGAGAGGGTGGACCAGTTTCTGTAGTGTTCTCTCCCACTTCATCTTTAGTTAGATGAGCAGGAGATTCATTGTGTTCAACAACCTATTCAACATTTTCCTCTACTGCACTAGACCCATTGTTATGTTCAGCAGAAGTGGGAGGGTCTGGTTCAGCAGTGTTCTCTGTTTCAACTCCAGTGAAGTTTGTCATTCCAATTTCAAAACCTTCATCATCATTTACCTGCACAGGCTTGTTGAACATGCTAGTTTCATCAAACAACATATGGATACTCTCTTCTAAACACCAGGTCCTTTTGTTGAAGACTTTATATGCCTTGCTATGAGCAGATTACCCAATGAAAACAGCTTCATCACTCTTGGGGTCGAATCTGTCCAAACTGGTCTTACCATTTTTGTGAACAAAACACTTGCAACCAAAGATTCTTAGATGCTCAATGTTTGGTTTTCGACCCCTTAGAAGTTCATAAGGTGTTTTTCTCAACATCGGTCTCAGCATAACTCTATTGAGTATGTAGCATGATGTACTAATTGAAGGAAATGTCCTTCGATCAATTGGCAATTACTAAAATATAAAATAGGGTTAATAATGGAGATTAATTATTCGGTTATTTAGGTGGTCATAATATTTTGCTAGAAACCAATTATGATCTGTGGACCAATTGTTGGGCCACTGCTAATTATAACTGGGTCCTATAAGGTCACACACATTAAGTGAAAGACTGGGTCATAATATGCTAAAGCCCATAATTATTAGGTTTTAGTATTACTAGTGACATTAGGGTTTTAAGTGTGACTTCTATATATATTAGATATACAGTTGATCACCACTAAGAAGATATCCATTGTGTGACATCAAAACCCTAATCTCTGGTTTTAGTTCCATCACAAAAGTGAGAAGAGAGTTGGGAATTCTCTGATCCTGTTCTAGCAGACATACGTGAAGGAGATCTAGTTCTTTGCTTGTGTGGACTGAATAGAGGGGGCAACACTTGGGGCTCTTGTTCTCCATAATCGATTTGCATTATCAGGGAATTCACGCTACAAAGGTTATTATTCTATTCCCTATAATCTATGATTCATATCTATATTGTGCATGTGATCCTGTATAGATGTTTAGGAAATAATTTCCTGCAATTCCGCTTTTACGCATCTATAATTTCCTACACTAATAGCATCAACCTAGAATTTCTAGGATAGACCACTCTCCATAAGCATGGTTCTTACCATTTCTTCTAGAGTGCGGTTCTTTCTTTCAACTACTCCATTTTGCTGTGGAGTTGTGGGGGCTGAGATGTTGTGGGAAACACCATGCTTCATACAATAGGTTATGAGGCTAATATTATTAAATTCTGACCCATGATCAGATCTGATGGATGCCAAGTAATGATTAATCTTGTTCGGGAACTGTTTCACTAGAACTTCAAATTCATCAAAAGTTTCATCTTTTATGTTTCAAGAATATGGTCCAGGTGAAATGAGAGTAATCATCAACTAAGACAAACACATAACTATAGTCATTTCTACTTTTTACATGCGTGGGACCACATAGATCAATGTGTACAAGTTGAAATGGCCTAGAGGAACTAACCACTTTCTTTGGTTTAAATGATGATCTAACATGTTTGCACTTTGCACACTCTTGGCAAATCTGGTCTGCCACATATTTGTTGTTAGGTAAACCTATAACTAAATACTGTGATCTTAGCTTGTTGAGCAAAGTGAGGCTAACATGTCCTAGTCTTTTATGCCAAAGCCATTGGTCATCCTCTACAACACTAAGATAGAGAGCACTGTTCTATGGAAATTGACTTAAGTATGTGATATACACATTGCTATGTCTTGTTCCTTCACAGACCAATTATCCTGTCTCAAGGTTCACTATGTGACAAGTGTTCGATTCAAAATTCACTTTATTTCCCTTGTCACATAGCTGGGAATTGCTCAAAAGGTTATGTTTCAAATCTTATACATAGTAAACATTATTAATTGCTTGGGAGGGTGACTTACCAACCTTACCCTCCCTCGAATGCAGTGAGTGAAAGGAATTGTCCTTTATCCCCGGACATGTGTCCTGAGCAACCACTGTCCAAATACCAATATGGCTTTCCTTTCACTCGTATCTGCACAAGCAAATTAAAGGCTAGATTTAGGAACCCAGACCAGCTTGGGTTCCTTGTTCTTTGTAACATACTCAACTTTGACCTTACTAACCCACACCTGTTTGGTGTTGGTGTTGTTCTGCTTGTCATGTTTCCTTTTAGTAAAGCAATTGTTAGTTACATGACCACTTTTACCACAGTAGGTGCCAACATGCATGTCTTTGGCAAATATATACTTGCCTTTCTTGAACTCATTCAACCATGTGTTGTCTCTGCCTAGAACAGTTGTAGAGCTAGATCCAGGATACCCCAAACCAAACCTTTGAGAATTTCCAGGTTAGGATGTGAGGATGTTTACGGTTTTCTGAGCATCTAACATTTTGTTCAATTGGTTCATACAATCTATTAGTTGAACTTCATTTTGTTTCTCAAAAGATTTCAAATCAACTCTAGACTTTTGAAGTTCATCTTGTAGTCTTGAAATCACGGAGGGATCTTGTTCTTCACTGGTCTTCTTGATGTTTTCTTGTCTTAGCAAAATAAGTTCAGCCTCAAGATCACAGATCTGAGTTGTGCACTCACCATGTAAGACGTCAAGAACATCATCGAAGGCAGTGGCAGAACCAGTCTCCTTAGAAACCTTAAGATCACTATGTTCCTTATGTAAATCTTTGAGTTTTTCAATTAAGTGGTCATAAGCAAGTATAACATCATATTTACTCAAGGTACATGCATCTTTTAGTAATTCAAGATTCGAATCATGTGTGAATAGTTCTTTGAGCTCATTAAAACCCTTTTTAATTTTTTCAAAGAGTTCATCTCAGTCTTCAGATATTTGCTTCTTCAGCATCTTCCTCATCTTCACATTCTGAATCTCCCCAAACAGCAGCAATCATAGCCTTCTTGAAAACCATCTTCTCAGTCTGAATACCACTGCTTCCCTTTGAATTCTTCCATATTGGACATTCTTTTATTCTGTGCCCTGGTTCACCACACTTGAAGCAACCACCATTGGAACTGGTTTTCCTTAACTGTCCAGAACTGTTTCTCCCTTTTGAAAACTTACCCTTGCATTTGGTGCTAAGGTATTTTTTCAAATCTTCTAGCCATGAGACTAATTTCATCCTCATCCTCCTCTCATTCTTCTTCCTTAAGAACCATCTCTTTGTTCTTTGAACTGGTTTCAGCCTTTAAGTCTACCAACATCTCATTTATCATTAAGGAACCAATCATATGTTCCAGAGATAGTGTGGTTAGATCTTTTGGCTCTTGAATGGCTGTAACCTTGGACATGCACTTGCCTGACAAGCTTCTTAACATTTTCCTCACCATCTCCTCAATTGAGAAGGTCTTTGCTAATGACTTTAGCTCGTTTACAATGGTCATAAACCTTATAAACATATCTTTGATGTTTTCTTCTCTAGTCATGTCAAAGACCACATATTTTGACATGAACATATCGATTTTTTACCTTCTCACTTCAGAGTTACCTTCATCAGCAAGTTCCAAAGTCTCCCATATTTCCTTTGCAGATGAACAAGCTAGGATTCGATTTACCTCACATTCTGCAATTCGTTGTTGGAGATAGACAATTTTTGCTGATGAACAAGTTAGGCTTCTTTTATTTTTGAGAGCAAGAAGGTTTTTATGTTTTCAAAAGATAGACAATTTTTGCAAATGAAAAACTATAACCCTAACTTTGCATGGAGACTTGCATATGTAACACAAACAAGATCAGCTGACACAAGTACAATAGTACTTGATTCAGACTTTGTTCCCTTCTACTACATGTAGTGGGTTAGTGGAAGGTACACTAGAGTCCAAACTATTACATTGTATTAAATGAGTTGAATGAATATATTATTTTAGCAAATATTCCAAATCCTAAGTGAACAATATTTATCATTTGAATTTTAAAACGTTTTGGAGTTAAAATATCAATACTGATCACTTAAGTGCACGTGCGTAATACAGAGGTCTGTTTCCACAGTGCTCTCAGTAATACTAAGTTTATGTCTGATAAAGAGAACTATTTTTTGCCTATTCTTTGCCTGTTCTCGTTACTGGACATAAACTTTAAGCCTTCTTTCTTCTTTATAATTATACATATGCCTTACTTCCCTAAGTTCATTTTACAAGAAGATCCTAATTTACAAAAAAAAAAATTAAAAGCTCCAAGCTCTTGGCTTCTGATCTTCAAGTATCTCAGGGCTTTGAAGTTCTTCACTTCAAATGTTTCCTTGATGCATCCTCACTTGACTCAACCTGTTTATACATAGCAATCAAGTATAGAGACCTGGTTTGTCATCATTCAAATCAAACATGGTTCAACAATCTATTCTTCCACCAGGCATAAATTTTTCCATTGAACTTGGGGTTTTTTTTTTGTCGTACCCTATTCCATTCATTTCTTGAGAATTCACTATCTACTCCTTTAGGTGTTACCCTTTCGAGAAGTCAAGGCGCTGATACCAATTGAAAGGTTGAATATACTCAAGAGGGGGGTAAATTGAGTATCTGGTGAAATGATTACGAATTTAAAATTTTCTTGTTTCTTGATTTAGAACCATTTATGGTGGTTCCTACAGTGTATATAAATTGGAAAGCAACAAACCAAGAACACCACATTTAACGAGGTTTGGCCAAAATCAAGGCCTACATCCTCCTACCCTATGCATCTTATTGATTAAACTCAGAACAACATGATTACACACTCAACTCGTTCCAAGCTCATGGAACCAATAACCCCACACTCAAGTGTGAATGTGATCTCACTCGTGTTTGAACTCACAAATACCTCTCAATCTTCAACCACTTTGTTGAAGACGAATTATAACAATAACACCCTAATGTTACCAGTAAAGTTTAAGCTCTAAGATTGTGTTTATATTTGACCCAATGTATTATGCCTTGTGTGTTTCTTATCTCTCGAATGTCTCTTACTCAATAAGTTTAGCAGAGATAATTTACTCTATGTATCATCACTACTTTATGAGACGTAAATGCTCACTATTTATAGACAAAGAACCTGATTAAAAAACCCATCACAAGGAGAGGGAAAATCAGTTTTCAAAATACCTTTTGAAATGGCGGGAAACAGTCTTTCTTGTTCACAACAACCTTTCAAGAAAGTTTGTTATGCTAAAAAAGATTTTCCAATCATTTCACGTGGGTGTCATAATTAATTAGCATTTACCAACTGTCAATAAGATGTTTAAAAACCTAAAAAACCCTTTTCAAGACAATTTAAGAAGAACCCAATTTATTTCGAAAACTGACAGCTTCGCATAGAATGTACTAGTCCTTAGATCTATTACCCTAACTCATAGTCTTATTAATATTATAACCTTTGGTTGTAATATCCATATTACTATTTTAACACACACAAAGGCATTTATAGTGATTCATTAAACATTCACACAACCATTACATGAAGACTAAAATATGCTCAATTTAAAACCTAGTCTATCTTCATGTTCATCCAAGGTCTTGAAAGTCTTTTATAGAATATCTTCAATCTTTCAATCTTTCATCTAGACTTTAATACTTCACTATTTCCATTGGATAAAGGTATAAAACCTAATTTAAACATTACAACCGGGTACCCATTCTAAAATTTTTGGAACCGGAACCGAAAACAGTGGGGACCGGGTAGTAACTTTTGGATCCGGAACCGGACCTAGTTGAACCGGGTCTAGGTAATTGCCCGCCGGTTCCTAACCGGATCTGATTTCGTGGGTGGGTACCCGGAACCGTTGCTCGGCTCTAATCAGCACGACTCTAGGGTTTCAAGTGAAAAAAAGAAGAAAGAGATTGAGTGCCGTCACTTTTTAATACAAGTAACAGTATCATTGATCCGTCCCTTAGGTGTCGTTAGTTCCCAAGGGTTGGGGATCAAGAATAAAATACCCTAGCCTAGACTCACTAACTTGGAAAGATAGCAAGTGGTAAGTAAGGGGTCAAAATCCACGGAGAAGCAAGGTTTTTAGACTTATTTTGATCGCTAGTCATTGACGGGGTATAAAAATGGATAGATTGAGTTAATTGAACTAAAATAATAACAGTAGAAATTGCTAAAAATAAGTAGGAAGAACGGAAGATAGCTTGAGAAAATAAACACTAGGGGTAGGGGGAATCATGAAACAAATATGAATCCAAACTTGTAATCATGGCAACAAGGTTGAATCATAAAGGGGCTGATTCGCCCGGCATTAGGAGGTCAGTCTCGCACACCTCCTAATCCCGTTCGAATCTCCAACACAAAAAGAGTCGTTCTCAAACACTCAAGGGCACCGACAACCCAACTATGCCAAGGAGGTCATAGTGATGCTTAATCTAGCTTTCCATCACTTATGTGTTCACTCTCGTACAACACATGAATGATTGGGATTTTAAGTCATGGAAATGGCAAAATCCAAACTCAACAAAATAAATCCTTAGATTAAGCAACCAATATTTATCAACACCTTGAAACCAAAAATCAGAAATTTCTCATCAATAATGCTTCACTATCCCCCTAAAAATCTAGCCTAGGAAAGAAGTAAACATGAATGAACTAGGGAGAATGACAATGAAAATAGCAAATAAAGAGCTAGAAATAAAGATGGAGAAGTTGAGAAAAACCAAGAGTTATGAAGATTAAACTAACTAAACTACTCAACTAAGAAAGAACAACAACTCAAAACAAGAAGAATGCAATAACGAGTAAATAGATGGCAAAACGAAAGAAAGAGTTCAGAAATTACCAACTAAGAGAAGCTCAATCCAATTACAAGTGAGAAAAATGAAGTTATTATGTTATCTCTCTCGTACAAAACTCTCTAAAGATGATAAACCCTAAGCTAATAATATGCCAATGAATCTGAAAATGTCTCTAAAGTGTGCTTAGTACATCAAGGGGAAAATATTGGGTATTTATACCCCAAAGAAATTAACCCTAAGTGAAGTTAAAAGATCGTAAAAAAGTTATCCTGATAACTCAGAGTGGGCGCTCTAACACCTTGACATAAAAAAATGAAGTCCACTGGAGCATCGGAGCGTCCGCTCTAACCTTTTAGAGCGTGCGCTATGAAGTCTCGACAAAAATGGGCCATGAGCAAGGGAAATTAGATCGCCCGCTCTAAAATAGAGAGCGTCCGCTTTGAACATAGAGAGCATCCGCTCTAAGAAGTCTGCTCATAGAGTTGATCTTGTAGGGCTCATAACTTTTGATGTAGACCTTTGAATGGAGCGTGTAATATACCGATGGAAAGCTCTTGAACTCTAGTTTCCAACGCAATTGGCCTCGAATCCAAAAGATGTCTATAACACAAGTTGTGCCCAAGATAGCGGAGCCCGACCAATAGTCGGCTTCGGTTTATCTCGCTCCTCTTTATTTTCCCATCGCTCTCCTCCTTGACTTCCCACCTACGTATAGCCCGGGTGAGGGACCTGAAATAAGTAATCCGCAAGCCATAGGAAGGTATAAGTGCCAAAGACTTAAGTGGGTTTAAATAAGGGGGTAAAATACAGCCAAAATGACTCATAATGTACTAAGACAACTTAAAAGCCTAAAAAGAGAAAACTAAGTTTAAAATAAATAAAATGGACCAACAAAGGCCTTAATTGGGGAGATAACGGGGTATAAAAGAGGTCATAAAGGCCTCTTATAAAACTCCCCCCAACTAAGCCCTTTGCTCTTCCTCGAGTAAGGGAGACCAAACAAAAAAAAAGTATATACACTAACTTGCTTTCGTAGGAATGGCGATTGCTTTTAGAATAAACAACAAGGCATTTAAACCTCAAAGTCGCCAGTGAGGACGAGTGATGCTCTCGTAAGGGTTTCCTAGGAGTTGTACCGATAATTCTCAGAACAAAACATAAAAAGGACTCAAGACGCAAAACACAACGAAGAGAAAGGATGGACCATCAAGTTGGCTCAAAAGAATGTACAAAGTTGATAGAAAAGCTTCCTAACCTTATCAGACCAGGCATGCAAAAGACCTAGGAAATCGACCAAAGTAGGAACTAAGTATGTGATTCCTATAAATATGTACAACTAAAAGGTCTCTAGATAGTCCACCATTCAACCACAACCATGACCAAATGGACCAAATCCGCCAACTAAAGGCATCCCGTGACTCCGCTAAGGAGCCAGAAAGAAAGAGGGGAAGCATTTTGATATGGTATGTGAAGCTAAAATCTCGACTTCTCCTCTCCCTTGCCCTCTCAATATATTTGGCCTAGGATTCCCGCTAATAAGAAGGACTCAACCCCCTAGGATCGTAAGGAATTTTTGGTTGTAATGTAAGGCTGAGGGTGTGGGTAAGTGAAAAAATATGGCTATGTGATGCTCAAGGCGGGTAGTAAAGCGTTGCAAGCTACTACAAAACTCAACTTCCAACATAAACCAATGTGGAAATTAAGACCGTTTCCCAAATTCCTCTATACCACAATGAAACCTTTTATTTAAGAGAATAAACGAAAATACTTTTGTGTGTTTTTTTTATTATTTTTTTAAGACATGATGAATAAGACCCCCCCCCCCCCAAACTACCAATTGTACACTTCCAAAAATGTATGTGAAGGGAGTGTTGTTGACCAAGACTCTTTCAGTTAGGGCTCTTGCACGCAAGCAAAACTATGATACATAGACAATGGAGAATTCCTATATTAGCCAAAGCCCCCTTGTTCTTCCCAATGAATGAAAAGTCCAAATCAATACAAGTAAACAAGTCCTCTATCGCTTCAATACACAAGCAAACAAGGTAAAAATAAAAACAAAAGGGATCATGGCTAAACAAGGCTACACAAGAAAATGATAAGCTCAGATGGACTCCAAATGAAAATATATTAAAAGATCCTAACAACATAAATATGGAAAAGTAAGAAAGAAAGGGAAGGAAAAAAAAAAGAAAAAATTATCCTAATCAATTGAATGCCTTCGTCCTCCCCTAAGGTGGATCGGTTGCTTAATTTTGGGAATCCGTGGATAAACTCTCGATCTGGGCTCTAGAGATGGAAGATCCCACCGCTCAAACCTAACGGTAGAAGGCTAGAACAAGCATATTCCTCACCAAAGGGATCTAGTACCTAGAGTTGGCTTCAAATCCCCAAATGGTCTAACCAAAACATACCACAGCCACTTAGCAAGAAACTCATAGAAGTTGCAAAAAGTTCTAGGATACTTTCCTAATTTCTAAGAGGTCGAGAAAGGAGGTCCTAAGCATGCCTTATCTGTTCAAGGAAAGAAATAAAAAGTTTCCACAATGTACGCTCTAAAATTTTTATATTAGCTCAGCATTATGGTGGTCCAAAACAAAGACAAAACTAGAAAAAAAAAAAGAAATAATAAAAAGAAGAGAAAATAAAGCGAAATTAAAATAAAACAAAACAAACTGAACTAAAAATTTTAGACAAGGAATGGAGATGAACACCAAAGGCAATTAACCAAAAAAATCCCAAGATAATAAATCAAATCAATGGAACGTGGCACAACGTCAACGTTCCTCCAATGGCCTCACCAACCTCGAATATCAACTTAGTCCTAAACTAACCTAACAACTATGAACACAAAGAAAATAAGAGGGGAGTTTGGAAAGGTCTCACCGGAGTTGTGCTAAATCAGAAATACACAAGTCAAACCATTGCGACACTTTTAGTCCACGGTTCCTTCAAAAGCATACATCCTGCAACAGAAATGAGGCAATGCCAAACTCCAAACCAAAGATTAGTGGTAAGAGAAATAAAAAGAAAAGAAAACTAGCACTAACAATACAAGCAGAAGAATACACAACACACCAAGCTCATAAAAAGCACGGAGCAAGGTCACATACTCAAGTATTGTTTTCTTTTTGCCCTCAAGAGTGGAAATGTAAAGGCACCTTGTAACGACTCGGATTTTTGGGCCATAAAATTTCGTGTAAAATTAAGCCTTTAAATCAGAATCATCCGATTTGGGCCCAATAAATTAATTTTTATATACTTGATCAGGCCCGAAACCCATGCTTGATTCCTCCTCACGGCCCTTCCCTTTATTTTCTATTATTTTGATTTATTCACCTTAATCATCTAATTAGATCTATGTTGTTTTAAAACCTAAACCCCTACTTTTATCTCCTAACAACCCTACTAAAATTTAGGAACTCCAAACCATCATTTATGCCATATGGCCGGTCCCCTCACATTGCTCCCCGTTAATTCACTTCCTAATGTAACTCCTAAAATCTAGTAACTAATTCCTATTATTTAGTAAACCCTCATTCTACTTATATGCTCCAAAGATCCATCCTTCCTCATTAATCATTATATGATAAAAAAACAAAACAACTCTTTTCCTCTCTTTTTCTAGGCGCTCACGGCACACTCATTAAACACCATCAAATATTCTTCCTTCAATTCATCAACTCAAACACCTTGATCAAAGATTATTTAAGCCTTTAGCCTTTGAAGATCAAGTAAGATTTTTGCATTGATCGCCTTGCTTGTGGGCGTGCCTTGGTGTCGAGTGCGACGAGTGTTGGGCGTGGGTTCTTGGCGTGAGTTTTGTGCATCTCTTAAGGTAACTAGATTTTTCTACTTAGGAATAGGATTAGGTTGCATAGAATAATAGGCTTAAATTATTTGTTGTGTTGTTCATGTGTTCGTGGATTAGCCGTTGGCCTAGGGTATTAGTCTTTATTTCTAGGTTGTTGCTTCATGATTCTTAATTGATCTTTTTATGATATATTGATATATGATATTGCCCTGAAGTTATTACATGATATTCTATGATGAGTCTTGATTCTTGATCGTTTCTTGTTTAGTTGTGGCGTGTGGCTATATGAATTCAAAGTATGAATTTTTATTTCGTTTTTATGCATATCTTGTTGAATCTTGAATTATGTTCTTGTTTGTAATCATGCGTATGTATGTAATGGCAAGTTTCGATTTTGATTTCATTTCGGACCTTGTCTTGATGACTGTTGTTACGTGAATTGTGGTTGTGTTTGGAGTCTTTTTAGTCTTGCCGAGTCGAGTTGTGTCGAGCGGTTAAAGATCGTGCGTCGAGTGGTTGAAGACCGTGCGTCTAGCGGTTCATCTGTGATGAATTGTGCGGGGCAAGTTTTGTGTGATTGATTGTGAGTCAGAGTCGTGTTAAACGGTTAAAGATCGTGCGTCGAGCGGTTAGAGACCGTGCGTGTAATACCCCAAAATTTTGGGTTATTTTAAATTTTTCTTAATTAATTAATATGTTAATTAATTAACTATTTAATTAATTATTATTTGATTAATTATTAACCTGGTACCTTAGTGAGAAACCTTAGCCCAGATCTTTTACCTTATCATCTCTTAAGCCAAGCCCAATGCTCCCCCTCACTCTCACACCTCACGGCCCTATTGGGTTTTTCCTCATTTAATAGTTTAATCTTATTTCTCAACCTAAATTATTAAACTACATCTATTTTGACTTTAACTAAAAATTTCACCTTTGCTCTCCTAATTTCCCTACTAGATTTTAGGAGATCAAAACCCCTTATACTACCCCATATCACACGGCCACCTCAAGAAGGACAACAACAATTTACCATATTACTTTTCTCTCCCAAAAACAATCACAGGAAAACTCCTAAACTCTTTTCTATTCATCCAACCATCAAAGATTGAAGCAAGGAATCTAAGAACACCAAAGAAACCGTGAAGCCACTCGTCCAACACAAGCCACACGACCATCTTGTTCTTTGATCATCAATAGGTAATTAGTTTGTTTTATTTAATATTTAGAATAGATTAGTTGTATAATCTTTAGAATAGGTTTAGAACGGTTTAGAATTATTTAGAATTGCTTGGAATTAGACTTGAATTACATGAAATTGTTTGATGATGAACCGTGTGAATGACGAGTTGTTATAGATAATTTTCATGCTTTTATTTTATATTGTAATACAAATTTATGCATGTTCTATGATTCCTGCCAAATAAACTTGAAGAATAAATTGTTGAATTATATAACTTGGACTTGTCGAGTGTTAGCCGTCTATTAATCATATTTTCGAGTGTTATATTTACACAACAATGGATCTTTTTGTTATTATCTTGATTAAATAATGTTCTTTGATGATTTTCTTGATTTATTTCTATCACTAATTAAGTTTTTGAAAAGAAATTTATGAATCTTGAATTGTTGATGAAATTGTCGAGTGATGATAAATCTTGAAAGATTGTTTGATTCGAAATTCCTGGTTAGTATTTAAAGTATGGATTTTTATCAAGTTAAACTAACGATATTGATTTAATTTTAATGTTTTAAATTAAAAGAAAGAATTAAATTTTGTTTATTTTATCTTGACAAAAACCGTGTGACATAATGTATTAAAAGGATCGATTTTTATTATTTAATTTATAAAAAAGATTAGAGTTTGAACACTTTCTTGAAATTATTTTGATTAATTAACCGAGGCTTGTATTTTAATTAGATGAATGATTGTTAGTTTATATGTTTCAATGATTATTGAATTGATTTATCGAATAGTTTATGTTATTATTTAAGGAATTGATTTAATTATCGTCTTATTGGAAAAAGTCGTGTGGTTCGGATATAGAAATAGAGTTATGGGTCAAGTTAAGATGAACTAGAATTGATTAGAAGTCAAGTTGTGTCAATAAAGGATTGAATTTTGAGTTGGAATTAAGAACCGAATTGTAATATGGAAAAGATGAATAACTATGAAGTGACCGCCTATCTAGTGGCTTAAGTTGCCATGAACATAGGTATAATCGAATCCACTATCCTATCCTCGGATTTGGGACAGTTCTTGATCCCAGTGCCCGGGAAGTAGATCTTCGTGTTTGACCCGACATGAGCAAGGAAAGTTGGGGAAGAATTAAGGTTTCTCCTACGAGCATATGACTGGTCACGGATTAGCACCTGAACTGAATAGAACTGAAAGGTCATAAGTGGTTTCTAGAAGTCTAGAACTGAATAAGTTATTTCGGAAGGTTTCGGTTTATTTTGTTATTACGATGGTTTCCGCTGCGTACTTGAATGATAATAACTATGTATGATTTCTTGATGTTTTGTTTGACTGTTTGGTTGACCTGTTCTAATTATTATGTTTCTAATTGTGTTCTACTGATTAAGTAGAACAATCTAATTACTCACCACTGACTGTGGACCCCAAAATCCCTTTCAGGTACAGGTGATGATTGATCAAGTTACGCAAGGGCTGGGATTGTGTGCAAGATAACTTAGTAGTTTATCCTGATGACTATTTCTAGCCTTTGTATTATTATTATTAGTGGATGTTTCCCTTATTTTGTAGTAATAATGGACTTTGGGATCTTATTAAGTTTGGATTATTTAAAGGTTTATTTGAATAATATGAATTAAGTTTAGAGCTTCCGCTGTAATTAATGAATCTGATAATAAAGGTTTTTAGATAATAATGATCTGTATTGTTGTTTCCTCCGAAAACAACACTGCTAAAATACGGGTCGTTACGATTGGTATCAGAGTCGAACCTTAGGATTACTTCATCATAAGTAACCCGAAAGATTGTGCGCTTGATGATCCCGAGAGTTAACATAGTTAGCTTTACCACAAGAACTTAAGTGAGTGTTGACTTGGGTAGAGCTATGGGATAATTAATTTTTCATTGCTTACAATATGTGTGCTTCCTTTTGAAAAATTTCGAGGACGAAATTTTCTTAAGGAGGGGTGACTGTAATACCCCGAAATTTCGGGATATTTTAAAATTTTCTTAATTAATTAATTATTTAATTATTTAATTAATTATTAAATTTGTGTAGCAATCTAATCCTGGTCCGAACTGTAATCTCATCTTGCCAATCCCGAGCCCAATTTCTTTTTCTTTACCCTACCTCACGGCCCCCTTACCCTTTTCTTTAAATTAATTTATTTAATTTTTTTTAATTAATATTATTAGTTCGTATATCTATTTTAACCTATTTTAAAAATCCTATTTTTCCTCCCATTACACACGGCCCACCCCTTATTCCTTCCTTTTAATTGATTTCTTTAATTTGTTTTAAACCAATAATATTAATTTGTATCTATTTTGACATTTTCCTAAAAATCCTATTTTTATCCTAACTACTCTACTAAGATTTAGGAGCCAAGAACCCCTCTTGATTCTTCCTTATGACCGGCCAACCAAGGAGAGAAATAAAAGATACTTCTATTTATTCCTAATCTCTCAATCCTTGCTACAACATAAATCACTAGTTATCCCTAATTCTTTCCTATTGTTCCAACCCTCAAAGATTGAAGCAAGAAGCCAAAGAACACTCAAGAACCGTGTGATCAAAAAGAATTTTCAAACCTTTCTTTTTCTTTAACAGGTAATTAGATTGCTTTATTTAATCAATAGGATAGATTAGTTATATAATTTATAGAATATGTTTAATCATGCTTAGAATTGTTTAGAATTACTTAGAATAGTGTTGATTAAACTTTGAATTAATTGTTGGTGAATTATGAAGAATTTCATGTGGCCCTCATGCAATTACAAGATATTTGGTTGAATTATTTACTTGTTCATTTATAATCCATGCTTGTTCTATGATTCTTTCTAGGTTAGAACTGATGAATTTAATTATTGAATATATATAATTGTTGATCTTATATGAGTCGTGTGATTCACTTTTGTTTCGAACATGATTTAGGATAAAATCTTGATCTAATATAAATCTTTGTTGACAATCTTGAATTTAATCTTTGATTTAATGGTGACATGATAGTTTCTTGAATTTAATCTTGACATTGTTTTTCACCTATGAAAGCCGTGTAGTTTAGTGCCCAAAAGAATTGATTTTGATCTTGTTTTGATTCAAATTTGATGATTTATTGTTTGAAGTATTATTTTATGAATTATTATTAAGTTTATATAATTAATTGTTGATAATTGTTTCTAAATGAATTAAAGTGTCAATTTTGGTGATTTCATGTAACAATGTCGAGTAGTATTAAATAACAAAAGGAGGATTTTTATCTTGTTTCATGCAATATTAATTGATAATTGTTAATTTATATGTTTAATTAATTATTAAATTGATTTATCGAATTGTTTATGTTATTATTCAAGGAATTTATTTAATTATCGTCTTATTGGAAAAAGTCGTGTTGTTCGGATATAGGAATAGAGTTATGGGTCAAGTTAAGATGAACTAGAATTGATTAGAAGTCAAGTTGTGTCAATAAAGGATTGAATTTTGAGTTGGAATTAAGAACCGAATTGTAATATGGAAAAGATGAATAACTATGAAGTGGCCGCCTATCTAGTGGCTTAAGTTGCCATGAACATAGGTATAGTCGAAGCCACTGTCCTATCCTCGGATTTGGGACAGTTCTTGATCCCAGTGCCCGGGAAGTAGATCTTCGTGGTTGACCCGGCATGAGCAAGGAAAGTTGGGGAAGAATTAAGGTTTCTCCTACGAGCATATGACTGGTCACGGATTAGCACCTGAACTGAATAGAACTGAAAGGTCATAAGTGGTGTCTAGAAGTCTAGAACTGAATAAGTTATTTCGGAAGGTTTTGGTTTATTATGTTATTACGATGGTTTCCGCTGCGTACTTGAATTATAATAACTATGTATGATTTCTTGATGTTTTGTTTGACTGTTTGGTTGACCCTATATATATATATATATTGTAACAACCCGGATTTTTGGGCCGTAAAATTTCGTGGAAAAATTAAGCCTTTAAACCCAAACTATTCGATTTGGGACCAAAGACTTAATTATGTTTAATTGAAGCTAGCCCAAAACCCATGCTCCACCCCTCCTAAACCGGCCCCTATTTTTGTAATTTCCTTTACTTAATTAATTTGATTTATCTTCCATAATTAGCAATTTATATCTATTTTATCTAATTTTAAAAATCCTATTTTTCTCTCCTAATAACCCTACTAAATTATAGGAACACCAAACCCACATTAAATCCCATATAACCGACCTCCTCCTATTATTTTTCCCTTATTTTCCTTCCTAAACTAACTCCTATTATTTAGTAACCCACCTCCTAAAATTTAGTAAGCCATTACTCTATTTATATTCTAAAAACCCATCCTATGTAAACCTATTTCATTATACTAATCATACTCAAAACAAAACATTTTCTTTTCTCCTCTCTCTTTTCCCGCGGGTCTTAGGCGTGCTTTTGTGTGACTTGCTTCGATAGCTAACTAGCTCTTCTACTTCGGAATAGGATTAGATTGCATAGAATAATTGGATTTTGATTTTTGAATGCATGATTATATTGTTAAAGCATAAATTTTTATTCTGTTTCTTGAATAATTTATAAGTGTATGAATTTAATTCTTGATCTAACCATTGATCAAAAATTTATGATAACTTCTTTACTGGATAAACTTGATATTATAATTATTTGGTGGCTAAAAGCGTCCTTTTGGGCTTCAAAATGATTGAATCTGTTAAACGGTTAAATCTGTCCAGAAATTGTTTTCGAATTTATTAACCCATCTAAACAAGTCCGATTGCAATGAAAATTTAGGTAAGTATCCAGAATAGGGTAATTTAACTTGTGTTAATATTTCGTAATTTTTGAAGTTCTTTTGCTAAGTCAGAAAATTCAGGTTCCAACTTTAGATAAATTTGGAAATCTGGTTATTAATTTCCTTAAAAATAGTAAAAGAACTTATTTTTGTACGAAACTCTTGTGGTTTAACCCTTGAAATTATTTTAGATGACAGTAATAATTTCCAGAATAAACGAATTCATTAATTGGTTGATCTATAATTTTATTCGGTAAAACCAGAATTGGACGGTTTGTGTAATTTAATTATTTAAATTACTTGTAGAGTTTATTTGGGCTAATCCTTTATAATTGATCTAAAACTTAATCTAAGGAGTGGAACATTAAATGTTTCGACTTGGGTATTCTTCTGTTAAAAGCTATAAGTTTGTGTTTGATTACTTAAGTTCTAGTGAAGACGTTTTCTTGTGATATGCGTTGTATGAATTGTTGAATTTGTTAATATCGGTATGATGATTCGATTTTGTAATGGTGCGTGTGAAAGAACTTGATTCGTGTGATGATCTTGTATGGAGTCTTTCGAGTCTTGTCGAGTCGTGTCGTGTCGAGCGGTTGAAGATCGTGCGTCTATCATTTTATCGGTGATAAACCGTGCAGGTCTATCGGTTCATCGGTGATGAATCGTACGGGGCAAGTCTTGTGTGTTTGATTGTGTGTCAGAGTCGTGTCGAACGGTTGAAGATCGTGCGTCTATCGGTTTATCGGTGACAAAACGTGCGGGTCTATCGGTTCATCAGTGATGAATCGTGCGGGGCAAGTCCTTTGTTGTTAGTCTTATTATCGGTTGTAGACCGAGCGTCGTCTTGTCATTGAACTTGTGTTTATGCATTTTGTACTCGATAGTACGTGTTCTAGATTGACGTGAATGATATTGCTATTGATGATTGTTAAGTTTTCCGCTGCTAACTCTGTTGATTGAACTTGTATCCTGTGTTTGTTGTCATTCCTGTGTTCTAACCCTGTTCTTCTATGTAATGTGGTCCTACTTCTAAGTAGTACAGTCTAGTTACTCGCCACTGATGGTGAACCCCCAATTTTTATTTTGCAGGATAGCAAGTTAGAGGCTAGAAGAGGGATAAGTTGTTGAGCGTCTAGACCCCTGTTTATTTTTCCTGCTTTTGCAATTAGTTTATTTCCCAGTTTTTAGGATTAGAATTTTTGGTTTATTTAAACTTTTGTAATTTGGGATTCCATTATTATTTATAAAAGTATTAAGTACACGAGTTTAGCTATTTTTTTGTAACATAAATCGATTGGTAATTGTCTGTTTACGACGTTATCACTAATAACGTCGTTGCTAAAATGCGAGGTGTTACATATATATATATATATATATAGACCAAAATGAAATTTCTTCAAATTCATAAAAAAAACTCCAAATATAAACTTTGAGTTTTGTATATATTGTATTTTCTAAAACTTAAAAAAAAAACTACACACGTTGATCAATAAAATATCTACACCATATTTCACGCATTTCATCAACTTTCGCTTGGGAATATGGCGCAAAATTGAAATCCTACAGATAAAAATTTAGTAACAATGTCAAATAAAAGAACATATATATAGTATAAATTTTTTAAAGCAAATGTTTAATTCCCTTTTGCAAATTGCTTTCATTTTGGGATATGATGGAGACAATTTTATGCATATACATCATCACATAATAACTACACTCAACTCCTCCGGGTTTTTGAGGACACTATAATACAATTTTACATGTAACATTATAGTAACACTTTCAACTAAAACATTGTAAAAAAAAATCTCATTTTAAGATAAAACTAAACTTACATCAACAACAGTCTAATTAAGACTTTTCCGTTCCCCTTGGCTGAGATTAAGAATTTTATATGCCCTATCATGTAACAAAATATTAATATGAGTCTCAAATCATATTCATTCGTTTTACTAATAAAATTATAAATTTGAATAACAACACGAAGGAGAGTATATGAACCATCAAACAATTAAGCATATATATATGCCTATGGAAAATTCGGCAGCATGTCCCGTGAAAATGGACTGAACTATATATGTAATAACAATAACCTGTATATGAAATAAAACAAAAACAATACTCCCATCTCTTCAACAAAACAATAACCACAAACCAACTTGCCTCCAAACAAACATCACCAAACTTTAGTACTTATAAACCACGGTCTACACCAAATTTATTCTAACTTCCAAACTTCCAAATCCTCTATGTAGTTCCAATTGTTTTCCATTTCAATTACCACACACCATTTATTATATGAAGGGAAAAACAAGCACCATTAGGCATTATATAAGTAAGGTAAAATTCAAAATATTAAGTCATATTCCTTGTACTCTGAATAAGGTAAAATGCTGAATAATCAATTTACTTGTGAATAAGTTGACTTATTACTAATTTGAATATGAGCTTATGACTTATTATTTATATTACTGAATATTCCTTATGCTTAATTAAGTCATATGCCTTAATCATCTTAATATTCAACTTATTCTACTAAATATGACTCATATTCAACTAATAAGTATTCAGCTTATATGAGCATATTCAGCTTAATTAGTCATAAGCTTGCTACTGATATGGCTTAAGAATAAGCTTGCTTATATTTAGATGAATATAAGCTGAATATGGTTATGACTACTGATTAAGCTTGCTAATAAGCTTATGACTACTGATTAATCATCTTAATGAATAGAATTAGTCATCTTAATCAGTAGAATTAGTCATCTTAATCAGTAGTCATAAGCTTGCTACTGATATTAGTCATAAGCTGCACTCAAAAATAAGCTGGATATTCTATAGATTAAGATGATTATATGGCTTATATTCAACTTATTTTTCTACTGAATATGAGCAAGCACCTTAATTAAGGCATATGACTTAATTATAGTCATCTTAATTAGGTCATATTCAGCTTATTCTAATGAATATGAGCAAGCACCTTAATATTCAGCTTGTGCTTATATTCCTTGTGACCTATTACTTATATATATTAGTGAATATTCCTTATGCTTATATCAATTTCCTTGTATTCAGCTTATACGGCTTATGACTTATATTACTTATTACTGAATATGAGCAAGCACCTTAAACATCTTCTCCCCAGTCTCAACTGCTTTCTACTGTAAATCAAAATCCAACAAAGACTAACCCCCTACACCCTGCAAATAATCCTATTGCTAAAGAAAAATTTAGAAATTTGAGCGAATTGAACGAAAATTCAGAAAGAAACAAACCCTAAATATCCAAACAACAGATCTGAAAAATTAAACCCCAAAAAACATCTAAAAGTTAATTATATTGAACGAAAATCAGAAGAAAAAAGAAGAAAAGAATACCAACATTTCTCGTCTTCCCTCACCCGTGTGTGGTGATAAGTGGTCCGTTCCAATTCCTTCGTTGCAGGGCGGTTGGTGGTGCAAAGCAGTCGGTGGTGCAGAGCAGCAGCCGGTGGTGCAGAGCGTTCGGTGATGCAGTGCGGCCATCAGCATGGTGGTTTCGCTTGGACCTAGGGTTTCTTCGTTCAGCCAGAGTAGTTTCGTTCAGTTGCTTCAGCAGCAGGGTTTCTTTGTTCAGAGCGTTCGTTTTTTTTTTTAATGAAATGAAATGAAGTAATGCAGGCTAACGAAATGAAGTAATGAAATAGTCCCATAAAAATTCAACATTTGTTTTTTCACGTATTTTGAGGAAACGATTTGAGTTTGTAAACGAACAAATTAATCAAAATAATTTTGATATTAGTAACTTATAATCACATTCTTGCTTGTATTAAAACCATTTTGATTAATTTCTTTGTTTACACCCTTAAATCGCTTGTTCAAAATGCGTGAAAAAACAAATGTTAAAATCTTTATGTTATGGAGGGAGTACTATTTTTACTTTTTTTTTTTTTAAAAAAAAGGAAAAATTGCCAAGAATAAGCCAACCTTTGGGCGATCTTCCACAAATAAGCCAACCTTTTAAAAATCCAGAAATAAGCTAACCTTGTTATCATTTAAGCCAAAAATAAGTCAAATGATTATTTAACATGTTATTTTCTATTGTTTTTATCACTATTTTACAGTCATTCAACCTATTTTTTGCTTTAAATGATAACAATAACTTGAAACAAAAGATAACTAATAGATTAAATAATCGTTTTACCTAATTTTGGCTTTAATGATAACAAAGTTAGCTTATTTCTAGATTTTCAAAAGGTTGGCTTAATTGTGGAAAATCGGTCAAAAATTGGCTTATTTTTAACAATTTTTCCTAAAAAATAAAAATAAACCTAATGCATCCAATTATATAAAATAAGGGATGCATAACATTAATTGAGTAAATTTGATATTCTAATGTGTCACATAGTATAAAAAATTAGACACATTAGAATCATGGAACGTTATGCGTCACCTACCATTATTAGCCGATGCAATAAGGCAATTTCATACATAGCACGTAATATGTCGGCTATTAAGTCAAAGATGATGTAGTAGCTTTTCACATCGGTGAATATAATAAACATGATGCAATACCCTACCACATTAAACATATAATATAAGCCGACACAAAAAGTTTATGCATCACTTATTATGTTAAGGGTGATGCAATAGCCTAATGTATCCCTTTTTATATTATAGGTGACACAATAACCAAACCCCTATGGCATCACAGATAATATAGAAGTGGATACGAAAATTTTTTGTGTCACATTTTATTTTAGAAGGGATACAATAGGTTGTTTCAAAATTTTTCTCAACTCTATTGCATCAAACTTTATAGAAAGATGTGACACATTAGCTTTATGCATCAGACATTAATTAAGTTGATGCGTAAGGTAGGGTTTATTAGGTGTTTTTTTGTAGTAGTGTCGGTGATCCAGCTCCACCAGGTTTGCTTGTTGTATTCATCCACTTCATTTCCTGAGAGGCCTAAGATACGAGCTTTCGGATCCCACCCGAAAAGTTCGTTGAACTCCCTCAAGGATTTGTTATGGGTCACATTGGACAGCCTGAACCTGAGGGAAATGACATCTATTCCTTCCTTACTATCATCTTTCCTCACTTCAAAACTGGCTAAGAATTCCAGGGTGAAGTGTCTGTAGGTTAGTGGGGGTTGGCTGGGAATGTTGTAAGTTGGATCTGATGTCACCCAGTCATTCGGCATTCTGCAATCAAGGAACCCTTCGAACCGTTCCTACTTAATCTGACTACGACTTCATCGGTCCCCAAACTCTGACAGGTGAATTGGCAGTAGAAGAGAGACGGTTTAACCATCCGCTATCCAAACTGGCTAGCTTAGTCCTATGCCAACCATGGGGAGGTTAATTCGGTAGGGCGGTTGTTGGGGTCGTACATTCTCTTCCCCTCTACCACTTCCCGAGCTTTCGCCACATACTCTTTTAGGATACCATTTCACCTGCAACCACCTTGACCAAAAGCAAATAACAAATTTGACAATAAAAATTTTCCTACCACCACTTGCCGGGATTTTTTTTCTTTTTTTTTAAGTTTTTTTAAAAAATTTCGGCAGCAATCCGGCACAAAATCCCCCAAAAAGGATTGACAAAATTCCTTAAAAAATGCAATAAAACAAAAATAACACCAAAAATCTCAATTGCAAGTTTTACAAACAAAACTCACAATTAACTTCAAAAAATTCACAAACAATCAACTCCAAAATTCACAAATAATGAACTACAAACAACCTAAACAAATCTAGCACTCTAAAAATTCAAACCACTCCCAAAAGTGATAAACCCTAACTTTCAAGTAAGACAATTGAAGTTAGAAAGGTAAGATTATACCAAGTGAGTGTTTGGACCGAGGTTGGAAGTGAGACAGCCAAAGTCGTCCCTTTCGAACCCTTCTTCTCCAAAGAAACGAAAAATTCGGACCTTGACGCAACAATGGAGGTTGGGGTATTTTTTTTTAAGTATTTAGGCTAGTGGAGTGTTAGAATTGAAGGTTAGGGTTAAGTTGTGAAGTTTTTGGGAGGATTTTGGAGGTTAGTGTAAGTTCAATGTATACTCAAGAAGGGGGGGGGGGGTTTGAATTGAGTATGTGTGTTTTTTCAAATCGTTTTCAGAGTTTGTTTATCTTTTGTGAGAACAACGACAGAACAGTAAATAAGAGTAGAGACACAAGGATTTAACGAGGTTCGGCTTCTAAACAAGCCTACGTCCTCCACTCTCTCACCAATATTATTAATCAACTCTGAATAATAACAAGGTTACACACTCAATTAAATGCTACAACTCTGTAACACTTAATTCCCCAATTGTTAACTCTAACAGTTCACTCAGTGGTCATAGAACACTCCTCAACCACTTCCCTTTAAGTGGTTCACAAATTATAATCTCAAATCTCCGTAAATTTTCTCTTAAAGATGGATATGGAGATAATTTTGCTCTATGGATAAACTCTCAGAAAATATGGCTTGGTTTTCTTTGGAGAGCAAGAGTCACTTTAGGGTTTTTCAAAAGATTGTTTTTATATGCAAATGAAAACTGTCCCCTAAGTGTGCTTGGAGACTTGCCTAAATTGTGCAAACAAACTCAGATGACACAAGTGCAAAGGTAGTTGTTTCAAACCTTTGTCTCCTTCCACTACATATAGTGGGAAAGTAAACTAAAGTCCAACAAGTACAATGCAAAGCTGATTTTGTGTATCAATTTGGTAGATTTCCAAAACATAAGTGATCAATATTTTTCAAATAAATTTTCAAAAATAATTTTGAACACGAAAATCGATATTGATCTCTTAAGTGCACGTGCGTAATACTGAGGTCTGTTCCCACTGTGGTCTACAAAGTCTACATCTGGTAAAGAGAGCTATTCCAAGCTTGTTCTTTGCCTGTTCTTAGCTTGTTCTCTTTACTGGACATAAACTTTAACCCTTTTTGCTCTTTACTTAGAAACACAAGTTATATTTTCCAAAGTTTATTTTACAAGAAGATCCTAGAAAAACAAAAAATAAAAGGCTCCAAGCTCTTGGCTTCTAATCTTCAAGTATCTCAAGGCCTCCAAACTTGCCTTGAATAGTCCTCACTTGATTCAACCTGTTCAAGCACAAACATGCATAGAAATCAAGTATAGAGAACTGGTTCGTCATCAATCAAATCAAACATGGTTCAAAAATTTCCCCGTATTTGATGATGACAAACCATGAAGTTCCCCCTGAGAATAATAACTAATTGTTTCAAGATAAAACAACTGTTTAGAGGAACTGGTCTTGCATTGTGCCTGCAGTCAGATTCATAATCTTAGAGAATAAAAAAAAAAACAGCAGACGAAAGCACAATTAGACTGATTACAAGGTCAGTCAACTCAACACATTACTCAATAAATATTGAGTTTCAGCATTAGACCTGTAACCTGCAAGACATATCAATATCAAATGTAGCAAGAGAATTCTAAATTCACTTGGAAGAGTTTCTTCCAGTTGGGATGGATAGGAGCATTTGATCTGAATTCAAAATACTCCTAGGCATCAAGTTGGGCCATCTCTAACAAGGTCTGAACCTTGTTCAAGTTGCTACACCTAATACTAGGAACTTCACCTGTCCTATTCCCCTTTTGGCATCATCAAATGACAAAATAATCACAGCACAATAAGTAGGAGAAGGCAACAAGTAAAGTCAAGCACAAGCATAATATAAAAACAACATTCTAGAGATGTTGTCCCAAAAGTGAGTACTTGCAACCCACAATCCTAAAGTTCAAAGTGCACACAAGTTAAAATTATACAGACTATGACCATTCTGCAATGGAATTGTTTGGCAGAAATGGTCAAAAACTAAGAATACTTAATATGTTAATGGAAGCCAGAGAAAAGATAGTTTGAGACATATGTTAGCAGTGTAGGGGGTAAGCTAAGAAGAGTCAGAGTTAGCATCATCATCAGAATCCTTAGTAGAATCCTCTTCTTCCTTTTCTGCACTCTCCTCCTGCTTCTTCTTCTTCACTTGGGCAATGATAGGGACTGGTCATTGAGTGGTCTTGGGCTTGATGCTCGATGAGGAGGCAAGCTTTTCTTCATGGGTGTCCAACCTTGCTGACATATTCTTGAGTGATCCATCCAGAGAAATACACGGAGCATTGACACTAGCCATCATCTATTGAAGTAGTGCTCCATGTATTTGCACTTGTTTGGACAGTGCGCCAATAGCTTCCTTAGACCATGAACTATTTGTCCTCCTGACCCCATTGATCCTCTCTTCATCCCTCATTTTCAGAATCCCTCCTTCAAAAGTCATTCCATTCTGATCTAGGATCTGGTTGGTGAGGACATACATCTTCTTAACCTCCCCACTCAGAGGTACCTTCCTATTTTGAAACACCAGGGTAAGCCATGCACCATAGGGGATAGAGTTGTTTGACCATTCAAGAATGCTAACCATGTGGGCTAGCATAAGACCAAGAGACTCAACTTAATCTTCTCATAGAGGCAGTTAATTATCACAGCATCCATTTTTCTCACATCCATTCTGTCCTGAGCCCTTGGGAGTAATATAATAGAGGCCACTGTATGAAACAGCCTCATCACTCGTTCCCTTAGTTGGCTAATTACATAGCCAGAACCATCAGAAGGAGAACTAGTGAAGAGAGTGGTCTGGATACGTTTTGTACTGACCTCAGGGATAGTAGGCCAGTTGTCTTTTGAGTAGTCATAGAACCCCCCTCTTGGTACACCCAATACCTCCCCTAGACTTTTCTTGGACAAAGTGATATCTACCCCTTCAACCTCACTCAAGACCTTCCCTTTTTCTAACTCCCCCAACTTTGAATAAAATTCCTCAACACAGGATTCAAACACATCTAGCCTTTTATCAAACATCCCCTCCCAACTCTGAAACTCTATACCCTCCTTAAACTCTTCTAAAAAAGGTTGACTCAGCCAAAACTTAGGACATGCAAAACCAAACAGAATACCCTGTTAGTTCAATGTATACTCAAGAAGGGGGGGTTGAATTGAGTATGTGTGTTTTTTCAATCGTTTTCAAGTTTTGTTTATGCTTTTGTGAGAACAACGAGAGAACAGTAAGCAAGAGTAAGGACACAAAGATTTAACGAGGTTCGGCTTCTAAACAAGCCTACGTCCTCCACTCTCTCACCAATATTATTAATCAACTCAGAATAATAACAAGGTTACACACTCAATTAAATGCTACAATTATGTAACACTTAATTCCCCAACTGTTAACTCTAACAGTTCACTCAGTGTTCACAGAACACTCCCCAACCACTTCCCTCTAAGTGGTTCAGATATTACAAACTTAAATCTCCGTAAGTTTTTTCTCTTAAAGATGGATATGGAGATAGTTTTGGACTAAGGATAGACTCTCAGAAAATATTACTTGGTTTTCTTTGGAGAGCAAAAGTCTTCTAGGGTTTCTTGCAAAGATTGTTTATATAGACAAGGAAAACCGTGCCCTAGAAGTGTGTTTGGAGACTTGCCTAAATTGTGCAAACCACTTCAGCTGACACAAGTGCAGTGTTCTTGTTTCAGACTTTGTCACTTTCCACTATGGGAAGAGAGATATACACTAAAGTCCAAACAAAGTACATTGCATTTAAAGAGCTGATTTTGCAAATCAATTTGGCAGATTTCCAAAGTACAAGTGATCAAATTTTTCAAATAATTTTCAAAATGATTTTTTGAACTCGAAAATCTCTACGGATCACGTGCGTAATACTGAGGTCTGTTCCCACAGTGGTCTCAGTACTACTAAGTTTACGTCTGGTAAAGGGAACTGTTCCAAGCTTGCTCTGTGCCTGTTCTTAGCTTGTTCTTGGGCTGTTCTCTTTACTGGATGTAAACTTAAGGTCTTTTTGCTCTTTACTTAAAAACAATAAGAATATTTTCCTAGGCCTATTTTACATGAAGATCCTAGAAATATAAAAATAAAAAGCTCCAAGCTCTTGGCTTCTGATCTTCAAGTATCTCAAGGCCTTCATGATTGCCTTGATGAGTCCTCACTTGATTCAACCTGTTCATATACAAATATACATAGACATCAAGTACAGAGGACTGGTTTGTCATCATTCAAATCAAACATGGTTCAACAATTTCCCCCTATTTGATGATGACAAACCATGAAGTTCCCCCTGAGAACAGTAACCAATTATTTCAAAATAAAATAACTGTTCAGAGGAACTGGTCTTGCACTGTGCCTGTAGTCAGATTCATAATCTCAGAAAATAAAAAGTATACAGCAGACTAAAGCACAATTAGACTGATTACAGTGGTCAATCCCTCATCACATTACTCAATTTATTATTGAGTTTCAACATTAAACCTGTAACCTGCAAGACTTATCAATTATCAAATGTGGCAAGAGAAATTTCAATTTCACTTGGAAGAATTTTCTTCCAGTTGGGATGGGTAGGAGCACTTGATCTGAATTCAAGATACTCCTAGGCAAAAAGCTGGGCCATCTCTTAACAAGGTCTGAACCTTGTTCAGGTTGCTACAATTGATATTAGGAACTTCACCTGTCCTATTCCCCCTTTTGGCATCATCAAATGACAAAAACAATCACAGCACAAAGTTAGGAGAAGGAAACAAGTAAATTCAAGTACAAGCATAATATTAACACATCATTCTAGAGATGCTGTCCCACATGTGAGTACCTGAAACTCACAATCCCAAACTGTTCATGAACACACAAAAGTTTTTAAAAAATATACAGACCAGGTAGCAATTGTTCAGAGAAACCAGAGTAATTGTTTAGAGAAACCAGAGAAAAGAAAGTTTAAGATCAATGTTAGTAGGGAAGGGGGTAGGCTAAGAAGAAGTGGAGTCAGCATCATCATCAGAATCCTCAGTAGAATCCTCATTCTCATCTTCTTCACTCTGCTCCTGCTGCTTCTTCTTGACTTGGGCTATGATGGGAACTGGTCTCTTGGTGGTCTTTGGCTTGAAGCTGGAAGAGGAGGCAAGCTTTTCTTCATGGGAGTCCAGTCGTGCTGTTATGTTCTTTATAGAGCCATCCAGAGAAGTGCACAGAGCATTGACACTAGCCATCATCTGTTGCAGTAGTTCCCCATGTGTTTGCACCTGTTTGGACAGTGACCCAGTAGCTTCCTCAGACCTGGAACTGCTTGTCCTTCTGGCCCCTGTGACCCTGTCTTCATCCCTCATCTTGAGCATGCCTCCCTCAAAGGTCATCCCCTTCTGACCTAGGATCTGGTTGGTGAGGACAGACATTTTCTTGACCTCACCACTCAGATGAATCTTTCTACTTTGGAAAACCAAAGTAAGCCAGGCTCCATAAGGTAGAGAGTGGTTGGACCTTTCCAAAATGCTAACCATGTGAGCCAGCATGAGAAAAGGGAGACTCAACTTAATTTTTTCTCATATAGACAGTAAATGATCACAGCATCCATCTTCCTAACATCCATTCTGCCTTGAGCCCTGGGGAGCACTATCTTAGAGGCAACTGTATGGAACAGCCTCATTACTGGTTTCCTTAATTGGCCAATAACATAGCCAGCACCATCATTTGGAGAACCAGTAAAGAGAGTGGTCTGTATGTGTTCTGTACTGACCTCAGGAATAGTTGGCCAGTTGTCCTTGGAATAATCACAAAATCCACCCCTTGGTACACCCAGTACCTCCCCTAGACTCTTCTTTGAAAGAGTGATGTCGACCCCTTCGACCTCACTCCAGACCTTCCCTTTCTCTAATTTACCCAGCTTAGAGTAAAATTCTTCAACACATGTTTCAAAAACATCTAGCCTCTTATCAAATAACCCTTCCCAGCCCTGGAATTCTATTGCCTCTTTAAACTCCTCTAGAAAGGACTGACTTGTCCAAGACTTAGGACATGCAAAACCAAACAAGACACCCCTACCACTTAATTCAATTAGTGGTTCAGAAGTGGTCTTACCTTTCTTCTTGGCAGGAGTCTTGTCAAAGGTAGAGGCAACTTTCCTCTTCTTTTCTGTTGGGAGCTTGATTACAGGCTTGGGACTTTTTGAGGCTTTACCCTTCTTGGCAACACTTTTCACCCTTTTCTTCTTTTCATCCTTCTTCTCTTCAGAAACCACTTCAGCAGGTTCCTTCTTGATTTCTTCCTTACAGACCCTTGTCCTCAAGGGCCTGGTTCTTTTTCCTGGTTCCTTTTCAACATGTACAACACCAGTGATCTCGACATCCTTATCCTGAACATTGGTGTCATCATCCTTCTTTTCCATTTCTTCCTTTTCAACTTCCTTCTCTTCAGTGCTTGGCACTGTTTTCTGTGTGGTCTGTGGTGATGATGTGGGTGAATTTTCTGATGGTGGAGAGGGTGATGGGGTTGTTTCCTTTTGTTATGGAGAGGATGGTGGAGTTGTGAATTTTATTGGTGACTGTGGGGGAGGAGTTTTGGCTTTTATGGGAGATGGTGGTTTTAGTGGAGGTGAAGATTTTGTAGGCTGTGACGAGTGTTGTTTGGGTGATGGAGAGGGTGATTTCTTAGATGGTGATGGTGTTTTCTGAGGTGGAGGTGGTGGTGATGATTTAGGGCTTGGTGGAGGAGTAGATTTCTCATCAGGCTTGCATGTGCCTTTAGACTCAGCAACTGTTTCTGTTGTGGTTTGATCCTTGATTTTTTCTTCCTTTTCTTCTGTGTGGTGTTGTTCAGCAACCACTACATTTTCTGATTCTATCTCAGCCTTAGAGGGTGTGAAATTTGGAGATTGGCTTAACCCATGACTTTTTTTCCTTGTAGCCTTGCTTTTCTTTCTTCCCATTTTGATTAGATTTGCAGAGTTGATGAAGGAGAGAGAACGAAACCGAATTTGAATTCTTAAAGAGGATTTTGATGATGGTGCTTAGGGTTTGAGAGAAAGGATTACTTTGAGAGAGAGAGAGACAGTTAGAGAGAAATCAATGTGAAAAAGTGAATTAAAATGAAGAAAACCGGCAGTTATTCGAACAGATAAAGTAGAAGTTACTTCTACACTGTTCACAACGGTCATGTGTCAGAACACTTAACTCCTCAATTTCAAAATCGAGGATTCAGCAGTAACTTATATAACCGATGTGGGGAACTGGTCTGACGATGGTCAAATGCTGATCTGTATATATTAAAACTTAATGCATCTTTCAGTTAGGCAACTTAGAGACACCACACATTGGAACAACATCAACATAAGAATTTTGAGACCACATGCATAGATGACATTTAGGAGTTAACCAGCCTTGCTTATTTACACTAATGATCAAGAAGTCAAACATAGCCAAAAAGAGAAAGATAAGTCCTAAGGACCTAGGATCTAATCCTTACCATACCAAGTAATGTGCGGAGTTTGACAAACACTTCCCTGCTCAGGGGTTTAGTGAAAATATCAGCCAATTGTTCTTCAGATCTACAAAATTCAAGATTCACATTTCCTTTTTCAACATTGTCTCTGAGAAAATGATGTCTGATTTCAATATGTTTGGTTTTAGAGTGCTGGACAGGATTTTTTGAAATGTTTATAGCACTGGTGTTATCACACAATATGGGAACACTTCCGGAACAGACCCCAAAATCCTTAAGTTGTGTCTTTATCCAAAGCAATTGAGCACAGCACAAAGCAGCAGCTATGTACTCTGATTCAGCTGTGGATAGAGCCACTGAATTTTGTTTCTTAGATCCCCATGAAATGAGACAAGAACCTAAGAAGTGAGCCATTCCTGAAGTGCTCTTCCTGTCCACACTAAAACCAGCATAATCAACATCAGTGTATCCTAAAAGATCAAAATTGCTTCCCTTTGGATACCATAAGCACATGTCCTCTGTACCACTCAGGTACCTAAAAATTCTCTTAACAGCTTTTAGATGAGACTCTTTTGGGTTGCTTTGAAATCTTACGCACAACCCAACTGAGAACACTATGTCTGGTCTACTAGCTGTTAAGTAGAGAAGTGAGCCAATCATACCTCTATATAGCTTATCCTCAACGTCCTTTCCTTTCTCATCTAGGCTCAGTTTAGAAGAGGTAGGAATAGGTGTGTCATAGGACTTGCTATCTTGCAAACCATATCTCTTGAGCAGCTCCTTGAGATACTTCTGTTGATGGATCATAATTCTATCATCCACTTGCTTGATTTGGAGCCCTAGGAAGAAACCAAGTTCTCCCATCATGCTCATCTCAAATTCACTTTTCATTAGGTCTGCAAACTCATCACACAAAACAGAATTAGTAGCCCCAAACAAAATATCATCAACATATACCTGGACCACTAACAGATCTGTTCCCCTTTTCTTTAAGAATAGAGTTTTGTCCACTGAACCTCTCTCATAATGATTTTCAATAAGAAGGCTAGAGAGTCTCTCATACCAAGCACGAGGGGCTTGTTTGAGGCCATAAAGAGCTTTGTCTAACTTATAGACATGATCTGGACAAACTCTATCCTCAAAGCCAGGGGGCTGTTCCACATACACATCTTCTTTCAAATAACCGTTTAGAAAAGCAGTTTTAACATCCATTTGAAAGAGTTTAAAGTTCATGTGGGCAGCAAATGCAATCAAAATTCTTATTGCCTCAAGCCTGGCTACTGGAGCAAAGGTTTCATCATAGTCTATTCCCTCTTGTTGGTTAAACCCTTGGACCACTAGCCTGGCCTTGTTTCTGACTATAGCACCTGAGTCATCCATTTTGTTTCTGAAGACCCATTTGGTTCCAATAACTGACATCTCATTGGTTCTGGGTTCAAGATGCCAAACCTGATTTCTTTCAAACTAGTTCAACTCATCTTGCATGGCCAAGATCCAATCAGGATCAGTTAAGGCAATCTTATAGTTAGTTGGTTCTATGTGAGATAAGAAGGAGAAATAAGCACCGAAGTTCTTCCAAACAGAATTTCTTGTTTGGACTCCTTTTGATAAATCACTGATGATTTGATCAGAAGGATGAGAGCTTCTTTGCTTAAACATACTCTTTCTTACAGCATTAGAGTCACCTAAGTTAGAACCAATGTCTGTACTGGTTCCCCCTATTTCATTTTCATTTTGAGAGGGTGGACCAGTTTCTTCAGTGTTCTCTCCCACTTCATCTTCAGTTGGATGGGCAGGAGAGTCACTGAGTTCAACAACCTGTTTAGCATTTCCCTCTGCTGCACTAGACTCATTGTTGTTTTCAGGAGAAGTTGGAGAGTCTGGTTCAGCAGTGTTCTCTGTTTCAGCTCTAGTGAAATTTGTCATCCCAATTTCAAAGCCTTCATCATCATCTACCTGCACAGGCTTGTTGAACATGTTAGTTTCATCAAATAACACATGGATACTCTCTTCAGCACACAAGGTTCTTTTGTTGAAAACTTTGCCTTGCTATGAGGAGAATACCCTATAAAAACAGCTTCATCACTCCTGGGGTCGAACTTGTCCAAACTGGTCCTACCATTGTTGTGTACAAAACACTTACAACCAAATATCCTTAAGTGTTCAATGTTTGGTTTTCGACCCCTTAGAAGTTCATAAGGTGTTTTTCTTAGTATTGGTCTTAGCATAACCCTATTGAGTATGTAGCAGGATGTACTCACAGCATCAGCCCAAAATTTCTTGGACAGACCACTCTCTAGAAGCATGGTTCTAGCCATTTCTTCTAGAGTGCGATTCTTCCTTTCAACAACTCCATTTTGTTGTCGAGTTCTGGGGGCTGAGAAGTTGTGAGAAACACCATGCTCCATACAATAGGTTATGAAGCTAGCATTATCAAACTCTGATCCATGATCAGATCTGATAGATGCTAACTGATGATTGATCTTGTTCTGGACTTGTTTCACTAGTATTTCAAATTCATCAAAAGTTTCATCTTTGTATTTCAAGAATATGGTCCAAGTGAAACGAGAGTAATCATCAACTAAGACAAATACATAACCAAAGCCATTTTTACTTTGTACACGCATAGGTCCACATAAATCCATGTGTACAAGTTCAAATGGTCTAGAGGAACTAACCACTTTCTTTGGTTTAAAAGATGATCTTACATGCTTGCACTTTGCACACTCTTGACAGAGCTGGTCTGCCACATATTTGATGTTAGGTAAACCTATCACCAAATCTTGTGTTCTCAACTTGTTGAGCAAAGTGAAGCTAACATGTCCTAATCTTTTATGCCAAAGCCATTGGTCATCCTCTACAACACTAAGGCAGAGGGCACTGTTCTGTGGAAGTTGATTTAAGTATGTAATATACACATTGTTATGCCTTGTTCCTTCACAGAACAGTTCCCCTGTCTTAGAGTTCACTATGTGACAAGTGTTTGATTCAAAGTTCACTTTATTTCCCTTGTCACATAGTTGAGATATGCTCAGAAGGTTATGTTTCAAACCTTCTACATAGTAAACATTGTCAATTGCTTGGGAGAGTGACTTACCAACCTTACCTACTCCTTTGATAAGTCCTTTGCTATTGTCACCAAATGTCACGTGCCCTCCCTCGAATGCAGTGAGTGAAAGGAATTGTTCTTTATCCCCGGACATGTGTCTTGAGCAACCACTGTCCAAATACCAATATGGCTTTCCTTTCACTCGTACCTGCACAAGCAAACTAAAGGTTAGTTTTACGAACCCAGACCAGCTTGGGTTCCTTATTCTTTGAAACATTTTCAACCTTGACCTTCCTAACCCACACTTGTTGGGTGTAGGTTTTATTTTTCTTGTCATGTTTCTTTTTGGTGAAACATTTGTTAGCAACATGACCACTTTTACCACAATAGGTACAAACATGCATGTCCTTGGCAAATATATACTTGCCTTTCATGAAATCATTCAGCCATGTGTTGTCTCTACCTAGAACAGTTGTAGAACTAGATCCAGAATACCCTAGACCAAACCTTTGAGAATTTCCAGGTTGGGATGTGAGGAGGTTTAGGGTTTTCTGAGCATCTAAAATTTTGTTCAATTGGTTCATACAATCTGTTAGCTCATTTTCCTTGTTTTCAAGCCTCTTAAGTTGAACTTCATTTTGTTTCTCAAAAGATTTCAAGTCAAGTCTAGTCTTTTGAAGTTCATCTTGTAGTCTTGAGACCAGGGAGGGATCTGGTTCGTCACTGGTCTTCTTGGTGTTTTCTTGTTTTAGCAAGATGAGTTCAGCCTCAAGATCACATATCTTGGCTATGCACTCATCATGTAAAACAGCCAAAACCTCATCAAAGGCAGTGGGAGAACCAGTCTCTTCAGAGCTCTTGAGCTCACTATGTTCCTTGTGTAAGTCTTCAAGTTTTTCTGCACTCTGTTAGTAGGGAAGGGGGTAGGCTAAGAAGAAGTGGAGTCAGCATCATCATCAGAATCCTCAGTGGAATCCTCATCCTCCTTTTCTGCACTCTTGAGCTCACTATGTTCCTTGTGTAAAACATCTAAAAGAAGGTTTGAGATCAATGTTAGTAGGGAAGGGGGTAGGCTAAGAAGAAGTGGAGTCAGCATCATCATCAGAATCCTCAGTGGAATCCTCATCCTCCTTTTCTGCACTCTTGAGCTCACTATGTTCCTTGTGGAGTGCAGAAAAGGAGGATGAGGATTCCACTGAGGATTCTGATGATGATGCTGACTCCACTTCTTCTTAGCCTACCCCCTTCCCTACTAACATTGATCTCAAACCTTCTTTTGGATGTTTTACACAAGGAACATAGTGAGCTCAAGAGTGCAGAAAAGGAGGATGAGGATTCCACTGAGGATTCTGATGATGATGCTGACTCCACTTCTTCTTAGCCTACCCCCTTCCCTACTAACATTGATCTCAAACCTTCTTTTGGATGTTTTACACAAGGAACATAGTGAGCTCAAGAGTGCAGAAAAGGAGGATGAGGATTCCACTGAGGATTCTGATGATGATGCTGACTCCACTTCTTCTTAGCCTACCCCCTTCCCTACTAACATTGATCTCAAACCTTCTTTTCTCTAGTTTCTCTAAATAATTACTCTGGTTTCTCTGAACAATTGCTACCTTTAGTTTTTGACCATTTCTGCTAAACAATTTCTCTGCAGAATGGTCCTGGTCTGTATATTTTATTAACTTTTGTGTGCACTTGAACAGTTTGGGATTGTGAGTTGCAGGTACTCACATTTGGGACAACATCTCTAGAATGCTGTGTGTATATTATGCTTATGACTTTACTTGTTGCCTTCTCCTAATTTTTATGCTGTGATTGTTTTTGTCATTTGATGATGCCAAAAGGGGGAATATGACAGGTGAAGTTCCTAGTATCAAGTGTAGCAACTTGAGCAAGGTTCAGACCTTGTTAAGAGATGGCCCAGCTTTTTGCCTAGGAGTATCTTGAATTCAGATCAAGTGCCCCTATCCATCCCAACTGGAAGAAATTCTTCTAAGTGAAATTGAAATTTCTCTTGCTACATTTGATAACTGATAAGTCTTGCAGGTTACAGGTCTAATGCTGAAACTCAATAATAAATTGAGTAATGTGATGAGTGACTGACCACTATAATCAGTCTAATTGTGCTTTAGTCTGCTGTATATTTTTTATTCTCTTAGATTATGAATCTGACTACAGGCACAGTGCAAGACCAGTTCCTCTGAACAGTCATTTTATTTTGAAATAATTGGTTACTGTTCTCAGGGGGAACTTCATGGTTTGTCATCATCAAATAGGGGGAAATTGTTGAACCATGTTTGATTTGAATGATGACAAACCAGTCCTCTATACTTGATATCTATGTATAATTGTATATGAACAGGTTGAATCAAGTGAGGACTCATCAAGGCAATCATGAAGACCTTGAAATACTTGAAGATCAGAAGCCAAGAGCTTGGAGCCTTTTTATTTTTATATTTCTAGGATCTTCATGTAAAATAGGCTTAGGAAAATATTCTTATTGTTTTTAAGTAAAGAGCAAAAAGACCTTAAGTTTACATCTAGTAAAGAGAACAGCCCAAGAAAAAGCTAAGAACAGGTACAGAACAAGCTT
This sequence comes from Salicornia ramosissima, assembly GCA_951394345.1. Classification (NCBI taxonomy): domain Eukaryota; kingdom Viridiplantae; phylum Streptophyta; class Magnoliopsida; order Caryophyllales; family Amaranthaceae; genus Salicornia; species Salicornia ramosissima. The sequence continues at coordinate 22,273,257 of OX596240.1, read as the reverse complement.
GGAACAGTTCCCTTTACCAGACGTAAACTTAGTAGTACTGAGACCACTGTGGGAATAGACCTCAGTATTACGCACGTGATCCGTACAGATTTTCGAGTTCAAAATCATTTTTGAAAATTTATTTGAAAAATTTGGATCACTTGTACTTTGGAAATCTGCTAAATTGATTTGCAAAATCAGCTCATTAAATGCAATGTACTTGTTGAACTTTTGGGTATTAACCACTGCAAACAGTGGTAAGACACAAAGGTCTGGAACAGGTAACTGTACACTTGTGTCAGCTGATCCTTTTGCACAATTTAGGAGAGCTTCCAACACACTTCTAGGGAACGGTTTTCCTTGTCTATATAAACAATCTTTGCAAAAAACCCTAGAAGACTTTTTCTCTCCAAAGAAAACTAAGTAATATTTTCTGAGAGTCTATCTTTAGTCCAAAACTATCTCAATATCCATCTTTAAGAGAAAAACTTACGGAGATTTAAGTTTGTAATATCTGAACCACTTAGAGGGAAGTGGTTGGGGAGTGTTTTGTGAACACTGAGTGAACTGTTAGAGTTAACAGTTGGGGAATTAAGTGTTACGTAGTTGTAGCATTTAATTGAGTGTGTAACCTTGTTATTATTCTGAGTTGATTAATAATATTGGTGAGAGAGTGGAGGACGTAGGCTTGTTTAGAAGCCGAACCTCGTTAAATCTTTGTGTCCTTACTCTTTACTTACTGTTCTCTCGTTGTTCTCACAAAAGTATACATAAAACTTGAAAACGATAGAAAAAACACATATACTCAATTCAACCCCCCCTTCTTGAATATACATTGAACTAACATCCATGCACAGGCCCGAGTGGACGCTCCATGGGTTGGAGGACGCTCTGCACCTCCCAGCAGCTACTGCTTCTCTAATCATGGGTCGAGCGGACACTCTGAGGGCTGGAGCGGATGCTCGGTGGTACTTGGACTTGCTGAGGCTAGGCACGGGGAGCGGACGCTCCAAGGGGAAGAGCGGACGCTCCAGCTCCAACAAGAAGTTCCTGCCTCCTCGACAAGGGGTCCGAGCGGACGCTCGTAGGGGTGGAGCCGACGCTCTGAGCTAGAGCTACAACTCCATTCCACTTCAAGCTCCGAATTGTCACTCCCGGGCTCGAGATTCGCACACAAGGCTCTGAATGCTTTGGAGTGGGCCTAAAACAACTCATGCAAAATATCAAAGCACTTGTATTCCCATTTTCTCTCAAAAATACATAGAAAATACCCAAAAATGAAACGAAATCCAAAATCTTGGTAACATGCAATGAGCGGAGGAAAAACCAACTAAAAATGCACAAATATGGGCAAAACAAAGATTAAAAAGGATGAAAAATGACGTATAAGATGGTGCACAAATGCACTGATCAAAATCCCCCCAACTAAGCCTTTGCTCGCCCTCGAGCAAAGTCAAATTGATTCCCGAACTACATGATAACAATACCAAGTTTTGGAAGCTAACAAACCTAATCAAACACACCATATTTACACTAACTCACTGTCGTAGGAATCACGGTCATTTTTAGTGTAAATGACAAGCCCTTTAAACCTCCAAGTCCCTTAGGAGGACGAGTTTGCTCTCGCGAGGGTTTTCGAGCAAGGATTAACCCACAACTCAAAAGCGAGCCAAAGAAAAAAAACATTATGACTTCCATGCCCAAGGTCACCCCTCATCAATACGATTCACATATCCCCAATACCTCTCAAATAACTTCCAAGGGTAGAAATTCTACAAGAGGTGTGCTCGTAAGTCAAGGGGCTAGAATGGGCTAGCAAGAAGTGTTTAAGGAGTGTCCTCGATAAACAAAGGAAACCTCATCTCACACACAACCATTGCTCTCTTTGGTAGTCTTTTCACTTATCCCCCAACGATCCACATGCTTGGAAAACCAATTTCTCCCTAAAGTTCACATCGACATTACCAGACTAAGTTGCGTGCTAGTGAGTATGCAAAGGACTTGTTGACTCTTTTTTTTTTTTTATTGAATAGGCTACTAGCCTTGTGGACATTGGCACTTATTGGACTCGATAAAATGTGCTTAGCACTTATTGACTCCAAGGACATGTGGTGAAACCGCTTTTTGACTCGATAAACATGTGGTGAAACCACTTATTGACTAGATATGCATGCATGCTAGCTATTACACAAACTTGCTAGGAGAATCTTTGTGAACTTTAGAGATTGATTCTTTTTCCTCACATACTTTTCATTGGGACATAAGCTACTCATTTCTCGCTAAGAACAAGGCGTGGGACATAACCCGACCCTGTGTTCACACCAAATTTGGAAATGCCCCTACTCATAACTCAAGGGCATTGGATCAAAGGAATCAACATATATCTCATCATAAGGGGTCATTGCAAGAGTAAAGAAACCAATATTTACAAAATAAACGAAAATCTTTTTGTATTTTTTTTTCACTATTTTTTTTTTGGAAGCTTAAAATAAAAAAGGACAAGTCAAAATAAAAGAAAATCAAGAAAATAAACCAGAAATCCAACTATATACATGAACTTCACATAATGATGCATTATGGATAAGAATCTAAAGCATGCCAATATTACAATCAAACCACACAAAAGGGGGAATGTCTCAACCCCGACAGCTAATCCTAATACCAAACATGCTTTGTATCTACGTACTCTTCTAATCAAATGCTAAAAAGGAGGGGTAAGGGAAAGGTCTCACCAAAGTGGTGCCGGAACTACACGGAATGGGCATCGCGCATCTCCAAAATCATAGCTCAAACCGACACAAAGAACCTGCAAAACCACATCCAAACCATCTCTCCAAAACAATGATTAGAAAAGAATAAGATCCTATCCACAATTCATCATTATAGAAAAAGCAAGAAATTACCAAAACATCATCAAGAGAGAGAGAGAGAAAGCATTGCAAACACCAAGTGAACCACCACCACATGCCCCTCCAAACTTCCTCGTTCTTTGCCCCATAATATCGAAAAAATTATAGTGCAACCCACCTCCCCAACTAGATATGAGCACCGTCTCGGTGCAAAGAAGGAGGGTGGGGCAAGGAATGGGGAAGCTAGTCATCGAGCCCGTGGTCGGACTCGGGATGGTCATCCTTAAATAGCACCCTCTCAACCGGATAGGGGTGAGACCAATGGTATGCAAGGGGATGACCAGAGGGAGGGCCATGGGGCTCCCACCCACCATGGTAGTAAGGTGGGAAAGGACAATCTGGGGGGGAGGGGAAGGCAGGGTCTCCACGGGGATCACAACTGCCTGGGATGGTGTAATCAAACTCGGGATGCATAGGGAAGTCATCGGGGAGGGGGCGAGTGGATGATCCCGGACCACGCCAATATGGGTAAGTATACCCACTCCCATCCCAACTAGGGACGGGTCCCTCTTGGGGAGGGTAGTTCACCAGGGGCAAAAAGTATCCCATGTTGACCTGGTGGTCATACATCTGTGCGACGAAAGGGTGTGGGGGTGGGATGTCGTCCACAGATGTATGAGGCGGGATCAGCCTCTCAAAAGTGCCCATGCGCTCGGAGATGTCCCCGAGGATCTTACCAAATTCATTGAAATCAAAAGCATTTACCTCGGGGCCCCTGTGATGAGAAGGGGCCTCCTCATCCTCGTGCACGACCTCTTGGGCCTCCGAAGGCCCGACGGCTGCCTTCCCTTTGCCCCGCCTCTCTCCCGCTTCTCTGGCCTCCTCAGCCGCCTTTCGTGCTTGCTCTTGCTGTTTCTCTACTCTCTCTCTAGCTTGCTTCTCAAGGCTGCGCATGTTACTTGGCTGCAAGGGGCATAAGGGGACCACCCACTTATTCTCAATATCAACCGGAGGGCGGGTGACGAAGGTGCATGGAAGGTAGTACCACGACACCTCCTTCACCTTCCATATGAAACTCTTCCCTCACTTTCCGGCCATGGAGAGGTGATGAGCGGCAATCAAACGGTCCGCATCTAGACGAGCCTTCTTCTCCAAAGGCTCTATCCCAAGTAACTTCCGATCCACTTGACACCTCAACTTGTAGGCCAACGAAGTCACCAAGCCTCCAAAGGTGATCGCCCTCGAGTTCTTAACCGCCTCCACCTTCCGTGCAAATAGGTACCTAAGGTTAGGCTTCCTCTCTTTCTCATCGGTGGTGAAGTGCTTGGGGCCCTCGACCGCCCACCAAAGCATGTACAACTCAGGTGTGGAGACCTTCCCGAGCTCCCCCTTTGAGATGAAGAAGTAGACAAGAAGTCTTTGGAAGTATCGGAGAGCCGGATGTAGAATATCGGTAGACTTGGCTCAGTTCGATTGGTAGTCCTCGTCCCCTTCGGTGATGTCAAGCCACCAATCATTGATATAGAACATTTGGACTGGGTCCCCATCCTCATCCATAGCTAGGTTGGGCAAGTCCTCCCCCGTGTAGTCGAAGCTCCTTGTCTCCGGGTAAAATCCGAAAAAACCATTGAACTCCTCCAAGGTGTAGGAGTGGTCTTTGTTGCACAATCGGAAAGTGACTCGGAAGCCACCATCTTCCCCTTCAATGGGGCTCAAGGAGAACGATGCAACAAATTCTGCAGTCAAGGTTGCATAGGAGAGTGGAGGTTGAGTGGGGTTCTCCTCTTGTGCCACTCTATCCGCATAAACCCAATCATTAGGGATCTCCACCTCCCAAGGAACCTTGCAAACTTGCGCACATCTTCATCTATACCCATATCTTGGCATGTGGCTTGGTCATAGAACATGGTGGGCTTCATGTCCTGGCTCAAGAGTTTCTCATACGCTCGTTGATGCTTGCTCTTCCCAAAATAAGGAGTGTAGGCCCTGGGGTGTACCCCTTGACTAGAGGATTGCCCCTCTTGGCTCGGCCCCCCTTGGCTCGGGGATCGCCTTGTGCGCTTCCTTGTGCCAAACATTGTCCCAAATGAATTTGAGCAAAAAGATTGAAACCCTAAGAGAGAGAAAATGAAGAACGACCCCCAAAACAGTCCCTAACTGCGCAAATTAAGAGAGGAGAGAGAGTGGCTTGAGTTTTTGGTGAGAATTTGGTGAGATTTGATGAAAAAAAAAATGGAGGTTTTGAGAGGGAGATTAATGGGGTTATGAGAGAGTATGAGAGGAGGGAGAATAAGGGGTTGTTTATGCTTGAGAAGATGATGATGAAAATGGTTGTCGAACCCCTTTTGTTTTATTTCATTAATTTATTTTTTTCGCTGAAGGACCCGAGTGGACGCTCCACACCCCCAGAGCGGACGCTCTCCTAGACAAAAAACGAGCAGTTTGCAACTTGGCACCACGGAGCGGACGCTCGTAGGGGTGGAGCGAACGCTCTAAGACACTTGCACACATTCACCTCACCTGGACCTGAAGAGCGGACGCTCCACCTCCTCGAGAAACTTTCTGCCTGAAATTAGCCACTGCGAGCGGACGCTCCTCACCCAAGAGCGGACGCTCGTCACCTCTCAAAACCACTCCACTTACTACTTTGGCACACACCAAAAGATTAGCCAATTGTGGGGCAAAAAGGTTAGTAATGGCCATTAAATTGGCCATCCTATGCCTCAAAAAGCTCGGAATTACATGGAATTTCGGAAAAAAATTGAAAAGGGAGACCTACAATGAGCTCTACCCCCCTCACAAAACGAAATTCCTCCGGAATTTCCATCACTACCAAGCGACAAATGGCAATTCCACAAATACAAAAGCTACAAACCAAAATTGTTCAAACAACTATTCACAAAAAGGATACACAGGTTGCCTCTCGGAAGTGCTTCTTTAACATCACTAGCTTGACGCGGGCCCCCCACCACAAAGGCGGAGGGCACGAAGAGTGCTTAGTTTAAGGTCCCAAAGCATTGGACCATCCATGATAAGCTTTCAATCAAAAGAGGGATCATCCCTCACAACATCCAACCGCAAGCAAGAAGGGTCGGGGATCTCTTCGTTGGAGTAATACTTCTTGATCCTTTGGCCGTTGACCTTGAACACATTGTCGCCTTGTTGGAGCTCAAATGACCCATATGGGTACCCCTTAGTTATCGTAAAGGGTCCGGACCACTTAGATTTGAGCTTCCCGGCTCTCAACTTTAGCCTAGAATTGAAGAGGAGCACTTTATTTCACCTTGACCTTACTTTAGCCCAATCATCAAACCCGAGCCCAAACTTTTTACCTTGTCTTGCCAAATAGGGCCAAAGCCCAAACCCTTCTCTTGTTAAACCCACGCCCCCCCTTATTAATTTCTTTTATCTATCATTTTCTATTCTATTCTATTTACAACCTAAACTAGTAATCTATATCTATTTCTTTGACCCTTACTAAAAATCTGATTTTTATCCTAACTTCCTTACTAAAGTTTAGGAAGGGAACTAACCTCTTGTTGATTCATTCCACACGACTCCTTCTCCCCTTCCATTAAAATTGTTTTATTATATTTTTCTAACCAATAACTCTAAACCACATCTATTTTGACCCCAACCAAAAATCTAATTTTTATCCTCCATCTAATTGTTTTATTTTATTCTTTCAACCTAAAATAATAAACTATACCTATTTTAATCCTAAACTACAAATAAAAACAAAACTACAAATAAAAAGTACAAATAAAAACTCCTCCTTTTCCCCACACAAATACTTCCTTCACTTTATCAATTCAAGCACCTTCATCAAAGAAAGTTCAACCTTTAGCCTTTAAAGATCGAACCATTCACCATCAATATCAGGTAATTAGATTTTCTTTACTTATTCAATAGGATAGGTTAGCAATATAATTGTTAGAATAGGTTTAATCATGTTTAGAATAGGCTTAGAATTGTTTAGAATTGTGTAGGATAAGTTTTGAATTAATTGTTGGCTTAGCATAGGGTATGACGTGTGAAGTATATATAAGTTCCCATGTTGTTTAATTCAATTATTTACTTGTTTAAACATAATTACATGCTTGTTTATGATTCATGTTAATATTAGAATGGATGAATTTAATATTGAATATTTATATGTAGAGTGCCGAGTGGTTCATGATGCAATTCGAATGTTTTCTTGATGAAAAATATGATTTTTATGCTATATTCTTGATCTTTAATTAATCTTTTATGATGATCTTGAATTGAATCCTTGATTTAAGTGTACTATGATGGTTTCTTGAAATTATTCTTGAATTTGTTTTGTGACCAAGTTGCCGTGTAGTTTATGTTCAAGAAAGGTTTGATTTTGTTCTTGATTTGGTTCTAAATTGATGATTTAATGTTCTAAGCAAGATTTTATGATTTAATATTAAGTTATATGAATGATTGTTGATAATTGTATTGATTAGATTAAAGTGTCAATTTTGGTAATTATGTATATGAATGTCGAATGGCGATGTTTGATAAAAATAAAAATTTTATTTTGTTTTAAGCAATATCTGTTGATGATTGTTGGTTTATACGATTATGGGTTTATTCTATTGATTTATTAAATGGTTTATGAGTTTATTTAAGGTTATGATTTGATTATTTTTGTTAAGAGGGAATGTCGTGTGGTACTAATTTGGTTTTAGAGTTTTGGGTCAAGTTAAGACGAGTTAGAATTGAATCGAGGATAAGTTATGTTGACAAGGAATTGAATTGTGAAAAGGAATCAAGAACAGAACAGAATTGAATTGAAAAGATGATTAACTATGAAGTGACCGCCTATCTAGTGGCAGAAGTGCCATGAACATAGGTATAGTCAAAGCCACTGTCCTATCTTCGGATTCGGGACAGTTCTTGATCCGAGTGCTTGGGGAGTAGATCTTCGTGGTTGACCCGGCATGAGCAAGGAAATATGGGGGGAGTAGATCTTCGTGGTTGACCCCTTACGAGCATATGATTGGTCATAGATTAGCACCTGAACGGAATAGAATAGAAGAGTCAATAGCGATGTTAAGAAGTCTAAAACTGAATAAATTAGTGTAGAAGGATTGGGGTATTATGTTGTTATTATTATTTTCCGCTGCGTACTTGAAAGATGGTTTATGTACGATTTTCTGATGATTGGTTTGTCTGTTTGATTGACTTATTCTAATGATTATGTTTCTAATTGTGTTCTACTGATTAAGTAGAACAATCTAATTACTCACCACTGACTGTGGACCCCCAACATCCTTTTTCAGGTACAGGTGGTGACTGATTTGGGTTACGCAAGGGCTGGGATTGTGTGCGAGTTATTTTAGTAGTTTATTTTTGCTGTTGATCATTTCTAGCCTTTGTATCTTTATTAGTGGACTTTCCTTTACTTTGTAGTATTGTTAGACTTTAGAAACTTATTTATCTTGAATTATTTAATGGATTAAATGAATAATATGAATTAAGTCTAGAGCTTCCGCTGTAGTTAATGAATCTGATAATAAAGGTTTATAGATGTTAATGATCTGTATTGTTGTTTTCTCAAAAAAAAACCCTGCTAAAATACGGGTCGTTACATTATCACCCACTTGGAAATTACGATCCTTGATCCTCCGATCATGCCACTTCTTTGATTGCTCCTTGTACACTTTGGAACTCTCATAGGCATCATGCCTTAGCTCTTCCAACTCATTTAGCTTGAGGAATCGTGCTTTTCCGGCGGCATCCAAATCCATGTTCAAGTGCTTCAAAGCCCACCATGCCTTGTACTCTAGTTGCACCGGTAAATGACACCCTTTTCCATAGATAAGGCGGTAAGGGATTGTACCAATCGGAGTCTTGTAAGCTGTCCGAGGATCCCAAAGCGTATCATCCAATCTCAACGACCAATCCTTTCGCGTTTGATTCACCATCTTCTCTAAAAGGTTCTTGATCTCTCTATTGGACACCTCGACTTGCCCTTGAGTTTGAGGGTGGTAGGGCAAGCCCACTCTTAGGGTGACTCCATACTTCTTCAAGAGTGCACGAAAGTGATTCTTGGCGAAGTGAGAACCCCCATCGCTTATGATGCATCGAGGTACTCCAAATCTTGGGAATATAACCTTCTTGAGGAGACGGACCACTACCTTGTGGTCATTGGTTGGGAAGGCAATGGCTTTAATCCACTTTCTCATGTAATCGACCGCCACTAGAATGTAGAGGTTGCCACACGATGACACAAAAGGACCCATGAAGTCAATGCCCCACACATCGAAAGGCTCAACATTCAAAGTGTAGTTTTGGGGCATCTCATGACGCTTTGTAATTCCCCCGGTCCTTTGGCCTCGGTCATATCGTTGGATGAAGGAGTGAGTATCCTTGTGCAATGAAGGCCACCACAGCTTGCATTCAAGAACCTTGGCCTCCGTCTTATCAACACCACCATGACCTCCGCTTGGCAAAGAGTGACAATGCCTCAAGACCCCTTCCACCTCGTACCCCGGAACACAGCGCCAGAACAACCCATCACTGCACTTCTTGTAAAGGTAGGGCTCTTCCCAAAAGTAGCGGCGAGACTCCTTGATCATTCTCTTCTTTTGGTGGGAATCGAAGTCTTGAGGGAAATCTCCACACACAAGGAAATTTGCCATGTCGGCGAACCATGGAATAGTCTTGGAGACGATTGCCATCAAAGCCTCATCACGAAGCTCATCATCAATAGGTAGCTCTTCCTTTTCATACATGGAATGATCAAAGGGAAACCGAGAAAGAGGATCGGCCACATAGTTTTCACAACCCTTCTTATCCCGAATCTCCACATCAAATTCTTGGAGGAGAAGTACCCATCGGATGAGGCGGAGCTTAGAATCCTTCTTGTCCCATAGGTACTTGATCGTCGTGTGGTCGGTGTACACTACCACGTTGTTGCACATCAAGTATGATCGAAACTTATCAAAAGCAAAGATAACGGCGAGCATCTCCTTTTTCCGTAGTGATGTAGTTCCTTTGAGCTTCATCCAAAGTTCTACTATCATAAGCAATCACATGAAGCTTCTTATCTTTTCTTTGCCCTAACACCGCTCCCACTGAAAAATCACTCGCATCACACATTAGTTCGAAAGGTAAGTCCCAATCCGGAGCTTGCACTATAAGCGCACTAATTAAGGCACTCTTTAAAGTTTCAAAAGCCTTAATGCAAGCATCTCCGAATTCGAACTCCCTATCCTTATGAAGCAAGTCGGTCAAGGGGCGCGTAATAGAAGAGAAATCCTTGATGAACCTACGGTAGAACCCGGCATGCCCGAGGAAAGATCGGACTCCGGTCACCGTAGTAGGTAGGGGAAGCTTCTCTATTGCGGACACCTTGGCCGGATCTACCTCAATGCCCTTTTTCGAGACATTATGGCCAAGGACTATGCCTTCCTCAACCATAAAGTGACATTTCTCCCAATTCAAAACAAGATTCGTCTCTTGACAACGCTTTAATAATCGCTCAAGATTAGCCAAAAAATTGTCAAGAGACGAACCACACACACTGAAATCATCCATAAACACCTCAATAACATCCTCAAGCATGTCGGAGAAGATAGCGGACATGCACCTTTGGAAAGTAGATGGGGCATTGCATAGACCGAAGGGAATTCTCCGGTATGCGAATGTCCCAAATGGGCATGTGAATGTAGTCTTCTCATGATCCTCGGGATGGATCGGGATTTAGAAAAATCCCGAATACCCATCAAGGAAGCAAAAGTAAGAATGTCCTACTAGCCTCTCCAACATTTGTTCCATAAAAGGCAAGGGGTAATGATCTTTCTTCGTGGCTTTATTGAGCCTACGATAATCAATGCACATCCTCCATCCGGTCATCGTCCGGGTGGAGACATCATTCCCCTCGTCATCCCTAACAATGGTCATACCCCCTTTCTTGGGAACCACATGGACGGGACTCACCCACTTGCTATCGGAGATAGCGTAGATAATCCCCGCCTCACGGAGTTTCAAGACCTCTTTCTTCACCACCTCTTTCATGGTGGGATTCAACCTTCTTTGAGGTTCTATAGAGGAGCTATGGCCATCATCAAGATGGATCCTATGCATGCACGAACTCAGGCTAATCCCTTTCAAATCATCAATGCTATACCCGATGACCCCTTTATACTTTCGCAAGAGTTGCTTCAATTTTTCCAAAGAAGGGTCATCAAGGCTAGCATTGACAATAAAAGGGTAACAACAAGCATTATCAATGAAAGCATATTTGAGTGAAGGGGGAAGGGGTTTCAATTCTACCTTCGGAGGAGGCGTGGTCCTCTCCTCCTTATCCTCGGTTTGGATCGATGGGAGCTCGTCCAATGGTTCATCCTCCACCGGACAAGCTTGGTCAAGAGAGCCTTCAAGCTCCGTAGCCTCCTTGGATTTCTCAACCCCATCTTCTAATTGCATCACTTCTTCAAGAGGATATTCCCTTCTTCGATGAACCCTTCCACACTCATCAAGCTCATCACTCACAAGATCAACCTGGAAAAGCTTCTCAACCATCGGTTGCTTCATCAAATCCAACACCACTCTTTCATCGGCCACTTCACAAGTTATGGTATTATCTCGGCAATTCACTACTGCACCAAGAGTGTGAAGAGCTTCCCGACCTAGGATGAGAGGTGTGGTCGGGTCCTCTTCGATGTCCATGACAATAAAGTCGCATGGGGAAATGAGATTTCCAACCCGTATCGGCACATCCTCGAGCTCTCCACAAGCAACCTTGGTAGAACGATCGACCATTTGAATCAACTTTCTTAATGGAACCATTTCATAATCCAAGAGTTTGGCAATTGAGAGGGGCATCAAGCTAACACTTGCCCCTAGGTCGGCTAATGCTCCTTTGGTGCCCAAATCACCAATCATGACCGAGAGAGTGTAGCTTCCCGGATCCCTTAGCTTAGGCGGCATCTTTCGTTGCAAAATCGCACTCACTTGAGATGGCAGAGTGACCATCTCATCAATTTTCTTCCTCTTGTTAGAAACGGGACATCAAGAGTGACTCCCTTCATGCATTCCATGAACTTATGATATTTTGCATTGAGTCTCCTCTCCACAAGCCTCTCCGGATATGGAGGATTTGGAGCATACTTGGCAAATTCCGGTGGTGTAGTTGAAGTAGCATCTTCCAAACTTGCTTTTCTCCCCCTATCCTTCTTCTTGCTTTAGTCACCCCCCATCTCTTGGCCATCATTGCCACCCTTAGCATTTGAGCTCTCCACCATTACCTCGTCTTCTACCTCCTTGTCTTCTTCACTTTGGGGTGCCTCCTCATTAATTTGTTGCTCCACGGTAGGCCCATCGTAAGCAGTTCCCGATCATAAGTGGATGGCATTCACGGAGTGAGAAACGGGGTTGGGTGAAGGTTGGCCCGGTAGCTTGACATTAGAAAGTTGAGCCACTTTGTCGGCCAATTGGGCAATTTGGGTGTCGGTCGTTTTTTGGTGGGAATTGATCTCTTTGATTTGGGTGCTTTGTTGGCCCAACTCCTTTTTGAATCCACTCATCTCTGTTTGGAGATTCTTGAATTAGTCTAAGATGAGTTGGGTGTCTTGAGTTGGGGTATGGTGAGGCATAGAAGGATTAGGGAATGGAGGATTGGGATGATTTTGTGGAGGGTTGAAGTTTTGGTTGAAAGGTGGCTTGTTGAAGGGTTGCCGGTTCGGATGATTTAGGTGGTTGTATTACCCTCCTTGATTGGAGTTGTTGTTGGTGTAGTTGGATTTCCCACCTTGTTCATAAGGCCTTTGGTTACCTCTCACATTGTCACGACAGTCTCTTTGATTGTATTGGTAACCCATAGCCGCCACTTGTTCCGGGTGGAAATCCGTACCACCACAATAACTAGCATCATGGTTTGTACCACCGCATTATTCACAAGAGAAGACCGGAGCCTTGGTAGATGGTGTAGAAGTTGATGCCGCTTGAGATTTACCCATCTTTTTCTCAACGATTTGCTCCATGAAAGCCTTCAATTGCCCGTGGTCAAGCTCATACTTCCCCGGCTTCTTGGTTGTTGCGCTTGATTGACCTCCCCATCCACAATCTCGCACCACTTCTTCAATTTTATCTTCTAGCTCAGCTTGGGGAACCTTAGAGATTTGGCCTCCACAAGCGGCATTGAGACGTGACTTGGGGATAGGATCCAACCCATCATATAAAGTCCGGATGAGTTGGTTCTTAGAGTATTCATGGTTGGCGCATGCTCGAACATACTCATTGAACCGTTCCCACGCTTCACTTAGTGACTCCCCATCCTCTTGTTGGAACGTAGCCATCTTCCTTCTCTTCTCGGCGGTCTTTTCTTCGGAGATGAACTTTTTGAGAAACGCCGAGGCCACTTCACTCCAAGTAGTCAATGATGGTGGCTTAAGATTCTTAAGCCATCTATAAGCACGCCCAGAGAAAGAGTGACGGAAAAGATGCATCCGGATGTATGGTGAAATTAGTGTTGGTTGTGGGAAAGAGAAGCCCGCTTATGAGCTCATAGTTGTCCAGAGCCCCAAAGTCTTGGAACAACGGAATGGGATTTTCATCACCCATGCTTTCGGTTGATGTGCTCGATGTGTCAAGAGGGTCTTTGTCAAACTCACCTAGCTCTCGGTACAAGTTTCGAACCCCACGCAAAGTACGGTTGATCTCAAGGTTAAGAGAGTATTTGGGAGGCCCTTAGGACCGCCTTTGCATCAAACACTTGCATTAAACACAAATAAGAAAGGCGTTAGCAATTGACAACACCAACCACAAATAAGAACACTAATTTGATGATAGAGAAAATAAGCAAAGAAAATAAAGTGCAAAAATAAAAATAAAAAAATCAAACAATAACGAGCTAAATAATTCCAATGTTCCCCGGCAACGGCGCCAAAATTTGATCGGGGTTTAGGGGTCGTTACTTCCTAATCCAGTCAAAAATAATTACCCTAGGCTATCCTAACAAGTAGTATAGGAAAGTAAGGGGTCGAACCACAAGAAACAAGCGGATTACTTAGCCAAGTTATTGAGTGAAAGTGGGTTTTTGATAAAGAGGAAAGGTGACTAAACTACTTTAAAAAACTATGCCTAATGCAAATTAAACTAAATTAAAGTGATATAAAATCAACAATTAAAGGCACTAGGGAAAGGGGGAAAACATGATATTCCAATAATCAAGCACGGAGCAACCACATAGCAAGCATAAAATCATTTGTTTCAAGCAAGAAGATTAGTTTATGCAAGAGGGCTTAGATTTCTCAGCCCACCCACTCACACGACATCTCAACCTGGACCAAACCAAACACCATGGATCGAATCACTCGGTAAACTTGATCTCTCATTCTCTACCTCGCTCACAACCCGGTTCGATCTACTCTAGACCCTTCCTAACATGTTGTCTCTAACCTCATGCTTAGATTTCTCAATCACACTTGGTTAGTCCAAGATTCTATCCTAGAAGTTGGCCAAACTCATAATCTAGCATTTCAATCCGTGTTAGAAAACAAGTATCAACAAGTTATTTCATACCAAACCAACAATTACTCCATGTTCAACAATCAAAATACCATCATTTTCCCCCTCCCCTAGCTAGAAATCTAGCCTAGGAGAGGGGTGTTCATACTAACAAAAACCATAAATAGACTAAACATGATAGAAGATGTAAAGAAACTAATAGACATGGAAAATAACAACTAGACTTGGAAAAACTACCTCAAAGATTCAAACTTTAAATCACAAACACAATGAGCAAGAGATTAGAGCTAATGACAAGTAATAACTCAACAAATAATAACATAAAAATGATGAACAAATAACAAAGAAAGAAAGATAAGAATTGTTACCAAACTAGAAGATTGAATATATGGATTGATTGCAAAATGAAGAAGAAATTGTTGATGACTACAAGCTAAAACTACTAAAACTCTTGTGTTTCTCTCTCTAAAAACACTGAAAATAATGCTGAGTTTTCTTCCTTTGAAAACCTAGAAAAGTTGGGGTATTTATATATTACATGAGAGGGAGGGGGAATATTCGGAATAAATGAGCCGCTGCAGGTGGAAGCGGACGCTCTGAGGGCTGAGAGCGGATGCTCCACTAATACGACAAATTGATGAGCTAGCAACAAGGACTGGGAGCGGACGCTCTGGAGAGAGGGAGCGGACACTCCATACACAGGCCCGAGCGGACGCTCCATGGGTTGGAGCGGACGCTCTGGCACCTCCCAGCAGCTACTCCTTCTCTAATCATGGGTCGAGCGGACACTCTGAGGGCTGGAGCAGACGCTCGGTGGTACTTGGACTTGCTGAGGCTGGGCACGGGGAGCGGACGCTCCAAGGGGAAGAGCGGACGCTCTAGCTCCAACAAGAAGTTCCTACCTCCTCGACAAGGGGTCCGAGCGGACGCTCGTAGGGGTGGAGCGGACGCTCTGAGCTGGAGCTGCAACTCCATTCCACTTTAAGCTCTAAATTGTCACTCCCGGGCTCGAGCTTCGCACACAAGGCTCCGAATGCTTTGGCGTGAACCTGAAACAACTCATGCAAAATATCAAAGCACTTGTATTCCCATTTTCTCTCAAAAATACATAGAAAATACCCAAAAATGAAACGAAATCCAAAATCTTGGTAACATGTAACGAGCAGAGGAAAAACCAACTAAAAATGCACAAATATGGGCAAGACAAAGACTAAAAGGAATGAAAAATGACCTATAAGCTGGTGCACAAATGCACCGATCAGCCCGCTAAGTATGTATAATATAAAAACTTCGAGGTTAGAATTACTCATTTTTCACGAACAAAAACACAGCACTCGAATTCTCTCCATTCTTCTCTCAAACTCGTTCAAATCTCACTCAAACTCACTCAAATCTTCATCATTCATCTTCCTTTTCACTCCATTAGTGCATTTCTTCCTTCCCATCAAACTTTTCTCTCCCTTTCTCCCCATAAATTCGAACCCTAGATTCCAAAATTCAAAAAAAAGAAATAAAAAAGAAAAAGGGAAAATACAAACAAAGCAAGGATCTTGGGTTACTTTTGGCTCTTTTCATCAACAATAACAAGGAGGTTTCATCTACAGTATTTTCATACTCTAGTTAGGTATTTTCTAAAACCTTAATTTTCTAACTTTGTTATTTTAAACATAGTGTGAATCTTAGGTTTTCATTTATACTTTGCAATTGTTTGTTGAATTTTTGAGTCTCTAATTGCAGTCTTAGATTGTTGTTTTGTTTTGTTTTGTGTTGGTTGAATTTTGTGATTTTGTGAACTTGAGGCACTTGGGTTTAGGCCTCTTTTTCATTGATCGGTTAGGGAAGTAATCTAGCTGAATTTTTAATTTAATTTTTTTTAGTTAGTTTTCTGCCCTAATTTGATCAATCATGTCTGAGCCCCGCAAAAAGAAAAGAAATGACCAACCCGGTACCTCAGACCAAAACCAACATGAAGATGCATCACCACAACCACCACCACCCATTACGATACCACAGGCCAATCAGGCCAAATATGATAACCTGTTGAAGCGAACATTTCGCCCTACCTGATTTTACCATGCGCGCCCTTGTGTGGCGCTACAGATCACCAAGGAAATGCAAACCCTATTCACAAACTTTGGGTGGGAGAACTTGACCCACCCCAATATGGCTGAATACACATATCCACCTTTGGCCTGTGAATTCCTCAGCACCTTGACCTATAGTGAGATAGTGTCCACCACTAACGTATCGGAATACCAACTATCATTCCAATTGTTAAATGATCCACATACAATTACCATTTCCCAGCTAAATAAATTTACTGGATGTGACCCGACCAACCCCATTATTGAATTTTTTCCTAAAAACTTTCCTGACTTTAACCGGCTTGCCTTTTTGCATGCGTTTATGGGTGAGGATCGTTTTGAGTCTACGTGGGCGGTTGCCAGCGCGATCCATCACCTTGCCCTCCGACTGTTCCATCGGTTGTTGACCTACTCAATCTTCTCCAAAAAGGAGGTTGGGAAGATCAACAAGGACGACTTGATTTGTATTTACTTAACAACAACTCCATCCCCGTTGGGTAACTGAACACGGGTCACTAGTTGATCATGCGTATTCTTGCCCAAACAAGAGACCCCAAGACGACCGCTGACATCACATTAGGAGGCTTTGTAACTATCATAGCTAGGAAACTGAGGTATTTGCACTTCATTGATCAATTAGAAAAATTTTCTGAAACCCGGTATTTTGATAAATACGATTTCCTCAACAAGTCTTCCATTAAGAACACCAGCCGGGATGGCACACAAAGTGCCCTGGTCCACGTAAGACACCACTATTACTTGCCTAATCCCGAGATAACCAGGTTTGATCAGGATAACCCATTCATAATCCCCGCGGAACCCGTAGCCCAGCATGATGCAGATTTATTTCAGGGGCCCTTGGTTGTTGTTGTTGAGGAAGTCGAACAACCCGCACTAGAACCACCACACGTACAACCCAACCCACCCCAGCCGCAGTTTGACTTTGCGGCCGCCTTCGAGGCCCTGTCCCAGCAGCAAAACGCTGCCTATGCGTCTATTAATGCTAACATTATGGAGATGCCTTCTGACTTGAACTGTCTCCGTATATAATCTAACCAGATGTACGACTATCACGTGTCGGAAGGTCACTTCTTCCGGCACCATTCCCTCCCCCCCCAGGATGACCCTGAGCTCTAGACCTTTCCACCCATAGCCTCGGGACGTTGCTTTCGTTCCAGCTTGGGGGGGTTTAGACCCTTTGGGTCCGATTACCTTTTTTTTGTTTGCACCCGTAGCTAGTGAGGGTGAAACACTAGAGCCTCGATCGAGGCATGATTTCGGTAGCGTTAAAGGCTCTTTAATAGTGTCCATGGTGCACCTGGACTACAAGTTTCCCGACAAACCGAATCATGTCCTCTACAGTTAAGTTCTCACTTGTATTTAAGTGAACCTGGGGTTTAGAACGCTTATGCGTTCTTATAGTCCTGGTCTTGGGATAGAGGAGCTAGCTTGGGGGAGCTGCTCTTGAGGTACGTTTGATTGTGCTTGCTTGTGGTTATGTTCTTAGTGTGTGTGATATTCTATAGTGGTCATTGGGGCAATATCCAGGTCCTACTCCCGTTTTGAAAATCCAAATGCATTTTAATTCTTTGCATACTAGTTTATTTTCGTAGTTTATTTTTCTTTTCTTATTTTCCTTAGTTTCTTTTTATTAGTTTTTGAATACTAGTTTATTTTCTTTTATTTTTCTCCATTTTTGCATATAGCTTATTTTCGTAGTTTATTTTATTTTATCCCTTTAATTTTTCTAGGTTTAGTCGTCTCCCGATGACGAAACTAGGGGAATCCTTATAGGGACTTTTCTTTCCATTAGAGTCTCGAGTCCGCACAATTTTCAATGCTTTTTACTAACTCTTAGGATAGAATACATTTCCCTTTTAGGAGAACCCTTTAGGACTAGATGTGTATCCAGGTCGGTTTGTGGTACGAGGTTGTCCCTTATTTAGTTGACGCTGAGTCGGTGGTTTTTGAACCTAGGTGAGGTTTTGAGCTCCTGCGTTAATTAGACCCTTTTAGGGTTATTCATTTCTGAGCGTCGCATTGTATCCCTTATCAAGTTTAGTTTATTTGTTTCTTTAGGATCTGATTTTTGACTTGTGAATTGCCATCGCCCTTTCAAGACTTGGAACATGATTTAGGCACCATCTTACGTCATAGCATCGAGTTTTATTTTCGGTCCTTGTAAATTTTGTAATAGTGTAATTATTTGAGTATTGTAACGCCTTCTCTAAAAAAATATATAAAATAAAAAATAAATTAAATAAAAAATAAATAATTTTTTATTAATTAATTATGTTTATTATGTCGTGTTTTTAGTTGTTATTGTTTACACGCTTGTTCTTTTTATTTCTTAAAAAAAAAGAAAAAATGTACATAATTAGAGAAGGAGATAATAGTATTCTTAGCCGACCAATTCCCTATTGTAAATTATCCTAATGGTCGGTCGGTATTTATTTGTAGTTTCGGACCTTGTATGTAAGATGCTATGACCTTAAGCCCTATTGATTTCATGTTCTCGAAGGTCTCATCTTTGGTATGCGGCGTCACTTGTCAAATTTCGAGAGACGTTAACTCCGGCGAGACGTGAGTGTCATTTCCTTTGCTCTTCATGACTCCCTCACGGAGTATTTTTCCCGCCACCGACGTATGTCTGAGATTATTCAAGGGTGTTTGACGGTTGTTAGGTTGTTTAGGCTTGGATACCTAGTAGTCCCTTAAGGTTCTAATCTGTGAAAGGTTTCATTCCTTAGTTTAGTTAGTTCCTAGCATTGGGATTTGTGCGACTTAAGACTGTAATAGGATTCCTTAGTCCGTTGTATAATTCCTCTCCTGAGGGATTTGTCGAACTCTTCATGCGGTAGTTGCTTGGGGACAAGCAACGAGCTTGCTTGGGGGAGCTTGATAGTCTGTATTTAGTTAGTATTTTTCTTAGTTTTTATTTATTTATTTTCTGTTTTTATTTAGTTTTGTTAGCATTTTTAGGTTTTTAAGTTTTGTTTTGTTTTGTTTCGGTAGTCCCCTTTCCCATTTTCTATGTGATTTCCTCTATTTTGCTTTGTTTCTGCGTTTTCTTCCCCTTTTGCAGGTCCCGAGTCTATTTCGGAACTAGAGGAGGCAAGTCGGGAACCTCGAGGAAGCCATAGAGTCATCTGCCAAAGTTGGAGCCAAGAAGGCCTCAGCGAGCGCTGGGAATCCCCTCAAATCCTCCATGATTGTGGTTTAGTTGTCTCTTGGCTTTTGGTTGTGATTATGTTGGCATCGAAGGTTCGATAATGTTGAGTCTCGTGCCTAATTGACATTAGACTCATAGAAGAATCACCACCTAAGGACCGAAAGGTTAACGTGGGTGATGACTCCCTTCGCCCAATTGATGGAAGCACCATGAAAGTTGGGCCCTCGATCAAGGGAAAGTTACCGGTCTTTGGGATTCGTGCTTATGACTAGTTAGATGTCCCGCCACGAAAGTAGGTTTTTGTATGTCTTCCCGGTCGTCACACTTGTAACGACCCGGATTTTTGGGCCGTAAAATTACGTTTGGAATTAAGCCGTAAAACCCAATATTCTAATTTTGGGCCAACGGACATGATTATGTGTGTTAAAACAAGCTCAAACTTGCCTCAATTCCCCATCTAGCCGACCCCATATTACTAGTTTCCTTTTTTATTATTAATTTGTTTTATTATCCCTAATCAACAATTCATATCTATTTTAATCCTAAAAATCCCATTTTTATTCTCCTAACCACCTTACTACATTTTAGGAACATCCAAAAAATCTTACTTTGCATCTCCCTAGCCGGCCCCTTTGTTTTTATTTTCTTTTTTTTTCAATCCTAAACTACAAATAAAAACTAAACTACAAATAAAAACTCCTCCTTTTCCCCTTTAGTTTCTTTTCCTAATCTAACTCCTATCATTCAGTAAAATCCTTTTATCCTATTTATATTACATAAAAACCCACCCTTTATTCATTACTAATCATATGATCAAACTAAAACAAAACGACTCCATCCTCTCTTCTACTAGGCCCTCACGGTACATACATCAAAACCCCACCAAATATTCCTACTTTACTTCATCAATTCAAACACCTTCATCAAAGAAAGTTCAACCTTTAGCCTTTGAAGATAAAAGCTTGCCTTGCTTATGGTCGTGCGTTGGTGGTCGAAGGTGGCGTGTTTGGGCGTGGTTTATGGGTGTGTTTTGTTGTTCTTCTGAGGTAACTAGACTATTCTACTTAGGAATAGGATTAGGTTGCATAGGATACTAGGCTTAGAATTACGTTGTTATTGTTATGATTTTCGTATAAACATGATGTCTAGGTTGTTAGATTTCTTTTCTTGTTTGATCAATTTATGGTCTTGTGTGATCTTCTAAGCTATTTCGTTCTATGATTAATTCTTGATGTTCTTGTATTTAATCTTGATAATTTGACAATGTTCTTACTTGGTATTTTCGATTATGTTATGTGTGTGATAGCATTTTGTTAAGCTTAGATTTTTATCTTGTTTGACGATTAATTCTTGAAATCTTGTTTGTTAATTATAAAAATTGAACCTTTATGTTTATTTCATGTTATTCATGCCTTGTCTGGTTGGTCTGCATAATTGCTTATTTAGATTGTTGAGCTTGATGTGTCATTATTGTAAGAGTCATACGTGATTGTTGATGCTCGTCTGGTTTGAGTCGTGTCATTGGATGCTTATTTTGAGTCGTGTCATTTATCGCTTTGAGTCGGTCATGTCAATGTTGTTATCGGCCTTGCGCCGTGTCGTATCGGTTCATCTGTGATGAATCGTGTCGGGGACTTGTTTCTTGTATCAGTCTTGCGCCGTGTCGTATCGGTTCATCTGTGATGAATCGTGTCGGGGACTTGTTTGTTGTATCGGCCTTGCGCCGTGTCGTATCGGTTCATCTGTGATGAATCGTGTCGTGGACTTGTTTGTTGTATCGGCCTTGCGCCGTGTCGTATCGGTTCATCTGTGATGAATCGTGTCGGGGACTTGTTTGTTGTTATCGGTTCATCTGTGATGAATCATGTCGGGGCCCTGTTTGTTGTATCGACTTCAGTCGTGTCGGAAATATTCTTGATGTCTAATAATGTAGATTAAATGTATTGATAAGTAAGCATGGTAATCTTGGAGTATGATGTTTATTGGTTGTTATGTTTCCGCTGCTAACTCTGTTGTAGTACTTGTATCCTGTGTTTCAAACCCTATTATTGTATGTAATGTGGTCCTACTTCTAAGTAGGACAGTCTAGTTACTCACCACTGATGGTGGACACTTAAATCTATTTTGCAAGTAAGCAGGATAGAGGCTAGAAGCGAGATAGGTTATTAAGCGTCTAGGCCCCTGTTTTCAATTCCTGTGTTTGCAATAGGTTTTATTTCTAGTTTTAGGACTAGAATTATGGTTTAGTTTACCCTTTTGTAATTTGGGATTCCACTATTATTATTAATAAAAGTATTACTTCCACGAGTTTAGTTA
Organism: Salicornia ramosissima; assembly: GCA_951394345.1. Lineage (NCBI taxonomy): Eukaryota > Viridiplantae > Streptophyta > Magnoliopsida > Caryophyllales > Amaranthaceae > Salicornia > Salicornia ramosissima. The sequence continues at coordinate 22,251,373 of OX596240.1, read as the reverse complement.
TATTTTGTTTATTAAATCAATTAGTAACTGCCTGTTTACGACGTTATCACTAATAACGTCGTTGCTAAAATGCGGGGTGTCACAGTTGGTACCAGCGCCATAGGTTAATCCTGAGTTTACTTCTTCATAAGTAAACTGTGACATGAGTGCTTTTTGAATCAAGAGTGTAATTTAGATCACAAAACCCTGAAACAATATTGTGAGTAACTTTGGGTAGTAACCTGGGTTAGGAATAATTTTATTCTTTAGTTTCCGAAGTTTCATTGGTGTTATGTTATTTTTTTATGTGTTACGTGCGCTTCCTTATGTAATTTCGAGGACGAAATTTTCTTAAGGAGGGGAGATTGTAACGACCCGGATTTTTGGGCCGTAAAATTTCGTTTGGAATTAAGCCGTAAAACCCAATATTCTAATTTTGGGCCAACGGACTTGATTATGTGTGTTAAAAAAAGCCCAAACTTGCCTCAATTCCCCATCTAGCCGGCCCCATATTACTAGTTTCCTTTTTATTATTAATTTGTTTTATTATCCTTAATCAACAATTCATATATATTTTAATCCTAAAAATCCCATTTTTATACTCCTAACCACTTTACTACATTTTAGGAACATCCAAAACATCTTACTTTGCATCTCCCTAGCCGGCACCTTTGTTTTTATTTTCTTTTTTTTCAATCCTAAACTACAAATAAAAAATAAACTACAAATAAAAACTCCTCCTTTTCCCCTTTAGTTTCTTTTCCTAATCTAACTCCTATCATTCACTAAAATCCTTTTATCCTATTTATATTACATAAAAACCCACCCTTTATTCATTATTAATCATAGCATCAAACTAAAACAAAACAACTCCTTCCTCTCTTCTACTAGGCCCTCATGGCACATACATCAAAACCCCACCAAATATTCCTAATTCACTTCATCAATTTAAACACCTTCATCAAAGAAAATTTAACCTTTAGCCTTTGAAGATCAAAGCTTGCCTTGCTTATGGTCGTGCGTTGGTGGTCGAAGGTGGCGTGTTTGGGCGTGGTTTATGCGTGTGTTTTGTTGTTCTTCGAAGGTAACTAGATTATTCTACTTAGGAATAAGATTAGATTGCGTAGGATACTAGGCTTAGAATCACGTTGTTATTGTTATGATTTTCGTATAAACATGATGTCTAGGTTGTTAGATTTGTTTTCTTGTTGGATCAATTTATGTTCTTGTGTGATCTCCTAAGCTATTTCGTTCTATGATTAATTCTTGATTTTCTTGTATTTAATCTTGATAATTTGACAATGTTCTTGCTTGGTATTTTCGATTATGTTATGCTTGTGATAGCATGTTGTTAAGCTTGGAGTTTTATCTTGTTTGATGATTAATTCTTGAAATCTTGTTTGTTAATTATAAAAATTGAACCTTTATGTTTATTTCATGTTATTCATGCCTTGTCTGGTTGGTCTGCATAATTGCTTATTTGGATTGTTGAGCTTGATGTGTCATTATTGTAAGAGTCATACGTGATTGTTGATGCTCGTCTGGTTTGAGTCGTGTCATTGGATGCTTATTTTGAGTCGTGTCATTTATCGCTTTGAGTCGGTCGTGTCAATGTTGTTATCGGCCTTGCGCCGTGTCGTATCGGTTCATCTGTGATGAATCGTGTCGGGGACTTGTTTCTTGTATCGGTCCTGCGCCGTGTCGTATCGGTTCATCTGTGATGAATCGTGTCGGGGACTTGTGTGTTGTATTGGCCTTGCACCGTGTCGTATCGGTTCATCTGTGATGAATCGTGTCGGGGACTTGTTTGTTGTATCGGCCTTGCACCGTGTCATATCGGTTCATCTGTGATGAATCGTGTCGGGGACTTGTTTATTGTATCGGCCTTGCACCGTGTCGTATCGGTTCATCTGTGATGAATCGTGTCGGGGACTTGTTTGTTGTTATCGGTTCATCTATGATGAATCGTGTTGGGGACTTGTTTGTTGTATCGAATTCAATCGTGTCGGAAATATTCTTGATGTCTAATAATGTAGATTAAATGTATTGATAAGTAAGCATGGTAATCTTTGAGAATGATGTTTATTGGTTGTTATGTTTCCGCTGCTAACTCTGTTTTAGTACTTGTATCCTGTGTTTCAAACCCTATTATTGTATGTAATGTGGTCCTACTTCTAAGTAGGACAGTCTCGTTACTCGCCACTGATGGTGGACCCCTAAATCTATTTTGCAAGTAAGTAGGATAGAGGCTAGAAGCGGGATTAGTTATTGAGCGTCTAGGCCCCTGTTTTCAATTCCTGTGTTTGCAATAGGTTTTATTTCTAGTTTTAGGACTAGATTTATGGTTTAGTTTAACCTTTTGTAATTTGGGATTCCACTATTATTATTAATAAAAGTATTACTTCAACGAGTTTAGTTATATTTTGTTTATTAAATCAATTGGTAACTGCCTGTTTACGACGTTATCACTAATAACGTCGTTGCTAAAATGCGGGGTGTTACAACACTAGCTTGAAAGAGTAGTGTGATATTATAACGACCCCCCCCCCCTTATCCATGACCTAAGTCTAAGTTTCGATTGATTCATAATTCATGGTGGTATGAGTTGTAGATCTCTTACCCTAGTCCTTTCTATTCTTGCTTTCATAGTTTAGTATTAGTTAGTTCCCGTAGTTCTCTCCGCCTCTCGTGACCATCCTTTGACCTAGCTTGTTCGACGCTCATGCCTAGACTAGTGCAGCGTACCTTCCCCGTGTTCGACACCTCCACTCTTACTACGACGGGGGTTTTTATTTGGTGAAAATCCCTTTTATCAAGCATACAACCTAACCGAGAACACTATGTCTAGTCTACTAGCTGTTAAGTACAGAAGTGAGCCAATCATACCTCTGTATAGTTTATCCTCAACATTCTTTCCTTTATCATCTAGCCTCAATTTAGTAGAAGTGGGAATGGGTGTGTCATAGGACTTACTATCTTGCAGACCATATCTCTTGAGTAGCTCCTTGAGATACTTTTGTTGGTGTATCATGATTCCATCATCCACTTGCTTGATTTGGAGCCCTAGGAAGAAACTAAGTTCTCCCATCATACTCATCTCAAATTCTCTTTTCATTAGGTCTACAAACTTATCACACAAAACAGAATTAGTAGCCCCAAATAGAATATCATCAACATATACCTAGACCACTAACAGATTTGTTCCCCTTTTCTTTAAGAATAGAGTTTTTTCCACTGAACCTCTCTCATAATGATTTTCAATTAGAAAGCTAGAGAGTCTCTCACACCAAGCACGAGGGGCTTGTTTGAGGCCATAAAGAGCTTTGTCTAATTTGTAGACATGATCTGGACAAATGCTATCCTCAAATCCAGGGGGCTGCTCCACATACACATCATCTTTCAAATAGCCATTTAGAAAAGCAGTTTTAACATCCATTTCAAAGAGTTTGAAGTTCATGTGGGTAGCAAAGGCAATTAAAATTCTTATTGCCTCTAGCCTGGCTACTGGAGCAAAGGTTTCATCATAATCTATTCCATCTTGTTGGTTAAACCCTTGAACCACTGGCCTGGCCTTATTTATGACTATAGTGCCTGAGTCATCCAGTTTGTTTCTGAAGACCCATTTGGTTCCAATAACTGACATCTCATTGGTTCTTGGTTCAAGACGTCAAACCTTATTTCTCTCAAACTGGTTCAACTCATCTTGCATGGCCAAGACCCAATCGGGATCAGTTAGTGCAATTTTATAGTCTGTTGGTTCTATGTGAGATAAAAAAGAGTAGTAAGCACAAAAATTATTCCGAACATAATTTCTAGTTTAGACTCCTTTTGATAAATCACTAATGATTTGATCAGAAGGATGAGAGTTTCTTTGCTTAAACATACCCTTCCTTAGAATATTTAGGTCTCCTAAGTTAGAACCAATGTCTGTACTAGTTCCCCCTATCTCATTCTGAATTTGAGAGGGTGGACCATTTTCTTCATTGTTCTCTCCCACTTCATCTTCGGCTAGATGAGCAAGAGAGTCACTGAGTTCAAGAACCTGTTCAGCATTTACCTCTGCTGCACCAGACCCATTGTTGTTTTCAGGAGAAGTTGGAGGATCTAGTTCAACAGTGTTCTCTGGTTCAGCTCCAGTGAATTTTGTCATCCCAATATTAAAACCTTCATCATCATCTACCGGCACAGGCTTGTTGAACATGATAGTTTCATCAAACAATACATGGATACTCTCTTCAACACACAAGGTTCCTTTATTGAAAGCTTTATATGCCTTGCTATGAGGACAATACCCAAATGAAAACAGCTTCATCACTCCTGGGGTCGAATTTGTCCAAACTGGTCTTACCATTGCTGTGTACAAAACAATTATAACCAAATATTCTTATATGTTCAATGTTTGGTTTTCGACCCCTTAGAAGTTCATAAGGTATTTTTCTCAGTATTGGTCTTAGTATAATTCTATAAAGTATGTAGCATGATGTACTCACAGGATCAACCCAGAATTTCTTTGACAGACCACTCTCTAGAAGCATGGTTCTAGTCATTTCTTCTAGAGTGCGATTCTTTCTTTCAACTACTCCATTTTGTTGTGTAGTTCTGGGGGCTGAAAAGTTGTGAGAAACACCATGCTCCATACAATAAGTTATGAAGCTAGGATTATCAAACTATGATCCATGATCAGATCTGATAGATGCCAACTGATGATTAATCTTGTTCTGGACCTGTTTCACTAGAATTTTAAATTCATCAAAAGTTTCATCTTTGTATTTCAAGAATATGGTCCAAGTGAAACGAGAGTAATCATAAACTAAGACAAATACATAACTAAAGCCATTTCTACTTTGTACACGCATTGGTCCACAAATCCATGTGTACAAGTTCAAATGGCCTAGAGGAACTAACCACTTTCTTTGGTTTAAATGGCGAACTGACATGTTTCACAACAAGAAAATAAGCTTCGGCCGACCGCTTTTTTACCGACCGTTAACGGTCGGTATTTAAACTTACCGACCGTCTTCGATCGGAAAATGCGGTCAGTGTGTACTTAGTCGGAAAAAAAATTTCACCGACCGACCATTCGTCGGAAACTTTTTACCGACCGCTTACCGACCGTTGACCGACTAAATAAAAAAAAATTTATGCAGCTATTTTCCGACCGCCTGGCGGTCAGAAAATAGCTCCTTCTAGCCATTTTTTTTTGGCGCTTAATAATTTACAGACCATGTGTCGGTCGATATATTAATTTTCGCGGTTGTTTAATTTTAATATTTGTCATTTTTCGCGGTTTTTTCTTTCTGGATACCGACCGTTTTTCGGTCGGTAAATTGTTATGTCTTTTTTTCCATTTCATTAAATAACAAAAAACCTTTATTAAAGAAATTAAATTATTTATTAATAAAAAACATATTAAATATACGAAATAATATTTTATAATAATATTTTATATTATTTATATAAATAATTCGTAATACACAAAAATTTGTAATACATATTACAGTTTCCAAAAACGTCAACTATAATAAACCGATATATATCAAACAACTACACTACGAAGGCTCCAGAACCGCCAGAACCGTCTGTGCGATCGTCGGGGGGTCGTCGGTGAATGGAAGACTGATCGCCGAATTGCCTCATGAAAGCGTCCATTTGCGCCTTCATCTGCTCGAGGTACTCCGCTTGCTTCTTTTGATCCTCCTCCAGACGACGCTGATGCTCCTCCCGTTGGTGGTCTCACTCCTCTTGACGGCGCTCTCGCTCCTCTAACTGCGTCCTCGCACGCTCGGACTCCTCCAAACGTTCGGTCATCTTTGCCAGTTGAGCGGAAACTGATGGAGAGTAGGCAGATCCAACGTGCCGCCGCGAGGTTCTCTCATAATAGAGAGAAGCTCCGTCTTTGCCGAACCCTAGAACCTCGCCCTTCCGGAAGCCACCAACCGTATCAAAGAAGACCTGGTTGGGATCCATCTCCGAGCCACTAGCCTGAGACTCCGAAAGGTTATGGTTATATTGTTCCTGCAAATTATGGGCGGAGTTAGTTCAAACAATTCAAAATAAAAGAACAATAAAGCTGACATTATGAATAAAAGAACACTTGTCATTTTAGACTATTTAGTTTGGAACAAAACTAAATAGGCCATTTTAGACTATTTCTTTCCCAACTTCGCACCGATCAAAGTAGATCATGTTTTAAGGGTTAATTCACAACTCATAACATTATTATAGACATTCTATCACTTATTTGCATGTTTTTTGTAAAGTTTAGAGGGTTTTGGAACAAAAACAAACTAAATAGGCCATTTTTGGCTCGTTTTGGGTGTTTTCATTCCCAACTTCGCAACGATCAACGTAGATCATGTTTTAAGGGTTAATTCACAACTAATTACATTATTGTAGACATTCTATCACTTATTTGCATGTTTTCGGGAAAGTTTAGAGGGTTTTGGAACAAAACCAAACTAAATAGGCCATTTTTGGCTCGTTTTGGGTGTTTTCATTCCCAACTTCACATCGATCAACCTAATTTGTATTATTAAGTGTCATTAATGTCCTATAATATCCATTCAAACTTTATATAACTTATTTGCATGTTTTCGGGAAAGTTTAGAGGGTTTTGGAACAAAAACAAGCAAAATAGGCCATTTTTGGGTCGTTTTGGTGTTTTCATTCCCAACTTCGCACCGATCAACGTAGATCATGTTTTAAGGGTTAATTCACAACTCATTACATTATTATAAACATTCTATCACTTATTTGCATGTTTTCGGGAAAGTTTAGAGGGTTTTGGAACAAAACCAAACTAAATAGGCCATTTTTGGCTAGTTTTGGGTGTTTTCATTCCCAACTTCGCATCGATCAACCTAATTTGTATTATTAAGTGTCATTCATGTCTTGTAATATCCATTCAAACTTTTTATAACTTATTTGCATGTTTTCGGGAAAGTTTAGAGGGTTTTGGAACAAAAACAAGCAAAATAGGCCATTTTGGGTCGTTTTGGTGTTTTCATTCCCAACTTCGCACCGATCAACGTAGATCATGTTTTAAGGGTTAATTCACAACTCATTACATTATTATAAACATTCTATCACTTATTTGCATGTTTTCGGGAAAGTTTAGAGGGTTTTGGAACAAAACCAAACTAAATAGGCCATTTTTGGCTCGTTTTAGGTGTTTTCATTCCCAACTTCGCATCGATCAACCTAATTTGTATTTTTAAGTGTCATTCATGTCCTATAATATCCATTCAAACTTTATATAACTTATTTGCATGTTTTCGGGAAAGTTTAGAGGGTTTTGGAACAAAAACAAGCAAAATAGGCCATTTTTGGGTCGTTTTGGTGTTTTCATTCTCAACTTCGCACCGATCAACGTAGATCATGTTTTAAGGGTTAATTCACAACTCATTAAATTATTATAGACATTCTATTGCAAATAATTAGACAAAAAAAATCCTATTCATACTCTTCGGCTTTAAAGCCGGAATTCCATTCTAAACATCAATTGCAAATAATAAAAAATCAATCCTATTCGTACTCTTCGGCTTTGAAGCCGGAATTCCGCTCTAAAAATCCAATTCATAGTAAAGAATAAAGCATTACCATCACTTCCTTGGCCTTATGACTAATCGGAACCGGATCTTTCCCTGGTTGCTTCTTGAAGTGAGTATCAAGGAAGAGCTCCGCAGCATCAGGCAGCTTCCCTCCTTTCGCCTTAGTCAACACAAACAAATGTGCGTAAGGGTAGGATATATAATCAAATGTTAACGAACGAGCATTAATTACAATAATTTAATGAAATAGTAGACTAACCAATTGCTTAGCTCGTTGAGTGGTGGAGACAGATCCCGCGAAGTGAGAGGCCTGGGCCTTGCCACTAGCGTCGCCGCCTCTCCTGTTTGCCTTCGCTCGAGCCGACCTTTCCTTGAATAGCTTGTCATCGAGCCTACCCTTCATTGCCTGGTACATGTCATCACCAAGCCAATTTGGTCGGTCTTTCTGCTTGTGCACTGTGTCATTGAATATGTCCTTCAGCCGTAATCCAGCCTTGGTATCATACGCATCCCGCACAGTGCCCTCGAGCTCAGGCCTCCAAGTGTACTGTTTCTGCATTAGACCAAAGACAATTAAATATATTAATGTAAGATATTATATTTAAAAAAATATTGTATCAAATTACATAATTTGTCTTACTGACCTTCCACATGTTCCACCAATGTACCTTGGTCGCCTGATCTACCTCAGTGTAGTTCTTCCAAGGCTGATGGAAGTAGGACTTGATGACGTGTGTTATTGATCGAACAACAGCGCCCTTGTCAAACCTTGCACACAAAACATTGTAAGATTAAACAACATATGAATACAACTTAATTTCAATAGTGAAAACATTAAAAAATAACACAAAAACTCACCATAGGCCATCGGGATCCAATTCTCGAACCCCAGCTGTGGATGTAGAAGCTTCTCCCTGATCCTTGTCTCCACCCTCAACCTCACCAGTTTGTCTCTCGGGTTCTCGAGTCGGAGTAGTCTCATGCGAAGGAGTAGAGTGAGACAAAGGAGTGACCTGAGGCAGCGATGATGGAGTAGGCTGAGACAAAGGAGTGAGCTCAGACGTAGGAGTAGGCTCAGGCAGCGACGTAGGCTGAGACATAGCAGCGTGAGACACATATGGCTGAGGACGAAGAGGACGATGCCGAGGCCGAAGCTGTGGTATCGGAGGTAACCCCAACTGTGGTGGTGGAGGTAAGGTAAACGTAGGTTGAGTTGGACCGGAAGATGAACTCGCCGACCGTCTCCTAGACGACTCAACACGACGATGAAGGTCACCAGGACGCAATATCGGCCTAGACCCAGTATTTGAAAATAGTAACAACTCAACTTTCAACCAACAATCATATTTCTTGATTTATCACTACATTGAAGTTTATTATCATTATTCTAAACTATTGGCCATTTTCACCCTTAATAAGTTTTACTTGGCCCCAAAATAAAAATAAAAATAAAAACAAAAACAAAAACAAAAACAAAAACAAGAACAAAAATAAAAATCAAAATAAAAATAAAAATAAAAATAAAAATAAAGATAAAACGTAAAAAATAAAAAATTATTTCAGTTCAGTTTCAATTCATTTCGTTTTAGTTCAATTAATTTAATTTCATTTCGGTTCATTTCATTTCAATTTAGTTCATTTCATTTCAGTTGTTGTTTTCTTAGCCCAAAAGAACACAGCCTAAAATGTGTTGAGTGTTTTTTTTGGGCATAGGTTGAGTGTGATATTACTACAAGTGTTGTTGAACACCCTAGCCGTAGAGTAAGACTGTTTTTTCAAAGCCGTTGTTTTGGATTAAATTAATTTGACTTGAACAAAATTTGTTTCATCAGAATAGAATTAAACTAAATCTTAAACTTAGGAAAGAATGAACTAAAATTTTCAATTTATACACACAAATACATAAATAATACATACACATACAAACAAATACATACATAATACATATTTTTCAATTCCTTGCCAATACATAAATAATACATACATAATATATACACATACACATACACATACACATACACATACATACAAATAAATACATAATACATACAAATACATACATAAAGCCAATGGTCATCCTCTACAACACTAAGGCAGAAGGCACTGTTCTGTGGAAATTTACTTAAGTATGTAATATACACATTGTTATGCCTTGTTCCTTCACAGACCAGTTCCCCTGCCTTAGGGTTCACTATTTGACAAGTGTTTGATTCAAAATTCACTTTATTTCCCTTGTGATATAGTTGAGAAATGCTCAAAAGGTTATGTTTCGAACCTTCTACATAGTAAGTATTGTCAAGTGCTTGGGAGAGTGACTTACCAAACTTACCTACTCCTTTGATAAGTCCCTTGCTATTATCACCAAATGTCACGTGCCCTCCCTCGAATGTAATGAGTGAAAGGAATTATTCTTTATCCTCGGACATGTGTCTTGAGCAACCACTGTCCAAATCCTCATAATTGTTCTTTATCTCTTGCTATTATCACAAAATGTCACCTGCACAAGCAATTTAAAGGTTAGATTTAGAAACCCAGACCAGCTTGGGTTCCTTGTTCTTTGAAAAATCCTTAACCTTGACCTTTCTAACCCATACTTGCTGGGTGTAGGTTTGTTTCTTCTTGTTATGTTTCCTTTTGGTGAAACATTTGTTAGTAACATAACCACTTTTAACACAGTAGGTACAAACATGCATATCCTTGGCAAATATATACTTGCCTTTCTTGATTTTATTCAACCATATGTTGTCTCTACCTAGAACAGTTGTAGAACTAGATCCAGAATACCCTAAACCAAACCTTTGAGAATTTTCAGGTTGGGATGTGAGGATGTTTAGGGTTTTCTGAGCAACTAACATTTTGTTCAATTGGTTCATAAAATATGTGAGCTCATTCTCCTAGTTTTCAAACCTCTGAAGTTGAACTTCATTTTGCTTCTCAAATGATTTCAGAACAAGTCTAGTTTTCTGAAGTTCATCTTGTAGTCTTGAAACCAGGGAGGGATCTGGTTCGTCACTGGTCTTCTTGATGTTTTCTTGTTTTAGCAAGATCAGTTCAGCCTCAATATCACAGATCTTAGTTGTGCACTCATCATGTAAAACATCCAAAACCTCATCAAAGGCAGTGGGACAACCAATTTCTCTAGAAACCTTAAGATCACCATGTTCCTTATGTAAATCTTCAATTTCTCAATTAAGTTGTCATATGCAAGTATAACATCATATTTACCAAAGGTACATGTATCTTTTAACAGTTCAAAGTTTGAATTATGTGTAAACAATTTCTTGAGCTCATTAAACCCCTTTTCAATTTTTTTAACAAAATTCATCCTCTTTAGGGACTGGTTTGGAGTTTAATGTCTCAAGCTCTATTTTTTGCTGATCTGCTGTTATTTCAAGTTCAAAAATTTTTTCTTTAAGTTCCTCACAAATAAGCTAAAGTTCAGCAGATCTAGCACAACATATTTCATAATCTCGAACTGTTTCTTTTAGTTTCTTTTTGTTGTTCTGGTAGGCAGACCCAACACTAATGTATTGATCAATGGTGAACTCAAGATAATCAAGTAATACATATCTATCTAGATTATGCATATTTGCCTTTATTTCATTAAAACATACCTGGTTGTCATCTGAAGTGTTTCCACCAGCCATGAGATAGAGAACATGTTCTTTTCCAGAACAGACCTCAGACTCGTCTAAGTATGTGAAAGCAGTAAGGCAGAGATTTGCTTCTTCTTCATCTTCCTCATTCTCTGATTCTGAATCTCCCCAACTTGCACCAAACATAGCTCTTTTGAAAACCTTCTTCTCAGCCTGGACTCCAGGATTTCCCTTGGGATTCTTCCATGTTGGACACTCCTTAATTCGGTGCCCGACTTCACCACATTTAAAGCAACCAGCATTGGAACTGGTTTTCCTGAACTGTCCACAACTATTTCTTCCTTTTGAAAACTTACCCTTGGATTTTGTCCTAAGGTATTTTTAAAATCTTCTAGCCATAAGGCTAATATCATCTTGACCCTTCTCTGATACTTCTGCTTTGAGAACCATCTCTTTGTTTTTTGAACTAGAATCAGCCTTTGAATCTACCAATATGTCATGGGTCATCAAAGAACCAATGAGTTGTTCCAGAGATAGTGTGGTTAGATCCTTTGCTTCTTGTATGGCTGTAACCTTGGGCATCCACTTTCCTGATAGGCTTCTTAACATTTTCCTCACCAACTCTTCACTTGAGAAGGTCTTCCCTAATGACTTAAGTTCATTTACAATGGTCTTGAACCTTGTAAACATATCCTTGATGTTTTCTTCTCTAGTCGTCTCAAAGACCTCATACTTTGACATGAACATGTCAATTTTTGACCTTCTCACTTCAGAGTTGCCCTCATATGCAAGCTCTAGAGTATCCCATATTTCCTTTGCAGAAGAAAAAGCTAGAATTCGATTTACCTCACATTTTGCAATTCCTTGTTGAACAATAGACATTGCCTTTGCATTCTTCTTTAGCTTCTTATAATCCTCACTTGTATATTCTTCTTCTCACTTTGGAACAATGAGCCCCACCTGATTCTTCTTGTGAATGGACGCGGGTCCATTTATAACAATCATCCAGCATTCATAATCTATCCCAATGATAAGATCTTTCATGCAGTTCTTCCACCAGGAGTAGTTAGTGCCATTGAACTTGGGGAGTCTGGAACTCTTTGATTCTTGAGTAGACATCTTCTTACTCCTCTAGGTAGTTAACCCTTCGAGATATTAGGCTCTGATACCAATTGTAAGTTTAATGTATACTCAAGAAGGGGGGTGGGGGTTGAATTAAGTATGTGTGTTTTTTCAAATCGTTTTCAAAGTTTGTTTATCTTTTGTGGGAACAACAATAGAACAGTAAATAAGAGTAGAGACACAAGGATTTATTAAGGTTCGTCTTCTAAACAAGCCTACGTCCTCCACTCTCTCACCAATATCATTAATCACCTCTGAATAATAACAAGGTTACATACTCAATTAAATGCTACAACTCTGTAACACTTAATTCCCCACCTGTTAACTCTAACTGTTCACTCAGTGTTCACATAACACTCCCCAACCACTTCCCTTTAAGTGGTTCAAAAATTACAATCTCAAATCTCCGTAAATTTTCTCTTAAAGATGGATATGGAGATAATTTTCTCTTTGGAGAGCAAGAGTCACTTTAGGGTTTTCCAAAAGATTTTTTTTATATGGAAATGAAAATCGTCCCCTAAAAGTGTGCTTGGAGACTTGCCTAAATTGTGCAAACAAACTCAGCTGACACAAGTGCAAAAGGTACCTGTTTCAGACCTTTGTCTCCTTCCACTACATGTAGTGGGAAAGTACACTAAAGTCCAACAAGTACAATGCAAAGCTGATTTTGTATATTAATTTGGCAGATTTCCAAAGCATAAGTGATCAATATTTTTCAAATAAATTTTCAAAAATGATTTTGAACACGAAAATCGATATTGATCACTTAAGTGCACGTGCGTAATACTGAAATCTGTTCCCACAGTGGTCTCAGTACTACAAAGTCTACAACTGGTAAAGAGAGCTATTCCAAGCTTGTTCTTTGCATATTCTTAGCTTGTTCTCTTTACTGGACATAAACTTTAACCCTTTTTGTTGTTTACTTAGAAACACGAGTTATATATTCCTAAGTTTATTTTACAAGAAGATCCTAGAAAAACAGAAAAAGGCTCCAAGATCTGGGCTTATGATCTTCAAGTATCTCAAGGCCTTCAAAGTTGCCTTGAAGAGTCCTCACTTGATTCAACCTGATCAAGCACAAACATGCATAGCAATCAAGTATAGAGAACTGGTTTGTTATCAATCAAATCAAACATGGTTCAACAATTTCCCCTATTTAATGATGACAAACCATGAAGTTCCACCTAAGAACAGTAACCAATTATTTCAAGATAAAACAACTATTCAGTGGAACTGGTCTTGCATTGTGCCTGCAGTCAGATTCATAATTTCAGAGAATTAAAAAAACACACCGCAGACTAAAGCACAATTAGGCTGATTACAATGTCAGTCATCTGAACACGTTTCTCAATAAATATTGAGTTTCAGCATTAGACCTGTAACCTACAAGACTTATCAATGTCAACTGTAGCAAGAGAATTCTAAATTCACTTGGAAGAGTTTCTTCCAGTGTGGATGGATAGGAGCATTTGATCTGAATTCAAAATACTCCTAGGCATGAAGCTGGGCCATCTCTAACAAGGTCTGAACCTTGTTCAAGTTGCTACACCTGACACTAGGAATTTCACCTGTCATATTCCCCCTTTTAGCATTATCAAATCACAAAATAATCACAGCACAATAATTAGGAGAAGGCAACAAGTAATGTTAAACACAAGCATAATATAAACACAGCATTCTAGAGATGCTGTCCCAAAAGTGAGTACCTGCAACTTACAATCCTAAGCTAAAGTTCAAAGTGCACACAAGTTAATAATTATATAGACCAAGACCATTCTGCAGTGAAATTGTTTGGCAAAAATGGTAGAAAACTAAGAATAGTTAATATGTTCATGGAAGCCAGAGAAAAGATAGTTGAACTCAGTGACTCTCCAGGATCAAGAGTCCTTAAGAGTTTGTTTACTAAGAATAGTTAAGCTCTTTTTTTCACTTTTCTAGGTTTTTGCTTTGCATTTTTCCTTTGGAACCCTTTGAGCTTAGCCTTTCCTATTCTTCACCGAATATGACTCAACTCTCTAGGATCAAGAGGACTTTAGGGTTGTAATGTAGGGCAAGGGATAAGGTAGGAATAAATTTAGGTTGTGGTGCTCAAAACCTAAATAGTGAAGCAAATAAGCGCCAATGAGTAACAAATAGCAAACAAACTCCTAATACTACACATACACACAAAATCCCCCAAGCTTATTCAAAGAAATAAACACAATTTGAAAAATTTTACACATTTTTTCGCATTACTCCTCCTCCCTCAAGCTTAAAGGACACAATGTCCTCATTGTGAAAAAGAAAGGAATAAGTGCTCACTTTTTTCAACTTTTCATTTTTTTCTATTTTTTTTCCAATTATTCTACATGACCTTGCCTTTTTCAACATTGGTCGGCTTTTGCTTGCAACCATGCAAATCAACACACTTTAGTTTAGGAAAACTCCCTTACTTCTCCACAAATTTCCTTTACAAAAGAAATACAAACCACAATTCTCCAATTGCTTCACTACACCTAATGGGGTATAAAACAAAACAAGGGGCATATAAGGCTAGTAATGTGGCTAGAAGAATAGGAAAGGCTATGCTCAAAGGGTTCCAAAGGATAAATGCAAAGCAAAACCTAGAAAAGTGAAAAAAAAGCAAAATTCTAGAATAAAAAGGAAAGTGAAAAAGGGAAAAAAATGGAAAATAACTAAGAAAATAAATGCCTCCGTCCTCCCCTAGAGTAGCTCGGTCGTGGCCTCGGAGAGTCATGAATCAAGTTCTTGATCAAGCTAAGCTATGACAAGGATCCTATCACCACTCAAACAAAACAATGTTGAAGGCTTGAAAGATTTGACAATTCCTCACATGTTAAGGGTAGTGGATTGCAAATACTACCTCTAGGGATTCAACTAGCTAGCAAAGCATCACAATCATACCACAACCCAAGAGTTTAAGTTTCATGAACTCTAAAGCACTAAAACCTAGCATATAATATTTGAAAATCAACCCCAACATTTCAAACCATGTGGACCGCTAACAATTAGGAAGGAATGCATTCAAACTCCAAGACTCTAAACGATCAAGTCCAAACTAAAAACAAAATAATAAATACACTTTGCCTTGAAAAGAAAGAAAAGTAAAAAGAAGAGGAAACAAGGGATAAACAAAAGAAGAAAACTATACAAAAGTGAGGAAAACAAAATCCAAGCATGAATGACTCTCAAATAAGAAATCAAACATCAAACAAATAAATAAATCGAGGCCCAACGCCATCGATATCCACATTTCCTCAAGGCCTTAAAAGCCAAAATTAAAAGCCAAACATCCTCGAACAATCATCTCCTCCTAGACCTAATCCTAAAACTAAGCAAACAAGGAAAATAAAAGAGGAGAGTTTGGAAAGATCTCTCCAAAGCAGGCTTCAAAATAAGCAAATCAACCTCAATTTTACATTTTAGCACCATACATGAGCCATCTGAGTTGCCTAATCATCGAACCTGCAAAAGAAGAGAAAGCAAGCACCAAACTCTAAAAACATATTAATTACAGATAAAAGAAAAGAGGGGAAAGCTAAGGAAAACTATGTACAAGGGAGAGAAGGATTCCATCTAGTAAATAGCATCATAGAGCTCGTAGTAGCGTGTCATGGACATCACCACTAAATCGAGAGAGAACCACGTATGCAAAGAGAATTAGATAGGGAAAATGACCAAAGAATGTCATCTTTTGCTTACGTGGGGGAGGGGGTCAAAATTAAAACAAAAAGAAAAATTAAGAGAATGAACAAATTAAAATCATAATCAAAATAAGAAACATATGAAAAAATATAATTACTATATATTTTTGCCGCTTTGATTTCAGAAGAGTAGTCATGAGGCTCAAGATAGGGTAAAGACTCAACAAATGGTTGACAACACACAAAATGTGGAAGAGAAAAGGGTGATGAAGGAAAAAGGACATACGCCCTCGTGAGGTGGAGCAAGAAAAAGACTCGATGGAAATAGAATAGGGAGGCTTAACAACATTATTCCCAAAGAGAGGATTTTGATACTCACAAATTTCATGATCATCCTCAAAAAGAGGATTTAGAAACTCACAACTGTCATCCTCAATCTCAAAGAGAGGGTTTTCACTTTCAAAACAAAAGTCCTCATCCTAACTATCACTAGAGTCATCACAATGGGCCATGCCACCATCAGAATCACTCGAAACCCTATGATTTTCTCCACAATCAACGTCGTTGTCACCAAGAAATGCAAAAACCTCATTGAGTAAAAGCAATAAATCCTGTTACTCCTCAATGGAAACATGGAGCTTGGATGATTTAGGTGAATAAAGAAGGGAAGGAGTGGTCGGCTCAAGAGGAGATGGAGAAGTCAAAACTAGTTCAAGGGAATCATCATCATCCTTTTGAGCGACATCCATCGGAATTCTCAAAGAAGAGCTCAGGTCATCCTTGCTAGAACCACCTACACAATCAACCATAAATCCAAAATCATCCATCTCATCCTCTAAGCAAGATTCTAATATCTCAAGTCTCTTTATTAATTTACTTATCTGCACTTTGATGACTCGCCTTCCCTCACTTTCTAATGGGAGACATTTAAGGATCTAAAAACACATGTCAATAAAGTCATTATACCCCTTAATCGCTTTAGGAGTACAAACACTTGTATGAACAAAGTTAGAAGGTCTTATAAACTCATCAACAACGGAAGGGTCATAGCTAATCTCATCACTAGAAACATGAGAATCTTGATTTTAATGTATGCAATCAAGTGAAGAATTAAAATCGGGGTGCACATCATTAAAATTAGGAGAAATAGGAGGAAATGAATCGAAGTTGGGTTGAACTTGGCTAAAATGGGTACCCATGTCCCATTCATAAGTGTCTTGGGTTAGCCAACAATAAAAATTCCAAGCATTTCCTAGGGTCATAGCTCGAAACTCAGCGTTATGCATAGACTCAACAACATCCAAAGTAAAAGCATTCAAACCCATGTAAATCACCTTACAAATATTCAACAAAGTATCATCCCAAATAAATGGGACTATACCTTGAACTCTATTGAAATATTTCCAAAATGACTCACCTTCAATTTGAGGAATAGATAAGCTTACCATCATGAAACCGAAATTCGACAAAAATGCGAGAAATTATTATTAAATAAATAAATAGCCATAAATAAAATAAGATAAAAACACTTTTGTTTTTGTTATTTTTTTTTTCCCTTTCAAAATTGCTTTTTTTTCTTCAAATTTTTAGGCAAGAAGAAAATTAAAAAAAATATCAAAAGAAAAGAAAAACAAATCAATTAACTTAATCAAGAAAAATTGCACAACACTTTTTGACCGTTGTTCCCCGGCAATGGCGCCATTTTGATGAAGGTGTTTTTGGGGCTCTTTCATCAAACAAATAAAACCCCCGTTGTAGTATGAGTAGGGGTGTCGAACACGGGGAACAAGTGATGAATCGTGTTGTGCGATTTAGGTCGATTGAGGATCTTAGATTTGTTGTAGGGTTGTTAGATCCGGGTTCAATTGATTTTGGGGGAATTATTTAAAAAATTCTAAGGAACGAACTAAATCAAGGAAGAGGAATTAAACTCAAATAAAGTACCTAAACCTCCTCCCGGAGTGATTTAGGAGTAGACGCATGGATATAACAATAACGACTTCTCCCGAATGGACGTTATCATTACATTCAATGATCACAATTATAGCAAGGTTTCACCAGAAGTAAATTCCTAGTTCGACTACCGACTCCCATTTTAATAGTCTCACTAACAACGTACCTAATGTGGATTCCTAGCTCAACCACCGACTCCCGTTGTAATGGTCTCACTAGCAACATTGGGCAATGAAAATCAAAGCATAATGAACTCATAGACAAAGCCCTATTATACTTCAAAAATACCAAGAAATCAACTATGGCCTTTAGCTAATCTCTGAGCTCATTGACACCAACACTAACCAACAATGAAATACCAAGGAATAGAGAACTTATTGCATTTTGATGTACAAATTCGTTGGAATGGCCGTGTCGATTGAGCAAACCTTCAAATCCATTCATCATCTTCAATAAACACCCAAAATTAAGAGATAAAACTAGATCTAAAACTATGGAAACAAGAATTGAACATAAACCCTAGAAAACTAAGAGGACATAAAACTAATCTAAAGTGTTGTTATTATGTTTAGGGACCTTAGAAGGTATATATACAATTGAGAAAACAAGGGGGCCAAGCATAGAATAGGCACAAGTCGAAGCTGAGAACAGCACGAGCCAACAGCAAACACGGCCCAAAAATAGAGCTGCAACTCCTAGCTCAGGCGTGCACGCACGGTGGCGACGGTGCGGCCGCTAGTGAGGCCTCGAACAGGCCTGGGCGTTGCATCAATAAACCCAAGGCATAAGTAACGCTAAAATGCTCAATTATTGACGAAAACAACTAGAAAACGACATTATTCAACGAAACTCAAAATAAACTAAAACTAAGCTCAAAAGGCTTAAAACATGAAAAATTAAGCCTAAAAAGCATGGAAAACAAGCAAAAAGAGCCGGGAAAATTAGTTCCTAAATGGACTGATCACTTCCACCCACTTAGTCATGTAGTCAACGGCCACAAGGATATACATGTTTCCACAAGATGAGACAAAAGGACCCATGAAGTCTACACCCCAAACGTCGAAAGGCTCAACATTAAGTATGAATTGTTAGGTCATTTCATTTCTCTTGGTGAAATACCCATCCTTTAGCAATGACCACATTGTTGGATGAACTTGTGAGCGTCCTTATGCATTGTGGGCCACCAAAGCATGCACTCAAGAATCTTTGCCACCGTTTTATCAACCCCATTGTGTCCACCATAGGCCATGGTGTGACAATGCTCAAGAATTCCTTCGTTCTCATGAGTAGGCACGCACTTCCGAAATATACCGTCACCACATTTCTTGTACAAGAAAGGATCATCCCAAAAGTACCGTTTTGCTTCCTTGAATAACCTCTTCTTTTGTTGAGCATTATAGTCATGGACCCACACTCCGCTTGCTAGGAAGTTAGAAATGGTGGTGGAGATGATAGCCATTAGAGTGTCATCACATAGCTCATCATCGATTGGGACCTTCTCCTTTTCATCTGCATAGGATGGGTGGTTAAGTGGTAACCGAAAGAGGTGGTCCGCCACTTGATTCTCGCATCCCTTTTTGTCTCGAATCTCTACATCAAACTTTTAGAGAAGTAGGACCCATCGAATTAGCCGGGGTTTTGCATCCTTCTTAGTCATTAAATACATCACCGCCGCATGGTCGGTGTACACGATGGTCTTATTACAGACAAGGTAAGGTCAAAACTTGTCGAATTCAAAAACCAAGGCTAACATCTCATTTTTGGTGGTGGTGCATTTCATTTGTGCATCATCCAAGGTGCGGCATGCATATGATATCACATTCAGCTTTTTCTCCTTTCTTTGCCCAAGCACTATTCCCACTGCAAAATCACTAGCATCGCTCATTAGTTCAAATGGGAGCTCCCAATCCGGACCTTGCACAATTGGCGCATTCACTAAAGTATTTTTCAATGTCTCAAAAGCCTTAGTGCAAGACTCATCGAATTGGAACTCCTCTTCCTTTTGAAGTAGGCTCGCCAAAGATCTTACGATGAGTGAAAAGTCTTTAATGAATCGGCGGTAAAAGCTGGCATGCCCTAAGAAGGCATGCACCCCGGTCACCGTAGTGGGCGGGGGTAACTTTTCGATCACTAACACCTTTTCTGGGTCTACTTCGATACCATTGCTAGAAATTTTATGGCCTAGGACAATGCCCTCCTCGACCATAAAGTGACATTTCTCCCAATTCAAAACCAGGTTCGTTTCTTGATATCTTTTCAACACACGTTCAAGATTTTTCAAGCATATGTCAAAAGATGAACTACACACACTAAAATCATCCATAAATATCTCTATCGCAACCTCAATCATGTCAGAAAAGATAGCGGTCATACACCTTTGAAAGATGGACGGGGCATTGAATAAACCGAAGGTCATTCTTCGGAATGCAAAGGTCCGATAGTCACAAGTGAAAGTTGTTTTCTGTTGGTCATCCAGATGGATGGGAATTTGGAAGAATCCGAAATACCCATCAAGAAAAAAATAATGTGAATGATCAACTAGCCTTTCTAGCATCTGATCAATAAATGGCAAGGGGAAATGATCTTTTCTTGTAGCCTTGTTGAGCCTTCTATAATCAATGCACATTCTCCAACCCGTTGCAGTTCGGGTGGAGATATAATTCCCCTTATCATCCTTGACGATAGTCATGCCACCCTTTTTTGCCACTACGTGAACCGGGCTCACCCACTTGCTATCGAAGATAGCATTGATAAGTGGAATTTTGGTAGTTATTTTCTTAGATTATTTTATTTAGCTTTCATTTGCATTTTTAGGGTATTTAGCTTAGTTTTCTTCGCCTTTTGCAGGTCCCGAGTCTATTTCGGAACCCGAAGAAGCAAGCGGGGAACCTCGAGGAAACCACAAGGAGCATTTTTCATAGCTGGTGCTAAGAAGGCCTCAGCGGGCGCTGGGAATTCCTCAGTGTCCGCTGAGATGTATCTTGTTTCGAAGCATTTTTGGCTGAAAAAATCAGTAGCATCTTTAGGGCCTTGCAGCGGCCGCTGATGGATTCCCTAGTGGCCGCTGATGCTAAAGCTGCAAGCCACCTCAAGGAAAAACTGAAGAACAACGGCCACTGACCCCAACTCAGCGCCCGCCGTCCCCCTCCTCTGTTTTAAGGCAGTGAACTTCAAAGGGTTTGGAGCCGCCGCTGACCCCAACTCAGCGCCCGCTGTAATTTAGTCTTCCTAGCCTGCAGGCATGTGAAAGTAGGCCTCAGCGACCGCTAATACGATTTCAGCACCCGCTAACGCGCTACTGCACGTTTTATTTAGTGATTTTCGGTTGTTTGGCTCGACTTTTTGGGGAGTTGTATAAATAGCACCTTCTTCCCATTTCACAAGCAGATGAGGTTAGAGGCTCGGATTTAGGGTTAGGTTAGATTTTAAGCTTTCTTCTTGTAATTTACATTTTTGTTCTTGAGTTATACAAGTAGTTAGTTTGTTCTTCTTCTTGTTCTCCTCTTCAAGGTACTTTTATTGCTTTCTTTATTTTCTTTGATCTCTTATTCTTGTTGTTTGTTGTTATTTTCTAGTAGTAGATATTTGTTGTTATTGTTTAATTAGTTAGTTTTATTGTTATTTTCATGTTTGTTTAGTTGTTTATTTTGATTTCATTGTTGTTCTTAGTAGTTTAGTTTGTAGTTTTCTAAGTTTTAGTTGTTGTTTTTATTGTTCTTAGTTTTAGGTTTAATTTATGTATTTAATTATAGTTTTAATTATGTTTTTATTAGTTATGTGTGAGTAGTTAAATTCTAAGGTTTGAGTGAAACCACTCAAAATCCTCCATGTTTGTGATTTAGTTAATTCTTGGTTTTGGTTGTGATAATGTCGGTACCGAAGGTTTGGTGATGTTGAGTCTCGTGTCTAGCTTACATTATATTCATAGAAGAATCCCCACCGATGGACCGAAAGGTGAACGTGGGTGATGACTCCCTTCGCCCGATTGATGGAAGCACTACGAAAGTTGGGCCTTTGATCAAGGGAAAGTTGCCGGTCTTCGTAATTTGTGCTTATGACTAGTTAGATGTTCCGCCACGAAAGTAGGTTTGTGTATGTCTTTCCGGTCGTCACACTAGCTTCAAAGAGTAGTGTGATCTTAGAATGACCTCCCCTTATCCATGACCTAAGTCTAAGTTCGATTGAGTCACGATACATGGTGGTATGAGTTGTAGATCTCTTACCGTTGTCCCTTTTATTCTTGTTTTCATAGTGTAGTTTTACTTAGTTCCAGTAGTTCTCTCCGCCTCTCGCGACCATCACTTGACCTAGCTCGTTCAATGCTCATGCCTATATTAGTGCGACGTACCTTCCCCGTGTTCGACACCCCCACTCTTACTACGACAGGGGTTTTTATTTGGTGAAAATCCATTCTATCAAATTGGCGCCGCTGCCGGGGAAGGCAATGCTATTAGTTTAGGTTGAGTAGAATGGTTCTAGGTCTTTCTTTTTCTTTATTTTTGTGAATATTTAGGCCTTATGGCCACTTCTTTGATCGATCCCAAATATGAGCATGAACCATTTTGGATGTATTATGATAGGATTGGAAGCTCTCTTCCTCCTCATCATAATTTTGATAAGTGCGATATTTGTAATGTAATGTATGAGGGCTTGAATTATTAAATGAGAAACTATGTTTAGTTTCTCTCTTAAGGCAATTTCTTAGCTTTAGACTTGGATAGAGCTTGCCTTTTATTCGCGTGTCTAGCTAAGGAAACCTATGAGTGGGATATGACTACCTAAGGGATACATGACTTTAGTAATGAGCTGAGCTTGTTTTTGGAATATGGCTTTAATCATCTTCCGGTTCATACCCCTAACTTGGATGTTGATCATCAATACTTGTAAGAGCATGCTCTTGATGAGTTTTTAGAAGGTGGTGGTGTGAATTCCGATGATTCATCCCACAGTCTTCAAGTCGAGCCCGTTGTTTACAACTTTAGTTATGATTTTGATCCCTCTCCTCTCGTTGTTGTACTATCCATCCAGACTCACATAGACGTTGATGTTTCATTGCAATGTCATGATGAAAATCACGACCCTTCCGCCTCGTCATTTAATGTCATATTAGATGAGGTCTTCTTAGTTGAGTCTAGTGAAGTTGATGAGGTCATTATTAATGTGGAGGATGTGGTCATACCACCTTCTCTTGTTCCCTTTTTAGAAGGATTTAGCCTTGTTTGTTAACATATCACTCCCCTTCCATCCATGCTCATATCACACCCATTCGAGGGCACCATCTCTTATCTTGACTCCAATATTTCTCTTCCAGAAACCAAGGCAAGGGAGGTGTTTGCGGTGTTCCTTCTCTTCTCTTTTATTTGATTTTTTCTTTTAGTAGTTTTTATTTTGATTTACCTCTCTGTAGGCAGTCACTCCCACATAAGCATTGGATGCCGATTTTCAAACTGTTTCCTTTGCTCTATTTGACCATTGCTTATGTGGTTTTGAGTGAGTTGGGTGCCATTGCGTTTGACAATATCTTGCTAGCTTTGCGGGGCTATTTACTGAGCCCCGGGCGGTTGATCCCGCTGGATGACTTTGACATAGTTTTTCTTTTACATCTTAATCGTTGTTTCCAGCCCCTTTGTCAAGCTTAAGACATTAAACAAGCGCTTCTCGGGAGGCAACCCGAGTCTTTTTCTTTTTCTTTTATTTGTAATTATTTTGATTTTTGGAGTTTGGTTTCTTTACTTTCTTTTTGCAGGTTAAATGAATAAGCAACTCTCATGGACATGTATGGTACTAAAGCGCAAAATAAAGGTCGTATGCTTACTTTATAGCCTGTTTTAGTGAGATCATTCAAAACTCCCTTTCTTTTATTTTTCGTGTGTGCTTAGTTGTAGGGTTAGTTTTAGGAGGAGATGATTGTTCGAGGATGTTTGGCTTTCAATTTTTGGCTTTTAAGCCCTTGAGGACATTTGGATATTGGTGGCGTTGAGCCTCGCTTTATTTATTTGTTTGATGCTTGGTTTCTTAATTGAGAGTCATTCATGCTTTGAATTTATTTTCCTTGCTTTTGTTTAGTTTTTAT
Organism: Salicornia ramosissima; assembly: GCA_951394345.1. NCBI lineage: Eukaryota > Viridiplantae > Streptophyta > Magnoliopsida > Caryophyllales > Amaranthaceae > Salicornia > Salicornia ramosissima. The sequence goes on along the minus strand of OX596240.1, from coordinate 22,227,456 downwards.
TTCTATTTTTCGTTCTTCCTCTTCTTTTTCTTTTATTTTCTTTTCAAGGCAAAGTGTGTTTTTGTTTTTTTTTTTTTGTAGTTTGGACTTGGTTCTTAATTTCTTGGACTTTGAATTCATTCCTTCCTAAGTGTTAGTGGTCCACATGGTTTGAGATGTTGGGGTTGATTTTCAAATACTACATGCTAGGTTTCAGAACTTTGGAGTTTATGAAACCTAATATCTAGGGTTGTGGTACGATTGCCAAAGCTTTTCTAGCTAGTTGAAGCCCTTGAGGTAGTATTTGCAATTCACTACCCTTCATATTTGAGAAAATTGTCAAATCTTTCTAGGCTTCATGTTTTTGTTTGAGTGACAATATGATCATTGTCGTAGTATAACTTGATCACGAACTTGATTCATGACTTTCCGAGACTGTGACCGAGCTAATCTAGGGGAGGACGGAGGCATTCATTTCTTAGTTATTTTCTATTTTTCCTTTTTATTTTAGCGTCTTGCATCTTTTCACTTTTCTAGGTGTTTGCTATACATTCATCCTTTAGATTTCTTTGAGCTTGGCCCTTCCTTTCTTCTAGCCACGTTACAAGCCTTGATTCCCAATTTTTTGTTTTGTACCCGTTAGTTGTAGTGAAGCAATTGGAGCGTCTTGGTTCGTATATGTTTTGTATTGAAAATTTGTGAAGTAAGGAGTTCGCCCAAGCGAAAGTGTGTTAATTTGTATGAATTAGAGCAAAAGCCGACCTAAGTTGTAAAAGAGGCAAGGTCATGTAAAAAAAAAAAAAAACCAAGTATTCCTTCCTTTTTCACAATTAGGGAATTGTGTCATTCAAGCTTGGGGGAGGAATAGTTTGAAAAAGAAAAAACAATTATTAATTTGTTGTATAAATTTTCGTTTTTCATTTATTTTTTTTAATAAGCTTAGGGGTTTTTGGTGTATGTGTGTGAATTTGAGGATTTCGTTTGCTATTTGATGCTCATTTGTACTTATTGCTTCACTTTTTAGGTTTGAGCACCACAAGCCAAATTGATTCCTATCGTATCCCTAGCCATACATTACAACCCTAAAGCCCTCTCAATCCTAGATAGTTGAGTCCTTTTCGGTTGAGGAAATCATGTTTCAAGCGTATCGAGCGGTTTACTATGATGAGATGTCGGTTAGCCTAAATTGTTTCTCCTTTTTGTTTTTCCGACTACTACGTGGAGTTATGAGAAGCTACCTTTATGGGTGGAGACAACCCTAGCTTAGCATGTGGATGCTTGGTTGTTGAGCGAAAGGGGAATGTTCCTCTCTAGTACTCCAATCTAGCATTTTTTATTTGACTATCCACCCTTGCTTTGAGCATGTGCTTCCGTTAGTGCTTAGAAAGGTTCGCATTCATTGATTCTTGGTCCTTTAACAAGTACAACTTGTTGTTTTTGTTTTGTTTTGTTTCCTTTCTACTTTCCTCTCTTTTTGTTTTTCATTTCTTTTGTTTCTCGTGAACCATTTCCTTGGTTTTTTTTTGAGAGAGTTATGGTTTAAACTCTTGGGAAACCCTTACGAGAGAACACTCGTCCTCCTTGGCGACGTTAAGGTTTAAATGGCTAGTTTTTTTTGCTAAAATCAATCGTGATTCCTACGAAAGTGAGTTAGTGTAAATTATTAGTGTTTTGTTTTATTTTCTAGTTTTACCGCCTATCAAGCTCTTACGCTCTCCTTTTTCACTTCTAACTTAAGTTTTGCTCGGGACGAGCAAATGCTAAACTTGGGGGAGTTTGATAAGTGGTATTTTGGTAGTTATTTTCTTAGTTTTTCTTTGTTTATTTTCTTATTTTATTTAGCTTTCGTTAGCGTTTTTAGGCTTTCTAGCTTAGTTTTTCTTTTGTTTCTGCGTTTTCTTCCCTTTTGCAGGTCCCGACTCTATTTCGGAACCCGAGGAAGCAAGTCATGAGCCTCGAGGAAACCACAAGAAGCATTTGTCATTGCAAGTGCTAAGAAGGCCTTAGCAAGCGCTGGGAATTCCTCAGCGTCCGCTGAAATGTATCTTGTTTTGATGTATTTTTGGCTGAAAAATTCAGTAGCACCTTTAGGGCCTTGCAACGGCCACTGATGTTGAAGCTGCAAGCCACCTCAAGAAAAAAATGAGGAATAGCGACGGCCGCTGATACGATTTCAGCGCCCGCTGACGCGTAACTGCACGTTTTATTTAGTGATTTTGGGCTGTTTTGCTCGACTTTTGGGGAGTTGTATAAATACCCCCTTCTTCTCATTTCACAAGCAGCTGAGGTTATAGGCTCAAAGTTAGGGCTAGGTTAGATTTTAAGCTTTCTTCTTCAATTTTTCATGTAATTTAAATTTTTTTCTTGATTTATGCAAATACACTAGTAGAAAAATCGTCATTGGATGCGGGGGTTTTAGGCCCTTTGGATGCGGTTCTGCCCCGCAGCCAATGTCGTAGCAGCCATAGGTCTATGACCTTTGGCTGCGGTTCCACCCGCATCCATAAGTGATTTTTGGATGCGGTTCTAGTAGGAACCGCATCCAAAGCTTGGTTGCCTCCAAAAAACAGGAGGACTTATGGTTGCGGCCCTCCCCTAGAACCGCATCCATAAGTCCTCCTTTTTAAAAAAAAAAAAAACAAATAATTTTTTATATATAAATATAATTATAATATATATCCTGCAATAATAATTAAATACATCAATATATATAGATAAATTACAAATAAAAATGTCGAGCAAACATCTGTAAAACTCAAACGCTTATCAAAATATCATATTCAAACTAACCAATAATAATGTTTTGTACATACAAAATAAATCCGCAAGTATCACAAACAATTTTCTGTAAGAAAACTAGCGCACTTGTCTCAAACCTCACTAATTTCTTGAACAGTGAAATGTCCTTCCCTTGTTGCAGCATCAATAATCTAGGTGCGTAAGAAAAAAAAATTATAATTGTTAGAACAAAAAATATGACCACAAATAGGCAAAAAGTACCAAACATGCCCGAATGTTAAACAAAAAAAAAATGGTCCATCAAAATCATTGAATTAAACTCAAATATGCTTAATAAAACTCAAATAGGCAAGCAGCAATCAAGAAAAAATACACAAACTTATAATAATCTACATAAATGTGGCCAAAACCAGGCAAGAAGACCCGAATGAATTTAAATAGCTTCAAAATCATGTAAACAAATTCAAATGCGCCTAATACACCAAAAAAGGGCAAGAAATCATAAAAAATACGCATACATTCAACGCTTAACCCACATGCGGCCAAAACAACACAAAAAGACCCGAATCCATTTAATTAACTTCAAAATCATGCAAACAAACTCAAGCACGCTTAATACACCTAAAATAGGCATGAAATCATGATAAAATACAGAAAATGCAATATTCAACCCACATATGGCCAAGACAACACAAAAAGACCCGAATGCATTTAATTAACTTCAAAATCATGCAAATAAACTCAAACATGCCTAATACACCCCAAATAGGAAGGAAATCATGAAAATATACACAAAATGCAACATTCAACCCACATGTGGCCAAGACAACAAAAAAAGACCCCGAATGCATTTAATTAACTTCAAAATCATACAAATAAACTCAAACATGTCTAATACACCCCAAATAGGAAAGAAATCATGAAAATATACACAAACATGCAACATTCAATCCATATGTGGCCAAAACAACGAAAAAAAATACCCGAATGCATTTAATTAACTTCAAAATCATGCAAACAAACTCAAGCACGCTTAATACACCTCAAATAGGCAACAAATCATGAAAAAATACACAAACATGCAACATTCAACCCATATGTGGCCAAAACAACGAAAAAAATACTCAAATGCATTTAAATAGATTAGAAATCATGCAAATAAACTCAAACATGTCTAAAACACCTCAAATACGCAAGAAATCATGAAAAAATCCACATACAATCAACATTCAACCCATATGTGGCCAAAACAAAAAAAAAAAACCCCAAATGCATTTAAATAGCTTCAAAATCATGCAAATAAACTCAAACATGCCTAAAACACCTTAAATAGGCAAGTAAAAATCCTAATTCTCCACTACCTATATACACCACAAATCTAAACCGTCTCTATTATCTGCAACAGAATAAAGGAAGACAGTGTTCATAACTGTCCCCTCTCCGAACTACAAGAATCCCAATAATCTCCAAACAACACCAGTATAATCCGCATTAAGCGAATGCCAAGTGTCTATCCTAACAATCTCTAAGTTCCATTCGTACAAGTTCCAACCTATTTTTCTTTGACAAGAAATATGCAAAATGCAGAGTACGCTACGTACCTTTTGTAGGTCTTCCGACTTCAAGCAAACAGAGACTACATCATGTATGTATCTCATCACATAGTACCCACACACAACACCATTTTGTTGTTGTGCACACTAATATAAAATTATGTGGAAAAAGAACACATATATATCAATACAATGAAAAGAAAATATTATTAATGAAATCAAAACATATTTAATTTACCTTCACTGATATAATTTGTGGAGTAGCATCTCCTGCATGAAAATGTGACGCTCGCATTTTCTTCATGACACTGTAATTTCATTGACATATCAAATATAAAAGATTTATCCTAATGTAACAACATTAACCTTTATATAGTCGCTAAATGAAAATTATCATACCTTTTCATTAATGTCAAGATCAATAACACTAGTGGAAAAAACATTATTTGTTGCGGTTAAAACAAGGTTGAACAACGACCATTAACAACAGAAGCAGCTCATTAACAAAGCTGGACCATCAATTAATTTGACCTGCAAGCATCCATCTTTAATTTCTTCTGACCTATCTCCTCACCTACACAGTCACACCATCCTGTAACAACACAAATTCAGATTATAGACAATCCCTAAATATGCTTGAGTGGTATAAAACCTTACCCCTATCCAAAGGAAGAAAATCAAAGACAAATTATAAAATACAATCCTGTCTCGTGCATAGCTATCTTGGGCAATTAAGAATCATGGAAAACAAAAAAAGCCGTAGAAGGATAGGTTCCCACTGTACCGTCCACCATGTTTATGCATGGCATACACATGAAATCAATGTTATCAATCATCTAGAGAAGAATAAAAAGAAGCTAAGTTATCTGTTGTTTCTTTCTCTAACAAAATATAGCAATATAACTGATGAGCTAAACTAGAGAGAGCTTGCCATTCTATGTTTCTATTAACATGCCAATTGAAAGAAAAAAAATCAGTAATTATATTAAAAAAAGGTGGTAGCAAGTCCTATGTGCTACCAATAACTAGTGTTTAATTTTTAAAGATCACCCATATGGACAATTCCTAAAAACTAACACAATTTGAAAGAGAATTTCTAAAATTTAAGCTTTTAAGACATATCAAAATAAATGGTATCCAAAATTGAACTAAAAGACGACCAAGACATTACTAATTTACTCTGGCCATTATTTAGTCTAGCTTTGAGGTAATGATTCTATCAAACTACAATATTAAGTAACTAAAACTCTCTTAAATCAACTAGTAATAGGAGGATGAACATTTGAATATAATGCAAATCATATGCATCTTAAGATGGAGATAGAGCAGAGCAATTGACTGATTTCCTTATATTGAGCTGAGAACTTAATTGCAGTTTTAGATACTTATCCAGTCCACAAATAGAAGTCATTCTTTACATAGAATGGTGTAGAAGAACTTTGGGTAGGGAAAGATTACCTCTGTCATCTACTATTTCTTCAGATGGGAACAATACGTTCCCGGAGATATTGTTGGTCTTTTTTTTTTAGGCAGATATTGTTGGTCTTTGATTCTTCATCAAAGAGACACTGTTGTTTTATATCAGATCAACGCTAGAAGTCGGCCTCATCTATGCAGATATAGAAGTCAAGTCAATAGATATTGAATATAAAAATGGTAATAGCAATTAAAGAGAAGCAACTAAGGTTGCTTGTAAAGATCTGCATAATTATATATATATATAACCCCATGTTCAGATTGTACACCAACCAAGAGATAAAATAGACACTTCAAGATAATTAATCAGTCATAGAAATTAGCATAGACACTCTACCTTAATTGACTCGACAGCAGGATTCTGATCCGGCCTTCCTTGATAGTCAGGATTCAAAGAAATCAGTGTCTCAAGGCCCTATCTCTTGAGATAATCTTCTCATATTCATAATGAAAAAAAATTAAGGCAGAGTGTCTTAGATAATCTTCTGAGATTATAGAATAACTATAAAAAAATAAATAATAAAAGTCAAGAGGTAAAAGATCAAAACCCACATCCATTATGTTTTGCCCTTTTCTAGACCCCTCAGCAGCTTGCATATGTCCCATTTAAAAATATTACTAATGAGGAATTCCTTTTTTCCCTCTCCCCTTAAGGTGAGTTAGACTAAAAGTTTAATTCTTCAATCACGGTATATCGTCTGGGATTTGAATTTTTAATTCTTCAATCACTATTGCAATAAGAAAATAAACTAACCAAACTATAACATGTTACACCGGTTACATCTTGTTAACTACTTAACCATCATGGTGACTCTTGATTATTCATATATATTTGTGCCTAATTATTTCTCTGTCTGAAATCTTCTTCCACGAGTCATTAAGCTTTTTAACCAAATTGATTCCTTCAAAAATATGGTAATATAGTGTCTTCATCTTTTTTTATCAATGTGAGTCTGACACAACGGCTAGAAAACTAGATATTGACATGTGCCCCGATTATAAAACCCCATGAGTCACATTCTTCAAAATCTATATGGTAGATTCAGAGATTTTACGCAACTGGCTCACTTTATAATAAGATACACACCTCGCTCAACGTTGACTTGATTATTCTACGCAAATTTTTTATTTTTACCAAATCCCATGAGTCATATTCTTCAAAGTCTACATGAATTTAGAAACCCATATTTTACATTCCAAAACAATAACAAATATAAACAGTGTATTGAATTTTTTTGTTCAATTACCCACATCCATTTAGTGACTAACTACTTCATGTTTACTTAAATGAAAATTTTAGTATCAACCATAAGATTTCAGGCAGAATTGCCTACACATGTAAATTGTAAAGCTACCAACTCAAGGGTGAATAAAATAGCATACCGTAAGAATTAAGTGGGCATTGAACCAAACTTCATTGATAAAAGGGTGTTTTTTGTTATTTTTTGGGGTTTCAATTTGGGGAAATACATGAACTAAATCAAATTGGGGCAAAATATAGGGTTTTATTAATTTCTCCAACAAAATAAATTTGGGGAAAAAAACAAATTCTACCTTTAGATTACCAAGGAGGACGGAGATTGGCAAGTTCTTCGCTAGGGCTTTCGTCTTCTCTGCGTTGTGGTGGTGGAATGGTGGTCTGCGTTGGCTTTCGTCTTCTCTGCTAGGCGATCGACGAGGAGAGCAGTAGTGTAGTCTGTGTTGGCTTTTGTCCTCTCTGCTAGGCGATCGAGGAGGAGAGCAGTGGTGGTCTGTGTTGCCTTTCATCTTCTCTGCTAGGCGATCGAGGAGGAGAGCAGTGGTGGTCTGCGAAGTGTGGTATGCGAATGGTGGTGTACTGGTGGTGTGGTCTGCGAATGGAGAGAAGAAGTCTCAGCTTTTTTTTTTTAATTGTGAATTGAAGTCTCAGCTTTTTTTTTTAATTGTGAATTGAATGATATTATTAAAACAATTACTATGCTATACTCTATTATATTATATTCCCTATATTTTTTTTTAAAATTCAACTATCTATGGCTGCGGTTCCAAAACCCGCAACCATTGGTTTCGGAACCGCAGCCATACGTATTTATGAACGCGTTTTTTAGGAACCGCATCCATAAGTACTTATGGCTGCGGGTTTTTACCCCGCAGCCATAATACTGCATTTTTTTAATATTTTCAGTACTTTTGGATGCAGTTCCAAAAGAACCGCATCTAATGTGGCGCATTATATGTGAATTTTTCTACTAGTGATACTTACTTTGTTCTTCTTCTTCTTCCTGTTCTCCACTTCAAGGTACTTTTATTGCTTTATTTATTTGCTTTGATCTCTTGTTCTTGTTGTTTGTTGTTAATTTCTAGTAGTTGATATTTGTTGTTGTTGTTTAATTAGTTAGTTTAATTGTTATTTTCATGTTTGTTTAGTTGTTTATTTTGATTTCATTGTTGTTCTTAGTAGTTTAGTTTGTAGTTTTCTAGGTTATAGTTGTTGGTTTTAGTTGTTCTTAGTTTTAGGTTTAATTTATGTATTTAAATGTAGTTTTAATTATGTTTTTATTAGTTATGCGTGAGTAGTTAAATTCTAGGGTTTGAGTGAAACCCCTCAAAATCCTCCATGTTTTTTATTTAGTCAATTCTTGGTTTTGGGTGTGATAACGTCGGTACCGAAGGTTCGGTGATGTTGAGTCTCGTGTCTAGCTAACATTAGATTCATAGAAGAATCCCCACCGAAGGACCGAAAGGTGAACGTGGGTGATGACTCCCTTCACCCGATTGATAAAAGCACCACGAAAGTTGGGCCTTCGATCAAGGGAAAGTTACCGGTCTTCGTGATTTGTGCTTATGACTAGTTAGATGTTCCGCCACGAAAGAAAGTTTGTGTATGTCTTCCCGGTCGTCACACTAGCTTGAAAGAGTAGTGTGATCTTAGGATGACCTCCCCTTATCCATGACCTAAGTCTAAGTTCGATTGAGTCACGATTCATGGTGGTATGAGTTTTGGATCTCTTACCCTAGTCCCTTTTATTCTTGTTTTCATAGTGTAGTTTTACTTAGTTCCCGTAGTTCTCTCCGCCTCTCGTGACCATCACTTGACCTAACTCGTTCAATGCTCATGCCGAGATTAGCGCGACGTACCTTCCTCGTGTTCATCACCCCCACTCTTACTACGACGGGGGTTTTTATTTGGTGAAAATCCCTTCTATCAAGCATAGATGATGCTTGCTTCACGTAGCTTGAAAACCTCTTTCTTGATTACTTCCTTCAAAGTCGGGTTAACCCGGCTTTAAGGTTCAATGGAGGTGGCATGATCGTCCTCAAGATGGATGCGATGCATACACAAACGTGGGTTTATGCCCTTGAGATCATCAATGCTATATCCAATGAAGCCCTTATAGTCTTTTAATAAATCAACCAATTTTTTCAAGGAAGGGTCATCTTGATTAGCATTGACAATAATTGCGCATTTAAACTTATCATGCAAATAGACATATTTGAGAGAAGGGGGGAGGTGTTTCAACTCTAACTTGTGAGGAGGCGTTGGACTCTCCTCTTTGCTTTCTTGTTGGATCAATGGGAGCTCATGGCGGACTTCTTCGGGTTCCAGAAGAGCGGAATCTAGCATGGCCTCAACCGCCATGGCTTCCATCGATTTCTCTACCCCTTCTTCGCCTTGGAGAGCCTCATAGAGTGTGTCTCCCCATTGCATTTGCACCCTTTCACATTCATCAAGCTCGGATTCTAACAAGTCAACCCTCCACACTTTTTCCACCATAGGTTGCTTTAAAGTCCGTGAGAACCCAAACACGACCTTGTCATCCGCTACCTCACATGTTATTGTGTTGTTCATGACATTGATCACGGCGCCCATAGTCTTGAGAGCCTCCCTTCCAAGGATAAGAGGAGTATGAGGATCCTCCTCCATATCCATCACAACAATGTCACATGGAACAAATATGTTCCCAATTCGGATTGGAACATCTTCTAGTTCTCCACATGGTAGCTTGATAAATCGGTCGGCCAATTGAATGGTCTTTATCGATGGAACCATCTCACACTTGAGCAACTTAGCAATTGATAGAGGCATCAAGATCACACTTGCCCCCAAATCGGCCAATGCCCCCATTGTCTCTAGATCCCCCAACTTGACCCGAAGTGTGATACGCATTTCATTGAGTCTCTTCTTATTTGAGAGGATTTCCTTTAGGAACTTGGCATAGGAAGGCATTTGAGACATTGCTTCAAGGAATGGAATGTTGATTTCGTGACCCTTCATCATCTCGGTGAACGTGTGGTAGTTCTCATTAAGTTTTTTTCTCCAAAAAACTTTCCGGATATGGCATGGGAGGGTTGAACCTCGAAGGTTGGTTACTTTGAGATGAATATTGATGGCTTGGACCCTTAACTTGCTTTCCCTTAGACACCTCCTCTTGGGAATTTTCCTCATTGACAACTGGTTCCTCTCCTTTCTCCTCGCCCTCCTCGTGATTCTCTCCTGATGTTTCATCATCACTTCTCTTTGGACCATCATAAGACTTCCCGGTCCTAAGGTAGATGGCCTTCGCATGGTGATGGGAGGTGGCCGGATTTTGTGTGGGTTGATCAGGGAGTTTCTCATTAGAAACTTGAGATACTTTCTCGGCAAGTTGGGCAACTTGGTTGTCAAGGATCTTTTGGTGGGAGTTAGCCTCTTGGAATTTTTGTTCTACTTTTCGGTCAATGTTTCTCAACTTTTGCTCAAATTGTTGAGTTACATTATTGAGTTGATCTAAAATGAGGAGTGTGTCTTGAGATTGGTTGTCGTGTGGGTTGGATGTGTTTGGAAGGTTGTTTGTGTTTAGGGATGGAAAGTGTGTGTTTTGAAAGTTGGTGTTTGGTGGTGGGAATTGGTGTTGGTGTTGTGGGTGGGATTTGTTTTGGAAGTTGCCTCTAGCATTTGGATGGATATAGGGAGCTCCTTGATTGTTGAAGTTGCTTGGACCACCTTGATCACCAAATGTTGAGTTGAAATTAGGGTTGGGACCCCTCCAATTTCTTCTTTGGTCTCGTTGGTTGTCAAGGTAACCCATAGCGGCAATGTGCTTAGGAGTCAAACCACCACAATAGGATGTGTCATGGTTAGTGCCCCCACAAATGTCACAAGAGATTGAATGGACTTGTTGAGTGGAGGATCATAATGCTTGCTTCTTGCTCAACTTTTTATCATTCACTTGCTCCATGAGAGTTTTTAGGGAATCCTGGTCAAGTTCAAATTTCCCTGTTGATTTCAACTCACTTCTTCTTCCGCCGCTCCTTGAGTAGTTCCTCACCACTTCTTCTATGGTGTCCTCCAATCGAGCTTGTGGAACCTTGCTCAAATGTCCACCATATCCGGAATCTAAGGTAGCCTTTACTACATCATTGAGTCCATCATAAAAGAACCGGATGAGAAGTGGCTTGCTATATTAATGGTGTGGGCAAGCGCGAACATACTCCTTGAAACGGTCCCAAGCTTCCCCCAAAGACTCATACCTTGCTTGCTCAAAAGTAGAGATCTTTCTTCTTAGCACTGTCGTCTTGTCTTAAGAAATGAACTTGGTGAGAAAAGCCGCGTTGACCTCCTCCCAAGTTCTAAGAGAGTTGGGCTTGAGGTTCTTGAGCCACCGATATGCTTTTCCGGTGAGAGAGTGCCGCCATTTCACAAATCTCCAAAAACATATCCAAATGCTCATAGGGGTCCTCATGAGCGGCTCCGGAGAATTACTCCCGTTGAACCATTTGAGTGTAATTAGGATGGATTGTAAAGTTTGTATTCATAATTGGGAGCAAAATTCCACCGGTGAACTCATAAGAACCGAGATTGCCAAAATCCCTAAAGAGAACATCATTAGCATCGCCCGCCATGGCCTCAGCAAATTCACTAGAAGAAACCGAGCTTAAATTCTCCTCCTCTTGATTATACTCTCGAAATACCCTCCGAATCTGACGTAGAGTTCAGGAAATCTCAGGATCAATGAACGAGTCTAGAGTTCCCTGGGATCTCCTTAGCATTCAACAAGGCTAATGAGAGAGTTAGCAATGAAAATCACCAAGCAAATACAAAATTAAAATAAAATGAAACCAATAAAACCAACCAAAAATCAAATAATCTAACCCAAAGAACTCTAAGAAAAACTTGATTCGTGACTTAGGTGTCGTTAGTTCCCAAGGGTTCGGGATCAAGAATAAAATACCCTAGCCTAGACTCACTAACTTGGAAAGATAGCAAGTGGTAAGTACGGGTCAAAATCCATAAAAAAGCAAGGTTTTTAGATTTAGTTTGATCGCTAGTCGATTGACGGGGTATAAAAATGGATAGATCGAGTTAATTAAACTAAAATAATAACGGTAGAAATTGCTAAAAATAAAGTAGGAAGAACGGAAGATAGCTTGAGAAAATAAACACTAGGGGTATGGGGAATTATGAAACAAATATGAATCCAAACTGCTAATCATGAAAAGAAGTTTGAATCATAAAGGGGGTCATTCGCCCGACATTAGGAGGTCACTCTCGCACACCTCCTAATCCAGTTCGAATCGCCAACACCAAAGAGTCGTTCTAACGCACTCAAGGGCACCAGCAACCCAACTATGACAAGGAGGTCATAGTCATGCTTAATCTATATTTCCATCACTAATGTGTTCACTCTCGTACAACACATAATTGATTAGGGTTTTAAGTCATTGAAATGGCCAAAATCCCAACTCAACAAAATAAATCCCTAGATTAAGCAACAAATATTTATCAACACATTGAAACCAAAAATCAGAAATTTCACATCAATAATGCTTCACTATTTCCCTTCCCTAGCTAAAAATCTAGCCTAGGAAAGAAGTAAACATGAATGAACAAGGGAAAATGACAATCAAAATAGCAAATAAAGAGCTAGAAATAAACATGGAGAAGATGAGCAAAAACAAGAGTTATGAAGATTAAACTAACTAAACTACTCAAACAAGCAAGAACAACAACTAAAAACAAGAAGAATGCAATAACAAGTAAATAGATGGCAAAACAAAAGAAAGAGTTCATAAATTACCAACTAAGAGAAGCTCAATCCAATTACAAGTGAGAAAAATGAAGCTATTATGTTATCTCTCTCCTACAAAACTCTCTAAAGATGATAAACCCTAATCTAATAATATGCCAATAAATCTGAAAATGTCTCTAAAGTGTTCTTAGTACATCAAGGGGAAAAGCTTGGGTATTTATACCCCAATGAAATTAACCCTAAGTGAAGTTAAAAGATTTTAAAAAAGTTGTCCTGATAATTCAGAGCGGACGCTCTAAAGCTTAGAGCATCCGCTCTAACACCTTAACATAAAAAAATGAAGTCCGCTGGAGCATCGGAGCATCCACTCTAACCTTTTAGAGCGACCGCTCTGAAGTCTCGGCAAAAATGGGCCATCAGCAAGGGAAATTAGAGCGTATGCTCTAAAATAGAGATTGTCCGCTCCGAACATAGAAAGCTCTTGAACTCTAGTTTCCAATGAAATCGGCCCCGAATCTAAACGATGTCTATAACACAAGTGATGCTCAAGATAGAGAGGGCGACCAATAGTCGGCTTCGATTTCTCTCGCTCCTCTTTCGATTCCCACCGCTCTCCTCCTTGACTTGCCTCTTACGTATAGCCGGGTGAGGGACCTGAAATAGGTAATCCACAAGTCATCGGAAGGTATAAGTGCCAAAGACGTAGGTGGGTTTAAATAAGGGGGTAAAATACCGCCAAAATGACTCAAAATGTACTAAGACAACTAAAAAGCCTAAAAAGAGGTCATAAAGGCCGCTTATCAATCATTCCTTTCCTTTAACCTCACTATTATTCATCATCCCTATGACATCTCCATTACAAGATTTTTTTTCCATCTTCCTACTCTGCATTTACATTGATCCACAACTTCGTTGCGTAGTCCATTCCGACGCCGCCATAGTTTTTCTGGTTGTCATTCAATCATTTATACGATTTTCGCCCCCCACAGTCGAAAAATCGTTCATTGCAACACCGGATACCACAAGCGCCACCCCTCCTCAACCGTAGATCTGTTGGTTTTCTACGCAAAATTTCCTTCTATTTTGGTTCTAGTTTATGGTTCGGAGAATTTTTCGAATGAAAATTCCAACGACAAATTGAATTTCGTTTCTATTTTTTTTAGTTCGAATTTACGTTCTGGTTGTCGTTCAATATTTCGTTCAATTTGGTTTAATTTTGCTCAGTTTTCGCTCATATTTGGACTAATTTGCATTCGAATTTCGCCCATTTTTTGTTGAATTTCGAATTCCATTCGAATTTGGATCTGTTTTCGGTTCAATTTTTTTATTGTTGAAATTCGATTTTGATTTGGTGAAGTAGGTTTTTATACTTTCAAATTCAAATATGCTAAAACCACAAGAAAAATTTCGAAACTGATTTAAAAATTAAGGATTGTTGGTCCAGGTTTTTGGGCTAGTAAAGGCGCAAAAGTTGCGTCAACTTCACCAGCAGGTGGCTAAGTATGGCTCTCGGTGATATCTTGGTGGCCGAAGATCGCTAACGGTGTCTGATACTCTGATGGTTTTATATATTGTAACCATATCTACTATTACAGTGGAATATTCATGCCTATGATTACGTTTATTAATTCAATCAGTTTGGCTATTTTGACCCACTAATGCCCTAATATTTCGTTAACCCATTACAAAACCAAATTATTAGCTGGACCCGGGACCAGCCAGATCTGGCTGTTCTCGGGTCCAAAACGACGTTGTTTTTTTTTTTCGAAAAAAATTTGCTTCTCTTTCTTTTTCCCTTCTTCCTGCTGATTCGTTTTTCTTTCTTCTACCAGTTTACACCTCCATTTTTTCTTATTCATCAAATCTTGAGAATTTTATGTTTGCACCTTTATATTTTTCCCATGTTATTTTCCCCCCTGTTATTTTGATGATTATCATGACTTTTTTATATTTTTGTTTGCATTGATTAATATTTTTAATTTTGTATTTATGTTGTGAACATTTTTTATTGGGGTCGTGAACATTGCATTATAGTGAACATTTTTTCATTTATGATGTGAACATTTCTGTGTATTTGATTTTTTGTTTTGTTGTAAACAATAATTTCTGTTTTTTTTTTTTTGGTTTATAAGTAATGTTCCATGTTTATAAGTAATGTTCAAAGGATTATAGGTAATGTTCATATGATCATAAGCAATGTTCACATGATTATAAGTAATGTTCACAGCAATGTTCACATGATTATAATTAATGTTCACAGAATTATATGTAATGTTCAGAGAATTATATGTATTGTTCACATGATTATATGTAATGTTCACAGGATTATATTTAATGTTCACATGATTATATGTAATGTTCACATGATTATATGTAATGTTCATAGGATTATATGTAATGTTCACATGATTGTAAGTAATGTTCATAGAATTATATGTAATGTTCACAAAATTGTGATTACTTTATATTGTGAACATTTGTACTTTTGTGGTAAACGTTTGTGTTTGACCTCGTGATTATTCTTCATATTATCGTGATTTCATGAATATTTATATTTAGTTGTAATATGTAAGTGTCTAATGTGCTGAATGTGAAATGTTGTGTTTATATTTTTTGGTGAATATTGTGCATAGTCCTGTGAACATTACTCTTTTCGTGTATGAACATTACTCTTTCATGTGTGAACATTTGTAGAGTGTAGGTGAGCACGCGGGAGCGTGTCATTTTTTAAAATTTCAGTAGTTTGGACGCGCGGGACCACAAATAGTTGGCTGGTCCCTGGTCCATTTATTACCTATTGCATTACAAATCAGTTTTTTTAAGTTGACTAAGTTGCAAAGAATAGTAA
This sequence comes from Salicornia ramosissima, assembly GCA_951394345.1. Lineage (NCBI taxonomy): Eukaryota > Viridiplantae > Streptophyta > Magnoliopsida > Caryophyllales > Amaranthaceae > Salicornia > Salicornia ramosissima. The sequence continues at coordinate 22,211,872 of OX596240.1, read as the reverse complement.
TTACATTTTGCTAATCTAATTAATTAGTTCACGGTCATTTTGTTACTTTTTTTTAATTATTGGAGTATTATTTTTTCAAAGAAGGTTTGTAGTAGTTGTAATGTATTTATTTATTCCGGATTTTGTTTTGGTCAAGATTCTTGACCAAGTTATAATTATGGTTAGTTGACTAAGTTTGTGGGATGATTCTATAATTCATATTTTCTTAACAAAAAAATAAATGAAAAATAATTGAACTAATATTAGGCGGTTAGATTTTACTTGTCTAAATAATTTTATTAAAATACCGAGTATTATCGTGTTTTAGTTCCTTATTAAAGACATTATGTTAGTTATTGTTTCGGGCCCACCAAAGGGGTCGACTCAAGATAAACAGGCCCAGACCCTAAGCCCAATTCTGCTAGATCTAGGGACGCATCAGATATCGTACGACCAATGGCATGGTGGCACGTGTCATGGCCCAGGCCCATACGTTAACACACTTGACTCAGCCAAACCCTAACCGGGTAACCTACGCCTATATAAGGATCAGTCCAGTCACTTTGCAGGTACATGATAGAAAATACAGATCTCACGGGATACTTACTCCTCACTCCCGATATCTGACTTAAGCATCGGAGGGGCGTTCCCGGGATCCACCCCATGGTTAGAAACCTTTGACTGTTTTGCAGGACATAACCTTAGCAAGGAGCACTCGGAGTCGACATCAACACATGAGAGACCATTGTCTATTCATAAGAAGTTCCAGAACAGGAACAAATTGGCGCCGTTTATGGGGAAAGTGACAAAAAAATGTAGCTAACTCCAGAGCAAGGACGAGTCAATCTAATCAGCCTAATGAAAATCCCCATGAATCGCTTAACCGGCAATCGGTACACGTCGCCGATGACAATTCCTCGAAACGAGTTAGTGACCGCCACCGACGGAATAACCCTGACCAAGTAGTCACTCGAAAAGACTTCGAGGATATCGTGACAGCAATGAATGATAGATTCCAAAGGATTTTGCAGGAGTTGAGAGACAGTATACATGCGCTGGTCGAGCAACAGAGGCCTCCTCCCAAGGTAACTGCTCCAAATAAGGACCCCATCCCTAACCGGGAGAATGGGGCACGTTCACAGAAGGAATCCCAGCATGGGGATGCACGAAAGATTATTAACTCACGGTGGGGTGACGATCGAAATACCATTTAGTCCCATCAAAAAAGAATCGTTTCAGATACGATATAGATCATTGAAGGTCGAAGGCGAAAGACCCAAGGCCAACCCATGGAGTCACCAGAAAGATCGATCGTCATTCCTAACCGGGAAGAGAATGGCGCAAGACGATCTCCAATGGTCGACCAACAAGGAAACTCACCGATAAGACACCCTTCAGTCCAGAGATCCTCGACACGGTCGATTCAAGGAAGGTAAAAGTCCCTCACTTTGAGTTTTTTCTCACGAACCACTGATCCTGCTGACCATATTGCTGCTTACAAGGCCCAGATGGCAGTACAGACTGGCTGTGAGGCCAATTTGTGCCGTTACTTTCCTACTACCCTGAAGGTTCTAGCCTTGACTTGGTTTTACAGAGCTACACTCAGACCTTATCAGCAACTTCACTGTTCTAGAGGCTATGTTCCTTGTTTATGTGAAACCCCTACTCAGGTATGGGACTAAGCTGGTACGAACCACAGCTGGATTGTGACAAGTTGAATATGTGTTGTGGAGGACATACGAGTGGAGAAATAATGAAGTGCGAATCAAAGTAAAAATGGGGACCGGGGTAACGCGAGAGGATGATGACGCAGTAACCGCGAAACAGAGGGAAAACTGCGGGTAGCTTTGAGTCTACCAATCCACTATATGAATAATTTTGTGATTACAATGATTACGTGACTAAAATTTGAACTTGAATGTGAATGAACAATGAATTTTTTCTCGAACAATGTGCAAGCAAGTGATGAATAATAATCTGCCCTTAGACATCCGGTTTCTATCTTAGTTAACCACCAAAAACCCCTATACTAGTCGTTGCTCCAAAATAGGAACAACCCCCTATTTTCTTGGAATGCGTGAGACAATAGGGATGACTTCTTCAAGCCACATTAGCACTTTTCTGGCTATCCTTTAGCAAGCTGTTATTTGACCTCTTCATTCAATTTGAATTGCACCTCGTGCCTTCTTCCAGAATCTTCTGGCATGAACCTCTATCTCTGCTTCTCGACTTTCAACCTGCACTCAGGTTACATAAAATTGACCATAACAATTTGCCCCCAACTCGTTGGTTGAGAATCTTGTACGACGCAACCTGCAAGTTTTATTTAAGAACAGGCGGTCTAAGCCAAAAATATTTACAATTTTATTAACCAATTAACAGGAAATAACTAATCAACAATTCATCTTTTAAAACCTCTTGGATTAACTCAACCAAACTTAAAATAACTTAACATGATTCAAAATAATTTAAAATTAACTTCCCTCTTCCCATTAGTGGGACGTGTGTCACATGGCCAATGGGGGATGATTTTGCATGCAAAGCAATTAACTCCCTCCCCAACCGTCATTATTAAGACGACCGTTGCTCCAATTTACTCATTTCTACACTCTTCAACTTCTCTCTCTTCATTCCAACTTCCTCTCCCCCCCTGCAACTTCATTGCTCCAGGATTCTACTTCCGAGGCGATTTCTGCCTTCGTTCCTTCAGGTAATTGTCTTTTCTCCTTCCTTTGTTTCTTTATTTTTTTAGTTCTAATTTGGTTCAACACTTAGTAATTCCATTTTCTTTTCCTTTTGGGTGATTTATTCTTTTGGGATTCCGATTTGCAATTGGGAATTTTAGGTTGGTTTTTTCCTTTTTCGAACCTCTAATACAAGATAACTCGAATTTTTGGTAAATGGGTAAAGCAAAAGAACATTATGCTAGTAAGGTTCAAGAGAGTGACTTAGACGAGATAAAAGAAACGAATAACTTCCCACCTGAAGCCGTTATAACCGCTCCTCAACCCGAGTTAGTTGATCTCGACACCTGTGTTTTTTACACCTACACCTTCAACTTAGGGCACAAATTCCCGTTCTCACCCCTAACCCAAGCCGTGCTCTCCAATCGGGATGTGAACCCAGGTCAACTGGGATCGCAGGCATGGAGAATTTTGGCACTAATTGAGCACTTAACAATGAACTGGGAGGAAGCGTTTACTTATGAAGATTTAATGTCAGTTTACGGGGTAAAAAGGGCTCCTGACTTCACCTACTCGTTCAAGAAACGTGTAGGGTGTGATTACTTGGTCATTGACAAAGATGTCAATGATAGAAAATGGAAAGAATCATACGTTTTTGTGGCTAAGTCGAGTTTGGGAGATACAGGGGACTGGCTCCTTGGTGGATGGAATTATGGAGGTATAACTAACACGTTTTCTTACTCTCATCTTTTACCTAAAAGTATTAACCAACATGTTTTCTTACTTGTTTTTGCATGTTGTAGGTCTTGATATCCCAGTCCCGGAATCCGAGTCTCCAAGAGAGCGTGTGGTCCAGTTTCTAAAAATATCTCAAAGCCGGAGAACTTTTTCAAGGGCATACCCTCCCCCTTACTACAACCTGCTTCCCGGCTCTTCTGCTGCTATGGGTATCATCTCTTTTTATTTACCTGTTATCTGCTACTCTAGTTATCATCTCCAGGTTATGGTTTTTACAGCGCCTCGTGGCATTTCGGGTTCAGAAGAGGATATTATGAAGAGGGCCCAACGTATGAGAAGGAAGAGGGGTGGACCCACCACTTCGAGTACTGACGAAAATACTTTACATTGTACTGACTCGGGTGCGGAGAACCCTACCAAGAAGGCTAAGTCCGAGGACGTGGTGATAGTGCATCCCCCTCTCAACCCTGTTCCTCGTGTCCCCAAATCTCCGGATTCCGGCTTCCCAGGTATCCCGTCCGACTTTATGTCCCATCATGGGGTGGATCATGGGATTATGCCTACTCCCTCCCAGCTTCTCTTCTCTTCTGCTGAGAAGAGGTTGGATTCTTATGATCCAGAGGTCTTGGTTGCCCGAACTGTGGGCCACCTTCTTCAGGTACTTCGTTATTGTTATCACTTACTTTTTTATCTACATGCTGGGTTTTATTACCCTTTTTTTTATCTGGATCGTGTCCTTTTAATGGGATGTATCGGTGCTTTTTGCAGGGTCTGCAGAATGAGTTAGTCATGACCAAATGCCTCAGGAGCCTTGCTGACGCTCAGGTCAAGACCAACCTGCGTCTGAATGAGCTCTAGACCATCGTCAACAAAGCTGAGGAAGAGAAGGCAACGGACTTGAAGGCGCTAGAAGAGAGGCTTACTCAGGAAGCTGGAAAGCGGGAGAAAGAGCTCGTTCAGCAAGCAGAGGAGCTGAAGAAGGAGCTAGCCGAGGAGAAAAGGCTGAAGCAAGAGGATCAAGAAGAATGCAAGGATGTGGAGGCTGAAGTCACAGTGTTTGTGAGGGCCCATGTTTCGCATCAATTCCTCATCCAAAAGTTGCCCGAATCCCAATTTAGGGGGTACATCGATGTGTACCTTCAGATGGGGTCCATGTCTGATCTGGGGCCAGTTCCTTCAGTTACTGGGGATGTTGAGGTTGGAGATGGGATGAGCCGGAAGGGGAACGAGGATGTGGTTGACAATGTGTAGGCTTAGTTTTTACAGATCTTTTAAGTGACTTGAACAATTATCTCTGTCTTTTATTAAACAATCTATTTACATAACTGTTTCTTTTACCATTGGCCAAGGGGTCAACGTGTTTCAACGTGTACCTTGACAGGGTGTGACTGTTCGCCTTAGTAGTTTACTAACTTTAGCTTATCTTTACTTTTGATCCCTCCTATCGTTGCCTTCTTTTATAGCTTTCTTTTGATATTATGTATATGCCTTTGTTGCTTCTTGCGTGTATCTGGATCAAAAAACATATTAGGAGCGACCGTTGGTGTTTCCACCAACGGCCCTCCGATGTCTAAGTCAGTAATGATTCTTGAAAAAGAAATTTTAAAATGACATATAAAGTCGATATAGATATTTTAGGAGCTAAACGTAACCTGATATGCTGTATACCGGGTAACATTGTAAGCTATTAACCCAAGTACCTGGGGAACCGATAACCTCATGTGTTTCCTACTTGTGTACTTCTACAACATAACACTGGTTAGGAATGACCGTTGGTGTTGCCACCAATGGCCCTCCGATGCTTAAGTCAGTATGTGATTTTTGAAAAAGAAATTTAGGAATTTATTTTATAAGACTAACGTACCTAATTAGCTGGGTGTAGTTGCCCCCTGCAGTATACTCTTAGAAGTGATACTTCTTCTAGTGTACTACATTCCAGCTTCTAGCGATTTGCTTACCTTGTGAGTCTACTAGGCGATATGCCCCCTTTTCTACTACTTTTTCTATTTGATACGGTCCTTCCCAGGTTGCCCCCAGTTTTCCTGCATTCCGTTCTTGTGTGTTCTGAAATACCTTCCTGAGGACCCAATCTCCGGTTTGGAACATCTTTGCCTTCACGTTTTTGTTGAAGCTTCTCGATACGATGCTTTGATACACTGCGTTCTTTATCATTGCGTTTTCTCGTAAGTCTTCTATGGTATCCAGGTCGCATGTTATTTCTTCTACATTCTGCTCTTGTGTGAGTAATCCGTATCTTGCTGTGGGGGTTACCACTTCTGCTGGCAATTGATAGTAGAGGTTTTGGGTCTCTAATAACCAAATACTTCTGATGTAGTATAGTGGGGGTTATCGAACACAGGGAACAATGAAGATTTAGGAATGAGCAAATTAAAATGGGTGAGGATCTTGTTTTTTGGGTTTTTAGGGTGAAAAAATGCAATTTCTACACTAAACTACCAACTGGCAACAAAACTAAACTAAGCACAAAATAGCTAAAAACACAAGAAAATCAACAAATAACAAACAATAAGGGTTATGGTTCCGAATTCACTAGACTTGGAGGGATTTACTCCAAGCAATTCTATGACTAATCAACATTTTAGGGAAGAGGAACAATCTCTCTTCAATACTCACAACTTTTCCCAAAGATAATGAGTTGGGGGGTTGATTCATCAATAAAGCCTTTCCCAAGGTCATTTGAAAACTTCACAACTCCCACCATGGGTGCAAGACTTTTTCCTAAATTCACCATTCAATCCCTTGAGAAGGCAAAACTAATGAAAATTTGGGCGAAGAAGAAATATAACAAGCAACTCATAGACAAAGTATTAAAGCATTTCAATACAAGTAAGTAGACATGATCAACATCAACTTTCAAGCTCTTTGACACCAAACTCAATAAACCCATAAAATCAAAGAAAACCCCCAAGTCCTTCATAAATCCTTCCCCATAAACCCTAGCAAGAAAAATACTCACTACTCATGGAGTTTAACAATGGAGATTGAAACTAAATAAATCTTAAGCATGATTAAGAAGTGAAAACAAGCAATAGAACAATCAATACTAGCATTCAATAGACAAAAACACAGGAAAAAAAAAAGAGAAACACTAGTGGAAAAAAGGCCTATTTGTACCGGTTTTTATACCTTATTTGTACCGGTTTTATAAGGGTACAAATAGAGGGGATACAAATAGCTATACTATTTGTACCGGTTATAAAAACCGGAACAAATAGGATACTATTTGTACCGGTTCTATAAAACCGGAACAAATAGGATACTATTTGTACCGGTTCTATAAAACCGGAACAAATAGCAATTTTTTTAATTAAAAAAAAAGACTATTTGTATCGGTTTTTAAGAAAAACCGATACAAATAACACATTATTTGTACCGGTTTTAACTAAAAACCGATACAAATAGTGTTCTTTAAAATTAAAAAAAAAAACTATTTGTGCCGGTTTTCTTTTATAACCGGTACAAATAGTTTTGTTTCATTATTAATATTTTATTTTTTCCTAATATTTTATTTTAGCTATTCAAGTCCCATATCATCATTGCAAAAAAATATTAAACAACAAGGTAACGAACATTTCTCTCCTCAATCCAACTTCATCGATCCAACCTTAAACAAAAATTGTAACATTCAAAATAGTATTTCCTCCACTATATATAATGACAATATTCTTTAATTTATATAGATCTACTTTACATAAACACATAAAAATTATTGTTACAAAACTATAAGAAATTAAACACGGTAATGAATAATACTTTAAATTTATGACAATAAGAAAATTAAACCTAAAATACTTCACCAATTCTTCTCGAACCTCGTCCAATTCCTTTTGGCTGTTAAATAAGTTCTGCAAAAAAAAAAATGTAAACACGTATAATCGTCAAAGTATAGAGACAAAAATAAAAATAGTGAACTTATTCTTGTATGTTTAGCCACCAATAATAATCTAAGCGTTCTATGACTTATTTGCATGATTTTGGACAAAGATAGGGCGTTTTGGAACGGAAAAGAGCCAAATAGCTCATTTTGGGTTAATTTTGAGTGTTTTTACTCCCATCTTCGCACTAATGAACCAAAATCATGTATTTAAGGTTTATTAATGTCATATCACATTCATCTAAGCATTATATCACTTATTTGCATGATTTTGGGTAAAGATAATACGTTTTGGAACAGAAACGAGCCAAATAGCTCATTTTGTGTTAGTTGTGGGTGTTTTTGCTTCCATCTTCGCATTAATCAATCTAATTCATATTTTTAAGGTTTATTAATGTCCTATAACATTAATGGAATCATTCTATGACTTATTTGTATGATTTTGGACAAAGATAAGGCGTTTAAGTCGTTTTAATTGGAACGGAAAAGAGCCAAAAAGCTCATTTTGGATTAGTTTTGAGTGTTTTTGCTCCCATCTTTGCACTAATCAATCTAATATTCATTTCCTATATCATTCATGTAAGCATTCCATGACTTATTTGCATGATTTCGGGCAATGTTATACCGATTTGAAACAAAATCGAGCCAAATAGGTCATTTTTGGCTCGTTTTGGTTGTTTTCGTTCCCATCTTGGCACCGATGAACCTAGTTCATGTTTTAAGGTTTATTCACGTCCTATAAAATTTATATAAACATTTCATGAGTTATTTGAATGATTTCGAGCAATGGTAGAGCGTTTTGGAACAAAAACGAGTCAAATAGGTCATTTTTTACTCGTTTTGGTTGGTTTTATTCTTGTATGTTTAGCCACCAATAATAATCTAAGCATTCTATGACTTATTTGCATGATTTTGGACAAAGATAGGGCCTTTTGGAACGGAAAAGAGCCAAATAGCTCATTTTGGGTTACTTTTGAGTGTTTTTACTCCCATCTTCGCACTAATAAACTAAAATCATGTATTTAAGGTTTATTAATGTCATATCACATTCATCTAAGAATTATATGACTTATTTGCATGATTTTGGGTAAAGATAATACGTTTTGGAACGGAAACGAGCCAAATAGCTCATTTTGAGTTAGTTGTGGGTGTTTTTGCTCCCATCTTCGCATTAATCAATCTAATTCATATTTTTAAGGTTTATTCATGTTCTATAACATTAATGGAAGCATTCTATGACTTATTTGTATGATTTTGGACAAAGATAGGGCGTTTAAGTCGTTTTGGAACGGAAAAGAGCCAAATAACTCATTTTGGGTTAGTTTTGAGTGTTTTTGCTCCCATCTTTGCACTAATCAATCTAATTCATATTTTTAAGGTTTATTCATTTCCTATATCATTCATGTAAGCACTCTATGACTTATTTGCATGATTTCGGGCAATGTTATACCGATTTGAAACAAAAACGAGCCAAATAGGTCATTTTTGGCTTGTTTTGGTTGTTTTCGTTCCCATCTTGGCACCAATGAACCTAGTTCATGTTTTAAGGTTTATTCACGTCCTATAAAATTTATATAAACATTTCATGACTTATTTGAATGATTTCGGGCAATGGTAGAACGTTTTGGAACAAAAACAGGTCAAATAGGTCATTTTTGGCTCGTGAATCTAATCACTTACCATGTCAATCAAGCAAAATGGGAACTCATCCCCATTCATGTTCGACATAGTTAGATTTAGATCCTTGAGACGGCCCACGCAAGCGACAGTGAGATTTTTTATTTTCAACAATAAGCGCAAAAGTATATAACTAATCTGCTTGACTTCTTTGTCTTATAATTTTCAAAAGCAAATCTTTCAATAAAAAAAAGGGAAGAAATCCAATTGAACGCTATAACATTTATTAAAACAAAAGCAAAGCAAAGGAAGAAATCAAGGGAAACAAAAGGAATAAAACCAAAACCAAACTAAAACAAAAACCAAAAAAAACAAACAAAAGCAATTCAAAAGAAATCAAAACAAATCAAGAGAATCAAGTCACAAAGACAAGTAAATTAGGCACATAATTCCCAAAATCATCAAATTAGGTTGCGGCCCAACGCCATCAACCATCCAGTGTCCTCATGTCGGGAACCTCATGCCCCTAACAAAGCAAACATCCTCGAACTATGATCTTAATTATATATCTAATCCTAAAAAACTAACCAAACCATGAAATAAAAGGAGAGTTGAAAATATCTCACCAAGGCAAGCCTAGAAGGAAAGACCTCACCGGCATCGAATCCTAAAATGAACATCGGCCAATTTATGTCATTCCCTTCATCTTACGGCTGATAAACATGCAATTGACAACAAGATCTAGTGTCAATAAAATTAAAAGCATTAAAAAAATCCAATAGAAAATACTAAAATGGATAAAAAAAAAACAACTAAAAGGCTAAAATACAAACTGAAAGCCACCCTATATTTTCATTCACATACCCTTGTTCAAGGGCTAGAAGGCTCCATCTTTTCCCACCCTATAATTTTACATGAAACCAAATTGAATTTAGTAATAATTCCATCATGATACCAAAGGCAAAAAAATTCTCACCTTGGTGATGGAAAATTCCAAACTAAATCATATAGAAGATATACCACCAAAATTGAGCGATGCAGCAGTCTCAACCTGCACAAATAAACCGTAATTAAAATTAAACTAAAACCAAAAGAAAGTTGAAACAATACAAAATAATTAGATGACTTGGCAAATGATAAAGGAACATAGATATCATACCTAAACACATGAGAGAAATGGGCTACTCTATATAAATTATTATCAGATAAAGCATGTCAAAATGGCACAAAGTACAATAATAGGTAGCGGTTTATGATACAATAATGAGATTTTCCTCTTCTTCATCCAAATTCAATAGAATGGTAAAAATTGTAAGAAATTAATGAAGGAAAAGAAAAAAATATAACCAGAGGAAGCTTAATTCATAGCAAATTACTCGAAGCATACATAATAAGAATGTAGATATCATACCTAAACATATGAGAGGAAGGGGCTACTCTATATAAATAATTATCAGATAAAACTGGTCCAAATAGGACAAAGTACAATAATAGATGTCGGTTTATGATACAATAATGAGATTTTCCTCATATTCATCCAAATTCAATAGAACGGTAAAAATTGTAAGAAATTAATGAAGGAAAAGAAACTAATTTCTTAGCAAATTACCATAAGCACAATAAGAATGTACAAGTATAATAATAATAAAAAAAATTCAAAACAACCACAATAAACTGAATGTTAATAATCTAAGCTATCAAACGAATTTTGCTGCTTCACGCCATTGATTTCATTCATTGGAATTATAGGATTGGTATTTGTTTAGAGTTGTCCTGCCTTAAGACATTGTTTTGCATAATCAAAGTTAAACCCAAGGGCAAAACCTTTTTCATAAAAGCTAACCAAATCGAGGTAATGTTTAGCAAAGCATCTCATCATCAACAATTTGAACGAAATAATCTAAGCTATCAAACCATCATTCAAACAAAAAATCGATCAAAATCCAGACATAAATTTGAAAGAAATACCTAAATAAAATGAAGGCATTACAGCACATTGTTCAAACAATCAACTAAGATAACTTATAAACAAAGATTTAGACTTGAAACAATACAAAAATTAGTAACAACACAAGGCAAATACCACATTCATACATTAGGGCTAAAAAAAATCAGAAAAAAATTCAAAAAAAAAGAAGAGGGTTACCTTGGGAGACTGACTGATGGTCGATTCGCAGAAGGACGAGCTTCGCAGCAGGGCAAGCCGCAGGGGAGTGAGTGGTGGTGTTCGACTGATGTGGGCGTCGACTCTTCGCAGGGCTTCGTGGTTGCAATTCTCAGGCCGGGCTTCGGTGGATTGGGCGGTGGATCGAGGCAGAGAGGATTCACGAAGCCCTGGCCTAGGGTTTGAGGCATCACGACGCGAGTAGAGACAACACCAGCGGAGCAGCGGCGCGAGCAGCGGTGTTGGGCCGGCGGTGGAGGGGCTTGCGGTGGATGGACGTGCGGTGTCACTAGTGGTGGAGAAGTGTTTGGGGTTTTGGTGCAAATGAGAAGTCGAGTGAGAGGAGTGTATTTGGGGTTTTTGGGTTTGCTTTGGTTATAATAATCTGCCGTGTTTTTTTTTAAAAAAAAAATATTGACTATTTGTTCCGGTTGTAATTAAACCGGTACAAATAACTACTTATTTGTACCGGTTTAATTCCAACCGGAACAAATAGTTGTTTATTTGTTCCGGTTTTGAATTAACCGATACAAATAAGTAGTTATTTGTACCACTTTTATTAAAACCGGTACAAATACGCATTATTTGTTCCTGTTTTTATATAACCGGAACAAATAAGGGGTAACAAATAGCAAATTTTCCACTAGTGAAAGGTGAAGAAATAATACCAAAAGATTACTTTGATTAACAATGGAGAATGAATAAGAATGGAGTTGAAGCTTTTTCTCTCTACAAATGTACTTTCTCTCTCTAGTTTCCTCTCTACTTCTCTCTACAAAACATTGTCTAAAAAGTATGAATAAAACTTGATAGTGAAGAGAGAAATTTGAGTCTCGTATATATTTTTTCGCTGTAGCAATCTTGCGCGACCGCGAGAAATGAGGAAAAACGAGCGCGATTGAAGAACAAGAAAAGGGCAGTGTTGCGGGCGCACTGGATCAAAGGTCGTGGGCGTGCTGCTAGCGTCGTGGGCGCGACGCGGGCTGGAGGCATACTGCTGCAGTAGATTGTCGCGGACAAATGTAGAGCTAGCAAGGGCGCGCCAAAATCCGTGTCTGCGCCTTCCAAAAGCCAACCCTATCAAATTTTCAACTATAAGCTCGGGCTCTTGGGAAGGGCAGGCACGCTTTTCGAGGCATCAGGTTATGGGCCCGGCTTGCTGCTGAAATTATAAATCGCCCTCGGGCTCTCTTAGCCTTGATTTTGGGGGCCACGGGACTGTTGTACGGATCTCGAAGCCTATTTAAGGCCTCTCACGACCCTTGTCGGCTATCGGGAACCGCACGAGAATGCACGAGTAACCTACATGAATACACACAAGGCATAAGAGATACATAATTGCTCATTTATTGACAAAAATAGCAAGAAATCAACTTTAATCTACTTAAACTCGAAACAAAACAAACCTATGCAAAAAGGACTAAAAACTAAAGAAACTAAGTCTAAAAGGCATTGAAAATAAGCGAAAAGGGCCCGGAAAATAGGTCCAAAAATGGATCGATCAGAATCCCCCAAGCTTGCCTTTCGCTTGTCCTCAAGCAAAGAAAAACAAAAGAAATAGTAATAAAAACTAAAATCCCAACTCACTTTCGTAGGAATCATGGTTACTTTTAGCAAAAAGCAACAAGCCATTTAAACCTCAAAGTTGCCAATGAGGTTGAGTGATGCTCTCGTAAGGTTTTTCTAGGAGTTAGACCCATAACTCTTCCAAAAATAAATCAAGGCAAAGATTCACAAAAACAACGGAAGGAAAAACAAAAAGAGAGAAAATAAGAGAAAATAAGAGAAAATTAAAACAAAAATCCCTAGATGGACTTGTAAATGGACCAGATCAGTGAATGCAAACCTTTCTAAGCACTAGCGGAAAATATGTTCAAAGATGTCAAAGGTAGATAGTCAAATAAAACATGCTAGATAGAAGAGCTAGAGAGGTATAATCCCCTTTCGCTCCGCAACCAAACAACCACAAGCTATGCTAGTTTCGTATCCACCCTGAGAGGTAGCTCCTCATGACTCCACGGAGGAGCCGGAAAAACAAAAAGGAGAAACAATTTAGGCTACCCGACATCTCATCATAACAAAACCGTTCAATATGCTTGAATCATGACTTCCTCTACCGAATATAACTCAACTCTCTAGGATCAAGAGGACTTAAGGGTTGTAATGTAGGGCTAGGGGTAAGGTAGGAATAAATTTGGCTTGTGGTGCTCAAAACCTAAACAATAAAGCAAATAAGCGCCAATGAGCAACAAAAAGCAAAAAACTCCTAATACGCCACAAAATCCCCAGGCTTATTCAAGAAAATAAAAAAATTTGAAAAATTTTACACAATTTTTCGCACTACTCCTCCCCCAAGCTTAAAGGATACGATGTCCTCATTGTGAAAAAAAAAGAGAAAGGAATAATGCACTCTATTTTTCTTTTCTTCTTTTTTTTTTCAATGTTTCAACATGACCTTGCCTTTTTCAACTTAGTTCAGCTTTTGCTTGTAACCATGCAAATCAATACACTTGAGCTTAAGAAAACTCCCTTACTACTCCATAAATTTACATTGCAAAACAAATCCAAACCACAATGCTCCAATTACTTCACAATACATAAAGGGGTATAAAACAAAACAAGGGGCATATAAGGCTAGTAATGTGGCTACAAGAATAGGAAAGGCTAAGCTCAAAGGGTTCCAAAGGATAAATGTAAAGCAAAAACCTATAAAAATGAAAGAAGCAAGAAAAAAATAAAACCAAAAGGGAAATGAAAAAGGAAAATAACTAAAAAAATCAATGCCTCCGTCCTCCCCTAGAGTAGCTTGGTCGCGGTCTCGGCGAGTCATGAATCAAGTTCTTGATAAAGCTAAGCTATGACAAGGATCCTATCACCTCTCAAACAAAGCAATGTTGAAGGCTTGAAAGATTAGACAATTCCTCACAAGTTAAGGGTAGTGGATTGCAAATACTACCTCTAGGGATTCAACCAGCTAGCAAAGCATCACCAATCATACCACAACCTAAGAGTTTAAGTTTCATGAACTCTAAAGCTCTAAAACCTAGCATATAAATATTTGAAAATCCACCCCAACATCTCAAACCATGTGGACCGCTAACAATTAGTAAGGAATGCATTCAAAGTCCAAGATTCTAAAACGATCAAGTCCAAACTAGAAACAAAACCAAAAATCCACTTTGCCTTGAAAGGAAAAGAAAAGAAAAAAGAAGCTGAAAAAGTAAAAAATAGAAAAAAAATAGAAAAGGAAAAACAAAATAAGAAAACTATACAAAAGTGAGGAAAACAAAATCCAAGCATGAATGACTCTCAAATAAGCAATCAAGCATCAAACAAATAAATAAATCGAGCCCAAACGCCATCGATATCTAAATGTCCTCAAGGGCTTAAGAGCCAAAATTAAAAGTCAAACATCCTCAAACAATCATCTCCTCCTAGACCTAATCCTAAAACTAAGCAAACAAAGAAAATAAAAAGAGAGTTTGGGAAAATCTCACCAAAGTAGGCTTCAAAATAAGCAAAACAACCTTTATTTTGCGTTTTAGCACCATACATGATCCATTTGAGTTGCCTGACCATCAAACCTGCAAAAGAAGAGAAAGCAAGCACCAAACTCCAAAAAAAATTACTTACAGATAAAAGAAAAGAGGGGAAAACCAAGGAAAACTATGTACAAGGGAGAGAAGGATGCCATCTATCTAGTACATAGCATCGTAGAGCTCGTAGTAGCGTGTCATGGACATCGCCACTAAATCGAGAGAGAACCACGTAAGCAAAGAGAATCAAATAGGGAAAATCACAAAGGAGTGTCATCTTTTGCTTACGTGGGGGAGGGGGGATAAAATTAAAAGAAAAGGAAAATTAAGAGAATGAAAAGAATTAAAATCATAATCAAAATAAAAAACATATGAAAAAATATAATTACTATACATTTTTGCCGCCTTGGTTTCAGAAGAGTAGTCAAGAGGCTCGAGATGGGGTAAAGACTCATCAAATGGTGGACAACAAACAAAATGTGGAAGAGAAACGGGTGATGAAGGTAAAAGGACATACGCCCTAGGTGAGGTGGAGCAAGAAAAAGACTCGATGGAAATAGAATAGTGAGGCTTAACAACATCATTCCCAAAGACAGGATTTTGATACTCACAAATTTCATCATCATCCTCAAAAAGAGGATTTAGAAACTCGCAAGTGTCATCATCAATCTCAAAGAGAGGTTTTTCACTTTCAAAACAAAAGTCCTCATCCTCATTATCACTAGAGTCATCACAATGGGCCATGCCACCATCACAATCACTCAAAACCCTATGATTTTCTCCACAATCAACGTCGTTGTCACCAAGAAATGCAAAAATCTCATCGACTAAAAGCAATAAATCCTCTTCCTCCTCTATGGAAACATGGAGTTTGGATGATTTAGGTGAAGAAAGAAAGGAAGGAGTGGTCGGCTCAAGAAGAGAGGGAGAAGTAAAAACTAGTTCAAAGGAATCATCATCATCCTTTTGAGCGAAATCCACCTCTTCTTGAATTGGATTCCTTAAAGACGAGCTCGGGTCATCCTTGGCACAACCACCCTCACAATCAACCATAAATCCAAAATCATCCGTCTCATTCTCTAAGCAAGATTCTAATATCTCAAGTCTCTTTATTAATTTACTTATCTGCACTTTGATGACTCGCCTTCCCTCACTTTCTAATGGGAGACATTGAAGGGTCTTAAAACACATGTCAATTAAGTCATTATACCCCTTAATCACTTGAGGAGTACAAACACTTGTATGAACAAAATTAGAAGGTCTTAGAAACTATTCAAGACCAAGCATTTCCTAGGGTCAAAGCTCGAAACTTACCATTATGCATAGACTCAACAACATCCAAAGTAAAAGCATTCAAACCCATGTAAATCACCTCACAAATATTCAACAAATTATCATCCCAATTAAATGGGAATATACCTTGAACTCTATTGAAATACTTCCAAAATGACTCACCTTCGATTTGAGGGATAGATAAGCTTGCCATCATGAAACCAAAATTCGACAAAAATAACGCAAGCAACTATTATTAAATAAATAAATAGCCAAAATAAAACAAAATAAACTATCTGATCAGTCCATTTTGGGACCAATTTTCCCGGCTCTTTTCTCTTGTTTTCCCCGTAATTTAGGCTTAGTTTTCCATGTTTTAAGCCTTTTTAGCTTAGTTTTAGTTTATTTAGAGTTTTCGTTGAATAATGTCGTTTTATAGTTGTTTTCGTCAATAATTGAGCTATTTTGTGTTAGTTATGCCTTTTGTTCTTTAATGTAGGTGTTTTGCGGGTTTCCAAGCGATTCTCGAAATCCTTCAAGGGTCGTGAGAGGTCCAAGAAGCTTAGAGAAGCATGCCGCAAAGACAAGACCACAAGACAAGTCAAACTACCCCCAAAAGGGCATTTTTGTAATTTTTAATGCTTGTCGGGCCTGAGGCCCGATGTCTCGAGAGGCGTCCCGAACCGTCCCGAGAAACCCGAGCAAAATTTGGAAGCATTTGGGTCAATTCGTGGTCGCGGACAGAGGTATAAACCCACCCACGACAAATAAAAGTCACCGCGACAGCCCCCAAAGAAAGCAACGCCTAGGCTAGTGGATGGGTTTTTCGATATGGGGGAGGTGCGATTTCTTGGGCTTCAAAGAAACAAACGTGTGTTTCAGACTCGACTATGACGTCGGAATTCATAGCGCTGCACTCGGCTGGTAAAGAATCTGAGTGGTTGAAGGATCTCATGTTTGAGATATCGTTGATACCAAAGCCGATATCACCTATAGTGATACATTATGATTATAATGCAACTCTGGCAAAGGCATATGATCATGTGTATAATGGTAAGTCCAGAAATATTGGTATACAGCATAGCTACATCCAAGGTCTCATTAGAGATAGTGTGGTCACTATTGATTATGTTCGAACGGATTTAAATCTAGCTGATTGTTTTACTAAACCTTTAGCTAGAGGTGTGATAGAAAGGATGGCAATCGGTTTAGAATTGGAGCCTAAATTGAACACAAATGAAGGAATCTTAACTTAACGTCCAATACAACGTTGGGTCTTAAGTTCAACGAAGATTAAATCCTTCATCTTCGTGTTTGGGAACTTGAAATTTACATCCTAAGTAAGTTCCATTCCTGTGATGAATAAATATGTTGTGTTTCTTAATAATTCTCTTGACATTATTCTAATTCACAGGAGCATTTTTTTTAGAGATTTACCTATGTAAGTACGAAGTTTGGCCTCTTCAAGAAGCTCGTGGGCGAGGCTTTGATGTACTTATGAATAGATACGAACACTATGGCTGTTACGGTGTCAAGTTATGTAATGTAATAAAGTAATTGATCTTTTGTGTATGATATCTTCATTATTCTATTATGTTTTGGGTAGTTCAACCGTTTACGACACTATTCCGATTCGGGGTTTTGGAATGTGTATTGTACTAAGTCGAAGTTCAAGTTATGACACACTTTCATTTATGCATTAGATTGGAATTTTGTTGATGATTTTGCGATTTCTTTAATACTCTAAATGGGGGAGGATTGTTGGATATATTTAAAGCATTAAGAATACACTCATGGTTATTTATGCTAATTTATGTGGATATGGTGAAATAATTTAGCAAAATAATGATATACGTACTATTACGAACTTATTACCAAGCTCGGAAAAAAATTTCGGTGAAAAATAAGCTAAGTTGTAAAAATTAGGAATTTGCATAAAGTTGTTGCGGACAGGGACGTTTTGGGCATTCCCGCGCCATTTCCCTCGCCCGCGACGAAGAGAAAACAACGCAGGATGATATGGCTGTCGCGCCTGCGCCCAAGCACCGTCGCACCCGCGAGGCTAGTGTCACGCCCGCGCCATGGGTGGCGTCGCGCCCGCGAGCTTGGTGTCGCACCCGCGATGGTTTTCTTCTGCGCTCCCGCGGTAATTCTTCAATCGTTGTTTGAATTAGCGGTTTTATCGGGCAATGCACGTTGCTTGGTCATAGGGTATGCTATACGTGGTTTGTGCATTTTGTTGAGCATGTTATGAGTGGGTAGTTGTGTTTTGAATTGTATAACAACGTAAAATTCATTTTTTACACACTACAACAATTGCAAAAGTGTCAGATTGTTGTTTTCTCTCAAAGTATTCATCTTCAACTTTCATCAAAATACTAAGTTACATTGAGTATTATTCTTTGAAAGCAAGAATAATATTGTTTCTTCGTTGTATCTTAAAAGCAAACATTCGTATACCCGGGCTTTCGTTGGGTCGAAGTATTGCTTTTAGGATAGTGAGTACACGCCTCGAAGAGTTTCATTTTTCATAGATTGTTTCATTTTTGTGTCAAAAAGCCTGGACATATATAACAAACAACACTTTAGCTTAGTTTAAGTCCTAAGAAAAATCAGATTTGGCTTAGGGTTTGAGGAGAGAGAAACCCTCTCTTCCTCTTCCCATAGTTAGGGTTTATGTCCAATTCTTGTTTCCATAGTTTTAGATCTAGTTTTATCTCATGATTTTGGGTGTTTATTGAAGATGATGAATGGATTTGAAGGTTTGCTCAAGTGACATGGCCAATCCAACGATTTTGCTCATCAAAAGTCAATAAGTTCTCTATTTCTCTTCTTTACTTGTTCATGTTTTTCATTGCTTTAAATCTTGTTTATTTCATAGTTTGCTTGTAGATTAGTGTTTAAATTATGCAATTTCAAGTTTTCTTGGTTTATTTTCTTGCTGTTTGGTAGATTTAGTGTTTAATTTCATGTTTTTATGCTTGTTTTTATTAGTATTATGCTCTTGTTCATGTTTTGTGAGTAGTTAATTTTCTAGGGTTTGAAGGTGATGGGTTCATAACTTAAAATTGGGGGTTTTCATATAATTTTTGGTGGAATTGTGTTCATGGTTGGTTAATGTTGGTGTTAATGAGCTTAGAGATTAGCTAAAGGCTATAGTTAATTTCTTAGTATCATTGAAGTATAATAGGGCTTTGTCTATGAGTTAATTATGCTTTGATTTTCATTGCCCAATGTTGCTAGTGAGACCATTACAACGGGAGTCGGTGGTCGAGCTAGGAATCCAATTTAGGTACGTTGTTAGTGAGACTATTACAACGGGATTCGGTAGTCGAACAAGGAATTTACTTCTAGTGAAACCTTGGTATAATTGTGACCATTAAATGTACTGATAACATCCATTCGGGAGAAGTCGTTATTGTTATATTCATGCGTCAACTCCTACATCACTCTAAGAGGAGGTTTAGGTACCTTATTAGAGTTTAATTCCCCTTCCTTGATTTAGTTCGCTTTTTAGACTTTTTAAAGTAATTCCCCCAAAATCAATTGAACCCGGATCCAACAACCCTAGAATTTAGTTTATTATTTTCGCATTTATTTTCAATAATAGTTTTAGCTTCCTTTTCAACAACAAAACCAACATCCTCAATCGACCTAAATCGCACAACACGATTCACGATTTGTTCCCCGTGTTCGACACCCCCACTGATACTACAACGGGGGTTTTATTTGTTTGGTGAAAGAGCTCAAAAACCCCTTCATCAAAATGGCACCGTTGCCGAGGAACAATGGTTGAAAAGTGTTGTGTAATTTTTCTTGATTGAGTTAATTGCTTTATTTTTCTTTTCTTTTGATTTTTTCCCCTTCTTTCCCAAAAATTTGCAAAAAATATATATATATATATATATATATATATATATATTTATATATAACAAAAAAAGGGTGTTTTATTTTGTTTTATTTTGGCTACTTATTTATTTAATAATAATTGCTTGCATTTTTGTCGAATTTTGGTTTCATGATGGTAAGCTTATTTATTCCACAAATCGAAGGTGAGTCATTTTGGAAATATTTCAATAGAGTTCAAGGTATAGTCCCATTTAATTGGGATGATAATTTGTTGAATATTTGTGAGGTGATTTACATGGGTTTGAATGCTTTTACTTTGGATGTTGTTGAGTCTATGCATAACGGTGAGTTTCGAGCTTTGACCCTAGGAAATGCTTGGATTTTTTATTGTTGGCTAGCCCAAGATACTTATGAATGGGACATGGGTACCCATTCTAGCCAAGTTCAACCCAACTTCGATTCATTTCCTCCTATTTCTCCTAATTGTAATGATGTGCACCCCGATTTTAATTCTTCACTTGACTGCACACATTACAATCAAGATTCTCATGTTTCCATCGATGAGATTAGCTATGACCCTTCCCTTCTTGATGAGTTTCTAGGACCTTCTAACTTTGTTCATACAAGTGCTTGTACTCCTAAAGCGATTAAGGGGTATAATGACTTGATTGACATGTGTTTTAAGATCCTTAAATGTCTACCATTATAAAGTGAGGGAAGGCGAGTCATCAAAGTGTAAATAAGTAAATTAATAAAGAGACTTGAGATATTAGAATCTTGCTTAGAGGATGAGATGGATGATTTTGGATTTATGGTTGATTGTGAGGGTGGTTGTGGCAAGGATGACCCGAGCTCTTCTTTGAGGGATCCGATTCAAGAAGAAGTGGATGTCGCTCAAAAGGATGATGATGATTCCTTTGAACTAGTTTTTACATCTCCCTCTCCTCTTCAGCCGACCACTCCTTCCCTTATTTCTTCATCTAAATCATCCAAGCTCCATGTTGCCATTGAGGAGGAAGAGGATTTGTTGCTTTTAGTCGATGAGGCTTTTTCATTTCTTGATGGCAACGATGTTGAGTATGGAGAAACTCTTAGGGTTTTGAGTGATAGTGATGTTGGTGTAGCTCATTGTGACGATTCGAGTGATAGTGAGTATGAGGAGTTTTGTTTTGGATTTGAAAACCCTCTCTTTGAGATTGATGATGACACTTGCGAGTTTCTAAATCCTCTTTTTGAGGATGATGATGAAATTTGTGAGTATCAAAATCCTCTCTTTGGGAATAGTGATGTTAAGCCTCCCTATTCTATTTTCATCGAGTCTCTTCCTTGCCCCACCTCACCTAGGGCGTATGTCCTTTTTCCTTCATCACCCGTTTCTCTTCCACATTTTGTGTGTTGTCCACCTTTTGATGAGTCTTTACCCCATGTTGAGCCTCATGACCACTCTTCTAAAACCAAAGCGGCAAAAATGTATAGTAATTATAGTTTTTCTTATGTTTATTATTTTCATTAGGATTTTAATTCTTTTCTTTCTCTTAATTTTTCTTTTTGTTTTAATTTTGATCCCCCCTCCCCCACGTAAGCAAATGGTGACATTCCTTTGTCATTTTCCCTATCTAATTCTCTTTGCTTACATGGTTCCCTCTCGATTTAGTGGCGATGTCCATGACACGCTACTACGAGCTCTACGATGCTATTTACAAGATAGCATCCTTCTTTCCCTTGTGTATAGTTTTACTTGGCTTTCCCCTCTTTTCTTTTAATTCTTTTATCTGTAATTAATTTATTTTTGGAGTTTGGTGCTTGGTTTCTCTTCTTTTGCAGGTTTGATGCTTAAGTAACACAAATGGATCATGCATGGTGCTAAAATGTAAAATTGAGGTTGATTTGCTTATTTTGAAGCCTGCTTTGGTGAGATCTTTCCAAACGCTCCTCTTTTATTTTCCTTGTTTACTTAGTTTTAGGGTTAGGTCTAGGAGGAGATGATTGTTCGAGGATGTTTGGCTTTTAATTTTGGCTCTTAAGCCCTTGAGGACATTTGGATATCGAGGGTGTTGGGCCTCGATTTATTTATTTGTTTGATGCTTGATTGCTTGTTTGAGAGTCATTCATGCTTGGATTTTGTTTTCCTCCCTTTTGTATAGTTTTCTTCTTTTGTTTTTCCTTTTTTCCGCTTCTTTTTCTTTTATTTTCCTTTCAAGGCAAAGTGTATATTTTTTTTTAGTTTGGACTTGATCGTTTTGGAGTCTAGGACTTTGAATGCATCCTAATTGTTAGCGGTCCACATGGTTTGATATGTTGGGTTGATTTTCAAATATTATATGCTAGGTTTTAGAGCTTTAGAGTTCATGAAACTTAAACTCTTGGGTTGTGGTATGATTCGTGATGCTTTGCTAGCTGGTTGAATCCCTAGAGGTAGTATTCCTACCTTACCCTTAGCCTTACATTACAACCCTTAAGTCCTCCTGATCCTAGAGAGTTCAGTCATATTCGCTGGAGGAAGTCATGGTTCAAGCATATTGAGCGGTTTTGTTATGATGAGATGTCGGGTAGCCTAAATTGTTTCTCCTTTTTGTTTTTCTGGCTCCTTCGAGGAGTCATAAGGAGCTACCTATCTAGCATAGATTGTGGTTATTTGGTTGTGGAGTGAAAGGGGATTGTTCCTCTCTAGCTCTTCTATCTAGCATGTTTTATTTGACTATCCACCTTTGAGCATGTTTTCCGCTAGTGCTTAGAAAGGTTTGCATTCACTGATCCGGTCCATTTACAAGTCCAACTAGGGATTTATTTATTTTCTTTTCTTTTCTTTTATTTTCTTTATTTTTGTTTTCTCCCTTCTTTATTTTTGTGAATCTTTGCCTTGATTTATTTCTAGAAGAGTTATGGGTTAAACTCTTTGGAAACCCTTACGAGAGCACACTCGTCCTCTTTGGCGACTTTGAGGTTTAAATGGCTTATTGCTTTCGCTAAAAGCAACCGTGATTCCTACGAAAGTTTATTAGATTTTTTACTTTTTTAGTTTTTCTTGTTCTTGTTTGCTTGAGGACAAGCAAAAGGCAAGCTTGGGGGAGTTTGATCAGTCCATTTTGGGACCAATTTTCCCGGCTCTTTTCTCTTGTTTTCCGCACATTTTAGGCTTAGTTTTCCATGTTTTAAACCTTTTTAGCTTAGTTTTAGTTTATTTAGAGTTTTCGTTGAATAATGTCGTTTTATAGTTATTTTCGTCAATAATTGAGCTATTTTGTGTTACTTATGCCTTTTGTTCTTTAATGTAGGTGTTTTGCGGGTTTCCAAGCGATTCTCGAAAGCCGTCAAGGGTCGTGAGAGGTCCCAAGAAGCTTAGAGAAGCATGCCGCAAAGACAAGACCATAAGACAAGGCAAAGTACCCCCAAAAGGGCATTTTTGCAATTTTTAATGCTTGTCGGACCCGAGGCCCGATGTCTCGGGAGGCATCCCGGCCCGTCCCGAGAAACCCGAGCAAAATTTGGAAGCATTTGGGTCAAGTCATGGTCGCGGACAAAGGTATAGACGCGCCCACGAAAAATGAAAGTCACCCGCGACAGCCCCTAAAGAAAGCGACGCCCAGGCTAGCTCGAGCCCTCACTCGCGGTCGCGCCACCACCATCGTCGCGCCCGCGCCACCCTCTCCGCGCGTCCGCGCCCGAGCAGGCCACTGCAGCTCTATTTTCTCGGCCTGCTCGTGGCTGCTCGTGCCTCTTTTGTGCTTAGCCCATTGCTTCCCCCTCTTGTATATATACATTCTAAGTTCCCTAAACATAAGAACAATGTTGGATATATTTAGAGCATTAAGAATACACTCATGGTTATTTATGCTAATTTATTTGGATATGGTGAAATAATTTAGCAAAATAATGATATACGTACCATTATGCACTTATTACTAAGCTCGGAAAAAAATTTCGGTGAAAAATAAGCTAAGTTGTAAAACTTAGGAATTTGCATAAATTTGTTGCGGACAGGGACGTTTTGGGCATTCCCGCGCCATTTCCCTCGCCCGCGACGAAGAGAAAACAACGCAGGATGATATGGTTGTCGCGCCCGCGCCCAAGCACCGTCGCGCCCGCGAGGCTAGCGTCGCGCCCACAAGCCTGGTGTCGCTTCCGCGATGGTTTTCTTCTGCGCGCCCGCGGTAATGCTTCAATCGTTGTTTGAATTAGCGGTTTTCTCGGTCAATGCACGTTGCTTGGTCATAGGGTATGTTGTACATGGTTTGTGCATTTTGTTGAGCATGTTATGAGTGGGTAGTTGTGTTTTGAATTGTATAACAACGTAAAATTCATTTTTTACACACTACAACAATTGCAAAAGTGTCAGATTGTTGTTTTCTCTCAAAGTATTCATCTTCAACCTTCATCAAAATACTAAGTTACATTGAGTATTATTCTTTAAAAGCAATAATAATATTGTTTCTTCGTTGTATCTCAAAAGCAAACATTCGTGATACCCGGGCTTTCGTTGGGTCGAAGTATTGCTTTTAGGATAGTGAGTACACGCCTCGAAGACTTTCATTTTTCATAGATTGTTTCATTTTTATGTCAAAAACCCTGATCATATATAACAAACAACACTTTAGCTTAGTTTAAGTCCCAAAAAAAAATCAGATTTAGCTTAGGGTTTGAGGAGAGAGAAACCCTCTCTTCCTCTTCCCATAGTTAGGGTTTATGTTCAATTCTTGTTTCCATAGTTTTAGATCTAGTTTTATCTCTTGATTTTGGTTGTTTATTGAAGATGATGAAGGGGTTTTTGTGCTCTTTCACCAAACAAATAAAACCCCTGTTGTAGTATGAGTGGGGGTGTCGAACACGGGGAACAAGTCGTGAATCGTGTGGTGCGATTTAGCTCGATTGAGGATCTTGGATTTGTGGTTTGAAATTGAAGCTTAAACTATTGCATAAAATAAATGCGAAAAATAATAAACTAAGTTCTAGGGTTGTCGGATCCGGGTTCAATTGATTTCGAGGGAATTACTTCAAATAGTCTAAAGAACGAACTAAATCAAGGAAGGGGAATTAAACTCTAATAAGGTACCTAAACCTCCTCTCGGAGTGATTTAGGAGTTGACGCATGAATATAACAATAACGACTTCTCCCGAATAGACGTTATCAATACATTCAATGATCACAATTATACCAAGGTTTCACTAGAAGTAAATTCCTAGTTCGACTACCGACTCCCGTTGTAATAGTCTCACTAACAACGTACCTAAAGTGAATTCCTAGCTCGACCGCCGACTCCCGTTGTAATGGTCTCACTAGCAACATTGTTCAATGAAAATCAAAGCATAATTAACTCATAGACAAAGCCCTATTATACTTCAAAAATACCAAGAAATCAACTATGGCCTTTAGCTAATCTCTAAACTCATTGACACCAACATTAACCAACGATGAACACAATTCAACCAAAAACTAGATGAAAACCCCCAATTTCAATTCATGAACCCATCACCTTCAAACCCTAGAAAATTAACTACTCGAAAATCATGAACAGGAGCATTACACTAATAAAAAAGCATAAAAACATGAAATTAAACACTAAATCTACCAACAAGCAAGAAAATAGAGAAAAGAAACATCAAATTGCATAATTTAAACACTATACTACTTCAAAGACATGAGAAAAACAAGATTGAAAGCAAGTAAAACAAGAATAAGTAAAGTAAAGGAGAGATTGGAAACTCATTGAATTTGATGAGCAATCTTGATGGAATGGCCATGTCACTTGAACAATCC
The DNA here is from genome assembly GCA_951394345.1 of Salicornia ramosissima. Lineage (NCBI taxonomy): Eukaryota > Viridiplantae > Streptophyta > Magnoliopsida > Caryophyllales > Amaranthaceae > Salicornia > Salicornia ramosissima. Next base: position 22,186,383 of record OX596240.1, on the reverse strand, counting down.
TCCAAGTTCATTCATCTTCATCAAAAAACAATCAAAATCTCAAGCTAAAACTAGATCTAAAACTATGAAACAAGAAGATTAACATAAACCCTAAAACTAAAGAGGAAGAGAGGGTTTCTCTCTCCTCAAAACCTAAGCTAATCTGATTTTTTTGGGGCTTAAAACTAATCTAAAGTGTTGTTCTCATGTTTAGGGACCTTAGAAGGTATATATACAAGTGGGAAAACAAGGGGACCAAGCATAAAAGAGGCATGAGTCGAAGCTGAGAACAGCACGAGCCAGCAGCAAACACGGCCCAAAAACAGAGCTGTTGCTCCCAGCTCAGGAGCGCATGTGCGGCGGGAACGGCGCGGCCGCGATCTGGCAGCGTGGGCCCGACGTTCGTGGTGGCGCGGCCGCAAGTGAGGGCTCGCGCATGCCTGGGCGTTGCTTTCTTTGGGGAATGTCGCGGGTGATGGTCATTTAGCGTGGGCGCGTGCTTAGCTCTGTCCGCGACCATCACTTGACCTAAATGCTTCCAACTTTTGCTCGGGCTTCTCGGGGCGGGTCAGCACGCCTCTCGAGACATCAGGAATCGGGCCCGACAAGCCTTAAAAATTACAAAGAATGCCCTTTGGGTGCACTTTGCCTTGTCTTGTGGTCTTGGCTTTGCGGCATGCTTCTCTAAGCTTCTTGGGACCTCTCACGACCCTTGACGGCTTTCGAGAATCGCTTGGAAACCCGCAAAACACCTACATTAAAGAACAAAAGGCATAAGCAACACACAATAGCTCAATTATTGACGAAAATAACTATAAAACGATATTATTCAACGAAAACTCTAAATATACTAAAACTAAGCTAAAAAGGCTTAAAACATGGAAAACAAGCGAAAAGAGCCGGTAAAATAAGTCCTAAAATGGATTGATCAGGAGTACCTGGTTTCAGAATCCAAGATTGTTTTGCTTACGTAATAAATAGGGAGTTGTTGGTTCTCAGCTTCTCTGGTTAACACCGCGCTTACTGCTTGTTCACTAACTGATAGGTATAGCTGCAATATTTCTCCCGGGTTCGGTTTAGATAGCAGAGGAGGTGATACCAGGTAATGTTTAAGTTCCAAGTGTGCTTTTTCGTGCTCCTCTGTCCATTCAAACCCTTTATTTTTTCGTAAAACGTTATAAAACAAATGACATTTATCTGAAGATTTGGATATAAACCTGTTCAATGCAGCTACCCTACCAGTTAGTTTCTGTACCTCTTTTAGGTTTGTAGGTGAGCTGATGTTTACAATAGCTCTTACCTGGTCGGGGCAAGCTCCGATGCCCCGCTGCGTAACTACGTACCCAAGGAACTTCCCGGCTGCGACTCCGAAGGAGCATTTTGTGGGATTTTGCTTCATGTCGTGTTTCCTGAGTATCCCGAAGGTCTCGGTTAAATGTTGGATGTGGTCTTCGGCTTTCTTAGATTTTACTAACATGTCGTCGATGTAAACTTCCATTGTATCTCCCAATTGGTTCTCGAACACTTTGTTCACCAACCTTTGGTAAGTTGCACCAGCATTCTTTAAACCAAATGGCATTACCTTATAACAATATATACCTTTTTCAGTGACGAAAGCGGTTTTCTCCTGGTCCTCTACATGCATCAATATCTGGTTGTAACCTGGGTATGCGTCCAAGAATGTCAGCATCTCATGTTCGGCTGTCGCGTCTACCATCGAATCAATATGGGACAGAGGAAATGGATCTTTTTGGCACGCCTTGTTCAAATCTGTAAAATCAATACAAACTCTCCATTTTCCATTCTTCTTCCCCATAACGACCACATTTGCCAACCATTCTGGATACTTTACTTCCCTAATTTATCCTGCTTCCAACAGTTTAGCTACTTCTTCATTTATGATTTTGTTTCTTTCTAGTGCAAATTTCCTCCTTTTCTACTTCACTGGTTTCATACTTGGGTCTACGTTCAGTTTGTGAGTAATTATTTCGGACTGATTTCGACCATATCCTCGTGTGACCAAGCAAAGCAATCTGGATTCTGCTTCAGAAAATTGATTATGGCTTCTTTCTGGGGCACGGTGAGGGTGGCGCCAATTAGAACTTTGTGCTCTAATTGCGAGGGGTCCAGCTCCACTTTGTCCAATAGCATCTCTTCTGGTACAATTGGGGCCGGACTCTACTGTAATTGCTATGCTAACTGCTTCTTTGGTTTTAAGCTGCTACTGTAACATTCTCTGGCTGTTTTTCTTTCTCCTTTGATCTCTTGAATCCCCCATGGTGTTGGGAACTTCACTACCTGGTGGAAGGTTGACGGTACCGCTTTCATCTTGTGTATCCATGGTGTACCGAGTATAATGTTGTATGCTGACGGGTAATCCACTACGTTGAAGATGTTTGAAGAGTTTATTGCTCCTGCCCAGGTGTGCAATATTACTTCACCAATTGTCTGCTTTGTTTCTCCGCTAAATCCTACCAGGGTCTTGGTATTCTTCACCACGTCTACTTCTCCTAACCCCATGGCTTCTAATGCGTCCATGAAGATGATGTTTGCCGTGCTTCCTCCATCATTAGGAATGTTACAGTAGCAGCTTGAAACCAAAGAAGCAGTTAGCATAGCTCTGCTTCGAAGCTGACCGGCATTTCTAGTAACTTCTTCTCTGCTTCGTGTAGAGGCCTTCTGCTTATGCTCGACACTGACCCTGTTTCTCTGGCTACTCTTTTAGCTTCGTGTAGAGGCCTTCTGCTTATGCTTCGTGTAGAGGCCTTCCTATTATGGAATTGATTACCTTTCTAGATGGTGGTGGTGGTGGCGGTCCCTCTGATTGGTTGATCACTGCTTCTTTTGCCTGCGTCAGGTGGTCTAAATGTCCTTTCCTGTATAGCCAAGCTACCTCTTTTGTCAGTTGGAAGCATTCTCTGGTCACGTGTCCATGATCTTGGTGATAGCTACACCATTTTGATTTGTCTTTCTCTTAGTCTGGTCTGTTACTTTTCTTGGGCCATTTCACCTTTTTGCCTACTCGCCTTAGGGCTTCTACTATACCTTCCGCGTCTGTATTGAACTGGTACAAGGATAGTTTGGGGTAATCCATATGTTTTCTGGTTGAGCTCGGGTTACCTACGGCAGCCAAAACAGAATAATCAGTTGTTGATTGATCCGGAGTAGCAGAGTTTACCTGATCTGGTTCCCTTTTGGGATAGGGTTGATGTCTCGAGGTTCTGCTTTGATGCTTCCTAGGTTCTGGTCCTCCAACTCGTGGCGTTTCATCTTCTTCGAAGCGGATCTCTACCATGGCTCTTCGCCTTACGTCCTCGAAGTTAGTAGCTGGGTACCTAGTCAGTTCCTGGTATAACTTGGAAGCAAGAGGAAGTCCTCTTCTAAAAGCCTCTACGCAGGTTCAAGTGTCAACATTTGGTATCCTGATCATCTCCTTGTTGAAGCGGTCTAGGTAGTCTCGAGTTGATTCCCCTTGGCGTTGGGCGATTTGGTATAGATCACTAGAGTATTTCTCAAGTGATCTGCTACTGGAGAATTGGTTGCAGAATTTGGTAGCTAAGGTGGTAAAGTCGGGGACAGATCTTGCTTTCAACTTAATAAGCCATTGCAAGGCGGGTCCATCTAGGGTGTCCCCAAAGGTTTTGCAGAGGGTTGCGTCTAGTTTGTTGGCGGGTATTGGGAGGTACATCATTTTTTGGCGATAATGGTTCACGTGGTTTAGAGGGTCTGTGGTTCCATCATAGAGGTTGTGCCAGGAGGGTATATTGATCTTTTTTGGAGGTACAGTTTCCACTATCTCGGCAATGAAGGGGCTATGTGAGTATAACTTCTGCTTCTCGAACACGTCGTGTTCGTGAGAACCAGAAGACCTGGACATCATTTTCTTCATCTCTTAGTACTGCTTTTTTATGTTTCGTATGTCTCTGGGAGTTAAGGTTACTCCTTGATCGTCTCGATCATCTTCTTCATGGGGTGTATTGTAGCCTTCGTCTTCTGATATTTTTCTTCGTTGTCTTCTCCATCTGAATTACCATCTAGATTGAGAACGGGGATGTTGTCGGTTCTAAATTTCTTCTTGTTTTTGGGGATGTTGCTCTTCAGGGAATCTAGTTCTTTTTGCAGGGAAGCTACGGTTTCGTCTTTGGCTTTGGCTGCTTCGATGACCACTCTCAGTGGTTCATGGGTTTCCTTCAAGGCTTGGGACATTGCTTCGATCTGCTTTGCGTTTGCACCTTGGCTTGATGTCTCGGGAGCCATAATCTGTGTTTGGAAATTGAAAAAAAAATAATAATAACATGCATATTTTTGGGCTTTTTTATGGCGAGTAGGTGTATACTCCTTTTTTTTTAGTGAACAATCAAGCTATAGCCCCACGGTGGGCGCCAAATTGTTTATGCGAAATCCCTACTCAAGTATGGGACTAAGTTGGTACGAACCACAGCTGAATTATGACAAGTTGAATATGTGTTGTGGAGGACGTACAAGTGGAGAAATAATAAAGTGCGAATCAAAGTAAAAATGGGGACGGGGGTAACGCGAGAGGATGATGACACAGAAACCTCAAAATAAAGGGAAAACTGCGGGTAGCTTTGAGTCTACCAATCCACTATATGAATAATTTTGTGATTACAATGATTATGTGAGTAAAATATGAACTTGAATGTGAATGAACAATGAATTTTTTCTCGAACAATGTGCAAGCAAGTAATGAATAATAATCTGCCCTTAGACAACCGGTTTCTATCTTATTTAACCATCAAAAACCCCTATACTAGTCGTTGCTCCAAAACAGGACAACCCATATTTTCTTGGAATGCGTGAGACAATGGAGATGACTTCTTCAAGCCACGTCAGTAGTTGTCTGGGTATCCTTTAGCAAGCTGTTATTTGACCTCTTCATTCAATTTGAATTGCACCTCGTGCCTTCTTCCAGAATCTTCCGGCATGAACCTGCATCTCTGCTTCTGGGTTTTACTTGCTTGTCGACTTTCAACCTGCATTCAAGTTACATAAAATTGACCATAACATTCCTTAGTCATTTTGTGGCTGGAAAGAAGAAAAGAAAAAAGAGCATTCATCTCATAGCTTGTCAGCAGGGGGAACATGAGTTGTTGGGCGACTACATCAAGCGTTTCAACGCTGAGCTCCTTGAAATACCTAATGTTGAAGATTCAGTGGCTTACGCAGCATTCATGTCTGGGTTGAAGCGTAGCAAATTTAAGTTTTCCTTGCTGGAAAACGAGATATCCTCATACACTGAGGCAATGGATAGAGCATGAAAATATGTGCACAGGCATCAGACATCAACAACCTTGTTGAGAAGTCTGAGAGAAAGAAGGATGGTAAGAGGAAAGAGTCCTATCGAGGCGGAGGTCCTAACCGGACGTCAAACTCAAAAAAGGACACTCGTGATGGTGGTGTAGATCCCACATACAACACCAACAGACGATAAATCTTCTTGGATATTAAAAATCAAGAAATGCTCTCTAAGTCGTTGCCTGTTCGAACATCAACCAACAAAACGAATCCAAAACTTTGGTTCGAATAACATTATGAGTGTGGTCACACCACCAAGTTTTGCAGAGAACTAAAGAAGGCGCTTGACAAGCTAGAAGACCAAGACAAGCTTAATTCTTATTTGTCAAAGGAAGATGGGGCTAAGAAGCAGAAGCGCAGCCATAGCAATGAAACAGACGGGTTGATCAATGTCATTGCTGGGGGATATTCGGAGGAAGCGCCATCCAATAAAGCCTTGAAGAGAGACCTCAGGAATTCAACTTTTCAAATAGCAGAGGGCACGATCGAGCCTTCACCACCTGGTCCCACAATGGTGTTCAATGCATCCTCTCTTTGACCTACCTGCTTTCCTCTCAATGACCCTCTCGTGGTCGAGGGTAAACTAGCAAACTCTAGGGTCAAGAGGGTACTTATGGATAGTGGCAACTCAGCAGATGTGATGACTCTGGGGTGCTTAAGACAATTGGTGAGGCAGATCTAACTCCACTCGAAGAGCCTTTATTTGTTTTTGGGGGGCGACCAATGTTCCCATCGGGCATAATCAAGCTTCATGTCCGCATTGGTGAGAAAGGTAAAGGACGGAATATACCAGTGACTTTCATAGTCATGGATATCCAACTTCCCTATAACATTGGGTAAACCTTTATTGAATAAGATCAAGGCTGCCATCTCAACATATCAACTCTTGCTTCAGTATGAGACTGACACTGGGGAAGTGGGGAAAGCAGTGCTATATCAATAGTATCAAAACCACCTCCTCTAAGGTCGAGGTGGGAGAAAAGAGAAAAGAGTCGGTCGAGTGTTAAAGAGGTGAGTGGGATGTAGTTAGGAGTAGGGAGAGGCAGAGTGGGCTTACTGGTGTTATTCTTGATAGGCTGTGAAAAAGAAGTAAAGGAAGATTTATATTATATGGTTACTGCTTGCAGTGATTCTTCTTGAAGTCTATCATATTCTACTGCAGCAGAGATTGATTTGGGCTTTAAGGCACGAACAAAAGGCTTTAGTGTGGGTTTTAGGCCAACAATAAAGTTATCAAGAAAGTAAGAATCAGGCAATAAATGGTTCTGCTGCAACATAACAGCCCTTATATTCTCAAATTCATCAAATCTAACGTCCGATCAATTATAAAGAAGTAGTTTAATGTAATTTATTGAATTTTTCCACAACATTAAATCCTATTTCAGCTTTAAATCTAATAGCCACATCAATTATAAAATCAGTCCATTCTACATTTTGTTTTATAGCCATATAACTAGAGACCCAATTTTCAGGTTGATCAACCATATTCAAGCAAGCTAAGTCTACCTTTTGATCATCCTTAATCTTGCACAGGCTAAAGTATTTATTACACTTCTTGATCCACATTTTGAAATTATTCCCATCAAATTTAGGAAATTCAAGTTTAGGTACATACCCTCGAAGGTTGTTGCCTATTATCACAAATTCAGGAGACTTGGGCCCATTCACTACAACATTCCGTGTTTCTGTCGTCTGTCTTTTAACGTCCACTTTATGGGCGGACGTTAAATTTAATTTAACGTCCGACTTTTTTGTATAACGTCCGCCTTTACCGACATCTCAGGTTTGACAACGTATACAATTGAAAATTTGATTTAGCGTCCGCTTTTTTGAGCTTAACGTCCGCCTTTTAGCGGACGTTAAAAAGGCGGGAACTTTGAAATTTTTGTCGAATTGTAACGTCCGTTTTTCCACAAGTAACATCCGTTGCGTGGAGGACGTTAAATGTCGACTAATTATTAAGTTCAGAGTCAGAACATTTCACTCTTTCCTCACTCTTCTTTCACTTCTTTCACTCGTTCCTCTCCCTAAACCCCAAATACACGAAATCAAGTTGCCTCACCTCCATCGACCACCGTGAAAGCTGACTCACCTCCGGCAACGCCGCCATGCTGCCCTCGAGACCGTCGCCGTGTCGTGCTCCTTCTCTAGGTTTCGTTGAAACCCTAACTCTCTCTTATATTTATTATTTTTGTGTGAATGTTAACTCTAGTTCTAAATTCCATGGTTTTAAGGTTGAAATTTATTGATTTGAAGTGAATTTGAGTAAAATAAGTTGAAGACAAAGCCTAGCCCCATTTTGAAGGTAAATGGACGAATTTTATTTCGAATTTTATTTCGAATTTTATACTTACTTTGGTTTGAGTTTTATGTTTAATGTTATGCTTACTTTGTTTAGAGTTTTATGTTTAATTCCATGATTAATTTGTTTAAAGTTTTATGTTTAATTTTATGTTTACTTTATTTTGAGTTTTAGGTAGAATTTTATGGTATACTAAATTATTCTAATCCAACTTTAACTACATAATAAGTATCAACTTAAAGAAATAAATATAATTATTTGAAAGGATTTTATAATAGAATTTATTTATACAAACTTGGTTTAAAAAACTTAAGTATATGTTTATTTGTAATTCATCACTTCAAGTAGCTTTTATAATACAATTTAAATGACTCTTAATCTTAGTTGTGTAGAATTTTTTAATCATGAGAAGGAATGAGCGTCGTTGTATGTATCAAAGATTAAATGGGCGTCGTCTTAGAAATGAATTTATAGAAGGGGTCGATGGGTTCATCAACTTTTTTCTACAACATCCCGCTTATAATGACAATTTAACTTATTGTAATTTCACTTATTAATATATATTTAAAATTATTTATTGTAATTTTATGATTATGTCATTTAATATAATTTAAAATAATTTATTTATTGTTCATGTCATGATAATAATATTTGTTCTTATTTCATAACATTGTTCTAATATTAATAATTTATTATTTTATAACATGTTGCATGCAGATGTCTTCTCGTGGAGGTGGAAGAAGAGGCGGAGGTAGTAGACCTAAGGGTGGAGGAGGTAGATCTACATCTACAGAAGAAGGAACGTCTACATCTATACCTCATGAAGAAGAAGTTGGTTTGGGGACGGAAGAAGAAGATGATGACAACGCTCACGAGTCCTTGGGTGAGGATACACCTCCTTCGCAAGGCAAGAAGGAGTTGGATCCTGAAGGACTTTGGTAAGTACAGTTTAGTATATTTTGCCTAGTTGGTTTTAGTTTACATATGTAATATTGTTGCTGAAAACATGATATTTTGTTTGCAAGGTTTAATGATTCCACAGTAGCACGATCCATCACAGATGGCATCAAGAAGTACTTTCAGAAACCGTGGAGGAACTATTCAATGGTCGATAACGCGACCAAAGATAAGTGGTACAATGTTTTCAAGGTACGATCGAAAAAATCTTTTAATTAGTTGTATTATAATTCATTTAAAACTTATTTGTTTTTATGATTTTGTAGGATTATTACAAATGGAAACCAGAGATCGAAGCTGAGGTTAGGAGGGGCTTTGATAAGAAAGCCGGAACTCAATTGAAGGACATACACAACTATGTCACGAAGAAGAAGAAAGGAATCCCACCTGGTTGGAGGTCTTTGGATGTCCACAAGGAGATGATGGAGAATGCAAAGGATCCTACCTACCAGGAAAAGTCTGTAAAGGCAAAGAAAAATAGGGCAGGTGGTGATCTGAGCAAGCCCATACCCCCCTCTCATTGTCAGGGATCTATGTCATCAGCGCTGCGTGCACGTAAATTGGTAAGTATGTTGCTAAAATAACATACAGTAGTGTCATTTTCTTCAAAAGTTAAACAAATTCTATGTATATGTTTCCGAAGGCCGCCAAAAGTGGAGGAAGGCTACCCACTACTGCGGAGTTGTACCTAGATACGCATGCTCGAGATGAAGCTTGCAAGGGGAAGGTAGTAGTAAGTGATCGAGCAAAGCGTGTTCTGGTAAGTGTTCAGGTCACATCTATTCACTTATATGTTTTAGAACATGCACGTAGCTTGAAATCATGTCAATCAAGTTAAAGGCATTTCGGAACAATAAGGAGCCAAAATGGCCGTTTTGGCTCCTTATCGTTCTGAAATGCCTTTAACTTGACCTAAACCATGCCAATGACTGTTGATCTATTCACTTATATGTTTTAGAACATGCAAGTAGCTTGAAATAATGAAATTACTTGATTAGATTGAAGTTGGGTAATAAAACGCTCCAAAACGACCCAAAATGGCCGTTTTGGCTCCTTATCGTTCCGAAATGCCTTTAACTTGACCTAAACCATGCCAATGAGTGTTGATCTATTCACTTATATGTTTTAGAACATGCACGTGTCTTGAAATCATGAAATTACTATTAGATTGAAGTTGGGTAACAAAACGCTCCAAAACGACCCAAAATGGCCGTTTTGGCTCCTTATTGTTCCAAAATGCCTTTAACTTGACCTAAACCATGCCAATGACTGTTGATCTATTCACTTATATGTTTTAGAACATGCACGTAGCTTGAAATCATGAAATGACTTGATTAGATTGAAGTTGGGTAATAAAACGCTCCAAAACGACCCAAAATGGCCGTTTTGGCTCCTTATTGTTCCGAAATGCCTTTAACTTGACCTAAACCATGCCAATGAGTTTTGATCTATTCACTTATATGTTTTAGAACATGAACGTAGCTTGAAATTATGAAATAACTTGATTATATGTTTCGCGCGTATCTCAATGTTTGCAGGAGAGTTATGAAAAGAATCTTGTTGAATGTGAAGCAAGTGGTGTCAAAAAGACTCCGAATGAGGGTTTTTTTGAGACAGTTGGTGGCAGGAAAAGGGGCAAAGTCGCTGGATTGGGGAGCATTGCAGACATGTACTAAAAGAGACAAAGTCGAGCGAACAACCCTTCAAACACTCCTTCCGCAATAGATCAATTGAGTAACAGACTAGCCGATATAGAACGGGAGAGAGATGAGGAAAAACAGAAGGTGGCCGAGATGCAAAAGTTGCTAGAGTTTTACGGCAATGTCTTAAGCCAATGTAGCGGAGTAGACATGTCTCAGTTTCGGCGGCTGCCGAGCGGCGGCCCAGATGACGGCTCAGGGTCCAGCGGAACATGTGCAACCTAGCTAGGTTTACTTTTTTTTTTTTTTTTTTGTATTTGAAAAATAGTACTAACAACTTTGTATAAATATTAATTGTATTAGATTGGATTGGTATTATATGAAATATTAATTAGTAAAAACTTTGTGTGAAAAATTGTGTATGGATATTTATAATATGCAATGGAACATGTATTTGTATGAATGAAGCAGATAGATAGTCAACGAATGAAAAAACGTGTGAATTGCACGGATGAAGCAAATAATTATAAATTATGAATGCAATAATTATATTTAAATATAATATAGAATATTATTAATTCAAATTAATTATAAAAAAATAGCGTCCGTCAATTGTTATATTACGTCCACCTTAGAAGCGAATTTGCAAGTGGTGTCTAGGATATTTAACGTCCGCTTTTGTTAAATAAAGCGGACGATAATCTTTAAATAACGTCGGCTTTGGTAGGCGGACGTTAATTATATTTTAACGTCCGTTAATGACGGACGCAATAATAACGTCCGCCATAAACGGCCACTACTGATATCAGGCGGACGTTAAAATGTTAACGTCCGCTAAGCGGACGTTAAACACCCCATTAGCGACAAAAAAAAATACGTCAGTTGTATAACGTCCGTTGGCGGACGTTAAATAGATTAACGTCCTCTATCCGCTAATTTAACGTCTGCATATGGCGGACGTTAAAAACACAGAATGTTGTAGTGTATTGCTAGTTGTTTCATCTTCACTGGCTTGAGTTTATCTCCAAGCTCATTCAATTTCTTCAAGACAATTTCTTGGAATTCCATGTTCTGTTTTTTTTTAATCATCCCACTTTTGCTCAAGCAACTTGAATTGATCTTCCATTGCTTCTACCCTTTTAGTCGCAGCAGGCGCCAGAATTTCAAGAAGGGAATGATGTGAAGGGTAGAATTGGATCAAGACTTTTATCAAACACTTGCAATGTAGGAGCAAGATCGAAGTTTGGTGTCAGAGTTGTGGCAGCAGGACTGCTCTGATACCAATGTAATAGCTAAGGCAACCTTAGCTATTAATATTCAATATGGTTGGAGCAACTCCAACAGGAAACAGGGGAAAAGTGAGTACAGAGAGGAAAAGAGGGAGAGATCAGAGAAATAAGAGAGGGAAAAGAGCATTTGTATTATTATTCATGATGCTAACAAATACAAGGATCACTATATTTATAGACTAATACTTCACTAGAAGCAACTAACATATGACAAACCAGCCTCTAGGTAAGGTGGGTCGATACCTATTGTTTCAAGCATAAGGACTGGTGGAGGATGGAGTGCCCTAAGAGCTGTTTATGGTCTCTGAAACAAGTCCTCAAATGTCGAGAAGAAGTAGGGAATGTGGGAGGATGGCCAAAGGTGGAGTGCCAAGGAAAGTATAAAATATCAAAAATGTACCAGCTCCTAAGACCAAACAAGGACAAAGTCAGGTGGAGGAAAGCTATATGCAACAACAAAGAAACCCCCAAAAGTGTCTTCATCTTATGGTTAGCACTTCAGGGACGTCTCACCACTAAAGATAGGCTGATCAACTGGAACATGACAGTAGACCCGATATGTGGACTATGTGGGCAGGAGAATGAATCCCATCAGCACCTTTTCTTCAAATGCTCATACAGTAGCTCAATATGGCTACAGGTTATGCAAACCCTAAGGATACAATGTGAGGACCATCTTGAAGCTGCCACCATGCAAGCAACAAAATGTGGAAGGAAAAATACACCCAGAGGCAAGTTATTCATCATGTGCCTAGCTAAGACAGTCTACTGTATATGGATTGAGAGGAATAGAAAGGTCTTCAACAACACTTTCAAATCTGAAGATTTAGTTTATAGGAGGATAATTTATAATGTAGCTTGTAGATGTGATGAAACGAGTAGGCATCTACTTATTACTTAGCAAACGGTTGTTTTTTTTAGCTAGGTACTTTGTGCTCTTTTTATTCTTTTTGTAATTAGGTTGGGAGTGCAGGGGCTGGGTTAGGTATGCCTGACTCTAGAGCTGCATTACACTAGGTGCTCTTTTTGTATAGCTTGAGATTGGTAGATTTGGGATACTCATTTGGCTTTCCTACATTGATCAGCTGCAACCCTAGCTTTTGAGCAGTGGTTGTTGTTTTGGATGTATAGTTCCCCCCTTCTTTTTGGTATATATATATATATATATACTTATTTACCAAAAAAAAAAATATGACAAACCAAAACAACAAATAACTAAATAAACTAACTCTAACTAACTTCTAACAACTTATTACAACATGAGCAAACCACGTGACTTCTACTATAACAGGGGTCTTCTCTTCCTGTTTCATCATCTTCAATCTCTCACCATCATCATCGGCCCTTCTTCGTGGGTTCCATCAATGCTCTCCTTCAGTTTGCCCTGGTCTGCAGCATTGATTTTGCCATGGTTTTTTCTGTCCTGCTTTGAAGATATGTCGCTTCAGTTTGCCCTTGTTTGCTTTCTCTCTTCTCATCTGTCCTGCTTTTTATTTCTTTAAGACAATTTATAAGAGCATGTACAGCAACGACAAATCTCTATTATATAAGCCAAGGGGGGAGCCATGGTGTCCCCCCTCAAAAAGTCTAAATTACCCTTCAAAAAATTCATAAATACTAAAACTATATAATATTAACTAAAAAGGAAAGTTTTGTATTTTTTAAAATGAAAATATTACAAAATATATAATTCAAAAACGTAAAACACAAACACCAAAATTGATATTTTAAAATTCTCTACAATTAGATACCCATATTGATAAATATATTTATTATATAAGATATTCATACATTAAAGCACGCATAGCGTGCACATAAGGCTAGTAATAATGATTTGATGAGGGTTGGTAGAGGAATTCTAAAATAAGACCCATTTATGATGATGTATAACAAGGTTGGTCGTGATCTTATTCACTCTGTCGACAAGAATTTAGTTTCATTTGCATTGGTCCTAGAAAAACCGAATTTTTTAATATATTCGAATATAATTATTTATCCGATATATGGTAGGGTAAGGATAAGATATGAAAGAGAAAATTACAAATCTTTTTTAAATGGGTTGTTGTTAAGAGGTGAATAGGTGATTTATAAATGAGTTGTTGTATTGAAGTGAAAGAGATAGGGATGGAGAGAGAAATTGATGAATGATTTATTTGGGGTTGTTAAAAATTGTGCTCTAATGATCACAAAGCCTAAATGGTTTCATTTTTCTTATTATGAGTTAATGTCTTCCTTGCTCATCTGAATCCCTGCTTTGTATACTTGCACATTATATTTCCAATCTCTCATTATATTTCCAATCTCTCATTGCATTCATATTTGTAAGAAAGCATTTGAATGAAATTACTTAATTAAATGAAATTTAGTGCACTCTAACAATTGAACAATATGACTTAAAAAGGTGAATATTTAGACAATAAATAATGTTGGTTGAGTCGATAAGGGTGTATTACTTGTGTGATATGGTCTTGAGTTCGAACCTTCATATGAACATATTTTTTAATTGAACACCTAAACAATAATCCTACATGGCAATATTGCATATGTGGCGAACTCTAGTGAAAGAATGATGCTTGCATGTTGGCTTATGTGTCAGCTTACTTGTCGTGTAGATGGTGTTTCATTTTTTTATACTAAATATTTATACTTTTTAATATTGAATATTCATTTTACCGCAAAAATCCGATCTTACATTCACGTTGGCAACAACTAAAATGAATATTAATTATTGTATATCAAATATTCATTTTTTAAATACTGAATATTCATTTTGTTAATGATGAATATTCATTTTATCACAAATAACCTGAACCAACAATCAACTTTGCACCAACTAAACTTAATATTCATTTTTTAATGCTGAATATTCATTTTGTTATACTAAATATTCATTTTACCACAAAGAACCAGAATTTACATTCACTTTGATTATTCATTTTTTAATATTGAACTAGTATTGTGGCTCGGGCGTTGCCCCGGCCCCCAGGTCTCAAACCGAAGAAATATAGTGAATTTTGAAACTAAATACAATGAAAAAATATTATAGTCTTTTTAAGGAAGCTTAATATTAAAAAAAAAAACGTATTGTTTGATGATGATGATGATGATGATGATGATATTGTTGTTTCCTTTGTTCTTGCCTCCAAAAATAAACAACAAAAGATATTATTGTGATGGTTGTAAAAATTTAACAATAATATCAATACTTCGTATATATTTTTTTTCAAAGTTTAAATAGTTGACATGGAATAAAGCATTATCGTTGAATAGTAATATTTTCTACTTATGTTAGTGCCTAAAAAAATAAGGGACACAAGATTTTATCAAAATTATTGTTATACAATAAACCTAATAAATTTTCTAAATCTGTGGTTAGAATCTAACTTGATTTGTCAAGAGGAGTCAAATAATTTGCATGGAAAGAAAGCATTTGAATGAAATTACTTAATTAAATGACATTTAGTGCACTCTAACAATTGAACAATATGACTTTAAAAGGTGAATATTTAGACAATAAATAATGTTGGTTGAGTCGGTAAGGGTGTATTACTTGTGTGATATGGTCTTGAGTTCGAACCTTCATATGTAGATGGTTTTTCATTTTTTTATACTAAATATTTACACTTTTTAATACTGAACTAGTATTTTGGCCCGGGCAATGCCCCGGGTCGATTATTATTATATATTGTATTTCGTTATTTTTCATAAACTTCATAATTGATTTTGGTTTTTTTTTTTGTGTAATGCGAATTGATATAGATGACAATGATGGTGTCATAAATAATAATAAATTTTAAAAACTATTAAAGATTTGGAATTAAAAGAGAATAACATTAAAAAAATTGAGATAGGATGATATGTAACAATAGTAGCTGTTAACTTAGTATATTTATTTGAAATGTGTTGTTTTTTAGTTACACTAATTTGCAATGTTTTATCATATTTTAACGTTAAATGTTAAACAAACAAATTAAAGTGGTTTGATGGTTGATAGCTTATATTTATCATATTTTAATGATAAATGTTAAACAAACAAATTAAAGTGGTTTGATGGTTAATAGGTTACATTTCACTATGAGAGTTATGGGTTCGATTCTTGACTAAAGCAAATTTTAATTGAGACCCAATAAATATGTTTTTTCCTAGGTGGCATAATATGGTGTAAAAAGCATATGTGGACAATCTTACGTGGCGCAATACATCACAAATAACATGACATAGCTGAAATAAGGATTAACAAAGGGATGACATGTGGCAGTTAAAACTTCTTATTTTAAATATTTAATTAATAGTGTTTTGGCCCGGGCGTTGCCCCGAGTCCAACATTTTTATTGATTTTATTCTACACATTTGCTCTGTCTGTTAAGCGATAAAGAAATAGAGACATGGAGAAGCCTAAAAGGTATAGTTCATTAATAATAAATGCGCTATAATCAATAGACATTTGGCGTGGATGATAATCGTAGACTGTTGAAATACCAAGAACAATCGAAACAAACTCGAATCAGTACAATTACCCTCAATTTGCATCTCAAATCAAACATCAACTTGATGGGAAAACACCAACAACAAATCTAGGTATCATAATGAACAAAATAAATTGGAAATTATAAGTTGGATGTAAATGAATTTTGTAGACGAATTGAAATTCAATTAGCAAAAAAATCATTGTATTGGAGCAAAGCATCGTGAGTTTTGCTACTATGAGCTATCACTTCATCGCCTTCTTCCGTTTTTATATAAATTTGTTCTCCCTTTATTTTTCCTAAGTAATAAAACAATATGGATATAAAGAAGCATAATTAAATCAACAAATAAATGTAGTTGAGTTGGTTACTATCTACTACTTCCATATAAAAGATCTCAGGTTTGAATCTTATTACAATTGTTTCTTATGTTTTTTTTAAAGTTGAGTAAATTTTAGTGATACTGACATGGCGCTTCTGCACATGTGCCACGTGGTGTAATTACGGTGCTTCGTGCACCTTTTAATAATTGTTATAGATATTCATTTTACCTCAAAAATCCGAGCTTACATTCACGTTGACAACAACTAAATGAATATTAATTATTGTATATCGAATATTCATTTTTTAAATACTGAATATTCATTTTGTTAATGATGAATATTCATTTTATCACAAATAACCTGAACCAACAATCAACTTTGCACCAACTAAACTTAATATTCATTTTTTAATGTTGAATATTCATTTTCTTATACTAAATATTCATTTTACCACAAAGAACCAGAATTTACATTCACTTTGATTATTCATTTTTTAATACTGAACTAGTATTGTGGCTCGGGCGTTGCCCCGGCCCCTAGGTCTCAATCCGAAGAAATATAGTGAATTTTGAAACTAAATACAATGAGAAAATATTATAGTCTTTTTAAGGAAGCTTAATATTAAAAAATAAACGTATTGTTTGATGATGATGATGATATTGTTGTTTCCTTTGTTCTGGCCTCCAAAAATAAACAACAAAAGATATTATTGTGATGGTTGTAAAAATTTAACAATAATATCAATACTTCGTATATATATTTTTTCAAAGTTTAAATAGTTGACATGGAATAAAGCATTATCGTTGAATAGTAATATTTTCTACTTATGTTAGTGCCTAAAAAAATAAGGGACACAAGATTTTATCAAAATTATTGTTATACAATAAACCTAATAAATTTTCTAAATCTGTGGTTAGAATCTAACTTGATTTGTCAAGAGGGTTAAATAATTTGCATGGAAAGAAAGCATTTGAATGAAATTATTTAATTAAATGACATTTAGTGCACTCTAACAATTGAACAATATGACTTAAAAAGGTAAATATTTAGACAATAAATAATGTTGGTTGAGTCGGTAAAGGTGTATTACTTGTGTGATATGGTCTTTCGTTAATTTTTTTTATTACTCCTAAACTATATCGTTTTGGCCAGTGATCACAGAAACCTACGTGGTCCTGGACCATATAATAATTTGAGGGAGTGTTGAGTATATCTTTAGTTCGGAAGTCTAAACCTAAGTTTCACCAAATTAAAACCTGGAACAGAGTGCCTTTTGGAAGAAAAAAATTAAACCCTAGAATACAGTAATTAAACTTTTATCTCTATTTACCGTTTTACTTTCTTTAAAATCTACTCCGTAATTATTTTGCAGGAAGCATTTACAAAGAAACGTCTTTTCTAATTGACGATGGATCTGCATAAATGCATAATTTTATTTTTTTGGGTACAAAATTCATGTATTATTATATGATTAATTAATTTATGCATCTCAATTTTGTTACAGGTGAATTACAATGAGTATAATTGAAGAACAGTTAACTGCTTCTCCAAGATTAGAGGTAATGTGGTTCAATTAATTAGTCCATGAATTTTACAAAACTCATGTTCGGAGTATATAATTATGCAATAGGAGGTATAATCCAGGATTTTTGGGGTTTATGTTTATCTGATCTTCTTAGTTTCATATTTTGATGTTAATTTGTGGTACAAAAATACAAATTTGATGGATTGGTTTTTGGCTTGCATTGGATGATTAGGGAAAGAAAGTTGCGATTCTAATATGTTGGATTCTTGGAATTGGGTCTCTCCTCTCTTGGAACACTATGCTCACTGTTGGAGATTACTATTATAATGTTTTCCCAGTATGAAAACTCAAAACTCTCTCTTTTAATTTGAATTTGAATATACTTGTTCATTTATTATAATGTTTTCCCAGTATGATATCCCGGAATAATCATTTGGTTCATGTATCTGACCCCATTTATGAGAATAAGGCTTTGATTGATTGATTTATTTATATAACAATCATAGCCTTTCTGTTTTTATTTGTTGTTCTCATGTGAAATTATCACACTATTCACCGTCAAAAAGAATCTTTTAAATTCTTTCAAAGACAATTGAAATTAGTCCAGGGCCTTTTTATTAAAAAAAAATTAAATAAATAAACAATTGAAGGTATACATTACAATGTCTTTGAAAAACTTGCAAAATTTATAAAAATATACGAAGTATAAAAATTATATATTATACACTGTGCTTGTGTACGCGCTTTGGGTGCGATAATATTTTAAATGTATTTTTAAAAAAATGAAGGTTGTTTTTTCGAAAAATTGAAATATTTGTCAAATTCATACCCATTCACATAATCATAAACAAAACATTCTCCATTTCATCTAGCCATTCCAAAAAAAAAAGAACAAAAGAAAAGGTTTATATACTATATTCTATCGGCTATCAATTTCCGTAATTTTTTTTATGACATACAAAGTATATCAATATGAGTGTTTTTCGTAGAGAATTAAAAAAATATGAAGTTTTGTGTTTCTATTTAATTTTTACGAATGTTATATTGTGTGATAGTTTTATTTTACTACCTCCGTACCGCAATATTCGCTACATAAGTATGAGATACGGACTTCTAAGTAAAAAATTGATTTAAAGAGAGATAGAGTGAAAAATGAATAATCAAGTGGGCCCACAACAAAAGTAGAGTTAAAAAAAAGTTTCACATGATAATTCTTTCACTAAATATAGTAAAAAAAATATTTGACGCAAGTATTGTGTTACAACTTAAAATGGTAAAATTTTTTCACTTTTAAGAATTGATTGATGCAAATTTTACATGACACGAGTAATGCCAGTCCTACTCTTCAACTGCTAAAATGAATTCAACTTAATTACTTGCTTAAACTAAAGTGAACTGAAATTTGAGAAATTAAGTCAAAAAAAAAGAGCCTAAATATTTCTAAGTTCCATTATTTTCCCGTTTTTTATTATTAATTTATTTCATTCCTTTCTGGTGAAGAAATATCACCCATCAAGGGTACTTACACTAGTATATCAACCATTTGCTGTTGGAACAATGGCCATACTTGCTTACAACGAATCTCGGATTAACACCAGATACAGAGTCATAGCTGGATACATTCTTTTCTTCATCAGTACACTTGGTTGTTTATTGGTATGCCATCTTCAATCTCAATTCTTTACTTAATTGTACTCCTTCCACTCTATATTATTCGATTCACTCAAAAATTGATAAAAATTTTGGGGCGATGCACATTCGGAAGATTGATGAGCCAAATTTATATGAGATGTAGAAGTTAATTGATTGGGAAATTTGTGTTATAAAGTTGGGGAAGTTACATGTGATACTTTAAGGTTCCATGATGATGGAACTCTTGGTGGTGGGATGTATATATGACTCTCCACACTTAATTTTCTCTCCACGCTACAACTCATACACATATGACATATTTATAAGAGTGACATAACACAATCTAGAGTATTCTATATTCATCCTATATTTTATGTCACCTCTAGTGTATTCTAGAACACTCTTCTAACTTCTTGTAAACCCTAATTGTACTTGATTATTCTAGAATGTTACATCACTAGAGTTTTCCTAAAATTGTTCTAGATTTTTCTAGATTAGTAATTCCAACACTCTCCCTTAATCTTGAAAAATCTGAATTCCATGAATGAACTGATCTTGTTCAACTCCCCATTCTTGTATCTTCATTGTGCTC
This sequence comes from Salicornia ramosissima, assembly GCA_951394345.1. Taxonomy (NCBI): domain Eukaryota; kingdom Viridiplantae; phylum Streptophyta; class Magnoliopsida; order Caryophyllales; family Amaranthaceae; genus Salicornia; species Salicornia ramosissima. Next base: position 22,166,362 of record OX596240.1, on the reverse strand, counting down.
TTCGTGTTTTTATAATGTGCACTTATTTTGTGCTATTGAAGTCCTTGTTGAGTGCTCTATGGCCTTTATTTTCTTGTTTACTCCTCTGCTTTCGCTTCTCTTGTGTTGAAGCCTTGTGTTTGCTTGAATTACTCTTGATATACTCTATGTTATTTGTTTCCTTGAATTTGTCAGTATCTTGAATTTTGATCCGACATACAAGGTCTTTGTGCCTCAATTTGCATTTTGGATCTTTCTCCATCACATGCACTGTTATTGGGTTCTGTTGCCCATATTTTGCTTGGATCTTACCAAACTTGTTATGTTAGGGTCTAAAGCCCTTTTAATGCTCGGGTCTTTTGCCCGGCTCTTGATTGTTGGGGTCTTTTTTCATTGCCCCTTGATGTATTGGGTTGACAATGTTTTGTATTTGTCACCCTTGAATGCATTGGACTAGCTTATATAATTTGCGACCCATATGCTTGAAATGTTGTGGCTCTTATTGGCCAACAACTTCATTTGGTTGCCACCTTGTGTTTGTTAGCATGTGCATGTGAAATGTGTAGTTTTATGATGGATAACATATATATTGAATGGTAACAAATGGAATAATTTTGAAATAAACATAATTTGAGAAACAAATATTGTCTTATCGTACTTTTGGTGAAAACTTGGAGGAGACAGAATCTTCTGGCTCTGATACCATGATAAAATTTTTAGGGAGCACAGGCGGAAGTTTGGTGAGCCAAAAATATATGAAATGTGAAAGTTAGTTGATTTGAAATTTGTTACAAAGTTGGGGGAGTTACATGTGATACTTAGCTTTAAGGTTCCACAATGATTGAACTCTTGGTGGTGGGATGTATATATGACTCTCCACACTTAATTTTCTCTCCACGCTACAACTCACACACATATGACATATTTATAAGAGTGACATAACACAATCTAGAGTATTCTATATTCATCCTATATTTTATGTCACCTTTAGTGTATTCTAGAACACTCTTCTTGTTATGGCAAAGACAAGCTCAAGCAAGTTCACAATTCACCCACAACTCAAGCAAAATCACCATGAAAGTTGAACAAACTAACAAGATAGCAAGCAACAATAAGATCCAAAGCAATAGAAGAAATTAAAGAGTAAAGAAAATAGAGTTACCGTGGGAAACCCGAGAACCGGGAGAAAAACCCACCCTTTTGCACTTTGATTAAAATTGATGAAGAATCCAACCAAATACAACAAGCTCCAATTGTATACAATTGCAAAGCTAACACTCTAAATCTATGCTTAAACTATAGTTTTTGAGGTTTAGAGAGAATTTGTATTTGATTACAAGAAATGTATTATGTATGAATGAGGAGAAAGAGAAAACCTAAGTGTTGTATTTATAGTACCACCACTTAAAAGGAGAAATCGCCGTACCGCTCGAGGGGGCGATCCCCGCGCCCACCAGAGCGCGCCCCGCGCCACCAGAACAGAAACCTCGAAGAGCTACTGGGAGATAGGCGCTCCCAGCGCCCCTCGAGCGCGCCCCGCGCCTCCACACGCGCGCCCCGCGCCTCCACACGTGCGCCCCGCGCCTCCACACGCGCGCCCCGCGCCTCCACACGTGCCCCCCGCGCCTCCACACGCGCGCCCCGCGCCTTCACTGGGTCTGAAACTTGAGCTTCTGGAAACCTGGCGCGACCAGCGCCCTCAGAGGCGCGCCCAGCGCCCTCTGCTCCTCCTCGAGCTAGCCTTTCTACCTTATTCCACACATCAACATTACAATCTCCCACTTGGAGATAGGTTGAAAGAGCAAACACCAATGTAAAAAAAAAACATCAACTATCATCATCAAAAGTAATCAGAGTACAGGCATCTCAGACACTCATTAAATGAGACCAATTGAGGTTCGGCATAACCCCAATTTCTCACTAGTCACAACCTTAGTGAGCATATCCGCCGGATTCTTAGCCCCGACAATCTTCTTCAAACTCATCGTTCCATCATCCACTAAGCTCCTAGTGTAATGATAACGCCGCTTGATGTGTTTGGTACGATAGTGAAATACAGGATTCTTAGCCAATTGCAAGGCACTTTGACTATCACTATACAACACACATCCATCCTGTTGATGACCCAACTCATTTAGGAACCCCTTCAGCCATTCGATCTCCTTACCCGCCTTTGACATAGCAACATACTCAGCTTCAGTCGTAGACATGGAGACACACTTCTGCAGTTTGCTTAACCAACTAACGGCTGTCCCGCCAATAGTAAACACATACCCCGAAGTGCTCTTACTCGAATCATAGCATCCCGCAAAATCAGCATCAACAAAACCTTCAAGAATAACACCGTTTCCCTTATAGCAAAGAGCCATACCCGAAGTACCCTTAAGATACCTCAAGAGCCATTTAACAGCTTCCCAGTGCTTCTCACCCGGATTTGACATGAATCTACTAACAACTCCCACTGCTTGAGCAATGTCGGGTCTTGTGCATATCATAGCATACATCATGCTACCAACGGCCGAAGAATAAGGAAAAGTGGCCATCCTTCCTTTTTCTTCCTTTGTCTTGGGGCAATCCTCCTTGCTCAATTTGACATCCGATGAAAGAGGTGAGAGTCGAGGCTTGGCATCAACCATGTTGAACCGAAGGAGCACCTTCTTGACATATTCCTCTTGAGACAACCTCAAAATGCCCTTTGATGTATCTCTAGAAATTCTCATGCCAAGTATTTGCTTGGCCTCACCCAAGTCTTTCATCTCAAATCTTAAAGACAATCTTTTCTTCAAGTCATTGATAAGTTCCATACTAGTACCCGCAATAAGCATGTCATCAACATACAAAAGTAAATAGATACAACCATCTACATATCTTTGGAAATAACAACAATGATCACCATCCGTTCTCACGAATCCATTGCTTAGCATAAAACTATCAAACTTCTTGTACCATTGCCTCGGTGCTTGCTTCAACCCATATAGACTTCGTTTAAGCTTACACACCAAGTCCTCCTCACCCGGAGCTTGAAACCCTTCCGGTTGCTTTATGTAGATTTCTTCCTCCAAATCACCATGTAAGAACGCTGTCTTCACATCCATTTGCTCTAGGAACATATTCTCTGAAGTCACGATCCCAAGCAATATTCTTATGGAAGTCATCTTCACCACCGGAGCAAAAATCTCGTGAAAATCAATGCCCTCCTTCTGTGAGAAACCCTTCACTACAAGCCTTGCTTTGTACCGAACATTACCATTCGGCTCATCCTTCTTACGAAAGATCCATTTGCAACTAAGAGCCCTCTTGCCCTTAGGCAAATTCACCAACACCCAAGTGTCATTCCGGTCCAACGAGCTCATTTCTTCACTCATTGATTTCTCCCACTTCTTTGAGTCACTCAACTTCATTGCTTCAACATAATTTTCCGGTTCACCCGAATCAGTTAACAACAAATAGTTTGCCGATGGAGAATACTTATTTGGTGCCCTTGTGATCCTTGTTGATCTTCTTGGAGGAGTAACTTGTGGTTCGTCTGGAACCTCAACATCATCTGTATCATCTTGCTCATCATCTTCTGAATCACTCGAGCTTGAAACCACAGGAGTATGAACCCTTTGTTGAGGAGATGGTTGTTGAACTGGCTCTTCAAGTTCTTCTTCTTGTGTTTGACCGCCATTTCTAACACTATGCCCATCTAGCTCTACAAACTCGTCTTCATGCTCAGTCGTTTCCTTCTCTACAGATTTTCCACCAAAGTTGTCCTTGTACAAAGAACTCTCATCAAAAGTAATGTCACAATGCTTAAGAACTTTCCGGCCGTTAGGATCCCACACCCTATAACCATAATTCACATCACCGTACCCAATGAAGTAGCATTTGATGGCCTTTGGATCAAGCTTGTCTCTCTTTTCGGATTGCAAATAGGCCACACAACTGAAAGTCTTCAAATGAGAGTAAGAAACCTCTTTTCCACTCCATTTCTCCTCCGGTATCATGAAATCCAAAGGCACCGAGGGACCACGATTTATCAAGTAAGCCGCGGTATTAACTGCATCCGCCCAAAAACATTTAGGAAGACCCGCATTCAACCTCATGCACCTTGCCCGTTCAAGTAGTGTTCTATTCATCCGTTCAGCGACCCCATTTTGGCGAGGTTTTCCTGGAATCGTCCTCTCTAAAATAATGCCATTCTCCTTACAAATATCCTTGTAAGCTTGCAACTCATACTCACCCCCATTATCGGACTTGATAGCCTTTATCTTTAGCCCCGAAGCATTCTCAACCTCCGCCTTCCAAGTCTTGAACTTCTCATTCACCTCCGACTTGTGCTTCATGAAGTAAACCCATACTTTCCTGGTTGAGTCATCAATGAAGGTAACAAAATAGTGAGAACCACCAAGGGATTTGATGGGGTATGGGCCCCAAACATCCGTGTGCACAAGTTCTAGCTTCTCCTTCTTCAAGGACCGTTTGGTTTTCGTGAAAGAAACTTTCTTCTGCTTGCCGAAGACACATGTTTCACAAAATTCCATGTCGACTGATTTCAATCCCGACAACTTACCCTTTGAAGCTAGCAATTTCATCCCTTTCTCACTCATGTGACCAAGCCGAGTATGCCATAGCTTGGAGTCACAATCAGCAGTCGTAGCCACCATGTTTGTACACCCTAAGGTAGTGTACAAGGTACCTGTTTTAGTGCCCTTAGCAACCACCATGGCTCCTCTAGACACCTTCCAACTTCCCTCACAAAACATGACCCTATAGCTGCTTGAGTCCAACTGACCCACAGAAATCAGATTTTTTCTTAGCCCGGGAATATACCTCACATCTTCAAGCTTCCATGAACTCCCACTTGAAGTCTTGATCACAACATTACCCTTCCCCTGAATTTCCAGTGAATTTCCATCCGCAAGATATACCTTTCCAAAGCTCCCACTCTTGAAGTTCTGAAAATACTCCTTGCACGGTGAAGAATGAAATGATGCACCCGAATCAAGTATCCAGTTCTCAACTAGACTGTCCACGCTAAGAACCATGGCATCCCCGATGTCATCACTCGAAGCCACACTAACTGATGAACTATGTTTATCAGATTCCCGTTTCCCCGAGCTTCCCTTCTTCTTGGGATTTGGACACTCCCGCTTGGTGTGTCCCTTAGTACCACAACTCCAACACAAAATTCCAGATTTTCCTTTCGATTTACTCCTCCCCCTACTCTTCGATCTACCCCTTGAGTTACCCTTTGCTTGTCTCCCTCGTTCCCCCTCAGTAGAATAGGCACCGCTCGATGACTCACCCGACTCTTTCCTTCTCAAGCTTTCACTTAGGATTAAGTCTCTAACATCATCACATTTCAACTTTTCTTTCCCCGAAGAGTTGCTTATTGCAGAAACCACCGTATCCCATGACCTAGGTAACGAAGAAAGCAAAATCAAGGCTTTCATCTCATCCTCAAATTTGATGTCGACCGATGATAGTTGGGACAAAATCGAACTAATCTCATTTATGTGTTCGGCGGCCGAACTACCATCATTCATCCGGACCTCAAACAAACGACGCATTAAGAACACCTTATTAATGGCCGAAGGCTTCTCATACATATTTGACAATGTACTGAGTAGTTCCTCCGTCGTAGTTATGTCCTTGACCCCATAAGCTACACTCTTGCTCAAAGTCAATCTAATCACTCCAAGTGCTTGTCTATCTAGCACTCTCCAATCCTCCTTCTTCATGCTATCCGGCCTCTTGCCATCGAGAGGTTGATAAAGACCCTTTTGATACAAATAGTCCTCTATTTGCATTTTCCAAAAGCCAAAGTCCTTCCCATCAAACTTCTCAATTTTCATCTTACCATCTTCCATGATTAATTTTAGGGTTTAACAATCAAGGTCTCAAAATTATAAACCAATAATTTAAACCTCAGATACCTAAAATACCAAACTTGAGTTTTTCAATCACAAACTACACATTAAGCTCAAACCCTAAGCCACAAACCAGCAAAGATAACACTCCGGCTCTGATACCAATTGTTATGGCAAAGACAAGCTCAAGCAAGTTCACAATTCACCCACAACTCAAGCAAAATCACCATGAAAGTTGAACAAACTAACAAGATAGCAAGCAACAATAAGATCCAAAGCAATAGAAGAAATTAAAGAGTAAAGAAGATAGAGTTACCGTGGGAAACCCGAGAACCGGGAGAAAAACCCACCCTTTTGCACTTTGCTTAAAATTGATGAAGAATCCAACCAAATACAACAAGCTCCAATTGTATACAATTGCAAAGCTAACACTCTAAATCTATGCTTAAACTATAGTTTTTGAGGTTTAGAGAGAATTTGTATTTGATTACAAGAAATGTATTATGTATGAATGAGGAGAGAGAGAAAACCTAAGTGTTGTATTTATAGTAACACCACTTAAAAGGAGAAATCGCCGTACCGCTCGAGGGGGCGATCCCCGCGCCCACCAGCGCGCGCCCCGCGCCACCAGAACAGAAACCTCGAAGAGCTACTGGGAGATAGGCGCTCCCAGCGCCCCTCGAGCGCGCCCCGCGCCCATAGGCGCGCCCCGCGCCTCCACACGCGCGCCCCGCGCCTTCACTGGTTCTGAAACTCGAGCTTCTGGAAACCTGGCGCGACCAGCGCCCTCAGAGGCGCGCCCAGCGCCCTCTGCTCCTCCTCGAGCTAGCCTTTCTACCTTACTCCACACATCAACATTACAATTCTAACTTCTTGTAAACCCTAATTGTACTTGATTATTCTAGAATGTTACATTACTAGAGTTTTCCTAAAAGTGTTCTAGATTTTTCTAGATTAGTAATTCCAACAAAAATCAAAACTAAAAAAGTAATACTTCACTATGGGAATGAATTCAGTAACGGTGTGTTTGATTATGGAAACATACTTCAATTCTCAAGTTGAATTTTATTCCTATTTACCATTAGAATGTATATATGTGAACAAAATTTGATAAATACTCCATACCATAGATAGCACCACTATGGGAATGATTATTGATTTTTGTTTCAAATTTTACATTTAAATTCATTCTCATTCATTATCATTTATAACCGATTATTAAATGGACATTACAGTTAGATATAGGAGCATCAGGTAATGGAGGAGTTGGACCTTATGTGGGTTTATGCATACTAGTCGGTGCCTTCGGGGTTGCAGACGCCAATGTACAAGGTGGGCTGTGTGGAGACTTGGCGTTCATGTTGCCTGAGTTTGTTCAAGTATGTGTTATGATTATAAATTACCTAACCTTTTTTTTTTTTTCCATTTTCAATCAATATTTTGATCATTAATTAATTAAATACTAGTAGTACGTATTGCATTAATCCTTTGATACAACTTCAGTCATTCTTTGCTGGTTTGGCTGCTTCGGGTACTTTAACCTCTGTTCTGAGGCTAGTGACTAAAGCTGCATTCGACAAATCTAACAATGGTCTTCGCAAGGGTGCTTGTAAGTTATTATTACCCCTGTATGTTTCATAGTATGCAAGAAAAGAATATGTTTTATGTCACAAATAATACTCATATGTTACATATATAATTGACTTCACATTAATGATATTTCACTAGCAACCGGTGGATTGAACCATCGACAAGTAGGGGCAGAGAAGGGATTTCACGCTTGTGGACAAAGTTCATGTGAACAAACTAAGTGGCCCAAATCCAAGTGAAATCCCCTCCATGGCCGTGTTTGTGTATTATGCAATCTAACAATGGCCTTTGCAAGGGTGCTTGTAAGTTGTTATTACCCTCCTATGTTTGACAATATGCAAGAAAAGAATATGTTATATGTCACAAATAATATTTACATGTTATATATATAATTGACTTCACATGAGTGATATTTCACTAGCAACCGGTGGATTGAACCATCCATAAGCAGGGGCAGAGAGGGGATTTCACGCTTGTGGACAAAGTCCATGTGAACAAACTAAGTGGCCCAAACTAAGTGAAATACCCTCCATGTCCTTGTTTGTGTATTATGCAATCTAATACCTACTTGTATTTATTAGTGGAGTATCATTCCTCATTGACTTCATCTTAAAATTTTGGCTTATTCTTTTGGTCTAAATTTTTGAAAGTTTCGCTCAATTTAGCTCATGCCGAGTCCTTAGTTTTAAAAAGCGTGCCTCGCTCTCGGACTTTGGGAAATGTGCTTTAGCTAAGCGAGGGTCAGCAACTTCGAAAGGTGCGCTCCTCGTGCGCTTTTGAGTGTTTTTTGTTAAGGCGTGCCTTTGCACCTTAAGAACAATAGCTTAGATGTAAGTTATAAGTTGAAGAAATGATTGTTTTTTTACAAGTAAATTGAGACTACCTTAGCTTTAAAAATATCAATATTTAAATAATTAAGATCTTTTTAATAGATATTAATTACAATCAAAGAAAAATTAATTTGAAATAAGTATCATGTGCCTCGCCTTCGCCTTGTGCCTAGGCTCCAATGACTATTTGCACCTTGCGCCTTAATCCAGTTCAATTCTGAAAAATTTAATCCAGTTCAGTTCAGATTGACTCAATCCAAAAAATCATGGCCTTAGTCCCTTTGTTTCCCTTTAACATCAACAATGCACATAAGGCAAAATGGATTTATGCAATTTTTCATGCAATTCTCACTAGACACTATCAACATCATTATCTTATGCAAAAAGAAACCTAAGTTTATGCAGTTTTGCTTTTGGCATTATTCACAAAAGTTTACTTTGATCATGATTAGTGATTTATCGTAAGAATAAATATAGTTCTATAAGGTGTAGTTGAATTCTTCTCATGATGTAGTTTTTTTAATATTAAATTTTAAAAATACATAATTATAAGTATTAATCTTTAAAGATTTATCTCGGCAATCGTTAAAAGTTGTGTGTAAATTAAAAGAAATAAGATGAAGTATTGTGAATTTTTGGGATTGTCATAATGCAAATTGGTTGGCCTCTTTATTTGGGTTTCCCCCCCTTTTTGCAGTACTATTTCTAGCCATCTCCACAGGAATTGAGTTTTTATGCATTTTCTTGTATGCGATTTACTTCCCTAAGTTACCGATTGTGAAGCACTTTCGAGCAAAGGCGGCCTTAGAAGGATCAAAAACTGTTCAGGGTGATCTTGTTGCTGCTGGTATCAATAAGGCAAGCTACCCTATTTTGTAACTTTCCTTTATTTAGATTTTGTAAGTTTTAGTCACCATTTTAATTCAGATTTTATGTCATTAATTTGTTTAAATATTTTTCCACAGGTCGAGGATAGTGTGGAATACGAAAATCGTTTGACACTCAAACAATTGACACTCCAAAATTGGGATTATTTTCTCGACTTATACCTAATCTATGTGGTAACATTGTCAATTTTTCCTGGATTTATATATGAAGACACGGGAGTGCACAATTTAGGCATTTGGTAGGTAATTGAGTTGTGTAATGGAGTATGATGATAATCAATTACACCTTCAATTCATTCCCTCTTTCTTTGCACCATGTGACTAAAACAAACTCTTAACTAAAAAGCGGGCCATTGTTTTTATTAGCAGAGGAATTCTGACATAGCCTAATGCTTCTTTCCTAGTGATGTCAACAAGGTGAAACAAAAAAGTGAGCCCCTGAAAATTGATCCATGGTGCAAATTAAAGAAAAAAGGGATTGATCTGATGGAGTATGTATTGTGCTTGATTGATATACTAGTATTTGCTTTATTTTCCAGGTATTCTGTAGTGTTGATTGCTGCGTATAATGTTTTTGACCTAATTGGAAGATATACTCCTCTTATCAAGAGCTTGAATTTCGAGTCTCGAAAAGGCCTAATGATAACAATCTTAGCTCGTTTACTCTTTGTCCCTGCATTTTACTTCACTGCAAAGTACGCAGATCAAGGATGGATGATAACGTTGGTGGCATTGTTGGGATTGACTAATGGCCATCTCACTGTCAACGTCATGACAGCCGCGCCTAAGGGCTACAAGGTACTATACATACTACGGACTTCCTTTTTCTTTTTTCTTAGATACAACAATTTGACTTCATACTTTTAAATTTTAATCAATAAAATTTAAATACGTTTTCTTTGTACTCCGTAATACTCCTATATAAATATGAATGATATATGAGTATTATGTAAGTTTATTTATGAATTTTGGTGTTTCTTATTATGGTTAGGGGCCGGAGCAAAATGCATTGGGAAATTTGTTAGTTCTATTCCTTTTGGGTGGCATATTTTCTGGTGTTTGCCTTGATTGGTTATGGCTCATCGGCCATGAGAGCTTTTGACGACGCAGATGGGAGATTGCACCACCTGCAAGGAGCGTGGGAGATTGCACCACCTGCAAGGAGCGTGACGTAAATACACAAATATTTTTTTCCATTTTTTCTACTCTTAGGGGGGGGGGGGGGGGGAAACAGAGATTGTAATATGGGTGAATGAATTTATGAAATGCACTTGACAAACATTATTTTAGGTTGCAATTTAAAGGATCTAAAATTTGGATGCATCCAAGACCATGCTCTAGATTTGTCCATATTAACATTGTTCTCAGTTACTTCTTTTTCGTTCTATAATTTACATTATATCAGGGGCTTTTTTTAACTTTTTTTATTTATTTTGAATCATCCAAATATGGAAATCATTGTATTAAAAAATTATATTAGTTGGATAGCAGGATAGGTCGTTTGTGAGACATGAGCAAAAAGTAGCCAGAGTAGTAGATTCATGTGTTTTTTAAAAGAAAATGTAATACTTTTCGGCCAACAAATACGGGAATGATGTTGTTTTGGCGAATAGAGTTTATAATTTAAATATCTATAATTAGTTATTTAAAACAGAAAGTTTTAGGTGTCATGTGTTATTCATTTGCGAATCCTTAATTCAGCTTTGTCATGTGTAATTTAAAACAGAAAGTTTTAAGTGTCATGTCTCTGTATGGTAAAGAGAAAACTCCAAATAGCAGGAGCTTTTTCATTTCAAATTCCTAAACTTTTATTTATCAAACACCACATTCACATATTTCTCACATGTTAAAATTCTCTTTTCCTTCAAAACTATTATTGACAAACACCTTCCATGGGTAGCAAATTTAGGGATAAAAAAATTTGTAATTATTATTTCGTTCAAAAAGAGCATATTAAACTTAATCAAGGTAATCTGCATCCTAATTTGCCTTGCCATATACGTGCTCTTAAGTTGAAGAACAACTCTAACTGACCAATAAGCTGGATGATGTCCTTCTTTAGAGTCCGGATTTTCCATGAACATGCAAAAGTTGCCTGCAAAATACGAATAAATTGTACGTTATATCATTCACTAAAAAAGATGGTACATATATTAAATTGAAAGTATTGGGCCAGACTGTCTGACCCAATGTAATTTGTTAGATGGGCTAAGCCTCATATTCATCCTCTACTCTCTTCAACCTAAACTCCACAACCATGTAGCAATGACTAAGGCCAAGTGTTTATCTTACGCCCACTTTAATTTGCCTCCATCCACATGACTGTGACTCAATTTTCATTCCTATATATGATACTCAATTAAATTGTTACAGATTACTCTGTCTTAATCACTAAGGACCTTGAATAAATTGATGTCGTTTATCGGCAATTTATTAAATAATTTACTCTTGTTTTGTTATCACTTTATTTAATAATGGTAGGAGTTAGCTTCACTAGTGACGACAATGAATATTGTAGTCTTGCAGCATTCTTTCAGGGGATGACGGTGTCCTGGTGAGCGTGTATAGTGTGTCCAGGTGAACGTGTTTGTTGTAAGGTAAGTGTGTTTGTTCTCCAGGTAAGTTATTTTGTTCGGATGAGTTTTTAATTTTTGCAGGTTTGTGTTTATTTTTACTAGCTAGGTAAGTGCTTATTTTGTCCATTATATCGTTATTTTATGTTGTCTAGGTGAGTGTTTATTTTATCCATGTAAGTGTTTATTTTGTCCAGATAAGTGTTTATTTTTTCCAGCTGAGTTTTAATTTTTGCGGTTAAATTTATTTTTTTTCAGTTGAACTCGTTTGACAAAAATATTGTGAGACTTGACACAATACATTCTCTAAACTAATTAATAGCCACTTCTCCACATTCCACATGCATGCATGAGTCATGACCAACAAAACATTATTCTACATTTCTACATATATCTTCTAGTAGACTCCAAACAATCCCTTCCCCAAAAATTCCTTCCTCACTACTATTTCTACAAAATCAATTTTTAAACAAAAAAAATTTCATACTAAAACTCAAAAAAAAAAAAAGCCGCATGCAATAGTAGTTGCACATCCTCTACAAGGCCACCTAACACCTACCATACAACTAGCAATGAAGCTAGCATCCAAAGGTTTATCCATCTCATTCATTAACACTGAGCACATCTACCACAAGCTAACCCTCTCCACCGCCCCCAATGGCCGCGACAGTGGTGATATCTTCGCCGAGGCTCAACGTTCTGGCCTCGGCATAGACTATGTGACGGTCTCTGATGGGCTGCCATTGGAGTTCAACAGTGCGTCGAACCCAGAGCAGTCCATCGGAGCCACTAAGTACTGTTTTCAAGCTCACTTGGAGGTGGCAGTGTCCAAGATCATGAAATCTCAGCCGTCCAGTTTGCTGCTTAATTGTTGATTCTTACTCAGTTTGGGCACCCGAGTTGGCTAAGAAATTTGGGTTGTTGCATGTTTCGTTTTGGACTGAGGCTGCCATGGTTCTTGATATTGGTTTTCATCTTCATTTGCTCATGGAAAATGGACACATTGGTTCAGGTTTATTATCTACTCGCTCCGGTTTTTTTAATTTACTTACTTTCTTTTTTGGATTTTTTCTATTTAATTTATTCCCTTCTCACATTTATTCTCATAAATTTATTTCCAAGTGTTTTTTTTCATACTCTTTATTGCTTTGACTAACGTCAATAAAATTAATCTCTTTTCTCCATTTTCCATACCCTCTCTCTTTCTTACTTTTTATACAACTTTTAATCATTTTCTATTTTTTTCTTGTACTCCCAATATTTTTTTGGTTTTGATAAAAACTGATGCGGTTGTAGATAGTTACCATAGTTAATTATATAAAATAAAGTCGATGTAGTATTGCTAAAGTAACTTTGTAGTAAGCATTTGATTTTAAACGTGTGATTGTAATAAGGTTAGTTAATGGGCCTAAACTTGTTGTAGTCAATGGGCTTAATTAGAGAGTGCTCCTTAGCATAATCCGGTCCTTAGGTCGGTTATTAGGGGGCATCACACTCTATATATAGAGATGCTTGTAGAGAGTTTAAGTGACTTATTTGGAATAAAAAAATTCCCATAATAGCTTTGTGCTTAGAGTTTATCTCTTTGGATGGTTTGTCCTCCAACCCCTAGCAAATTTGGTGTTAATCATAGGACTTGCTAGGATTCAAGTTCCTTGGTGGTTGGTCCCTTTGGAGGCTTGAAGAACCTTTGGTAGGAGTGTTAGTCACCAACACCAAAGTTACTTTCATGTTTTGTTCATCAGATTTCAGTCTACACATTCTAAAAATCGAGTTTGAACACAATCAAGCACTTCAACGATCCACCATAAACTTCAAGAAAGTACTTGGTATCCGTTACCCAACATTTGGTACACCAATTACGCATCAAATTGGTATCAGAGCCACAGTTGAAGATCGTTTGAAGGTGTTCGTGCAGTTGGGCGATTTTTCCAGAAAATTGTGCAAACTTCAATCGAGCATTTCTAGGTGCATACTGGGTCTTTTTTAGTCGTTCTTTTTTTTTTTTTTTGTGGTTTCTTAATCGTTTCTAGTATTTTCTGCAATGTTTGTATAATTTTTTACAATTTTATTAGAGTCTGTAAAAATTTGAGACTAGAGAGTATTCAGATTGGTGTTCGAATCTGCACAATCAAAAGTTTGAGGATAGTGTGGTCAGTGTATTTCGTATTTTTTTGTTGATTCTTTTTGGGTTGTAATGTAGTTGGATTAAATTTTGTTGAGTTAAATGTTGGTTGTATTCAAAGTAGTTTTGAGTCGTAGAGAGTCTGTCAAAGTTTGAGTTCTTACACATCTTCATCCAAGATTTCCAAATTTGAAGGTCTGTTTGTGAGAAACATATCTTGGACGTACAAGGGTCTTTTTCTAAAGAATCTTTGCCTAACTTGGGTCAAATTCTTTCTAGTTTATTTTCCTAAAGTTTTGTGAATTTCAAGGATCGTTTGATACACTTCTTGAAGGATACAAGTGAAGGTGGTCAGATTCTCGTACCCAGAAAGTGGTCAGTACTTTTTACTTCATTGTGGGCAAATTACTCGAAAATTTTGAGTGCTTCTTTTTGAGTTAGTTTTCTAAAAAATTAAGGATAATAATATGAAAATTTGAGGCAAAAATACTCAGTAAAGAGATACTATTAAAGTTTATAAAATGGAGAAAGAATTGAAAGCGCAAATGGATTGAATTCTTGGTGCCCTTGAGAGCTTCAAGTTAGAGCAACAAAAGACTTCTATTGAACAACAAAAGAGTTCTATTGAACAACAAAGTGTGATAATAGAGTTAGATTTAAAGAATGGTATTTCACTAACGAAACACAATGAGAGATGTTATCACTACAAGAAAATAGGTGTTTAGTGACCGAACTTTGCAACTGAAAAATAGGCGGTCGCTAAACTGTTTTTGCGACTGACGGAGACCAAAATCGTGTCGGTCGCAAAAACGTGGTCGCAGATTCTCTTTTGCGACTGAAATTTTGGTAGTCGCAATCTTTGCGACTACTTAGCGACCACAAAAATAGCGACTGACTTTTGATTTTTGAGACCAATTTGGTTGGTGGTCGCAATTTTAGCGACTAATTTTTTATTTTTGAGACTGATTTGGCAGTTGCAAATTTAGCAACTAATTTTTCAATTTTGAGACCGATTTGGTGGCCAATTTAGCAACTAATTTTTCATTTATGAGACCAATTTGGTGGTTGCAAATTTAGCAACTAATTTTTTCATTTTTGAGACCGATTGATGGTTGCAAATTTAGCAACTATTTTTATATTCTTTTTTGAGACCGATTTGTTGGTTGCAAATTTAGCAACCCAAATGGTGTTATGAATGATGGAGAATACATTTAGCAGCTACCATATTGATTAACAACCAAACATAGTTGCTAATTTAAAATATTAGTCAATTTATAGAAAGACATATATACTATAAAAATCGAGGGCAAATACAAAGTCTACGTGCAAACAGCAAAGCATTAATACATAATAAAGGATTGATACATAGTATATTACGAAGTATGAGTTTAACTAGGTATTTAAGTACAAATGATCAATTTATGAAGTGACTACGCACTAAGTGAAATCGGCAATAATCAAGAATTAAACCTAGGGTTGTTGTATTGACCCGTTCCGGGAGTACAATAGCATTTAATTTGGAGGATCCCATACTTTTTCTGAAGTATTTCTTGACATATAACAGGACAAAACATCACAACCTCTTCCTCCACTTGCTGGATTGAGCCATCAACAGTTTGTAGCCAAACATATGACTTCATCTGCACAATAAGCCATGAATCAGGTCCTCAATACACAAAGACAAGTATTTATGTCACCACAAAAGTATCTCAAGAGTCAAGATGCAATATTTCTGCCCTTATGATCTTTTGAGCTTAGCCTGAGCCAGCATTGCCCAAGATCAATCTAACTTAGTCATGTTCAAGGCCATCAAACAATAATGCTTAATCAATTAAGCATGAACTCATTTATATTCTTTGTTTAAAAGGCTCATTTCAGTAGTCCAAACTCCAAACTGACCTGGATTTCTAAGATGTTTGATCCACACAAATTATACAATATTGTCTCTGCTAAATAAGTTGTAGACAGACCTTGATCATCAAATAAAATACCCTTTAGCATGTGGATCGGAAATAGGAGTGAACTTGAAAACAATTTGCATAAAAATCAATAATGTAAAGTCTAGACTTAAGAAACTATTTTTTTTCTTTACAAAAAATCTCCAAAAGTAAAACTGGATATTCTTAACAGAAAGCTATTCAGAAAGTATGGTTGTGCTATTATGCATTGTAACCAACTGAAGACGATTAGCAGTGTTTGAATTCCCAAACAACAAATAATACTAGCCTGAGCCTTCACCGATTTACTTGGAAATGTAACTCAAAAATCAAGTTCTATATGAAAAACCACGAGATTTAGAGAGTCTATAACAACTAAAAATGCTCTGAGTATCGAACAATAAAGAACTTGAAAGGTTTTACAATACTGCACCCAAATAATCCATTGCTTATAGTTTCATACAAACTACAAAGCATTATAGACAACTTAGACCAAATGAGATAGATAGGCTTTACCTCCTCTCTAGATCCGATGGTCTCTTAACCCTCTTCCTTTCCTAATCATTCATCCTCAAAAATCAAACAAATGACTCCATATTGAGTATCCTCCACATTCTTTCATTGATGATAGAAGGAAAGTCTAAAAATACACCTCACAATAGAGGATAAAATTTTCAAGCAGAGATACCAAGAAACACAATAAACTGTTGAAGTCTATAATTTTTTCAGATAAAGGCATGAGAATTTAAGCTCCAAAAATATGTCGGAAGAGGCAAATTGTCAATATATGAACTTGAAGAAGTTTTTTTAGGGGTTTGGATGGTTTAGCCATTTTGGTATGAAAGAAAGAGTACATTACGAGTATATATGTACTTGGGAGTTGGGACTGGGAGAGTAAAAAGTTAAAAAAAAGAAACTGTTCAATTTTGCAACCAAAAATTAGTCGCAATAATTTTTTTCAGTCCTAAAATTGCTACTATTTAGCAACCGACAAATTGTTAGTCGCAAAATAGAGACTGCTAGTCTCCATCAGTCGCTAAAGTATATTTTAGCGACTAATATCTTTGTCGGTCACAAAAATCGGTCGCTAAAGAGCCTTTTTCTTGTAGTGTATGATAATTTTTGCCATTGTAAGTGTTCCGGGCCCACCCAGATGGTCAAACCCGTATTAGTGGGCCCAAAATCCTAGGCCCAGTTATGATAGGGCTAGGGACACATCATATATTCTACGACGAATGAGATAGTGCCACGTGTCAGCGGACTTAGTAAAACCTTGACCAGGTTACTGCTACGTGTCATGGGCCAGGCCCACGCATCAACCTAACTAACTTGGTGAAACCCTAACCGGGGAACCTAATGCCTATATAAGGATCAGTCCAATCATTCCAAAGGTACGCAATTCACAGACCACAAACTCACCAAATACTTTGACTCCTTGTTTCCGATATCTGATTTAAGCATTGGAGGGGTGTTCCCAGGTTCCACCCCCCGGGTAAGCAATCTCTGACTGTTTTGCAGGTCACAGCTTCATTGAGGATCGTCCAGAGTACACGTCACACACCAAAAGATCGTTGACTATTCACGAGAAGTTCCAGAACAGGAACAGATTGGCGTCGTCTGTGGGGACAAGAACAAAAACATGGCTAACACCAGAGCAAAGACGACTCGATCCAATTTGCCAGAAGAAAATCCCCGTGAATCGCCTAACCGGCGAGATGCACATGTCACTGATGACAATTCGTCCAATTGGGCGAGTGACCGTCACCGTCGCGAAGAACAGATGGTCTCACATAATGACTTCAAAGACATCATGACGGCAATGAACAACAAATTCCAACAGAGCTTACAGGAGCTGAAAGACAGCATACCTGCGATGATCGGGCAACAAAGGCCACCATCACAGGTCGTTGGTCCATCAAGGGGCCCCATCCCTAGCCGGGCAACGGGGGCGCGTTCACAGAGAGGTTCTCAGCCCGGGGACGCTCGAGGAATCATCAATTCTAGGCGCGATGACGCCCGAATTATCATTGATTCGCGCCGAGTACAAACGGCCTCGAATGTTAGAGAGGTCACTAACAATAGAAGACAAGAAACCCGAGGCCGACCAAGGAGGTTGCCAAAGAGATCTCATCATACCACTGCTAGAAATCAGAGGTCAGCTGCCATCCCTAACCAGGGAGAAGGCGTACGACACTCCCCAGTTGCTATCCCTAACCGGGACGATGGCATACGACGATCCCCCGTGGTCGAGCAGGAGCGACCTACGGGAACGCTCACCTTCAAAACCCCATTCAGCCAAAGGCTTCTGTATACCACCGACACTAAGAAGGTGAAAGCCCCTACCATCGAACCTTTCTCAGGAACTACTGATCCTGCTGACCATATGGCCGCCTACAAGGCTCAAATGGCAGTGCAAACGAGCTGTGAGGCTAGCTGGTGTCGGTACTTCCCTACTACTCTCAAGGGCCTGGCCCTAACATGGTTCACTGATCTCCCATCGGGTTCGATCATTAGCTTTGCCTCAGTGGAGGCCATGTTCCTTAGTCACTTCGTGGCTGGAGAGAAACAAAGAAAGACAAGCATCCACCTAATGGCCTGCCAACAAAGGGTGTAATGACCCAGATTTTATCGGTATTTTCGCCGGTATTTATATGTATTTATGTTTGTTTAGGTGCTAGTTCAAATTAATTTTTGAACTATTTATTTTAATTTTATATGAATAATTTCGATTTAATCGAAATGTTTATTTCTTAGTTTTTATTATTTATGTTAATTATTATTTAATTAATTAGAATTTTATTTATTTAATTTTTCTAATTAATTATTTAATATTTTGGGTGAAATCGATTTGGGCATGATTAATTATGCGGTTTTCGCAAATTAGCCCAATGGATCACGAGAGCCCATTTTGAGACCCATTTCTTACCCTTGGCCGGTTTTTGAGCAAGCATGGCAAGGCTTGCCACTTGCTTTGTGTTCACACTACTCCCACTTCTATAAATAGAGGGGATTAGTAAGCCTTAAGATCATTTTTGCTCATTTGCCATCTAATACTCTTGCCATCAAATTCAAAGCACCAAAAACTCCCTCCCTTGCCCAATTCCACACGCCATTTTGATCAATTGATACCCATCAATTGTTCATCATTTTTCCTAGCCCAAAACTTAAAGATTCAAAGTTCATTGATCTTTAGGTGTTCAAACACAAGCCTAAACACATTAATTTCAATCAAGATTTCCTTGTTCGGGTTTGGTTTTGGATTCGTGTTCGTGTGCATTGCTCGTGTGGTGGTCGTGCTAAGGTGGCCGTGTGTGCAGTGGCTGGGCAGCCGTGTGACGTGTGCCGTGGTGGTGATCCAGCAGTGCAGGCCGTGGTGAAGGCAGCAAGGACCGCGGGTTCGTGGTGGTGCCGTGGTGGTGCCGTGTGCATACCGTATTTGGGCCGTGTTGTGTGATCGAGTGGGTCGAGTTTTCGGGTTGCTTTTGTGTGTTGAATTTGTGTGTAATCTTCAAAAGGTAACATACTAACTCAACTTAATTGGCATACCTTGTTTATAGTATAGATTAAATACATGTTTAGGATGTTTGTTGATGATTGATCATGATTTTATGTATGATTTTATAATCTGATTTTTATGTGATTATATGAGGATTTTGATAAAGGTTTTTCATGGATTTATGATTGATTATATGTTGTAATATGATCATGATTATTGTGTTAAAGTTTGGTTGATTTTGGTTAGTTTTCGAAAGGTTTTATTGATGATTTTCGTGTGGTATGCGTGTATCATGGATGAGTTTGGATGAGTTCTTGATTGAGTTCTTGAATCTTGATTGAGTTCTTGATTGAAGATCTTGAATCTTGAATGAGTTCTTTATGAGTTCTTTAAGTTCTTTATGAGTTCTTGATGAGTCTTTAGAAGTTCTTGATTGAATCTTGAAAGTTAAAGAAAACGGTTTAAAGAATAAAGAAAGTTAAAGAAAGTGTTTAATATGGTTAAAGAATGTATAAAGATTAATGATTAATGATTGGTTAGACTCAAGAATAAGGCTAGAGGCAGTTCTTGAGAATAACTTCGATGTTTTAGCTAGTTAATTTCAAGAATCGAGGCTTTAGGCAGTTCTTGAACTTAATATAGTTATGTTGGATAATAATGATGATAAATGGATGAAAATGATTAAATGAATTAATTAAGTATTTTAGCTTGATTTCATTTCTAGACGCCCTGAACTTAGAGTAAGATTCTTAGTTTTCGGGTTAAGACGTTGCCCCTAATCCATCCGCGGTATTGGGTTAGTTGGAGTCATACTATGTGATCTTTGTGAATTCCAGTAAGATTGGTTTCACGGGACATGGATTTCCAGTAAGATTGGTTTCATGGGGTTTGGGAGTAAGATTCTCAAATCCGAGCATAGTAGAAAGTTCGAGCGCGTAAGATGCGTTCGTACGAGCACAATCCGGTCTAGACTATGGATGATTGCGCCAAAGATAGTTGATTAGGTTGGTTTGAGTCGAGTTCACGTTTTGGGTTGTTCTCGTACTTTGTTTAACGATGATTGTTTGTTTGATTTATGCTATGTACATGTGTGTTCCCATTAGGGTGAGTCAGTTATGTTACTCGCCACTGATGGTGGACCGTTGTTGTATTTTTCAGGTAATTCAGATGATGATGCTCTTGCCTAGTTTTGGGTTGGGCGAGCGACGTTGTTTCTTATGTTGTCTGTTGTATTTACTGTCTTCTCAACATTAGTTAGCGATAGTATTATATAGATGTTATTACATTACTTTTGGACTTTTGTATGTTGTTTAAAGACTCTGACATGTAGTTGGAGTTAAC
This sequence comes from Salicornia ramosissima, assembly GCA_951394345.1. Taxonomy (NCBI): domain Eukaryota; kingdom Viridiplantae; phylum Streptophyta; class Magnoliopsida; order Caryophyllales; family Amaranthaceae; genus Salicornia; species Salicornia ramosissima. The sequence goes on along the minus strand of OX596240.1, from coordinate 22,145,749 downwards.
TCGTGTTTTTAGTTGTTGTAGTTGACTTTTGGATTTAGTATGTACAAACTTGTGGGTACTTGTACACTTTTGGTTATTAATGATAATCTTTTGAGGTTTTAGTTTTATTTCCTAAGGTTTGAGTTGTATTTTCTAACAACTCGACTCGTCGGTTTCTTCCGCGCCGGTTTAAGCGAGTCGGGTCGTTACAAAGGGAACATGAACTGTTGGGAGACTACCTCAAGCGCTTCAACGTTGAACTACTCCAAATACCCAACGTTGAAGATTCAGTGGCCTATGCAGCGTTCATGTCTGGATTAAAGCGCGATAAGTTTAAGTTTTCCTTATTGGAAAATGAAGTGTCCTCGTATACTAATGCGATGGACAGAGCACGGAAGTATGTGCAAGCATCAAACATCAACAACCCTGTTGAGAAGTCTGAGAAAAAGGATAGAAAAAGGAAAGGGCCCCATCGAGGTGAAGGTCCTAACCGGACGTACGACTCGAGGAAAGATGTTTGTGATGGTGGTATGGATCCTAGATACAACACCAATAGGCGAGAAATCTTCTTGGACATTAAAAACCAAGATATTCTCCCCAAGCCATTGCCTGTTCGCACACCCATCGGTAGGAGGAATCTCAAGCTTTGGTGCGAATATCATCATGAATGCGGTCATACCACAAAGGACTGTAGAGAATTAAAGAAAGCTCTCGACAAGCTAGCAGACCAAGGAAAACTAAACTCTTATCTCTCGAATGATGGAGGGGAAAAAAGGCAAAAGCGTAGTCATAGCGTAGAGTCTAATGGAATTATTAATGTCATATCTTAGCTCCCTACCGAAGTTAGTCATATCTTAGTTTCTTTGATTATCCTCAGTGGAGTTAATTTTTCGTTTGTAATAAGACCAAAGCATGGTCGAGTTTCTTCTTGTTATCATGGAAATAACATTCGCAATAATAAAACCCTTATAGGGTCGAGTTTTGTTCATTAACTTATAAAGCCCTAACGGGGTCGAGTTCAGTGTTATTACTTGGATTCTCAACAAAATGAAACCCTAACCGGGATGAAAAGCCCTACTCAATGTAGGCACCCATCGAGGAATATGGGGAAGGCCGGATAGGTACCTCATCGAGTGTCTGGGGCTCATTAGCCCTAGGGTCCTTGATAGCGTCACCTTGGCTAACACCAAGCCCTACTCAACTAGGCACCCATCGAGGAGTTTGGGGAGGCTGGATAGGTACCTCATCAAGTAGCTGGGGCTCATTAGCCCCAGGGTCCTAGATAGCGTCACCTTAGGCTAACACAAGCCCTATTCAACATAGGCATTAATTAAAGGAGATGGAGTGGCTGGACAGGCATTCAAAGTCCTAAGGGCTCATTAGCCCCTTGGCTTTAGAATAGCTCTTTAGGCCAATGAATAAGCCCTACCCAGAGTAGGCACCCGTCAAGGTAGATGGGGGGCTGGATAGGTATCAACCATGTCATGGGGCTCATTAGCCCCTGAGAGTCAGTTGATCATCTTAGGCATAAGCCCTATTCAACATAGGCATCCATCAAGGAAGATGGGGGGCTGGACAGGTATCAACCATTTCATGGGGCTCATTAGCCCCCAAGACTCTGTTGATCATCTTAGGCCAAAGCCCCACTCAATGTGGGCACCCATCAAAGGAGATGGGCAATCAAAACAGATTTCTCCTAATTACTTCCATCACACTCAAGGTAAGGGTTTAGACCCTCGAGGTTATCAATGCAATCCTTTCCTTGCACCTCTATCACGGTCAACGTAAAGAGGACCCTCGAGGTCACTAGGAAGGATTTGTCCCACAAGGTGTATCATGTTCGCCCTCGAGGTAGAAAGGAACCTCGAGGTAAAAAGTATCAACCCATGGGGCTCATTAGCCCTAAGACCTAGTTGATCATCTCAAGCCAAAGCCCCATTCAGCATGGGCACCTACTATGGAAAGGGGAAGCATTTGCTTCTCAAGGTACATCCCTCACAGTCGAGGTAAGGGAAGACCCTCAAGGTACAAGGAAGCCTTGAAAAGATTATCACTTAGAAAATTTCATGGAAGTTCATGTAAAGAAGTTCCTAACGGTCGTGGAAAGTATGATCACAGTCGAGGTAAGAGGACACTCGAGCTCATAAAAGAGTTCCCTAACTTTTACCCTCACCGCGACCCAGGTGACCATGGTCGAGGAAGGTTACCATGTTCTGCTTGATATCCAACGTCCAAAGTTTCCCGTTCCACACCAAGCGTGGGGCTAGTAGATCAACAATTGCATAGGGAATACATCACACTCAAGGTAGAAGAAAGATCTTCGAGGTAAAGGGAAGCCTGGAAAAGAAACACTTAGACATTTCAAAATATTTCATGTAGAAAGTCCTTAATGGTTGCGGAAGGGACGACAACAGTCGAGGTGAGATGACCCTCGAGTTCAAAAAAGGCCCCAAGCATTACCATACCACGACCAAGGCCACCACGGTCGCAGAATGCTAGCAGGGCACCATACTTAGAACAATTTCAACAATAAAGCTCAAGTGAAGTGAGCCCCTCACGGTTGCGGAGAATACTCTCATGGTCGCGGAATAGCTTCGCCTCAATCACCTCGTTGATTATTCAAGAGAATTCTCTGACTACATCTATCACAGTCGAGGTAATAGACACCCTCGAGGTTATTTGGGAAGGTGGCTTGACACCTAGTCCCTGGGGCTCATTAACCCCTTGGCTTTGAGGAAAGCTCTTAAGGCTAACAATAAGCCCTACTCAAGCTAGGCACCCATCAAGGGAGATGGGAGGCTGGATAGGTATCAACCATACCTTGGGGCTCATTAGCCCCTAAGGGATAGTTGACCACCTTAGGCCAAAGCCCCACTCAATGTGGGCACAACCGAGGTGTATAAACAATCAAAACATCTCCTGGATTACCTTATCACACTCGAGGTAATTGAACGACCCTCGAGGTTACCAAGGCAACCCTCTCCTTGCACCTCTATCACGGTCGAGGTAGGTAGGACCCTCGAGATCATTAGGAAGGCTTTGTCCCAGGGTATGTCATTTCTAACTCTTGAGGTAAGAGAGACCCTCGAGGTAAAAAGGGGCAACCCATGGGGCTCATTAACCCCTAAGTCTAGGCTGGTCATCTCATTGCCCAAGCCCCAATCAGAATGGACATTTGCTACTAAGGATGGAATAAGTCTTGCTGTTGCTTTTCTAAATTACATCCCTCATAGTCGAGGTAAAGGAGGACCATCGAGGTAAAGAGAGGGCCTTGGAAAGATTAACACTTAGAAATTTTTTGACCAAGTTCAGATAAAGGAAGTCCTTCACGGTCGCGGAGGATGCTATCACGGTCGCGGGATAACAACATCTCAATTACCTCGTTGGGCATATGAAAGAAATTCCTAGGCCAGAAGCACGTCCCTCACGGTCGAGGTAAGGGAAGACCCTCGAGGTAAAAGAGAGGTCTAGGAAACATCAACACTTAGAAAGTTTTAATGATTTCAATTGGTAAGGCTCAACTGAAAGATGTCCATCATGGTCGCGGAAAAGGCTATCCCGGTCGCGGAATAGCATAGTCTAAATTACCTCGCTGGACATTCTAAAAGATTCTCTAAGTATGTCTATCACGGTCGAGGTAGAGGGAACCCTCGAGGTTTCTAGCAGGGATCATCAAGCTTTGCCCCAACCACGACCGAGGAAACAACGATCGCAGAGGATAGAAAGTGGTGTCAACACTTGGGAAGATTTTAACAATTTCAACAACAGGGCTCAAAGGCAGGAGGTCTTTCGCAGTCGCGGAAAGCACTATCATGGTCGAGGTGAAAGGACCCCCGATTTTTCCAAGAGGGATCACTATGCTTTACCCCCCACCACGACCAAGGTAACTACGGTCGCGGAGGATAAGACTAATGCCAACACTTAGAAATTTTCTCAAAAGTTCATGAAAAACCCACCTCAGTCAAGGTGGTGGCCCTCACTATCGAGGTATGCACCCTCGAGGTAAATAAGAGCACGCTTGGACGAGGTATGTTTCACATGATCGAGGGGACTAGTGGCTCAACAAAAGGGTTTGATGGTCGAGGCATTCAGCAAAGCAAAACAAGGGGACATATTGATCGAGGCATACCCCACTTGGTCGAGGGGTATGGTCGAGGTAGCCGGCAAGCATGATAATTGAAGCTATGGGTGAGGGGAAACCCTCACGGTCGAGGTGCCCCTCGGTCGAGGTGCACTATACAAAGGCCCAATCCCATAAGGTCGAGGTAAGCCTCAGGCACCAAAAGGATCACACGGTCGAGGCAACCATTACAATAGCTACGCGTCACGATGATCGAGGAGTCCTCACTCAGGGCATCCACATGGTCGAGGTGGACGTTAGGCAGGCCACAGAGCATGTTGGTCGAGGGTACCCTCGATCGAGGTGCTGTCCCTCGAAGCACACCCAAGGACCACGCTGCATTGCAAGAGAGTATGTTGGTCGAGAAAACCCCATCATGGACGAGGACCATGATCGAGGTAGCAAGCGAGAAAGCTTTGAGAAGTTTTGGGTCGAGGAAGCATCCTCACGGTCGAGGTTCCCCTCGATCGAGGTGATTTCAGGAAGCAACCGCACGATCGAGGCTGTACCGGGGTCTGAGTTGATGTACCGAATTAGAACGCCCATAACGCCTTCGTTTCAAGTCGGAATTGAGCTTATAACCCACCTTTGGAAAGATCTTTGAATCTAGTTTCCAATGCTGCTGGAATCGCGTGAATCCGATATTCATAGCTCGAGTTATGTCCAAAATAGTGAGAGGTGGTCATCCAACCTCGAGGAGTCCTCAACGGTCGAGGTGCCCCTAACTCGGTCGAGGTATCTCCTCACCATCGAGGTATACCCTCTCGAGGTGCATTTAAGAGCCTCATGGCTCCAATTAATTGTTGGTCGAGGTAGCATGTTGGTCGAGGTAGTATATGGGTCGAGCATGTTGATCGAGGAAAGGTCTATAGGGTCGAGGCTGTACCGGGGTCTGATTTGATGCACCGACTTCGAACGCTCATAACTCCTTCGTTTCAAGTCGGAATTGAGCGTATGACCCACCGTTGGAAAGCTCTTTGAATCTAGTTTCCAATGCCGCTGGAGTCGCTTGAATACGTTATTCATAGCGCGAGTTATGTCCGAAATAGCGAGAGGAGGTCATCCTACCTCGAGGAGTCCTCAACGGTGGAGGACACCCGACGGTCGAGGTAACATATTCATGGTCGAGGGGAATCCCTCACCATCAAGGGTCATCCACCATGGTCGAGGCAACAAACCTCGAGGCACAACCATGGGTCCCGTTGTAGCTCACTTTTCGAGATATTCCGCTCGACATCCAACGTCCAAAGTTTCCCGTTCCACGTCGAGCGTGGGGCTAATTATTCCGGGCCCACCCAGATGGTCAAGCCCGTATTAGTGGGCCCAAAATCCTAGGCCTAGTTATGGTAGGGCTAGGGACACATCATATATTCTACAACGAATGAGATAGTGCCACGTGTCAGCGGACTTAGTAAAACCTTGACCAGGTTACTGCTACGTGTCATGGGCCAGGCCCACGCATCATGTGACGACCCGACTCGCTTAAACCGGCGCGGAAGAAACCGACGAGTCGAAGAGTCAAAACTCACAAACTAAAATACTTAAAAATTAAAACAAAACCTCAAAATATTATTATTATAACCCAAAAGTACAAATACCCACAAGTTTGTACATTACTAATCCAAAAAGTCAAACTACTACTACTAATAAACGTAACTCCAAACACATGTCAGAGTTATAGCAAAAGTATACAAGTATCACTACTATAATCCAAACTAACTGAAATCATAAAACAACAGAAATACAACTATATAACTATATCGGCGCTCGCCCAACCCAAAGCTAAGCAAGAACCTCATCATCAGAATTACCTGAAAAGTAAACAACAGTCCACCGTCAGTGGCGAGTAACATAACTGACTCACCCTAACGGGAATACACCTGAACATAGCACAAATCAAATAACCAAAACATAACGTCAAAACATGTGAATCATAGCAAATAATCATACTTGACTCAACAACTTAATCAATCTTATCTTTGGCGCAATCATTCGCAAACTAGACCGGACTACGCTCGTACGAACGCCTCTTACGCGAACGAACTTTCCAACTATGCCAGGATTGAGATTCTTACTCCCAACCCCATGAAACCAATCTTACTGGAAATCCATGTCAAAGACGACATAGTGGTAATCACTATCCCAATACCGCGGTTAGGATAGGGGCAACGTCTTAACCCAAAAACATAGAATCTTACTCTAAGTTTTAGGCGTCTAGCTACGAAATCAAGCTAATCTTACATTCTTTAACTTTAATTCAAAGTTTACATTCTTAGTTACTTCTTAAGTTGCATCTTACTCCTTGACTTAAGAAAATAACGTGTAAACCAATCATCTTATATCATCTTATCCTTTTCTTTAACCTTTCTTTAACTTTCTTTAACTTAAAAGACTTAATCAAGAACTCATAAAGACTCTTAAAGAACTCATCAAGAACTCACCAAGAACTTAAAGAACTCATCCAAGATTCAAGATCTTCAATCAAGAACTCAATCAAGATTCAAGAACTTCAACCAAGAACTCATCCAAGAATCAAGAACTCATCCCAAAACATCATATCACACGCATAAACTCACTCTTCAACATATCAAATCATGAACTTACTATCATCCAAAATTCACCAAACTTGAACATGATAAACATAAACTTACTACTAACATAATCAATCATAAAATCATCATATTCAATCATCAAATCATCATTAAACCACTTAAAAATCAGATTTACAATCATACTCAAAACATGATCAAAACTTCATTAAAACTAATCTTGTTCAATTAATCTATACTATGAAACATAGTATGCCAAATGAAGTTGAGAAAGTATGTTACCTTATTGAAGATTAACACACAAAATCAACACAAGATTGCAGCCCGGAAACTAGAACCACACGGCCCTATCACACGGTGTACCCACGGCTTCCACACGGCACCACACACTGCTTGCACACACGAGCACGGCTGTTGTTGCACGGCTGTCCAGCACGGCTGCCACACCACGAACCACCACTTGCACGGCCCGTCTGCACGGCTGCACCACCACGAGCACGGCCCACCTTCACGACCACCAAACGAACCCACACACGAACACCCACACGAACCGAGCCAAAAACCAAACCCGAACTAATGATCTTGAATGCAACAATTGGGTTTTAGATTGTGTTTTGATACTTAAAGATCAATAGAGGTTGAATCTTTAAGTTTGGGTATTGAAAAGATGATGAACAAATGTTCAACTTGGAAGAGCCAAAAATGGCACGTGGATTGGGAGAGCAAATGGGAGGGAGTTTTGTGTTTGAACTTGATGGCAAGAGCATAAGATGGCAAAATGTTTTTAAATGGCGAATGAGCAAAAGGATCATCAAGCCTTACTAACCTTCCTATATATAGAGGTTAGTTAAGGTGTGAACATAAGGCAAGTGGCAAAACTTGCCATGCACAAGGAGGGGGCCGGTTTTTGGCTTGCAAAATGGGCCAAAATGGGCTCTCGTAATCAATTGGGCTAATCTACAAAAAAAATCGATTTAGCCCAAAATATTAAATAATTAATTAGAAAATTAAATAATAAAATTCTAATTAATTAAATAATAATAAAAATAAATAATAACCAATCAAAATAAAATAATTCGAATTAAATCGAAATTATTCACATAAAACAAAATAAATAGTTCAAAACTAAATTTGAACTATACATAACAACACATAAATACACATAATCACTTGGCAGAAATACCTATAAAATCAGGGTCGTTACGCATCAACCCAGCTGACTTGGTGAAACCCTAACCGGGGAACCTAATGCCTATTTAAGGATCAGCCCAATCATTCTAAAGGTACGCAATTCACAGACCACAAACTCACCAAATACTTTGACTCCTTGTTTTCGATATCTAACTTAAGCATCAGAGGGGCGTTCCTGGGTTCCACCCCCCGGGTTAGCAATCTCTGACTGTTTTGCAGGTCACAGCTTCATTGAGGACCGTCCAGAGTACACGTCACACACCAAAAGATCGTTGACTATTTACGAGAAGTTCCAGAACAGGAACAGTAAGAATGATAATTTTCAAAGGTACTAGAAGATACAAAGTAATATTATCAGCATTTAACTAATATTATTAATTTATTAGTCATTAATTTCAATAATATAATACTAGCCTTCTAGATGTATTTTAGATGTATTTTTTAATTTGTGTAAATATAAAAACGAAGGTTATTTGTTCGAAAAGTTGAAATATTTTTCAAATTCACACTCATTCACATAATCATAAATAAACTTTTTTTATTTACTATGTTCTATCGGCTATCAAATTTCTATGATAATCGAAAGGTAAAATTATCATGTGACAAACTATATCAATATGAAAATCTATTTATAGAGAATTTAAAAATATGAATTTTAGTATTTT